>CM057106.1:16218582-16956082 GCA_029959045.1 Taenioides sp. WSHXM2023 | reverse complement strand
AAACATTCCAGACAAAATAATAACACCTCCATGGAGAAACGCATCTGACGGACCCTCCACCAGAAAAGTTAAAAAATGTACTTTTAACTGGCATAATTAAAAACATTTTAGTTTGTTTGTTTTTTTTAATCAGAAGTGGGTTGACTAGCCAAAAATTGTACTCAAATAAGAGTAACATTACTTCAAAATAATAGGCCCTATTCAGAGCCGCCTGGCTACTTCTACTTCTCACAAAAACTGTGTAGTGTCATTGTGACAGTGGACAGCAGGTTACAGATACACAATCACAGACAGTGTATTAAGGCCTTTGTTTTGATGTAGCCTCGGATTCAGGGGGAGCAGTGTGGTTTTTGTCCCGGCCACGGAACATTGGACCAGCTCTATACTCTCCATCGGGTGCTCGAGGGTTCATGGGAGTTTGCCCAGCCAGTCCACATGTGCTTTCTGGATCTGGAGAAGGCATTCGACCGTGGTGTCCTGCGGGGAGTGCTCTGGGAGTATGGGGTCCGGGCCCTTTGCTAAGGGCTGTTCGGTCTCTGTATGACCGGAGCAGGAGCTGTATTCGCATTGCCGGCAGTAAGTCAGACCGGTTTCCGGTGCATGTTGGACTCCGCCAGGGCTGTCCTTTGTCACCGGTTCTGTTCATTGTATTTATGGACAGAATTTCTAGGCACAGTCAGGGGCTGGAGGGGATCAGGTTTGGGGACCACAGGATCTCATCTCTGCTGTTTGCAGATGTTGTTGTCCTGATGGCTTCATCAGACCGGGACCTCCAGCTTGCACTGGGGCGGTTTGCAGCCGAGTGTGAAGTGGCTGGGATGAGGATTAGCTCCTTCAAATCCAAGGCCATGGTTCTTGACCGGAAAAAGGTGGCTTGCCCTCTCCGGGTGGGTGGAGAGTCCCTGCCTCAAGTGGCTACGTTCCTACCCTCACCTATGGTCATGAGCTTTGGGTAATGACCGAAAGGACAAGATCACAGATACAAGCAGCCGAAATGAGCTTCCTCTGCAGAGTGGCTGGGCGCTCCCTTAGAGATAGGGTGAGGAGCTCAGTCACACAGGAGGAGCTCAGAGTAGAGCCGCTGCTCCTCCACGTCGAGAAGAGCAGCTGAGGTGGCTTGGGCATCTGTTCCGGATGCCTCCTGGATGCCTCCCTCGGGAGGTGTTCCGGGCACTTCCCACCGGGAGGAGGCCCTGGGGAAGACCCAGGACACGCTGGAGGGACTATGTCTCTCTGCTGGCCTGGGAACACCTTGGGGTACCCCTGGAGGAGCTGGAGGAAGTGTCCGGGGTGAAGGAAGTCTGGGAGTCCCTGCTTAGACTGTTGCCCCTGCGACCCGGCCTCGGATAAGCAGAAGAAAATGGATGGATGGGATTTTGATGTAAATACCTGACCACAGGAAGCTTCTGTGTGGATAAAAGTAGATGTTCGATCTGAATGACCTCACACAGAAAAACAATGGACTTGTCATTAGATGTATTTCACAATGTTGTTTTGTGTTCTATTTGGAGATTTAGATTAGGCATTAGCATTAGCTTTTAGACACAAACACCTACTTTCATCCACACAGAAGCTTCCTCCTGTAAAGTATTTACATTGTCGTAAAGGTCTGAACACACTGTCTGTGATTATCCATGTGTAACCTGCTGTCCTCTGTCTGATATTTAAATATAGATTTATTTAGACTCAGCTTATTCCCAATTATAGACTGTATACATAAAAGGACATAACTAATGCGCTAGCCCCCGCATTCCAAATAGGAAGTGAACATGCGGCTCTTCCGGTTCCCACTGACCCTGGCTCCCATTGACGTACACTGGAATATTGCCGTCCCTCTCTCTGTAACTGCTGCTGTGAGCCTTGTCATTTTGGTCTTAAAATATTCAAGAAGTATAGTTTTCCAAGAAATTTCTCAAGAAAGAGTAAAAAGCATTCAAGAAGTCAGGAGTTATAGGTAATATCTGGATGTAACTTCTGATCTATAATATGAAGTTAATGTAATTTGAAGCACAAAATGTTAAATAATGCACAAAATCTGGTATTTTCAAAGGATAGACACAAAAAATTTAAAAACTAAGGAAGGAGTGGTACAAGAAAAAAAACACAGTGCACCTTAAAAAAAAAAAAAGATTTATGTGTATAGTATCTGTGAGAGAGGTGAGGTGTGGGAGGGGTGTGTTTGTTTTTTATCTATTTTTGTTTTGAAAAATATCAAAATTGAAAAAAAATAAAAAATAAAAAAAATGCGTTGTTGTATAAGTACCTGTGGTTGTGTTCAGATGAAGCCTCCTGTTGTATTTAGAAATGTGGTTCACGTTTGTTCCACTTTCTGAATATGTGGCGATCCACGTGGTGTTGGGCCATATAGACCAAGTGATGTCTGTAAGTTCCCACTTTGGATCTGCACCTGAATGCAGCGTGACAGTCTTCCCCACATACGCAGACACAGGGGCGAGGTCCTCAGCATGAGACTCTGGAACACATGATAAAAAGTTAGAGGCAGTTAGAAAAAACAAGATCAGAGCAGATAGCCATGAGAATATTGAGGCGTAATGTTGTAGGGCGTTTTCACACTTAACTGCTACTAGTTTTAGCGCTGTTTAGTCCTGTACAGTCCCTGACAAAAGTCTTGTCGCTTATCCATTTTGTAGAAACAAAAGCTTATAACCTGACTTTAAATTAATCGATTGGTTTTAGAAATGTCTCATATGAAAGCTAAAACCCTCCCAAATTATGCTCAATATACTAAAATAAATTTGCTTCACTGAAGAAAGATTGATCATTTAATGAACACAGAAAGGTCAGATTTTGGCAAGACAAAAGTCTTGTCGCCTTGTCATATGATGCACCCAATCCTAGATTACAGCCTCACCTGTGATCAGTTACTGATCAATCAATTAGTGGGTGTGTATAAAAAGAACCCCAGCACACCAGACCTTCACATCAACTGCAACTTGACCTCTGACAACATGCCTAAGATCCACCCTGAGACCAAAGCGTTAATTATCAAGAGGCTGAAGACCAGATCCACTGCTGAGGTGGCTGACACCTTCAATGTGTCTCAGCGTCAAGTACAAAGAATAAGAAAAAGATCTGAAAAGACTGGAGATGTTTTTGACAAGCCCAGGTCCGGCAGACCCCGCAAGACAACTGCTCGGGAGGACCGTTTGTTGATTCGAAAATCCAAGGCCAGCCCCTTTTCCACTGCAGCAGAGCTCCACCAGGCCTGGTCACCTCAAGTCCCTGTGTCAACCAGAACAGTTTGTAGAATTCTGTCTCGAAATGGCCTCCATGGTCGAATCAGTGCACAGAAACCAGCACTAAACAAAAGGCAATTAAAAAACCATGTGGCATTTGCCAAGGCCCACAGCCTGCTAAAAGGATGGACACTGGAAAAGTGGCAGAAGGTGGATTTCTCAGATGAATCCTCGGTTGAATTACATCACAGCCGCCGTAAATATTGCAGGAGACCTACTGGAGCCTGCATGGATCCAAGATTCACCCAGAAAACAGTTAAGTTTGGTGGCGGAAAAATCATGGTCTGGGGTTACATCCAGTATGGGGGTGTGCGAGACATTTGCAGGGTGGAAGGCAATATCAATAGCCTAAAATATCAAGAAGTATTAGCTACCTCTTACATTCCCAACCATAAAAGGGGTCAAATTTTGCAGCAGGATGGTGCTCCATCACATACTTCTATCTCTACATCAAAGTTCCTCAAGGCGAAGAAGATCAAGGTGCTCCAGGACTGGCCAGCCCAGTCACCAGACATGAACATCATTGAGCATGTCTGGGGTAGAATGAAAGAGGAAGCACGGAAGGCAAAACCAAAGAATCTTGATGAACTCTGGGAGGCATGTAAGACTGCTTTCTTTGCTATTCCTGATGACTTCATCAACAAATTGTATGAACGATTGTCGAACCGCATGGATGCAGTCCTTCAAGCTCATGGAAGTCATACAAGATATTAAATATGGATCTCACAGCACCACTACTTAATTCACTGACGTTATGCAACATATTTTTGTATTTGAAGTAAATTATTTGTTAAATTTTCTGTAGGCGACAAGACTTTTGTCTTGCCAAAATCTGACCTTTCTGTGTTCATTAAATGATCAATCTTTCTTCAGTGAAGCAAATTTATTTTAGTATATTGAGCATAATTTGGGAGGGTTTTAGCTTTCATATGAGACATTTCTAAAACCAATCGATTAATTTAAAGTCTGGTTATAAGCTTTTATTTCTACAAAATGGATAAGCGACTTTTGTCAGGGACTGTAGTAGACTTTAGGTTATGTGGTCCTGGTTTAGTCCTGGTTTTATTCTGGTTTAGTTTGGGTTTAGTCTTGTTTTAATCTTGGTTCAGTCCTGGTTTTGTCCAGGTTTAGTCCGGGCTTAATTCTGGTTTAGTTTGGATTTAGTCCTGGTTTAGTCCTGGTTTAGTCCTCTTGTAGTCTTGTTGTAGTCCTGGTTTAGTCCTAGTTTAGTCCTGGTTTAATTCTGGTTTAGTCCGGGTTTAGTCCTGGTTCAGTCCCGTTCTAATCCTGGTTTAGTGCTGTTTTAGTCCAGGTTTAGTGGTGTTTTAGTCCTGGTTTAGTACTGGTTTAGTCCTGGTTTAATTCTGGTTTAGTCCTGGTCTAATTCTGTTTTAGTCCTGGTCTAATTCTGTTTTAGTCCTGGTCTAATTCTGTTTTAGTCCTGGTCTAATTCTGGTTTAGTCCTGGTTCAATTCTGGTTTAGTCCTGGTTTAGTCCTGGTCTAATTCTGGTTTAATTCTGGTTTAGTCCTGGTTTAGTCTTGGTCTAATTCTGGTTTAATTCTGGTTTAGTCCTGGTTTAATTCTGGTTTAGTCCTGGCTTTCTAAACACAGAAGTGTCACCTGCTGAAGTTTTCATTTTATTTGTGACATCCATCCACAGCTTAATTGAAATGTTTCTTCATTTTAGCGTGACGCAGTAGGATGTAGGACAAAACATGAAATAATGTCCCAAACCTGAGACTAAAACTAAAACACAAATGTTCAAATCATTTCATATTGTCAACATAAAGCTTTTGTTATTTGTAGTCTTACAGTGGTTACTTCAAGTTCAACAAAAAAAATAGATATATATATTTCTCAAAGCATGTTTATAGAATAGTACTGTGAAAAGTACAATAATATGATAGCCTAATGGTTAAATAGTAGTATCAGTATAGCAATAGTATAATAGAGGACCATGTATATCTTCTGTCTTAACAGTAAAATGAAAAAAAGAAACTTGTGCTGTGAAACTAGTCTGCTTGTGCTTGCTGATTTCAAAAGTGTTGACCACATCCTCACTTCTCTATTACAGAGACACAGTGCTTTTAAGTTCATGGTATTTTAACATGACTGCTCTCTTAGTTTTGTTATTACGAATTTTACGCCTCTTTTTCGTGTAATTTTTCCCAGTTAGTGGAACATTTCGCTTTGTCATTGTCCTTATCTATAAATGACTCTAAATCGCCTCCTAGTTTGTATTTTAAAGCTGCACTATGTAAGTTTTTGAATGGGGGTCCTCCATCATCTTATTGTTTCTATGGAGATGTCATCGCTCTGCCTGGAATGTTCTACAGTATAACATTAAAGCTCTACCTTATATTTATTAAATTACATGTGGTTTTATAGCTCAAAAATACCTAGAAAAACAGACTCTCCACAGATCTGATTTGTCTGGTTTGGTCTCCATGAAGATAGAAAGGTTTAATGCCATACTGTGGGACATTCCAGCCAAAGCAATAACATCTCCATGGAGAAAAGCATTTGACGAATCCACCAAAAGAAAAGTTACATAATTCACCTTTAAATAAAATGAGACAACTCTCTTTAAACGCTTTTTACTTTTAATATTTCTGCGACCAGGGAATTTACAAATAAAGCTGGTGTTTTAAAGATATGATTATATTTCTTATGGTTGATAAGAACTTAATAATAATAATAATTAAAGCCGCGCGCGGCTATGGTGGCCCTCGCCCCGGTTCGCACGCCCCCCCGCGCAGCCGCCGGGGACCCACGACCGCTCCGGCTCGCCACTCGCTCTTCCCGAGAGCCGCCCAGGCCGCCAGCTCGTCCGCCGGAAAAATTATATTACGCACCTTTAAATATGCCCCTTTAAATATACTGTAGGAGTCAGTGCGCCCCTGCTGGTGAGCCATAAAAAATGCCACATGTCCAAAATATGTTTCTCTTGTAATCGTTCATAGAATTTCATCCCCAAATTTGCACAGACCCTCCATCAGGAATTTATATAATGCACCTTTAATGGTTTTGAGGGAGTTCGTGCGCCCCTGCTGGCCAACCGTGAAAAATACCCCATGTCTGTAATATATTTATGTGCTTGTAATCATGCACAGAATTTATTCCCCGAGTTTGGTCCAGATCCGATAATGTACTTGTTTTATGTCTATGATAGGGGGCGCTATAGTGTTCACTTTTAATATAATTTATATTGTTTTATAATCAGGTTGAAATCAAACATTAGTGATTCAAATTTCAGTGCTATAGGACAAAGCATGTGTGTGTAATATATTTAAAAGTATTTTTTTGGGGAGTATTTGCGCCCCTGCTGGCCAACCGTGAAAATTGCCCCATGTTCGTAATACATTTATTTGCTTGTAATCATGCATAGAATTTATTCCCCGAATTTTGTCCAAATCCGATAATGCTGACGATTTTTGTCTATGCTAGGGGGCGCTATAGTGTTCACTTTTCATAAACTTTATAGTGTTTTATAATGAGGTCGAAATCAAACATCAGTGATTCAAATTTCAGTGCTATAGGACAAAGCATGTGCGTGTAATATATTTTAAAGTATTTTTTTGGGGAGTATTTGCGCCCCTGTTGGCCAACCGTGAAAATTACTCCATGTCTGTAATACATTTATTTGCTTGTAATCATTCATAGTATTTAATCCCCGAATTTGGTCCAGATCCGATAATGTTGACATTTTATGTCTATGCTAGGGGGCGCTATAGTGTTCACTTTTATTATATTTCATATTTCATTACATTCGGGCCGGGGTCACGCAGTTGTGATTTGAATTTGAGCTCTGTAGGCCAATGCCTGTGGCCGTGAGAGGTCGTCAAAAAAACAGGAAATGAAGGTGTTATTCGCCGGCGTGCTACGGGCAAACGGTAAAGAGTTAAGAAAAACCAATGCACACTTTTGTGAACCCATGTCTGTAGATGTGACATGTCAAATCTGGGCTCATTTGGACTAAACACGAGGGAGTTCATTCTTTTTCCACACACCCAAGTTAAAACGGCGCCGAAATTTTGATCCAATATGGCTGACTTCCTGTACGTCATAGGGCAGTGTTATGAATGACTTTTTTGTTTGTCTCCCTGAGCTCTATCACTGTTCCGAATTTCGTCAGCCTACGCCAAAATATGCTTCTCACCTGCCCATTCATTTGAAATTTTGCATTTTTCATGGGGGCGCTGTCGAGTGGGGTCACTTTGGGCATTGTCGCGATGCCCATTTTATCAAATTTTTCGCCGGACCGGTCGATCTGATACCCCCATGTGGGACTTTTCGTCGACGTTCAGGGGGTCAAAATCGCGATCGTTTGCAAGGAAAAAAAATAATAATAATTAAAGCCGCGCGCGGCTATGGTGGCCCTCGCCCCGGTTCGCAGGCCCCCCCCCGCGCGGCCGCCGGGGACCCACGACCGCTCCGGCTCGCCACTCGCTCCTCCCAACAGCCGCCCAGGCCGCCAGCTCGTCCGCCCGAAAAATTATATTACGCACCTTTAAATATGCACCTTTAAATATACTGTAGGAGTCATTGCGCCCCTGCTGGTGAATCATAAAAAATGTCACATGTCCAAAATATGTTTTTCTTGTAATCGTTCATAGAATGTCATCCCCAAATTTGCACAGATCCTCCATCAATAATTTACATTATGCACCTTTAAATGGTTTTGAGGGAGTCCGTGCGCCCCTACTGGCCAACCGTGAAAAATACCCCATGTCTGTAATATATTTATTTGCTTGGAATCATGCATAGAATTTATTCTCTGAGTTTGGTCGAGATCCGATAATGCTGACGTTTTTTGTCTATGCTAGGGGGCGCTATAGTGTTCACTTTTATTATATTTCATATTTCATTACATTCGGGCCGGGGTCACGCAATTGTGACTTGAATTTGAGCTCTCTAGGCCAATGCCTGTGGCCGTGAGAGGTCGTCAAAAAAACAGGAAATGAAGCCATTATTCGCCGGCGTGCTATGGGCAAACCGTAAAGAGTTAAGAAAAAACAATGCACACTTTTGTGAACCCATGTCTGTAGATGTGACATGTCAAATCTGAGCTCATTTGGACTTAACACAAGTGATTTCATTCTTTTTGCACACACCCAATTCAAAACGGCGGTGAATATTTGAACCAATATGGCCGACTTCCTGTTCGTCATAGGGGGGTGCGCCTATTCAACTTTTGGCTTGTCTCATAGACCGCTATCACTGTACCGAATTTCAACAGCCTATGCTCAAGTTTACCTGTCCCCATTCCCATAGGGGTTCAATTGTAGGAGGCGCTGTAGAGTGGATTTTGGTTGGACATTATTTTGAAGGTCAAATTATCGAACAGGGTGTCGGGCCGATCGATTCTATACCCCCATGTGGGACTTTTCGTTGATGTTCAGTAGGTCAAATATGCAAATGTTTGTGTTTGCAGAGAAGGAAGAACAATGTAAACTTAAAGCCGCGCGCGGCTATGGTGGCCCTCGCCCCGGTTCGCACGCCCCCCCCGCGCAGCCGCCGGGGACCCACGACCGCTCCGGCTCGCCATTCGCTCTTCCCGAGAGCCGCCCAGGCCGCCAGCTCGCCCATCGGACAAATTATATAATGCCCCTTTAAATATGCAGCTGTTAGGGACCTGCGACCGCTCCGGCTCGCCACTCGCTCTTCCAGACAGTTGCCCAGGTTGCCAGCTCGTCCACCGGAAAAATTATAATATGCCCCTTTAAATATATTGTAGGAGTCAGTGCGCCCCTACTGGTGAACCGTGAGAAATGCCACATGTCTGTAATATATTTTTTTGATTGTAATCATGCATAGAATTTATTACCTGAATTTGGTCCAAATCTGATCATTTTGACGTTTTCTGTCTATGCTAGGGGGTGCTATAGTGTTCACTTTTATTATATTTCATATTTTATTACATTTGGGTCGGGGTCACGCAGTTGTGATTTGAATTTGAGCTCTCTAGGCCAATGCCTGTGGCCGTGAGAGGTCATCAAAGAAACAGGAAATGAAGGTGTTTTTTGCCGGCGTGCTACGGGCAAACCGTAAAGAGTTAAGAAAAAACAATGCACACTTTTGTGAACCCATGTCTGTAGATGTGACATGTCAAATCTGAGCTCATTTGGACTAAACACGAGGGAGTTCATTCTTTTTTCACACACCTAAGTCAAAACGGCGGTGAATCTTTGAACCAATATGGCCGACTTCCTGTTTGTCATAGGGGCGTGCGCCTATTCAACTTTTGGCTTGTCTCATAGACCGCTATCACTGTACCGAATTTCAACAGCCTATGCTAAAGTTTACCTGTCCCCATTCCCATAGGGGTTCAATTGTAGGAGGCGCTGTAGAGTGGGTTTTGGTTGGACATTACTTTGAAGGTCAAATTATCGAACAGGGTGTCGGGCTGATCGATTCTATACCCCCATGTGGGACTTTTCGTTGATGTTCAGTAGGTCAAATATGCAAATGTTTGTGTTTGCATAAAAGTAAGAACAATGTAAACTTAAAGCCGCGCGCGGCTATGGTGGCCCTCGCCCCGGTTCGCACGCCCCCCCCGCGCAGCCGCCGGGGACCCACGACCGCTCCGGCTCGCCACTCGCTCTTCCCGACAGTTGCCCAGGCCGCCAGCTCCTCTGCGGGAAAACTTATATAATGCCCCTTTAAATATGCACCTTTAAATATATCGTAGGAGTCAGTGTGTGTCTGCTGGTGAACCATAAGAACTGCCACATGTCCAAAATATTTTTTTCTTGAAATCATTCATAGAATTTCATCCCCAAATCTGCACAAATCCTCCATCAGGAATTTACATTATGCACCTTTAAATGGTTTTGAGAGAGTCCGTGTGCCCCTACTGGCCAACCGTGAAAAATACCCCATGTCTGTAATATATTTGTCTGCTTGGAATCATGCATAGAATTTATTCTCCGAGTTTGGTCCAGATCTGTTAATGTACACGTTTAACGTCTATGCTAGGGGGCGCTATAGTGTTCACTTTTATTTTATTTCATATTTCAATAAATTCGATCCGGGGTCACGCAGTTGTGAATTGAATTTGAGCTCTCTAGGCCAACGCCTGTGGCTGTGAGAGGTCATCAAAGAAACAGGAAATGTAGGCCTTTTTCGCCGGCGTGCTACGGGCAAACGGTAAAGAGTTAAGAAAAAACAATGCACACTTTTGTGAACCCATGTCTGTAGATGTGACATGTCAAATCTGAGCTCATTTGGACTAAACACGAGGGATTTCATTCTTTTTCCACACACCTAAGTCAAAACGGCGGTGAATCTTTGAACCAATATGGCCGACTTCCTGTTCGTCATAGGGGGGTGCGCCTATTCAACTTTCGGCTTGTCTCATAGACCGCTATCACTGTACCGAATTTCAACAGTCTATGCTAAAGTTTACCTGTCCCCATTCCCATAGGGGTCCAATTGTAGGAGGCGCTGTAGAGTGGATTTTGGTTGGACATTATTTTGAAGGTCAAATTATCGAATAGGGTGTCGGGCTGATCGATTTTATACCCCCATGTGGGACTTTTCGTTGATGTTCAGTAGGTCAAATATGCAAATGTTTGTGTTTGCAGAAAAGGAAGAACAATGTAAACTTAAAGCCGCGCGCGGCTATGGTGGCCCTCGCCCCGGTTCGCACGCCCCCCCGGGCATTCGCCGGGGACCCGCGACTGCTCCGGCTCGCCACTCGCTCTTCCCGACAGCCGCCCAGGCCGCCAGCTCGTCCGCCGGAAATATTATATTATGCACCTTTAAATATGCACCTTTAAATATATTGTAGGAGTCAGTGCGCCCCTGCTGGTGAAACATGAAAAATGCCACATGTCCAAAATATGTTTCTCTTGTAATTGTTCATAGAATTTCATCCCCAAATTTGCACAGACCCTCCATCAGGAATTTATATAATGCACCTTTAAATGGTTTTGAGGGAGTCCGTGCGCCCCTGCTGGCCAACCGTGAAAAATACCCCATGTCTGTAATATATTTATCTGCTTGGAATCATGCATAGAATTTATTCCCCGAGTTTGGTCCAGATCCGATAATGTAGTCGTTATATGTCTATGCTAGGGGGCGCTATAGTGTTCACTTTTCATATACTTTATAGTGTTTTATGTTCAGGCTGAGATCACACATCAGAGATTCAAATTTCAGCACGATAGGACAAAGCATGTGCTTGTAATAATTTTTAAACTATTTTGTTTGGGAGTATTTGCGCCCCTACTGGCCAACCGTGAACATTGCCCCATGTTCGTAATATACTTATTTGCTTGTAATCATGCATAGAATTTATTCCCCGAATTTGGTCCAGATCTGATAATGTATTTGTTTTATGTCTATGGTAGGGGGCGCTATAGTGTTCACTTTTCATAAACTTTATATTGTTTTATAATCAAGTTGAAATCAAACATTAGTGGTTAAAATTTCAGTGCTATAGGACAAAGCATGTGTGTGTAATATATTTTAAAGTATTTTTTTGGGGAGTATTTGCGCCCCTGCTGGCCAACCGTGAAAATTACCCCATGTCCGTAATACATTAATTTGCTTGGAATCATGCATAGAAATTAATCCCTGAATTTGGTCCAGATCCAATAATGTACACGTTTAACGTCTATGCTAGGGGGCGCTATAGTGTTCACTTTTATTATATTTCATATTTCATTACATTCGGGCCGGGGTCACGCAGTTGTGATTTGAATTTGAGCTCTGTAGGCCAATGCCTGTGGCCGTGAGAGGTCGTCAAAAAAACAGGAAATGAAGGCGTTATTCGCCGGCGTGCTACGGGCAAACCGTAAAGAGTTAAGAAAAACCAATGCACACTTTTGTGAACCCATGTCTGTAGATGTGACATGTCAAATCTGAGCTCATTTGGACTAAACACGAGGGAGTTCATTCTTTTTGCACACACCCAAGTCAAAACGGCGCCGAATATTTGATCCAATATGGCCGACTTCCTGTACGTCACTGGGCAGTGTGACAATGACATTTTGTGTTTGTCTCCCTGAGCTCTATCACTGCTCCGAATTTCATCAGCCTACGCCAAAATATGCTTTTCAGCTGCCCATAGACTTTGAAATTTTGCATTTTCAAGGGGGCGCTGTCGAGTGGGGTCACTTTGGTCATTGTCGCGATGCCCATTTTATAAAATTTTTCGCCGGACCGGTCGATCTGATACCCCCATGTGGGACTTTTCGTCGATGTTCAGGGGGTCAAAATCGCGATCGTTTGCAAGGAAAAATAATAATAATAATAAAAGAGTGTAAGAAACTCGCGAAGAACAATACCCCTCGCCATTGACTTTGTCACTGGCGAGGGCCAATTAAAGCCGCGCGCGGCTATGGTGGCCCTCGCCCCGGTTCGCACGCCCCCCCGCGCGGCCGCCGGGGACCTACGACCGCTCCGGCTCGCCACTCGCTCTTCCCGACAGCCGCCCAGGCCGCCAGCTCATCTGCCCGAAAAATTATATTACGCACCTTTAAATATGCACCTTTAAATATACTGTAGGAGTCAGTGCGCCCCTGCTGGTGAACCATGAAAATGCCACCTGTCCAAAATGTGTTTCTCTTGTAATTGTTCATAGAATTTCATCCCCAAATTTGCACAAATCCTGCATGAGGAATTTACATTATGCGCCTTTAAATGGTTTTGAGGGAGTCCGTGCGCCCCTGCTGGCCAACCGTGAAAAATACCCCATGTCTGTAATATATTTATTTGCTTGTAATCATGCATAGAATTTATTCCCCGAATTTGGTCCAGATCTGTTAATGTACACGTTTAACGTCTATGCTAGGGGGCGCTATAGTGTTCACTTTTATTATATTTCATATTTTATTACATTCGGGCCGGGGTCACGCAGTTGTGAATTGAATTTGAGCTGTGTAGGCCAATGCCTGTGGCCGTGAGAGGTCGTCAAAGAAACAGGAAATGAAGGTGTTATTCGCCGGCGTGCTACGGGCAAACCATAAAGAGTTAAGAAAAACCAATGCACACTTTTGTGAACCCATGTCTGTAGATGTGACATGTGAAATCTGAGCTCATTTGGACTGAACACGAGGGATTTCATTCTTTTTCCACACACCTAAGTCAAAACGGCGGTGAATCTTTGAACCAATATGGCCGACTTCCTGTTCGTCATAGGGGGGTGCGCCTATTCAACTTTCGGCTTGTCTCATAGACCCCTATCACTGTTCCGAATTTCAACAGTCTATGCTAAAGTTTACCTGTCCCCATTCCCATAGGGGTCCAATTGTAGGAGGCGCTGTAGAGTGGGTTTTGGTTGGACATTATTTTGAAGGTCAAATTATCGAATAGGGTGTCGGGCTGATCGATTCTATACCCCCATGTGGGACTTTTCGTTGATGTTCAGTAGGTCAAATATGCAAATGTTTGTGTTTGCAAAAAAGGAAGAACAATGTAAACTTAAAGCCGCGCGCGGCTATGGTGGCCCTCGCCCCGGTTCGCACGCCCCCCCCGCGCAGCCACCGGGGACCCACGACCGCTCCGGCTCGCCATTCGCTCTTCCCGAGAGCCGCCCAGGCCGCCAGCTCGCCCATCGGACAAATTATATAATGCCCCTTTAAATATGCAGCTGTTAGGGACCCGCGACCGCTCCGGCTCGCCACTCGCTCTTCCAGACAGTTGCCCAGGTTGCCAGCTCGTCCACCGGAAAAATTATAATATGCCCCTTTAAATATATTGTAGGAGTCAGTGCGCCCCTACTGGTGAACCGTGAGAAATGCTACATGTCTGTAATATATTTTTTTGATTGTAATCATGCATAGAATTTATTACCTGAATTTGGTCCAAATCTGATCATTTTGACGTTTTCTGTCTATGCTAGGGGGCGCTATAGTGTTCACTTTTATTATATTTCATATTTTATTACATTTGGGTCGGGGTCACGCAGTTGTGATTTGAATTTGAGCTCTCTAGGCCAATGCCTGTGGCCGTGAGAGGTCATCAAAGAAACAGGAAATGAAGGTGTTTTTCGCCGGCGTGCTACGGGCAAACCGTAAAGAGTTAAGAAAAAACAATGCACACTTTTGTGAACCCATGTCTGTAGATGTGACATGTCAAATCTGAGCTCATTTGGACTAAACACGAGGGAGTTCATTCTTTTTTCACACACCTAAGTCAAAACGGCGGTGAATCTTTGAACCAATATGGCCGACTTCCTGTTTGTCATAGGGGGGTGCGCCTATTCAACTTTCGGCTTGTCTCATAGACCGCTATCACTGTACCGAATTTCAACAGCCTATGCTAAAGTTTACCTGTCTTCATTCCCATAGGGGTCCAATTGTAGGAGGCGCTGTAGAGTGGGTTTTGGTTGGACATTACTTTGAAGGTCAAATTATCGAACAGGGTGTCGGGCTGATCGATTCTATACCCCCATGTGGGACTTTTCGTTGATGTTCAGTAGGTCAAATATGCAAATGTTTGTGTTTGCAGAGAAAGAAGAACAATGTAAACGTAGACATTTCATGTCTATTCTAGGTGGCGCTATAGTGTTCACTTTTAATATAATTTATATTGTTTTATAATCAGGTTGAAATCAAACATCAGTGATTCAAATTTCAGTGCTATAGGACAAAGCATGTGTGTGTAATATATTTTCAAGTATTTTTTTGTGGAGTATTTGCGCCCCTGCTGGCCAACCGTGAAAATTGCCCCATGTCCATAATACATTTATTTGCTTGTAATCATGCATAGAATTTATTCCCTGAATTTGGTCCAGATCTGTTAATGTACACGTTTTACGTCTATGGTAGGGGGCGCTATAGTGTTCACTTTTATTATATTTCATATTTCATTACATTCGGGCCGGGGTCCTGCAGTTGTGATTTGAATTTGAGCTCTGTAGGCCAATGCCTGTGGCCGTGAGAGGTCATCAAAGAAACAGGAAATGAAGGTGTTTTTCGCCGGCGTGCTACGGGCAAACCGTAAAGAGTTAAGAAAAAACAATGCACACTTTTGTGAACCCATGTCTGTAGATGTGACATGTCAAATCTGAGCTCATTTGGACTAAACATGAGGGAGTTCATTCTTTTTTCACACACCCAAGTCAAAACGGCGCCGATTTTTTGATCCAATATGGCCGACTTCCTGTTCGTCATAGGGCAGTGTTATGAATGACTTTTTTGTTTGTCTCCTTGAGCTCTATCACTGTTCCAAATTTCGTCAGTCTACCCCAAAATATGCTT
Organism: Taenioides sp. WSHXM2023; assembly: GCA_029959045.1. Taxonomy (NCBI): domain Eukaryota; kingdom Metazoa; phylum Chordata; class Actinopteri; order Gobiiformes; family Gobiidae; genus Taenioides; species Taenioides sp. WSHXM2023. The sequence goes on along the minus strand of CM057106.1, from coordinate 16,940,614 downwards.
TTCGGTTGCCCATTCATTTGGAAATTTTGATTTTTCTAGGAGGCGCTGTCGAGTGGGGTCACTTTGGTCATTGTCGCGATGCCCGTTTTATCAAATTTTTCGCCAAGCCGGTCGATCTGATACCCCCATGTGAGACTTTTCGTCGATGTTCAGGGGGTCAAAATCGCGATCGTTTGCAAGGAAAAAAAATAAAAAGAATAAGAAACCCGCGAAGAACAATACCCCTCGCCATTGACTTTGTCACTGGCGAGGGCCAATTAAAGCCGCGCGCGGCTATGGTGGCCCTCGCCCCGGTTCGCAGGCCCCCCCCGCGCGGCCGCCGGGGACCCACGACCGCTCCGGCTCGCCACTCGCTCTTCCCGACAGCCGCCCAGGCCGCCAGCTCGTCCGCTGGAAAAATTATATAATCCCCCTTTAAATATGCACCTTTAAACATATCGTAGGAGTCAGTGCGCCCCTGCTGGTGAACCATAAAAAATGCCACATGCCGAAAATATGTTTCTCTTGTAATCGTTCATAGAATTTCATCCCCAAATTTGCACAAATCCTCCATCAGGAATTTACATTATGCACCTTTAAATGGTTTTGAGGGAGTCCGTGCGCCCCTACTGGCCAACCGTGAAAAATACCCCATGTCTGTAATATATTTATCTGCTTGGAATCATGCATAGAATTTATTCCCCAAGTTTGGTCCAGATCCGATAATGTAGTCGTTATATGTCTATGCTAGGGGGCGCTATAGTGTTCACTTTTCATATACTTTATAGTGTTTTATATTCAGGCTGAGATCAAACATTAGTGGTTAAAATTTCAGTGCTATAGGACAAAGCATGTGCGTGTAATATATTTTAAAGTATTTTTTTGGGGAGTATTTGCGCCCCTGCTGGCCAACCGTGAAAATTACCCCATGTCCGTAATACATTTATTTGCTTGTAATCATGCATAGAATTTATTCCCCGAATTTTGTCCAAATCCGATAATGCTGACGATTTTTGTCTATGCTAGGGGGCGCTATAGTGTTCACTTTTCATAAACTTTATAGTGTTTTATAATGAGGTCGAAATCAAACATCAGTGATTCAAATTTCAGTGCTATAGGACTAAGCATGTGTGTGTAATATATTTTAAAGTATTTTTTTGGGGAGTATTTGCGCCCCTGTTGGCCAACCGTGAAAATTACCCCATGTCTGTAATACATTTATTAGCTTGTAATCATTCATAGTATTTAATCCCCGAATTTGGTCCAGATCCGATAACGTTGACATTTTATGTCTATGCTAGGGGGCGCTATAGTGTTCACTTTTAATATATTTCATATTTCATTACATTCGGGCCGGGGTCACACAGTTGTGATTTGAATTTGAGCTCTCTAGGCCAATGCCTGTGGCCGTGAGAGGTCGTCAAAAAAACAGGAAATTAAGGCGTTATTCGCCGGCGTGCTACGGGCAAACCGTAAAGAGTTAAGAAAAACCAATGCACACTTTTGTGAACCCATGTCTGTAGATGTGACATGTCAAATCTGAGCTCATTTGGACTAAACACGAGGGAGTTCATTCTTTTTTCACACACCCAAGTCAAAACGGCGCCGAAATTTTGATCAAATATGGCCGACTTCCTGTACGTCATAGGGCAGTGCTATGAATGACTTTTTTGTTTGTCTCCCTGAGCTCTATCACTGTTCTGAATTTCGTCAGCCTACGCCAAAATATGCTTTTCAGATGCCCATTCATTTGAAATTTTGCATTTTTCAAGGGGGCGCTGTCGAGTGGGGTCACTTTGGGCATTGTCGCGATGCCCATTTTATCAAATTTTTCGCCGGACCGGTCGATCTGATACCCCCATGTGGGACTTTTCGTCCATGTTCAGGGGGTCAAAATCACGATCGTTTGCAAGGAAAAAAAATAATAATAATAATAAGAAACCGAGGAAGAACAATACCCCTCGCCATTGACTTTGTCACTGGCGAGGGCCAATTAAAGCCGCGTGCGGCTATGGTGGCCCTCGCCCCGGTTCGCACGCCCCCCTGCGCGGCCGCCGGGGACCTGCGACTGCTCCGGCTCGCCACTCGCTCTTCCCGACAGCCGCCCAGGCCGCCAGCTCGTCCGCCGGAAAAATTATATTACGCACCTTTAAATAAGCACCTTTAAATATATTGTAGGAGTCATTGCGCCCCTGCTGGTGAGCCATAAAAAATGCCACATGTCCAAAATATGTTTCTCTTGTAATCGTTCATAGAATTTCATCCCCAAATTTGCACAGATCCTCCATCAGGAATTTATATAATGCACCTTTAAATGGTTTTGAGGGAGTCCGTGCGCCCCTACTGGCCAACCGTGAAAAATACCCCATGTCTGTAATATATTTATCTGCTTGGAATCATGCATAGAATTTATTCCCCGAGTTTGGTCCAGATCCGATAATGTACTTGTTTTATGTCTATGATAGGGGGCGCTATAGTGTTCACTTTTAATATAATTTATATTGTTTTATAATCAGGTTGAAATCAAACATTAGTGATTCAAATTTCAGTGCTATAGGACAAAGCATGTTTGTGTAATATATTTTAAACTATTTTTTTGGGGAGTATTTGCGCCCCTACTGGCCAACCGTGAAAATGGCCCCATGTTCGTAATACATTTATTTGCTTATAATCATGCATAGAATTTATTCCCCGAATTTTGTCCAAATCCGATAATGCTGACGATTTTTGTCTATGCTAGGGGGCGCTATAGTGTTCACTTTTCATAAACTTTATAGTGTTTTATAATGAGGTCGAAATCAAACATCAGTGATTCAAATTTCAGTGCTATAGGACTAAGCATGTGTGTGTAATATATTTTAAACTATTTTTTTGGGGAGTATTTGCGCCCCTGTTGGCCAACCGTGAAAATTACCCCATGTCTGTAATATATTTATTTGCTTGTAATCATGCATAGAATTTAATCCCCGAATTTGGTCCAGATCCAATAACGTTGACATTTTATGCCTATGCTAGGGGGCGCTATAGTGTTCACTTTTATTATATTTCATATTTCATAACATTCGGGCCAGGGTCACACAGTTGTGATTTGAATTTGAGCTCTGTAGGCCAATGCCTGTGGCCGTGAGAGGTCGTCAAAAAAACAGGAAATGAAGGTGTTATTCGCCGGCGTGCTACGGGCAAACCGTAAAGAGTTAAGAAAAACCAATGCACACTTTTGTGAACCCATGTCTGTAGATGTGACATGTCAAATCTGAGCTCATTTGGACTAAACATGAGGGAGTTCATTCTTTTTTCACACACCCAAGTCAAAACGGCGCCGAAATTTTGATCAAATATGGCCGACTTCCTGTACGTCATAGGGCAGTGTTATGAATGACTTTTTTGTTTGTCTCCTTGAGCTCTATCACTGTTCCGAATTTCGTCAGCCTACGCCAAAATATGCTTTTGGGCTGCCCATTCATTTGAAATTTTGCATTTTTCAAGGGGGCGCTGTCGAGTGGGGTCACTTTGGGCATTGTCGCGATGCCCATTTTATCAAATTTTTCGCCGGACCGGTCGATCTGATACCCCCATGTGGGACTTTTCGTCGATGTTCAGGGGGTCAAAATCGCGATCGTTTGCAAGGAAAAATAATAATAATAAGAATCTGAGCAAGAACAATACCCCTCGCCATTGACTTTGTCACTGGCGAGGGCCAATTAAAGCCGCGCGCGGCTATGGTGGCCCTCGCCCTGGTTCGCATGCCCCCCCGCGCAGCCGCTGGGGACCCACGACCGCTCCGGCTCGCCACTCGCTCTTCCAGACAGCCGCCCAGGCCGCCAGCTCGTCCGCCGGAAAAATTATATAATGCCCCTTTAAATATGCACGTTTAAATATATCGTAGGAGTCAGTGCGCCCCTGCTGGTGAACCATGAAAAATGCCACATGTTCAAAAATATGTTTTTCTTGTAATCGTTCATGGAATTTCATCCCCAAATTTGCACAGATCCTCCATCAGGAATTTACATTATGCACCTTTAAATGGTTTTGAGGGAGTCCGTGCGCCCCTACTGGCCAACCGTGAAAAATACCCCATGTCTGTAATATATTTATTTGCTTGTAATCATGCATAGAATTTAATCCCTGAATTTGGTCCAAATCAGATAATGTAATTGTTTTTTGTCTATGGTAGGGGGCGCTATAGTGTTCATTTTTCATATACTTTATAGTGTATTATATTCAGGCTGAGATCAAACATTAGTGATTAAAATTTCAGCACGATAGGACAAAACATGTGCTTGTAATAATTTTTAAACTATTTTTTTGGGGAGTATTTGCGCCCCTACTGGCCAACCGTGAAAATGGCCCCATGTTCGTAATACATTTATTTGCTTGTAATCATGCATAGAATTTATTCCCCGAATTTTGTCCAAATCCGATAATGCTGACGATTTTTGTCTATGCTAGGGGGCGCTATAGTGTTCACTTTTCATAAACTTTATAGTGTTTTATAATGAGGTTGAAATCAAACATCAGTGATTCAAATTTCAGTGCTATAGGACCAAGCATGTGTGTGTAATATATTTTAAACTATTTTTTTGGGGAGTATTTGCGCCCCTGTTGGCCAACCGTGAAAATTACCCCATGTCTGTAATACATTTATTTGCTTGTAATCATTTATAGTATTTAATCCATGAATTTGGTCCAGATCCGATAACGTTGACATTTTATGTCTATGCTAGGGGGCGCTATAGTGTTCACTTTTATTATATTTCATATTTCATTACATTCGGGCCGGGGTCCCGCAGTTGTGATTTGAATTTGAGCTCTGTAGGCCAATGCCTGTGGCCGTGAGATGTCGTCCAAAAAACAGGAAATGAAGGCGTTATTCGCCGGCGTGCTACGGGCAAACCGTAAAGAGTTAAGAAAAACCAATGCACACTTTTGTGAACCCATGTCTGTAGATGTGACATGTCAAATCTGAGCTCATTTGGACTAAACACGAGGGAGTTCATTCTTTTTTCACACACCCAAGTCAAAACGGCGCCATAATTTTGATCCAATATGGCCGACTTCCTGTACGTCATAGGGCAGTGCTATGAATGACTTTTTTGTTTGTCTCCCTGAGCTCTATCACTGTTCCGAATTTCGTCAGCCTACGCCAAAATATGCTTTTCAGATGCCCATTCATTTGAAATTTTGCATTTTTCAAGGGGGCGCTGTCGAGTGGGGTCACTTTGGGCATTGTCGCGATGCCCATTTTATCAAATTTTTCGCCGGACCAGTCGATCTGATACCCCCATGTGGGACTTTTCGTCGATGTTCAGGGGGTCAAAATCGCGATCGTTTGCAAGGAAAAAAAATAATAATAAGAAACTTAAAGCCGCGCGCGGCTATGGTGGCCCTCGCCCCGGTTCGCACGCCCCCCCGCGCAGCCGCCGGGGCCCCACGACCGCTCCGGCTCGCCACTCGCTCTTCCCGACAGCCGCCCAGGCCGCCAGCTCGTCCGCCCAAAAATGATATTACGCCCCTTTAAATATGCACCTTTAAATATATCGTAGGAGTCATTGCGCCCCTGCTGGTGAACCATAAAAAATGCCACATGTCCAAAATATGTTTTTCTTGTAATTGTTCATAGAATTTCATCCCCAAATCTGCACAAATCCTCCATCAGGAATTTACATTATGCACCTTTAAATGGTTTTGAGGGAGTCTGTGCGCCCCTACTGGCCAACCGTGAAAAATACCCCATGTGTGTAATATATTTATCTGCTTGGAATCATGCATAGAATTTATTCCCCGAGTTTGGTCCAGATCCGATAATGTACTTGTTTTATGTCTATGGTAGGGGGCGCTATAGTGTTCACTTGTCATATACTTTATAGTGTATTATATTCAGGCTGAGATCAAACATTAGTGATTAAAATTTCAGCACGATAGGACAAAGCATGTGCTTGTAATAATTTTTAAACTATTTTTTTGGGGAGTATTTGTGCCCCTGGTGGCCAACCGTGAAAATTGCCCCATGTTCGTAATACATTTATTTGCTTGGAATCATGCATAGAATTTATTCCCCAAATTTGGTCCAGATCCGATAATGTAGTTGTTTTATGTCTATTCTAGGTGGCGCTATAGTGTTCACTTTTCATATAATTTATAGTGTTTTATAATAAAGTGGAAATCGAGCATCAGTGATTAAAATTTCAGTGCTATAGGACAAAGCATGTGTGTGTAATATATTTTAAAGTATTTTTTTGGGGAGTATTTGCGCCCCTGCTGGCCAACCGTGAAAATTACCCCATGTCTGTAATACATTTATTTGCTTGTAATCATGCATAGAATTTATTCCCCGAATTTGGTCCAGATCCGATAATGTTGACATTTTATGCCTATGCTAGGGGGCGCTATAGTGTTCACTTTTATTATATTTCATATTTCATTACATTCGGGCCGGGGTCACGCAGTTGTGATTTGAATTTGAGCTCTGTAGGCCAATGCCTGTGGCCGTGAGAGGTCATCAAAGAAACAGGAAATGAAGGCGTTATTCGCCGGCGTGCTACGGTCAAACCGTAAAGAGTTAAGAAAAAACAATGCACACTTTTGTGAACCCATGTCTGTAGATGTGACATGTCAAATCTGAGCTCATTTGGACTAAACACGAGGGAGTTCATTCTTTTTGCACACACCCAAGTCAAAACGGCGCCGAATTTTTGATCCAATATGGCCGACTTCCTGTACGTCACTGGGCAGTGTTACGAATACCTTTTTTGTTTGTCTCCCTGAGCTCTATCACTGTCCCGAATTTCGTCAGCCTACGCCAAAATATGCTTTTGGGCTGCCCATTCATTTTGAAAATTTCATTTTTCAAGGGGGCGCTGTCGAGTGGGGTCACTTTGGCCATTGTGGCGATGCCCATTTTATCAAATTTTTCGCCGGACCGGTCGATTTGATACCCCCATGTGGGACTTTTCGTCGACGTTCAGGGGGTCAAAATCGCGATCGTTTGCAAGGAAAAAAAATAATTAAAGCCGCGGGCGGCTATGGTGGCCCTCGCCCCGGTTCGCACGCCCCCCCGCGCGGCCGCCGGGGACCCACGACCACTCCGGCTCACCACTCGCTCTTCCCGACAGCCGCCCAGGCCGCCAGCTCGTCCGCCGGAAAAATTATATTACGCACCTTTAAATATGCCCCTTTAAATATACTGTAGGAGTCAGTGCGCCCCTGCTGGTGAGCCATAAAAAATGCCACATGTCCAAAATATGTTTCTCTTGTAATCGTTCATAGAATTTCATCCCCAAATTTGCACAGACCCTCCATCAGGAATTTATATAATGCACCTTTAAATGGTTTTGAGGGAGTCCGTGCGCCCCTACTGGCCAACCGTGAGAAATACCCCATGTCTGTAATATATTTATCTGCTTGGAATCATGCATAGAATTTATTCCCCGAGTTTGGTCCAGATCCGATAATGTAGTCGTTATATGTCTATGCTAGGGGGCGCTATAGTGTTCACTTTTCATATACTTTATAGTGTTTTATATTCAGGCTGAGATCAAACATTAGTGATTAAAATTTCAGCACGATAGGTCAAAGCATGTGCTTGTAATAATTTTTAAACTATTTTTTTGGGAGTATTTGCGCCCCTACTGGCCAACCGTGAACATTGCCCCATGTTCGTAATATACTTATTTGCTTGTAATCATGCATAGAATTTATTCCCTGAATTTGGTCCAGATCTGATAATGTATTTGTTTTATGTCTATGGTAGGGGGCGCTATAGTGTTCACTTTTCATAAACTTTATATTGTTTTATAATCAAGTTGAAATCAAACATTAGTGGTTAAAATTTCAGTGTTATAGGACAAAGCATGTGCGTGTAATATATTTTAAAGTATTTTTTTGGGGAGTATTTGCGCCCCTGCTGGCCAACCGTGAAAATTACCCCATGTCCGTAATACATTTATTTGCTTGTAATCATGCATAGAAATTAATCCCTGAATTTGGTCCAGATATGATAAAGTCGACATTTCACGTCTATGCTAGGGGGCGCTATAGTGTTCACTTTTATTATATTTCATATTTCATTACATTCGGGCCGGGGTCACGCAGTTGTGATTTGAATTTGAGCTCTCTAGGCCAATGCCTGTGGCCGTGAGAGGTCATCAAAGAAACAGGAAATGAAGGCGTTATTCGCCGGCGTGCTACGGTCAAACCGTAAAGAGTTAAGAAAAAACAATGCACACTTTTGTGAACCCATGTCTGTAGATGTGACATGTCAAATCTGAGCTCATTTGGACTAAACACGAGGGAGTTCATTCTTTTTGCACACACCCAAGTCAAAACGGCGCCGAATTTTTGATCCAATATGGCCGACTTCCTGTACGTCACTGGGCAGTGTTACGAATACCTTTTTTGTTTGTCTCCCTGAGCTCTATCACTGTCCCGAATTTCGTCAGCCTACGCCAAAATATGCTTTTGGGCTGCCCATTCATTTTGAAAATTTCATTTTTCAAGGGGGCGCTGTCGAGTGGGGTCACTTTGGCCATTGTGGCGATGCCCATTTTATCAAATTTTTCGCCGGACCGGTCGATTTGATACCCCCATGTGGGACTTTTCGTCGACGTTCAGGGGGTCAAAATCGCGATCGTTTGCAAGGAAAAAAAATAATAAAGGAGAATTAAAGCCGCGCGCGGCTATGGTGGCCCTCGCCCCGGTTCGCACGCCCCCCCGCGCGGCCGCCGGGGACCCACGACCACTCCGGCTCGCCACTCGCTCTTCCCGACAGCCGGCCAGGCCGCCAGCTCGTCCGCCCGAAAAATGATATTACGCACCTTTAAATATGCACCTTTAAATATACTGTAGGAGTCAGTGCGCCCCTGCTGGTGAACCATGAAAAATGCCACATGTTCAAAAATATGTTTTTCTTGTAATCGTTCATAGAATTTCATCCCCAAATTTGCACAGATCCTCCATCAGGAATTTACATTATGCACCTTTAAATGGTTTTGAGGGAGTCCGTGCGTTTCTGCTGGCCAACCGTGAAAAATACCCCATGTCTGTAATATATTTATTTGCTTGGAATCATGCATAGAATTTATTCCCCGAATTTGGTCCAGATCTGTTAATGTACACGTTTAATGTCTTTGCTAGGGGGCGCTATAGTGTTCACTTTTATTATATTTCATATTTCATTACATTCGGGCCGGGGTCACGCAGTTGTGAATTGAATTTGAGCTCTGTAGGCCAATGCCTGTGGCCATGAGAGGTCGTCAAAGAAACAGGAAATGAAGGCATTTTTCGCCGGCGTGCTACGGGCAAACCGTAAAGAGTTAAGAAAAAACAATGCACACTTTTGTGAACCCATGTCTGTAGATGTGACATGTGAAATCTGAGCTCATTTGGACTAAGCACGAGGGATTTCATTCTTTTTCCACACACCTAAGTCAAAACGGTGGTGAATCTTTGAACCAATATGGCCGACTTCCTGTTTGTCATAGGGGGGTGCGCCTATTCAACTTTCGGCTTGTCTCATAGACCCCTATCACTGTACCGAATTTCAACAGCCTATGCTAAAGTTTACCTGTCCCCATTCCCATAGGGGTCCAATTGTAGGAGGCGCTGTAGAGTGGATTTTGGTTGGACATTATTTTGAAGGTCAAATTATCGAACAGGGTGTCGGGCTGATCGATTCTATACCCCCATGTGGGACTTTTCGTTGATGTTCAGTAGGTCAAATATGCAAATGTTTGTGTTTGCATAAAAGTAAGAACAATGTAAACTTAAAGCCGCGCGCGGCTATGGTGGCCCTCGCCCCGGTTCGCACGCCCCCCCCGCGCAGCCACCGGGGACCCACGACCGCTCCGGCTCGCCATTCGCTCTTCCCGAGAGCCGCCCAGGCCGCCAGCTCGCCCATCGGACAAATTATATAATGCCCCTTTAAATATGCAGCTGTTAGGGACCCGCGACCGCTCCGGCTCGCCACTCGCTCTTCCAGACAGTTGCCCAGGTTGCCAGCTCGTCCACCGGAAAAATTATAATATGCCCCTTTAAATATATTGTAGGAGTCAGTGCGCCCCTACTGGTGAACCGTGAGAAATGCTACATGTCTGTAATATATTTTTTTGATTGTAATCATGCATAGAATTTATTACCTGAATTTGGTCCAAATCTGATCATTTTGACGTTTTCTGTCTATGCTAGGGGGCGCTATAGTGTTCACTTTTATTATATTTCATATTTTATTACATTTGGGTCGGGGTCACGCAGTTGTGATTTGAATTTGAGCTCTCTAGGCCAATGCCTGTGGCCGTGAGAGGTCATCAAAGAAACAGGAAATGAAGGTGTTTTTCGCCGGCGTGCTACGGGCAAACCGTAAAGAGTTAAGAAAAAACAATGCACACTTTTGTGAACCCATGTCTGTAGATGTGACATGTCAAATCTGAGCTCATTTGGACTAAACACGAGGGAGTTCATTCTTTTTTCACACACCTAAGTCAAAACGGCGGTGAATCTTTGAACCAATATGGCCGACTTCCTGTTTGTCATAGGGGGGTGCGCCTATTCAACTTTCGGCTTGTCTCATAGACCGCTATCACTGTACCGAATTTCAACAGCCTATGCTAAAGTTTACCTGTCTTCATTCCCATAGGGGTCCAATTGTAGGAGGCGCTGTAGAGTGGGTTTTGGTTGGACATTACTTTGAAGGTCAAATTATCGAACAGGGTGTCGGGCTGATCGATTCTATACCCCCATGTGGGACTTTTCGTTGATGTTCAGTAGGTCAAATATGCAAATGTTTGTGTTTGCAGAGAAAGAAGAACAATGTAAACGTAGACATTTCATGTCTATTCTAGGTGGCGCTATAGTGTTCACTTTTAATATAATTTATATTGTTTTATAATCAGGTTGAAATCAAACATCAGTGATTCAAATTTCAGTGCTATAGGACAAAGCATGTGTGTGTAATATATTTTCAAGTATTTTTTTGTGGAGTATTTGCGCCCCTGCTGGCCAACCGTGAAAATTGCCCCATGTCCATAATACATTTATTTGCTTGTAATCATGCATAGAATTTATTCCCTGAATTTGGTCCAGATCTGTTAATGTACACGTTTTACGTCTATGGTAGGGGGCGCTATAGTGTTCACTTTTATTATATTTCATATTTCATTACATTCGGGCCGGGGTCCTGCAGTTGTGATTTGAATTTGAGCTCTGTAGGCCAATGCCTGTGGCCGTGAGAGGTCATCAAAGAAACAGGAAATGAAGGTGTTTTTCGCCGGCGTGCTACGGGCAAACCGTAAAGAGTTAAGAAAAAACAATGCACACTTTTGTGAACCCATGTCTGTAGATGTGACATGTCAAATCTGAGCTCATTTGGACTAAACATGAGGGAGTTCATTCTTTTTTCACACACCCAAGTCAAAACGGCGCCGATTTTTTGATCCAATATGGCCGACTTCCTGTTCGTCATAGGGCAGTGTTATGAATGACTTTTTTGTTTGTCTCCTTGAGCTCTATCACTGTTCCAAATTTCGTCAGTCTACCCCAAAATATGCTTTTCGGTTGCCCATTCATTTGGAAATTTTGATTTTTCTAGGAGGCGCTGTCGAGTGGGGTCACTTTGGTCATTGTCGCGATGCCCGTTTTATCAAATTTTTCGCCAAGCCGGTCGATCTGATACCCCCATGTGAGACTTTTCGTCGATGTTCAGGGGGTCAAAATCGCGATCGTTTGCAAGGAAAAAAAATAAAAAGAATAAGAAACCCGCGAAGAACAATACCCCTCGCCATTGACTTTGTCACTGGCGAGGGCCAATAATAATAAGAAACCCAGCAAGAACAATACCCCTCGCCATTGACTTTGTCACTGGCGAGGGCCAATAATAATAATAATAATAATAATAATTAAGAAATCATATTTCTGTAGCATTAGTTGTTTTTTTGGTAGAGGACAGAACTCAGAATAAGCGCTGACTCAATGTTACGCAATTACATCCTTTAATTTTCAAATTTTTAGACATTTCTATAACACTAGCTGATTAGTTCACTTATTCAACAGTGTAATAGCTACAGTCTGGAAACTTTTGAACTGTCAAACTAGAAACAACTTCCCTATTCACGTTTACGCAGTTGCTTTTCCATCTCAGTAAGTCGACCATCATGCAGTCTCTCAGTTCCTCCTTTCCTCTGTTATTGTATGCCATTGTTTACTTATTATTGATCTACCAGGATTTTTTGTAAGTTTGTTGAAAATATGAAATGTATTCTTACCTTTAAACAGTAGAAAATAGAGGAGCAGCAGATGCATTGCTTTTGGCAGTTGGAAAGACAGATTTTCCGGGCCGTCTACTTCCTCACTCAAGCTATATATTTGAATAAAGACAAGCTCGGTAACTACAGTAAGCCACACTACTCCCACATGACGGGTCTCACTTCAGCTTTATACAGAGAAAAGAAGAACAAGAAAAAGAGTTAACCTTAAAAAACACAGTTTTAAAGGGCAAATAAGTACAACATATAATAACATTTAATTGTGAACTAAGAGAAAAACTGATTGTGTGTTAAACACGTCAGAATGAAAGTTATGAAACAAAGCACAACTTCAGTTATGTTTGTGATGAGGAAACATTATAACAGAGATCAGAAAATAGTGTAACGGGACCTTTAAGTTTAACCATTACAGATAATTTATGCCTAATCTTAACCAGACACAGGGCCCACATTATTGGACAAAATTTAGAACTCACTGCTACTTTCTGTATTTTTTTAACATTTTGTTTTCTACATTTCTTCACAAACTTCCATTTAACTGATTTGAAACTACGATTATTTGTGTATTTACTATTTACTACAGGTACCATCCCACCAAACCAAGTAAATGTGAAAAATATATTAATTTGTCATATGCACGTTAACATTAATCACACGTATTGAGAATTCTTTATTTCACAATTCTTACCTTTATGGAGTATACGGAGCACGAGCAGGATTCAAAAACTACTCCATTGTTCAGTCCATTTAAAACTGCAAAAAAAAAAAAGAAAAAAAAATCTTCCATCTAAACACTCCACAAAGAACTTCATCAAAAGTTCATATATTACGCAAAATTGACTCTTGTGAGTTTTAAGCCATGTTATAATGCTGTTACTTTATCAAAAACATAACCAGCGTTGTGTTTTGTTTCATTCGCACATGTTTCAGTAATCCTGCTTTATTAGTTTACATCTCCAAAGTTCAAAATGTGCAGTTCCACCTTGTGACGTCATGTAGTGATCTGATCTGTAACATAAATCAGAAAATAGCAGAATATGAGCTCTTTAATCATGGATGTTTATTGCTCAAAAGTACCTTGGAAAACAGCCACCTCTCCACAGATCTGACCTGTAACCTGGCCTGGAGATGTTATTGCAACATTATGGAACCTTCCAAACGACTAAATAACATCTCCTTGGAGACAAGCTTGTGACACCAGGAGAAAGGTTACACTGTGCTCCTTTAAAGTATTATATGTAGTCAGTGGTGGAAGGTAAAGCAGTACAAGTAAAAGTACAATACTTAGGTAAAATTTTTAGGTATCTGTACTTTAAGTAAACTTCACAGTGGACACGTTTTGCTTCACTACATTTGAGAGCAGGTATCTGTACTTTCTACTCCACTACATTTTAGATTTGGACTGAAAAGTAAAAAGTACTTTTCTTTATGGTGTGAGACCTGCTGAAATGGCTGAGACTTTATTTTTTTTAGAATATTTAATTTAAGTTAATGTCCCAACTGAGCAAACCAAATACAAAAAAGCGGCAAGAAAAAATAAGAAATCACTTAAAATCAGCTAAATTCTCTATCAAAATCACTACATTTCATCCTTAAATTGTTCTAAAATCTCCCAAATACTTCTTTTTACTGTTTAAGTACATTTTTAAAAAGGTACTTTAAAACTTTAGTAATACTTTTTTTTCATGTAATACGTTTACTTGTGTAACTTTTTATCCCAGTATGTGTACTTTACTAGTCAGTGGGTATAATTTGGTCCTGTGACACTGAACACCAAACAACCACAGTCACATTCAAATGAGTCAGGAGGGTGACGTGTCTTGCTCAGTGACACATTTGGGAGTGACTGGGGTAAAAACAAAATTTCTGATGCTGGATGAATTCGCTGAGAACTGAACTGAAATTTTGTCTTTAAAAGGTCCAAAAAGTGGTGTTGAAACTTGAAAATATTTCTTCATCAGAGGCGGTGGAGTTGCCAAAAACTACATTCAAGTAAGTGTCATCATTGCAAACTTATACATGGAACAATTTGAACAGAGCCCTGGCCTCATATCCAGGCACTCCACCCACGCACTGGTATCGTTATGTGGATGATAATTTCTCAAAAATCAAAATTCAAGATTTGGAACCTTTTACTGCACACATCAATTCTGTAGATCCGAACATCAAATTCACACGTGAAGATGCCAAGGACAACACATTGGCCTTCTTAGATTGTGCAGTAACGATAAGAGAAGACCGGCGACTCCAGGTAGAGGTCTTCAGGAAGCCCACACACACCGACCAATATCTGCTTTTTGATTCACACCACCCACTTCAGCACAAACTGGGAGTCATTCGGACATTACATCACAGGGCCCAAGTGGTTCCTACAAGCGCAGAGGGAAAGGAGAAAGAAGAACAACACGTGGAGAAAGCCCTCTCTGTTTGTGGATATCCTAAATGGGCTTTCAATAAAACGAAGAGAGCAAAAAAACAGGACAACAGAGAACCAGAGCCCAGGAGAAAGGGTGTAACTATTCCTTACCTGGCTGGCGTTTCCGAAAAACTACAGAGGATCTTCAGACAACATGAAATCCCAGTCTATTTCAAACCCACAAACACTTTAAGACAAAAACTGGTCCATCCTAAGGACAAAACACCGAGCCACAAACAAAGCAATGTGGTCTACTCCATTCAGTGTAGTGAAGACTGCAGTGAGCGCTACACTGGAGAAACTAAACAGCCACTTCACAAAAGGATGTATCAACACAGACAGGAAAACCAGGGTGGGCCGCAATCTGCCGTACATCTCCACCTAAAAGCCACAGGCCACTCCTTTGAGGACAGCGAGGTCCAGATCTTGGCCAGAGAAAAGAACTGGTTTGAGAGGGGAGTTAAAGAAGCTATTTTTGTCAAGAAAGAGAATCCTTCCTTGAACAGAAATGGGGGTCTCAGACATCATTTGTCTCCCATCTATAACTCTATCCTCAAACCTAAATCAAAACAAACAGAAAAAACAATGGGACTAGACAGGACATGTCCAGAGGTGTGAAAACACCATCATGGCCCTGAATGGATATGCTAACTACTCCCCCACTCCCACTGCATATTGAATAGACTCACATGACTAACAGAAACTGTAAATAAATATGTGTTGTCTCAGAGTAATTTTCATTGTAATTAAGCTCCTCCCTTCATCACCAATTTTTAAAAGTATGTTACAGGTCTAATTTTCAGTCAGTTATTCAAAAAGTATTGTATTAACCAGCATAAAATAAAGCCATGTATAATCCATAGGGCACAAACAGCATTTAATAAAAACAATTTCAGTGTAAATCGTATAAAACATTTCATAAAAACAGCTTAAAAATCAGTGAAATAAATGGAAAAAGTGTAACATTCATCACGCTAAATATTACTTCTAACTGCACAATGGCAAAGTCCAGTCTTGGCAATTTACAACCAAAATGATTTTCAAATATTAAAACGACAATTAATGTACCGATGCCTTATTTTGTTTGAACATTTAAAGGTGCACCATGTAACTTTTTGGTCGGGGGTCCGTCACATGCTTGTTTCCATGGCTTTGCTCTGCCTGGAATGTTCCACAGTATGACATTAAACAGCTCTACCTTACATTTATTCAATTACAGGTGGTTTTATGGCTTAAAAAAAAACAAAAAAACAGGCATTCTGAGTGAGCGGTGTCGCCTCTCCACAGATCTGACCTCTAACTTGGTCTGGTTTGGTCTCCATGAAGATAGAAAGGTTTAATACCATACTGTGACTGTGAAACATTCCAGACAAAGCAACAACATCTCCATGGAGAAAAGTATTTGACGAACCCTCCAGCAGAAAAGTTACACAACGCACTTTTAAGTTATGTACCGTTAATACAATAAAACGAAGCTTATTGTGGCCACTGTTGACCTTCATTATCAGTTTAGCTACACAATCAATACATCATACACTGTTGATAGTAAAAGACCATAGAATTAGTGTTTCTTTGTACAGGAAGTAGCCCAAACATGTAAAGCAACAAGCAACAAACTGACAAAAATCGCCAATTCTAGACTTTAAAACTTAATGTTCTAGAGACAAGCAGGTGGTGGACTCTCCTCAAGAGAAGTTTCACAGTGCACCTTTAATCTTTTCACTCAGTTCATTACATTTTTCTTCATAATTCTCAAAATTCTGAAATGGTCGCGCAACTCTATTTATGAAATGAAAACGACGAACAAAGTAGTGATTCAATAGTGGTTTGTAGTGTCCTAAGCTACTGACATTTAGTAAAACCGTACACTTTTGAAATGCGCACTATGTAACATTTTCTGTCACGTGTTCGTCTCCATGGAGATGTTATTGCTTTGCCTGTAATGTTCCACTGTATTGAACTTCTCTATCTTCATGTGGGCAAGGAGGTGACGCCATCAGACTAAGTTACAGGTCAGATCTGTGTAGAGGAGACCCTGCTCACAGCAAGAAGGTGACAGACCTAAACTAGAAATGTTACATAGTGTACCTTTTTAAGCATCAAAACATGTCATTGTGTTGTATTTCATTACCAAGTTAGACTACTGATAACAAACATGGATGCAGCTCTTAGAAAGTCTTACACAAGGCAGTTTAAAGTCTATTTGTCAGTATTTTTTATATTTAGACACATTTAAAAGGTCGTGTAGCTCAAAAAAAGGAACAAAAAAAATTACTGCAACATTGTACAAAAATAAGCTTGGGTGTCGGGACTTCAATAGTTCTGCTTTTGGTTCATATTACACAGATGTTTCAGACTGGAGCTTCATGACAAACTTGTGACTCTTCGGATCTACAAATTCTTCTCCCAACGATAAAAAGGGGAGTGGCGTTACGTTCACGACCAGTGCGAAATCTGGGCGTTTTAAGGAAAAGACCAGGCCCTGACGAAGAGCGGAAGTCACAGGGTCATCACTCACTAAGGTCCACTGGCGCCCCCTGCCGTGGTCCAGGTACTGCAGGGTGGGGCCCAGAGCCAGGTAACGCTCCAAAAAGGCCTAAAAGGAAACAAAATCAAGTTAGTCAAGCTGAAATTACCGTTTACAATTTGATTTAAAACCTTTTGTTAAAGGTCACCGTCACCTGCTTGTTTCTATGGATACGTCATTGCTCTGCCTGTATGACATTAAACAGCTCTACCTTACTTGGTTTTGTTTGGTCTCCATGAAGATAGAAAGTTTTAATGCCATACTGTGAAACATTTCAGACAAAGCAATAACGTTTCCATGGAGAAAAGTATCTGATGGACCCTTCACCAGGAAAGTTACACAATGCACCTTTAAGGGACATGTGACTTGTAGAGTAGTATATGTTTTTGGGTAATGTCACTATATTTTAATTTCAAATATATCAGACACAAAAAACATGAAAAATATATTTAAACAGGGACAATTTCATAGTTTAAATTTTCACAAAGCTGGCATCTCGATTGTAATGCTGATTAATTCTTAAAAAGTGCACTGTGTAACTTTTTGGTTGGGAGTTTGTCACCTGCTTGTTTCTATGGATATGTCATTGCTCTGCCTGGAATGTTCCACAGTATGACATTAAACAGCTCTACCTTACATTTATTCAAATAAAAATTCAAGAAAAATCTGCATTTGTCCTTTATCTGCAGGTTACTTTTAAAGGTCTTATATTACACAAAACTGACTCTTGTGAGCTGTAAGCCATGTTGTAATGTTGCTACTTCCCCAAAAACATACCTAGAGTTGTGTTTTGTTTAATTCACACGCTTAAGTAATCCTGGTTTATTAGTGTGGCTACATTTCCAAAGCTGAAAATGCTCTGTTCCTCCTTGTGATGTCATGTAGTGGTACTTTTAATTCAGTAGAGATTGGCAATTCAAGGGCTGAAATTATCCAAAAGATTCTAATGAAGGTGTAAGGAGTTTAAAAACACAGTGGAGCACTTTCTGTATTAGCACATGACATCACAAGGTGGAACAGAGTGTTTTATGTTTGAGAGAAGCACTCAGTCTAAATCTGCAGGGTTTGTGTGTTAAACATGTGTGAATGAAACAAAACTCAACTCCAGGTGTGTTTGTGATGAGGAAACAACATTATAACACAGATCAGAGAACAGTGTATAATATGGGTCCTTTAATACTAGAATAGCCTCGCTCGGTACCTTGGGCGTCATGTTGTGGGTGATGCAGAACTGCAGGTGGGTGATGATGCTCTCCATGGTGTGGTAAGACTGCTGCCTAGTGGCCCGGAGGTACTTCTGCATGGCACGGGCCATCGGGGCGAAGATGGCCTGAGCCGCCTCTCTGGGGTCCATGACCTCACGCGGGTGTTTGGGCGAGGAGGGCGTCTGGTCGTCCTGGTGACGCTTGATGTGAGTGAACGCCTCCTCTACTGCCACCACCAGCCTGGGAGGAGGAATGACAAGGTTAGTAACAGTAAAGGAAAAATGGGCTCCAACAGCTTTAAAATGGCATTATAATCTCAAAAGATGGAGATATATTAGCTGGCAAGAACTAAGACACATATATTTATAAGATAATTTGGGGTAATTATGGGTTGACAAAAAATATAAGAAAATACATTTAAATTTTTTCACCAGTAGATGACAGATGTGAAATATATTTTAGTATCATGCCAATAGTACCATTATCATTGCTGCTTTAAGCTGTAGGATCTGGCAACACACGTTTGGAGCAGCTAATCATTTTTATTTATCTTATTATAGAAAAATTCCAACTAAATATTTTAGTGTCTCTACTTTACAAAAAAAATAGCAATATTTTGTCTCATATGGCAAACCTGCCCAAGCTACAGTGAGGATGTTCTCTGCACATTGTAAAGACAAATACATGCACACATAAATACCTGTATTACACAAAACGAACTCCTGTGAGCTTTACACCATGTTATAATGTTGTTTTCCTCATGTTTCAGTATCATCTTATTATTAGTCTGTCTACATGTCCAAAGCTCAAAATGCTCTGTTCCACCTTGTGATGTCACGAAGCAGTAAAGTTTTCAAGTTAACAGCTACCTAACGAAACTCCAGGTATGTTTTTGATGAGGAAACAACATTATAACAGATCAGAAAATCGTGTAATTTGTAATAATATAGAGAGGTTTTGCAGTACTCCCTCACCTGGCCTTGCGTTTTCGGACCCTTCGCTCCATTTCGGCCTCTTCGTAGTAATACTCGTTGTGGGAATTGTCTCGTCTCCGAGCGGCGGCTGCAATCATGGCCCGGGACTGTCCTGTGGAGTTACCCGTGGTGTTTTCTGTGAATATGAAACAAAAAGGAACTTTAGGTGAAAATGGTAAAGTACAAGTGACTTTTGAGAGAATTTGAAAGTAGTTATGAGTTTTCTTGTGCTTTTGCCTACTATATAGTTATAATCTATGACCCCCATGGATCAATGTGTTATAATTTGGACATTTTAAATTGCAATATAGATCTAAAACAATGCTGACTTGATAAATACAGTATGATTGTGTTTGGAATTTGTTTTATCCTTGTTTTTAGCTGAGAAAAACACTTTGCTGGTTGTAACCCCTTAGTCGTATAGTTCATTAATGGGTTGATGGAGTCTTAGTCTTTTATAACAGTGTTTTTGGTGTTGTTTGCCTTGTGTGTTTTTTATATGAACCTTGAGTCTGAAATAAAGAGATGATGATTTTATGATTCATTTTATTTAGATTATAAAGATTAATGGGGGAGCAGAAAGGAGAAATTTGTGAGTGAGTTAGCTGAATATTTTGTGTTTCATTGTATTTATTTGTAAAAAGGCAAATTAAACTCATTTGAATCTGTTTTTATATGAAAGCATTGTTTCCTGGTACTTTTTCCTGCATAAATAGTTGTTTTGCATGAGCTTCCCCTGCTGGTGTAGTCATGTGAGTGCAGTTTGGGTCAGATAAACAGAGATGCATAATATTTTTGAAAGCTTTTGCCACATTCCCTTTTTAGTCTCTTTTTTATTCATTGTCTCTGTGATATACCAATCCTCATCAACCAGACAGACATCAACACAACAAATTAAAATAATGAACACAATTATAAACAACAATTTCTTTAGTACTAAGTAAGTAATCAGGGTGTTAGGACTATGCACATATCACAGGGACTCCACCTTCTCCGAGGCTGTAGATCTTGAAGGCGGAGGTCTTCTTGGAGAGGATGGACTTGGGCAGGTTTAACACAGCTGGATTGTGAACAGGGAAGTCACTGTAGTAATGGTCCAGTACCCAGGCAGCAGCTCTCTGAATGCTGAGACCACAGAGAGGGAACATGGCTTGGGGTTAGACTTATCTGCACTGACAAATGCAGAGGAAGTGGTGAATTAGAGAAGTGCTATAAGCAAAAACCGCAACTTCAACAGAAATGCAACTCAGCAATGCAATGTTTTCATGGGTTTTAAGCTATGGGAACTGTCCTCTGTTGTCATATCAATTAAGAAATTAAAATAATATCTCTTTTGAATGAGGAAAGGTCCTCACAGTCCTACAAATCTTCATCTGAAATCCATGAATAAGATTAGCATGGTTTTGTATAGTAGTAAGATAGAACTATGAAGCAGATAATGAAGAAACCACTGAATGACATGGTTATAGCTTAAATGAGAGTTACAATTTCAAAATAACCATTTTTAACTAGAATAAAATGTGCAGTACTTTTAAATACCACAAATAAGGAGTATTTTTAACCCCAGTAGGCCCATGTTTTCTGAACTATGTCATAATGTTTCCTCATCGAAAACATTGCTGGAGTTGTGTTTTGCTTCATTCACACATGTTTAAAATCCTGCATCCTTGTGATGTCATGTGGTAATACAGGAAGTGCTCCACTATGTTTTTAAACTCCATACATCTTCACTAGAATCATTTGAATGTTTTTAAAGGGTAAAAGGTTTGTGTAATATGGGACCATTAACTGTTTACTGGGATTATTCTGCTTAATTATTTTTGCATCAGTTTATTTCATTTCTCTGTAGAAATATATTGGGCTTCAAAACTTGTTATTATGACAGGCCTATCAATATGTATATGGAACATTATCATTTCTTGTCTGATATTGTTGAACTAACCTGAGATGTCCCACATTGTAGAAGCGGCTGACCCCATCCGTGGACCGCACCACCTTCAGGCAGAAAGCGGCCCTTAGGTGGCGCACTTCCAGCAGCACCAACGCCAGATACTGAATAAACAGGAGCGCATCCACCAGCGAGGCAGCGTATCCCACAATGCCCCTGTAGTCCGTCTCCCTGGGCTCCAACACACGCACTCCATAGAACAGCCAGTAGGAGGCGACAAAGAGGAAAACCAACGCCAGCAGCAGACATCGGTAGATGAAAAAACGCGGAAAGGAGGCACGGGGTGGTCTCAAAAACAAGGCCCAGGTCGAGATGAGGAGGATGAGGAGTTTAAAAGCCAGTGAAATGTATAGCCCCTCACAAGGAGTTCCACAGGGGTCCAGGGAGTCCCGCCACAGAAGCTGGGGCAGAGCCAGGAAGGCCAGAGGGGTGACGAAAGCGAATAGGCCCAAGATGGCGGCCAGTGTAAGCCCGAGGTAGCGTCGGCAGTGCAGAGGAGTGGAGTCCTCTAGGTCTTTAGTGACTCGGGTCAAATCCTCCTGAGAAACACTGTCCACAGAGGTGCCCGTGACAACCGTGGTGGTCTCTCCCCAGTTATCATCCTGAAGAGAGTCAGGAAATGCATTACAAACTACAAACCAAGTAGGGTTGCTAAAAGTATTCAAAATCAGATACTAATCAATACTAAAACTAATACATTGAAATTAGAAAAAGTCACATTCAAAGGACACAAATTAACCTTTCCTGAATGTCTTTAGAATGATCTTGAGCTGTATCAGAACAAGTATAAGAGCACATAGACTAGTATACGCCCATGGACCACTATGGAACCTACCTGGGGCGTAAACCCAGAATTAAACCGGGGTGAGACCAGGACTAGAACAGGACTAGACTACGTCCTACATCCAAATTAAACTGGGCTCACACCACAAATGTGAACGCACTTTAGGTGTGACTAAATGGGTGTAAACCAGTAAAAGATAATAAAAAGCCCCAACTACACACTAAAGCATAAATATGATTGTGTGTTGGCCAACACTGGGCTCATTACTCATGTCCAATCACACTTTTTTTTTTGTTTGTTTTTCTTCTATCTGCCCGGGCCCTGGTCTTTAAACGGGTTATGATCCTCAGACCCACCCTCTCGTCTCCTCTGGTGGACTCTGCGTCCAGCAGAGGCTCTCCTGGAGGCTGCAGACTCGACTTGTCTCGACTGCTGCCATCTCGACTTTTGGAGCTCCGATGTCTGTCCCTCCGCTCTCTGCAAAAACAAAACATAACTGATTATTCTCATAAGAAAAAAGGTCATAGAAGTTTTGTTTTTTACACAGACAACAGTGGAGGTGGCCCATCTCCTGTATAGTTCCATGGAAATGGAAACCATACTTCAGAGCATTCTCCATGGAGATAAATACCTTTTATTATGCCAAACTGTGGAAGATTATAGCCAAAGGAATAACATTTCCATGGAAACAAGCAGGAGCCCTCCTCCAGGCCTTACAAGAGTCAGGTTTGTGGAGATGCAAGCAAGGATGGTATTTTTGTTTGCATTTTAGTGCAATAAAAGCATCTAAAATGTGCTTTATTTTTTAGCAAACAAGTTACGCGTTGGTGCTTTAAACATGTTTTAAATACTCTCTGACCTGTGCTTCCGGGAGCTGCGTGAATGGGAGGACTTGTAGGAGTATCCGGAGTAGGTGGAGTCGTTGTCCATGTCGGAGGCAGTGGGAGGGCGGGGTTTCCGGGCCCCTGATGCCCCGGAGCCCTTGTCCCAGGCCCCCACCAGCGCAGGCTTACACTGAGACAGGCTCTTGGGAGACAGGCCCAGAGGCAACCGCAGCAACTCCACTCTGCTCCGGAGGGAATCTATCTTGGAGGCCTGAAAAACACAAAAGGGCAAATGGGTACAGGATAATTATCAATACTATTAATATTAAAAGGTCCTGTATTACGCTACTAAATTGACTCTTGTGAGCTTTAAGCCATGTTATAATGTTGTTTCATCATCAAAAACATAACTGGAGTGTTTTGTTTCATTCACACATGTTTGAGTAATCCTGTATTATTAGGCTGTCTAGATCTCCAACACTAAAAATCTTCTGTACCACCTTGTGATGTCATGAAGCTAGAGTTAACAGCTACCTTTTGCCTTTTGTTCAGTAGAGATTGGTAATTCCAGGTCTGAAATCATCCAACTGATTCTAGTGAAGGTGTGTGGAGTTTAAAAACACAGTGGAGCTCTCCCAGTATTACTACATGACATAATGATGGAGTGTTTTCTGTTTGAGAGAGCTATGCAGGGTTTGTGTGTTAAACATGTGTAAATGAAAGGAGCTGTTAACTTGAAAACTACCGCTTCATGACATCACAAGGTGGAACAGAGCATTTTGAGCTGGGGTCATTCCGTGTGGTTTCACCAGATGGTGGTTGCAACACAATTTTCAAATTAGTCTTAAATTTGTATGTCACTAGATAGTAACAAAAGTACTTTCTATGCAAAATTGTAGACCTGTAGCTCAAATAGTTACTGAGTTGTGGGGGTCTGAAATTTTCAGAATTTGGGCTATAAATAGCCAAGAAAAGCCTCGCCAGGGTTTTTGGCATCTTTAAGGGGTCAATTCTCAGCCTCTAGACATACCAGAGAGCTGTAAGTTGGTATACAAGTCCTCTGCATGTAGCTAGTGCTCCACAAACATCCCCAGGTGTTTCCCTACACCCTGCAGGCCATGGGGGCTTGCTAAAAATGCCAAAAATTAAGAAAAACCTACTCGCGAGTGGGGTTTGGGGCCTTAAAAGTACTAGAAATACTGCACAGAAGTGTTCTGACACCCCTGGGTTCCATTCTACACAAACTTGTGTGATAACTTAGCAATCTGGGGCTTTCTAGGTACGTCAGTTTGGAAAATATGAGCTCCCAAAGTTGGACGAGATTTTTAATTGGCTGTTTTTGGTGGCAAAAATCTCCATGTGGGACAGGTGCCAGAGACCCCAACTTTTTCTAAAAGACAGTTCCATCGGTCTTCTATCACTGTACAAAAAAGCAGCAGGGTTATATTTGTAGTTACTGAGATATTCTCACTCAAAATGGCATAGGTGGTGCCAAAATCATTTTTTGCTTTTAAGTGTTATAAGTTGAGACACATGTATTAATGACCATTCCAGTGATAGTTTCAAGCACTTGTTTTACTAAATTTATTATTCTCTTTTCAGCAACTGATTGGTGGAGGTGACTACATGTACTTTCAAAACATTCCAATTTTGTAATAATTGTATCTATTAAATTAGTTGTATATAGCCTGTGCTTTTCTCTTTTCAGAGTTCAGTTCCATGCAGACGGGTGTTGCCCAAGAGTTCTGTTTCTGCCTTAATTAACAAACATTGTGGTGTTGGTGTGAAGTAGTCTGTAGTTTTAACAACTAGATAACCAGTTATTCCTTAGTAGCATTTACATTAGATACTCTGCAATGGCCAGCCTACCCTCATGTTCACTTGGAATTAGACTAGGCATAGACAGTGACTGTCATAAAACTCTGTACTGCCGTAACACAGGAATTACTCCTGAGTAATTCCTGTGTTACGGCAGTACGATTTTGGCACCACCTATACCATTTTGAGTGAGAATATCTCAGTAACTACAAATATAACCCTGCTGCTTTTTTGTACAGTGATAGAAGACAGATGGAACTGTCTTTTAGAAAAAGTTGGGGTCTCTGGCACCTGTCCCACATGGAGATTTTTGCCACCAAAAACAGCCAATTAAAAATCTCGTCCAACTTTGGGAGCTCATATTTTCCAAACTGACGTACCTAGAAAGCCCCAGATTGCTAAGTTATCACACAAGTTTGTGTAGAATGGAACCCAGGGGTGTCAGAACACTTCTGTGCAGTATTTCTAGTACTTTTAAGGCCCCAAACCCCACTCGCGAGTAGGTTTTTCTTAATTTTTGGCATTTTTAGCAAGCCCCCATGGCCTGCAGGGTGTAGGGAAACACCTGGGGATGTTTGTGGAGCACTAGCTACATGCAGAGGACTTGTATACCAACTTACAGCTCTCTGGTATGTCTAGAGGCTGAGAATTGACCCCTTAAAGATGCCAAAAACCCTGGCGAGGCTTTTCTTGGCTATTTATAGCCCAAATTCTGAAAATTTCAGACCCCCACAACTCAGTAACTATTTGAGCTACAGGTCTACAATTTTGCATAGAAAGTACTTTTGTTACTATCTAGTGACATACAAATTTGAGACTAATTTGAAAATGGTGCAGCAACACTCCCAAGGAATATTTGGTCATTTCACTTGGAATGACCCGCTGTAGAGATGTAGACAGACTAATAATAAAGGATAACTCAATTTTCTGTGTAATATAGGACCTTCAATGAAACAACCAGGTTTAACAATTTTGTATTTTGCTTTTAAATATGTCTTTAGGTTCAAAGTGTGAAAGCTGACTCCTGCCCCCATCTGAGAAAATGACCTCATTGCATTCTACAATCTGAAAACAACAAGTCTTTATGTGAGAGGAGAAAAAAAACAGTTTCAAAGAGCTGAAGGACAGAATTTGGCAAGAAGAAAA
This sequence comes from Taenioides sp. WSHXM2023, assembly GCA_029959045.1. NCBI lineage: Eukaryota > Metazoa > Chordata > Actinopteri > Gobiiformes > Gobiidae > Taenioides > Taenioides sp. WSHXM2023. The sequence continues at coordinate 16,914,739 of CM057106.1, read as the reverse complement.
ACGAACATCTCAGGAGGGAGTGAACTACGATGGCAGCCAGAGAAGAGAGGAGCATTGTAGAAACTTTGGCTCCAAGTGTCAGTGTGTTTTTTTTTTTTTTCTTTCTTTTTTTGTAAAAGGTGCATTGTGTAACTTTTCTAGTGGAGGGTCCGTCAAATGCTTTTCTTTATGGAGATGTTATTGCTTTGTCTGGAATGTTTCACAGTATGGCATTAAACCTTTCTATCTTCATGGAGACCAAACCAGAACAAGCTACAGGTCAGATCTGTGGAGAGGTGACCCCGCTCACAGTCAGAATGTCTGTTTTTCTAGGTATTTTTGAGAAGAGTAGAATTACCTGTAATTGAATAAATGTAAAGTTGAGCTGTTTAATGTCATACTGTGGAACATTCCAGGCAGAGTAATCACATATCCATAGAAACAAGCAGGTGACGGACCCATCTACCAGAAAAGTTACACAATGCACCTTTAATGGAAAAATGTGGAGTGATTTATGGCAGAAAGAGCTGGGCCAATAAAGAACAATAATGGCCAGCCAGCTACTGTTCTGGTGCAGTAGTGTTGTCACGAATTACAATACTAAGGAAAAGACTTGCTACTAAATACAGATTCTGATACTACAATGACAACAACCCTACTGTATAATGGCATTTTCTCAATTTTAGAAACACTACCTGATACCGACATTGGATGGAGAATGGAGATGGGATGAGTCACTTAAGTCACGTTTCGATTCGATTTTCAATTTTAGATATCTCTTTTTTTTTATTTTGAAAACTTCTTTAAATTACCGTTATTTCTGAGCTTAAACACAAAAAATATACCATTAATACCGAGTGTGTCTTACTACTGTATCTCTGAAATAAATGACGATAAAAAATTAAAAATAACTCTCTGAAATAAATTAAAAAATGAAACCGGTCATCAGTTCTGATAATAAAACCAAAATAAACCCAGAGCAATTGGCAACTATGAATAAATAAAAATGAGAACATCTTTTAGCTGCTCCTCTGTATTAACCAAACGTAAACTGCTAGCTTCTAAATGTTGGCGTAGTAAAAAATAAAGCTATGCAGGAACATTATATTTAGAGCACTTATCGCCATACCAGGCCTGCATTCCCCAACTGTCCCCTGTCGTCTCCAGGGAAACGGGCTTTGCTGCTACAATGGTGATGAATGAGAGGCTCGGGGTGAGAAAAAATACAGGGGAGGGGGTCGTTTCCATGGGCAACTGCAAAACTACCCCCACCGCCAACCGCCTCCATCTCCTCCCCCCTCTGCTCTGCTTAAACCAACGAGTGCTTTGAATCCAAGTCTGCTTCTTTACAGCAGGGTTGTCAAAAGTCTCAAAAATCAGATTCTACTCGATACTAAAAACTGTATTACTGCGTGACATCACAAGGTGGAACGCAGCGTTTTCAGTTTGAGAGAAGAACTCAGCCTAAATATGCAGGGTTTGTGAGTTAAACATGTGTGAGTGAAACAAAACACAACTCCAGGTGTGTTTTTAATGAGGAAACAACATTAGAACAGATCAGAAAATAGCGTAATATGGGCCCTTTATTTAATTACTAATTTTTTTGCTTTTTTCAATGGCTTGTTCACTTGTTGGCTTCTGAAAATCTGGCAGCCCTGTGCAAATCCTACAGAGTGGTTAAAAATCAGATACTATTCGATACTAAAACCTGTATTACCAATATACAGGACAGGCCAAGGTGGAATGGAGTGTTTTCGAGTTTAGGGAAGAACTCAGCCTAAATGTGCAGGGTTTGTGAGTAAGGATGCACCAACATGATACTGGTATTGGATATCGGCACAGATATTGAAGATTATGGAGGATCAGATCTCGGTTCAGCTACTATCCCATTTTGGTTTATAAACTGGTGTAATAAGACTATTTACTGGTCTATGCTGGCCCAAAATGTCTCGTTATATTAAACTTTTTACAAAGCTGTTCTGTTGTTACTTTAAATGATAAATAACAGTTACAAAACACATTTGGATCATTTTTTACCACATTTGGATCATTTTTTACTTTATGCCGTTTGTATTTAAAGGAAATAAATTATATTTTCAGTCTCTGCTTTTGTATCGGTTGATATCTGGGATCAATATGTCATTTCCTCCTCACAAATATGACTGGAGTTGTATTTTGTTTCATTCACATGTTTGAGTATCCCTTAATTATTTGTGTGTCTACATCTCCAAAGCTTAAAATGGTCTGTTCCACCTTGTGATGTCATTGTAGCAGTAGTTTTCATGTGAACAGCTCCTTTTACCTTTACTTCAGTAGAGATTGGCAACTCCATTGCTGAAATCATCCAAATTCTAGATTCTAGTGGAGTGGATGGAGTTTTAAAACACAGTGGAGCGTAATATGGGCCCTTTAATTTTTAGTTATTATTTGTGCATGTTTTGGGCTTTTTTCTATCGCTGCAAATCTGGCAATGCTGTTCGAATCCTACAGAATGCTTCATGGCTTGAGAAGGTACTTTCCATAATGGCTCCTAATTGAATAAGTGTAGTCCGCGTGGTTTCCATTTCCCTCCATGTTTCTCTTCTACCTCAGACACTCTCCCAGATAAGATTCATGTGATTTTCTGTTGAGCTGCTGTGAGGTGCAGCTAGCCTACAGAAGAATGCTATAACTTACAATTTTATAGCTTTATTTCAGTCATTTTTCAATCCTAAAACTATGGCCTGAAGTGGGTAGTACTTAGTTACGTTTACTTGAGTAATTTTTAGGGATGTAACAATAATCGAAATATCGTGATACTGTATCGTCAAAAATCTCTCAATAATATCGCAAGCCATCACAACATATAGAATCTCAAGTCTGTTTGTTCTTTCATTGTTATAATGCAGCAATAGTTAAAAGAAACAAAGCAGAGAATTCATGTATATGTAGTTCCCTCTGTTCAATTTACAATTTACAAGATGAAATAACAGTTATTAAGCGCTTTTAAACCTTAACTCTTTGGTTTATGACAGAATCAAAGCCTTGCTAGGGCATTTTTATAGGAATATTCACAGAAAGTATATTCACAGTTTTGTTAGCCCCTACAAAATATCGCAATAAATATCATACCGTGAGATGCATATCATGAAAATATCATACCAAGAGATTTGGATATCGTTACAGTCCTAGTAATTTTGCAAAGAAATTGTACTTCTTGAAGTAGTTTTTGGACTGCATATTTTGACTTCTACTTGAGGTAATAGTACTCTTACTCTTGAGTAAAAGTTTTCGTCTACAAGTGACAAAAGCTTTATGTGACAATATGAAATGATCTGAACATTTGTGTTTCTTGCGTCGCTCCTTCAGATAATTTTTGGTCTATCAACTGAAAATATCAGATTACCAAACAGTATATGTTTTGTTCTTATTATTTACATCAACGTCCAGTTTTTAAATAAGCTGTTAAGTACAGATTTAAAGGCGCACTGTGATAACACTGTGTGTTATCACTTTGCCTGGGTTGGGCATTAAACTTATCCATCAAATCTTCATTCAATTACATGTGTTTTTATTGATCAAAAAACACTGAAAAATTGTGGGCTTGCCTCTTCACAGATCTGACCCATAACTTGGCCTGGTGGCATTCTTTTCTCCATGGAGATAGAAAAGTTGAATGCTGTGGAACATTCAGGCAAAATAATAAAATACTTATTATGAAGACAAGCAGGTAGTGGACCCTCCACCACAAATTGCTTTTACAATAACTCTTACTTGACTAGTACTTTTCACTAATACTTTTTAGTCTTACTAGTGTAAATTCTTGGACCACTATTTTTTTGTACTTCTACTTGTGTAATATTATTTTCAAGTAACATTTCTCTTATTTGAGTACAATTTTTGGCTACTCTACCCACCTCTGAACATGGGTTATTTTGTTTGTTGAGCCAAAAGCATTTTACAGGCTTATATAGTAGGTCCACTGTGTAATCAATAATGGGTCAACAGCCAAATGGTTTTGGAGTCATTCAGACAGAATAACGAACTCAAATGACAAATAAGAGTTTTTGCATATTTTGTAGTTTTAGAATGAATTAGATTAGAATGAAAAAGAAAAAAAATGAGAATGATGAAGTCTGGGCCTTGGAAGATTGCATTCACATATTTCAATACAACAGTTATATTACTTTACTGTTATACTTGTAAATAGTTAGACTTTTGCTTGGACAGATAATGTACAATATTAGTAGAATACACATTTAAATGGGCAGATTAAACTTTTCTTACAAACATATTTTTATAGTTTGTGATTAGAATGAAAAATGATCCTGGATTAAAACATATTTCAATAGAAGTCTGGACATAATCTGTACCATTGCAAGATAGGGCCAGTGCCTTGGTAGATGGCATTTACAATACAAATATTACTGGAAGGTTTCAAAGAGATGTCTGCTAACTCTAAGTCTTGTTTTAGTAATATGGGCCAATTATTAAACATGTTAAATTCGAGTCCTTTTTCTGGCTAAAAATAGACTTGAATTGACCCAAAGGCGTACATTCTCAAGTGGGATTAAAGATGTCTGGAAACGATTTTAACTCATGCTGTATCGGAGCTACCTGCATACACTCAGGCCAAAGCAGAATCACAATATAACAAAGCTCCCACTGTAATCAATACACATTGATCCTTCACATGAGGGGGGTGTAGTCATTTGTGATGAGTCACACGCTGCATATGACCCAGAGACCACCAGGGTCAGTGTAAAAGCAACAGGGTCAGAGTGTTAGTAATGATGCTTTAGGAGTTACACTGGTATTAGTTTGGCCTAGTTTTGGGGAGAGAGCTTCTTGGGAGATTGGCCAGCACACTTTATAGACTGTGCTCCTTGAGTGCCTGATACAAACCAGCAGCTCAAGGCTTAAGAGTTGAATGTGGCCAATGCAGACCTATAGTGAAGGAGAAGTTGAGGTCCAAATCACTCCTCCGCCATGTTGTAAATATCTACAAACACGTAAATGTTGTTTCTGTTGGCGTCGCGTCTCGTGCCTGTTCAAACAGATGTGGATTGGAGTGTGTGTGTGTGTGTGTGTGTGTGTGTGTGTGTGTGTGTGTGTGTGTGTGTGTGTGTGTGTGTGCGTGTGCGTGTGTGTGTGTGTGTGTGTGTGTGTGTGTGTGGCCCGCGGTGGGGGCGGGGGGCTCGGGGGCCTCCAGGCCGGAGGGTGGCACTGGGCCAGTGAGGCGTGGCCGCTTCAGTGCGCCTGGATCTGGGCCTTTTACGATACACAAACAAATCTCAGGTTTTGCGTGCGCGCTGTAACTTCGTGTCCTGGAAAGCACTTGTATCCAAACACTTGTTCCCTGAAACAAACGCGCTCAGTGGCGCAAACAAAGACAGGCGTGGTACAAACAGACTGTGACCGTGGCCAACTAAACTCACACGTGAGTGCGACCCACAGATCTATTAAAGTGTGACCTCAGAGAAACGAACAGACGCACAGCCGTGGACGGTCCGTTTGGCACCGTGCGTAAAAGCGCAACAATTCATTCAACTGGACTTTGACACAACTTTGAACATGGCAAAAAGAAAGCGATCCTGAGATCACACCGCTAGTGAACTGATCGCTAATCAATAATGTTGTGCCAAACCCGTGAATCCATGAAGAAAGATTCTCACGCAAACGTAAACAGAGACACAACACGAACCACAAAATGTAAAAGTGAAAGGAGTGAGCACAGTTCTCAAATACACAAAAGTGTGTCTAAGTAACAAAGCCTGTTGCAGACGCATCTTACCTTTCTCCCCCGGTGGAAACACAACACAAAGAGCGAGCAACACTTCGCTTTCCGACCGCCGCCGCAGAGACACTTTCCTACTTTCTCTGCGCTCGCTGCGGCTCCACCCGTTTCCACCTCTCGGTCTGACTCAGCCCGGGGTTGGGTCTCTGGTTTTCGGTTTAAATTTTACACCGCTCCGGAGTCACACAAAGGACACGCGCCTGATCCGCGTCTGCTGCGCCTGAGTGAGCCGCGGTGTCCCGCAGAGGGTCGCTCTGAACCGGCTCCTGACCACACCACGGAAGAGGGGCACCCAGCTTCCGGTCTGGTGTTTCAACATAAACCATTAACCAAGAGTCGGGTGAATCAAAACCATAAACTATAAACATACAGTCTATGAGCAGAGGTGGCGAAATTACACAAGAGTAAAAAGTATTTGGTGAAACTACTTATTTAAAGAGTCTGGAAGTAACATCTGATTTGAAGTACAAAACATGAACTACAGCACAAAAGCTGGCATTTTCAGATGTCGAGGATAGACACAAAAATTAGAAAAACGAAATCATATCTGAAGGAGCGGGACAAGCAGGTGAATCTATAGGCCAAGTTACAGGTCTGATCTGTGGAGAAAGTGGAGAGTTTGAAAAATCGAACGCATGTTTTTCAAGGTAATTTTGATTAATAAAATAATGTGTTACTTGCAAGACAGATATGTTTAATGCCACACTGAGAAACATTTCAGACAAAGCAATTACATTCCCATGGAGACAAGCTGGTGGTAGAGCGGACCCTCCACCAGAAAAGTAGGCCTAAAAGCAGAATTAGGGTACGTGCCAAAGCAGAATTGAATGTTAAATGTGTAATATGTGAGTGTAGACCAAACAAACCTGTCACATGAACCTGCCTTGTCTGAATTCAGTAACATTAACTGTAAATATATAAATATTGTATGGATGTGGCGGCTGAGACTGAATGGGACTGTATTTTTACTTAGCCTATTGTTTGACTGGATGAATGAATGCATTAATATACATTGCATTTTAAAGGTACTACCTAAATAATCATTATGTAATATGTAAAAGCACCCTGGAGGAGATTAAAACATTTGGATATGTTGTGTTTCTACAGCCTGTTGAATGTAGTTGTAGGTGTAATACCATATTCCTCCAGTAGGTGTCTGTAAAGGCACAGGAGAGAGTCGGACTTCTTGGCCTCAGTTAGACGCTAATCTACAACATAAGAAACGCAATTAGCTGATTGTTTTATTCATTTATTGGCATTATGTCTACAATATGTTTTTTTTGTGCACTTAAAGCTGCACTGTGTGGCTTACCTGACCCTAGTGTTGCCTAGCCTGGAATGCACCAGTGTATCCATCGCTATGGAAGAAAAACAAATGTTCAAATCATTTAATAGACTTGGGTTACTCACAGTGGGAAGAGTAACCAAAACATTTACTTAAGTAAGAGTACTGTTACTTCAATAAAATATTACTCAAGTAGAAGTAAAAGTATATTGCTAGAAAAGTATAATTTCTTCAATGTTATGTTAAAAATAAATGTTAGTTTTCTGATAATGTAATCACAATTTACCTTTTTAAAAATGTGTTTGGTTCAGAAAACTATCAGAACATTCCAACAGACTACAATGAAAATCTAAAGCAGCATGAACAAATAGGCTACTGTAAATTATTCATTAAAAAAAGTTGAATTAAAAGTTTTAAATTTCTCTAAAAACCTAAAAAAAACTCGTGAGCAAAGACAATAATTTAATCATTATCCAGTTTTTTAATCTCACAAAACACACAAATTGCTGACATGAATCTTTTTCCACCTGTGTAGCTATATCACCATTTTTAAAAACACAGGCAGAAGAAAATAATTTATACATTTTTTAATCATATCTACAAAAATAAAATCAAATATGAGGACTAAGGCTTTACAGAAAACAAATAACATAATAAAAAAACATGTCCCATCTCTCTAAATTACACAAGTGAACGAGATTTTAAAAGACACAAAATAAACAGTGAGATGAGTGAATGAATACAGTAGTTTGCACCGTGCAGGAAGGTTCATTTTGTGCAACATACATATTTTTTTATAAAAGGAAGTAGCTTGTTTTTAGCCTTCTATGGCCACAGAGCTGATGTTTGTTAGTATAAAAAAAGATAAGGAAAAATAGTACAAATGTGTGTGAATGTAGAGGTAGGAAGTGGAAATGCAAAAAGTTTAATAATGAATGAGGAAAGATGGGAAGTGAATGTATGGAAAAAAAAATTTAACCTTTAACTACTCTATATTAGTTAAAGGTGTCTCGTTTCCATGGAGATGATGTTTCTTTGCCTGGAATGTTGCACAGTGTAGAGTTGTGAAGTGTCATGTCTCTTTCGGGTCCATCGGCTGATTCTAAACAATGAACATGCTTACATTTTAATCTCACGTTAAAAATAAATGGCAGTTGTTTAAAGCTAACAATCTATAGTTATAACGGTGACAGAAAGTGTATGAGGGCGGTTGAGGTAAGAAGCTAGGCTAGGCTAAGCTAACGTTAGCGGTGACCAGCAGTTAGTGATATATACACACTGGTAATACTGTGTTATGATAGATTATTACTATATTATTTATACATTTTATACATTTTGTGGTTAAATCATAGACTGTATATATAAATGGACATAACTAAGCCGCTAACTGCAATGTTCCAAATAGGAAGTGAACATGGGGATGCTTCTGGTTCCATTGACTCTGGTTCTGTTTGACTTTACATAGAAAAACTGTCCCCCCTCTTTAACTGCTGCCATGAGCCTCGTCATTTTGGTCTTAAACTGTTCCTGATGTTTTTGTTTTGCTATTTTGTCCGTAAATCAATTCCTATTCCTAATATGGGACTCGGCTCCAAATTCACTTCTATAACTGCTAGCCTCGTGAGCTTCATTTGACTGGAGCCGAACGCTATGGGTGACGTCACACTCGCTTAGTCCACTTCTTTAAACAGTCTTTGGGTTAAACATACACCTGTCAAAACAAAGCCAAAATTTAGATGTGAAGTTCCTGGTTGGACCCTGAAGTGACATCATCATATTAAAAACTCTACGTCATTAAACACACCTATGTCTATGGAAACAGACAAGTTCAATGCCATACTGTGGAACATTCCAGGCAAAACAAAAACAGCTACATGGAAACAAGCAAGTAGCGTACCCTCACGAAAAGTCACGCAATGTAACTTTAATCTTACACTGTAGTTTAGATGGATTTACTTATGAGACCAAGATTATTTGACTTGTTTCATATCTTTCTAATTTGAAGGAAAAAAGTGCAAATATACAAAGGAAACAGCACATTTAGTTTAGTTTCTTTCTTTTTTTCCCCCCCGGTTTACACGTCAAATAATGTGGGTCCAACAAGTAACTTAACCATTCAAAACTACTTAAATCAAGGTACAATTATTTGACTGAGAAATTATAACAAAAAAAGACCTTTTTGCTATGTGGAAGTATTTGGATATGAGTTATAATAAAAGGCAATCATTTTGAGTTGTGGACTGAGAAGCTTCGAAATTCTGCAGCCAAAAACAAACAAAACAAAAACAAAACAGAAAAAAGAATGTTCCCTTCTGAAAATTTCGACATTTTAGCTCATGTAACAAAGGCAGCGCTAGTATTCAACTTCAAACCTTTTATCCTTCTTTGTCAAATAGTGAAAATCTTCCAACAAAAGCTAAATAGTTCCTGTAGTGGCATTTCGAATAGTGTTTACAACGTACATAGCTTCGATTTTGGTTTAGTCTTGTCAGTTTTTGTTAAAGGGCTCATTTTACTGTATTTTCTTATCTATGTTATAATGTGGTTTCCTTATCAAAAACATACCTAGAGTTGTGTTTTGTTTTGTTTTTCATTCACATGTTTAACACACAAACCCTGCATATTTAGGCTGAGCTCTTCTCTCGAACAGAAAACACCTTGTGATGTCATGGCGTAATACAGGAAGTGCTCCACTGTGGTTTTAAACTCTACACACCTTCACTAGAATCATTTGGATGATTTCAGTTCTGTTATTGCCAGTCTCTACTGAACTAAAGGCAAAAGGTAGCAGTCAACTTGAAAACTCTGCTTCATGACATCACAAGGTGGAACAGAGCATTTTGAGGATATGCAGGCAGACTAATGATAAATAATTAGTCAAACGTGAGTATGAAACAAAACACGACTCCAAGTAACAGGAGGAGGAGGTAACAACATTATAACATGACTTAAAGCTCCCAAGAATCAATTTTGTGTAATATAGAACCTTTAGAGTGTTAGTATTTGAAACCAGTTCACCTTGTGCAGCCCTAATCTAGAGCTAAAATTATGTAAAAGTGGTAATTTTTGCATTATGTATTTAAATAAAAAGAAAAAAGTCACTTGGTTTAGAGCATTGATGCATGAAACAAAATATGCAGTCTTGCAGTTAGTGTCTATATGAACAAAATAAGTAGTATTTTCTTTGCAGTGCTAATTTATGTGCATAAATTTAATGGAAAAGCTACTTGGTTATGAATTATCCCTTCTTCTGGCCCCTTCAGGATCTCGGGGCCTGTTCACAGTACTACCATGGGTTCATCTATGTACACACAAAAACAGCTGAGAGGCTACAGGATGCACAGTTGCTGATTTGTGGAGGGGTTTTGGCAGAGGTCAAATTGAGTGTTTTTTTTTATTCTTGCCATCATAGTCAAAGATTTTCCCTTCAAATTAAACGCAAAAGTTTGGACTCACAATCTCTACATTTCTACATTTAATATACATACTGAAGACATGAAAAATATTAAAGGTGCATTGTGTAACTTTTTTGGTGGAGGGCCCGTCAAATGCTTTTCTTTATGGAGATGTCATTGCTTTGTCTGGAATGTTTCACAGTATATCATTAATCACATATATTCACAGTATATCATTAATCACATATATCATTCACGACTGAGGGATTTTACATATATCATTAAACCTTTCTGCGTCCATGGAAACCAAACCAGACCAAGTTACAGGTCAGATCTGTGGAGAGGCGACCCCACTCACAGTCAGAATGTCTGTTTTTCTAGGTATTTTTGAGCTCTAAAACCACCTGTAATTTAATAAATGTAAGGTAGAACTGTTTAAAGTCATACTGTGGAACATTCTAGGCAGAGCAATGACATATCTATTGAAACAAGCAGGTGACGGACCCTCCACCAGAAAAGTTACACAGTGCACCTTTAAGTAAGTTGTATGGAATTACGTGGTAAAGAAAGTAAACTAACTTTTATATATTTTTTCTAATCAAATCCTCAAATTAAACACATGTTGCTTTATCGAAAAAGTTATTTAGAGCCATTTCACAATTTTTCTTTAATAATAATTCCATGTATCTTGCTTCATATATTTGTTGTCTTTTGTATGTATTTAAAATGTAGAAAGTAGTAAGAAAAACAAGTGTCCGAACTTTTGACTGGTCATGTATGTGTAAGCAGCACCAGGCGGGTAATTTGAGGATTAGGTAATAAAACATGTGTATATAAATTGTATATTATAAACTTTTTTTTTCTTTGCTACATAATTCCATACAGATAACTTCATATTTTTGATGTCTTCTGTGTGTATATCAAATGCTGAAGTATAACGTATAGAAAAAGGGTGGGTGAGTCCAAACTTTTGACTGCTAGTGTAAATAGGTATTTGTGAATAAAACTTGTATTTCAGTAGTATTCAGCGTGTAGTGTAGAACGAATGAAGGCCATAACCAATTTCTGTTCACTTGTCTCCTTGACTTCTCAACTTTCAGAGGCCAGAGTGGAGTTTTGCTGTCATGGTAATGCTAACAACAACTAGCATGCTAACGGCACATCATTAAACGTTTGAAAGCTCAGGGCTAATCAGCTACGTTCTAACTTAATGGCCGTAAGAACTATCATTTTATTTAAGGGTGCATTGTTTAACTTTTTGTTGGGGGTCCGTCACCTGCTTGTTTCTATGGATATGTCATTGCTCTGCCTGGAATGTTCCACAGAATGACTTTAAACTACTTTGCATTTATTAAATTACAGGTGGTTTTAGAGCTCAAAAATACCTAGAAAAACAGGCATTCTGACTGTGAACGGGGTTGCCTCTCCTCAGATCTGACCTGTAACTTGGTCTGGTTTGGTCTTGATGAAGAAGGTTTAATGCCATACTGTAAAACATTCCAGACAAAGCAATAACATCTCCATGGAATAAAGCATTTGACGGACCCCCCACAAGAAAAGTTACCCAAATCTGAAACTTTATAAACCACCAAGTTATTAAAACATTTGGCAGGATTTTGCGTTTTAAATGTGCTTTTTGCACTCAAAAAAACAGCGTTATGGATATTAGTGAATGGAAAATGTTCTTCCATAGCGCACTTCAAAGTGGAGCTCCATTAAGGACTCAAGGAGGTAAGAAAACAGAAATAGGATGCGGCCAATGTGTCAGTATGAAACCATTTCGTAGACTTCAAGATGGCCGACGTGCGGTGGTGTAGTTCTGATGACCACTTGCCATTATTTCCTCCCATGCTGAAAATAAAACAACTAAATAAGTGTTAACAAAAAACCCAGTGCAAGTAACCTGAATTTTCCAATCACAGTCCTTCGGCCGAGGGGGAACTTGGTTTGCAGTAGTGTCCGACTTGTCCCTGATGTTCGGAGGTTGCACGGTAGAGAGAGATGCATTGTGGGTAAAGTGCTGGGGTATTTATGGGTCCCTCGGATAATTCCTTTAAATTAACATTTTAACATCAGTCTGTTCCATTCATTCAACCAGCTCTTCAAAGCGTACATTATCCTTCGCTCTGTCCAACTTGGTCCGACTTTTTTTGCACTTCGAATTGTCACATTTTAATCATTTTCTCTTCATGACTTGTCTCGTGTTCCTTCATACTTTTCATGTATTGTCTTGACGCGCTAAAAGGTCAGTGTTCAGTTATATGAGGCCCCAAATCACCAGAAATGGACAGACGTAGGTCCCAGCAGATGTCACTCCACGGCGGGTGTCATGAGGCTTCATTCTCCTCCAAAATATCAGAAACCCGTTGACTGGATCTTCAGTTCTGAGCTTCTTTCTTTGCCTGTTCAACCGAAAGAAAAAAATATTAGAAACTGAGTTGGTTCAACCCAGTTTTCAAATGATGGCAGTTTCTCAGATGGGCCACAACCATATATATTTGGAGATAGCTAGCTCACTAACCTACATGCTCCAGACAGGAACTGAGCATGGGTGCCATTTGGTTCCTTCAAGCTCTGGTTGCAACTGACTTTGCCCCTCTCTCTGTAACTGCTGCTGTCTGCCTTGATAAAAATGTTCGTATTAACCTGTTCTACATGATCCTAGTAGAGTTTTTTGGCCCTAAATCGAGATATGAACATTAATAACTTAATTCAAAATTCTTTCCTCGCCCCCTTCCCTCATTGCGAGGCACCTGCACCATTGTTTTCGTAGAGGGTGGACACCAAGAAACAATGGAAAGGGGCAAGGAAAGAATTTCTTCCTCCAAACTACATGCTTTTACTGACCAAGATCTGGCTGTAGACCTCTCTATTAAAAAACCCCAAACCATATCATTGACGATTAGACACGACTGATTCACAGTTTTTCGATCTTTCAGTTAAATGACCAGCTCTAGCCTAGCTTCTCGTATGATGTCTTTATACACTGCTGTTGGATGTCAAATGTTTTTTGTTACAGTTTGTGCACAGACCGTCTGCTGATCCGAGGGAGGGCGTCCGGGACACAGAGGCAGAGGAGCCGGAGTCTGAGTCCTGAGTAGTGCTGGAGGCTCTGAGGGTCTGCAGCAGCTTCTGATGGGCCTCCTCCATCTCCTGCACAGACACAAGAACACCGGGTTATAACAAGCACTGTTAAAAATACAATTTATTTTCCTTTTCTCGATTTCGATACCAAGACAAGAGACTGAACTAGATACTCAATACCAATTCCGTTACCGCAATGATAATAAAAACACAATCTTCATTTAGACAACAGAATGTGATTTTTCAATATTAATAAATCCTAATACACTGTATGTATAACTTGACATAGCCACTGCATTCCAAAGAGGAAGTGAGCGTGGAGGCACTTCCAGCTCCATCGACTCCAATTCAATCTGTATTGAAAAATCGTCACCCTCTTTCCGTAACTGCTGCTGTCAGGCTCCTCATTTTGATTTTAAAATGTTTCTATTAACCTGCTTTACATGATCCTTGTAAATTTATTTAGCTATTTTGTCCGTAAATAAATTCTTATTCCTAATATGGAACTCGACTCCAAAGTGTCTCCTATAACTGCTAGCCTCGTGAACTTCATTGAACGGAGCCGAACGCTATAGGTGACGTCACACTCCCTTAGTCCACTTCTCCACAGTCATATATTAGGGATTATACAGGTTTTAAATCTGTGTAAGTAGGTTCCATAGTGGTTCATAGGCGTACACTAGTCTATATGCTCTTAGATTTGCTCTGATACAGCTCAAGATCATTCTTAAGTTATTCAGAACTTTTTTTAGTGCGCATCTAGTTTTGATACTAGTTTTAGTATCGATTACTATCTGATTTTCGATAGACGGAATAGCAGATTGATAGAGGAAAGACTTCAGACTTTTCATCTAAAAACAAAAAAAATACATAGTTTCCCTTAAATATTTCACTGTAAATAAAGAAATCACCAAAGGTAACCTATTAAAAATTAACTTCCAGCGGTGTCTACGGTTATTTTGTCATAGTTTCCTTTGTGTTCACTCACCCGCAGATGTCGTAGTTTACTCATTAACCCCTCGATCGTGTGGAAAATCTCATCTACATTTTTGATCACGTGATTCTGAGACGCCGCTTCTGATTGGCCCGTGTCGTTTTCCTGCTCCATCAGCATCGCTTCTGATTGGTTGTCCTCAGGGTCACATGCTGGTGCCTCCTGGTTCCTGGTTTGTGTGGTTGATGTCATCACTTCCTGGAGATGAGAGGGGAAGTTTGTGGCGACGGGCGTGGGTGGGTCGGCGAAGTCGTCTGTGGCGCTTTCACCGTGATCAGACGGCATCACCAAATAGAAAGTGTTCCCTGAAGCAAAGATACAGAGTTAGACTTTTATAATACAGCAAATACATGTTATTAAAGAGGGGGCATTTTACTTCTATGTACTGTTAAAGGGCCCATATTACGCTATTTTCTGATTTGTTTCCTTATCAAAAAAATACCTGGAGTTGTGTTTTGTTTCACTCACACAAGTTTAACACACAAACCCTGCATATTTAGAGACTCCATACACCTTCACTACAATCATTTGGATAATTTCAGCCCTAGACTTTCCAAACTCTACTGAACTAAAGGTAAAAGGAGCTGTTAACTTGAAAACCACTACATGACATCACAAGGTGGTACGGTGCATTTAAGTTTGGAGATGTATACAGATTAATAAACCAGGGTTACTCAAACATGTGTGAATAAAACAAAACATAACTCCAAGTATGTTTTTGAGGAGGTGACAACATTATAACATGGCTAAAAGCGCACAAGATTTCATTTTGTGTAAGATAGGACCTTTTACCATGTTACCTTTTATTGTTTTTAAAATGCTATATTCACCAAAAATAACAGTCACATAATGTTCTGTGTGTGTATTCCGCTAATGAAACTACTGCACACTGCATCAGGTTTGTGATGTTGTAGTGTAATATTTTTGTGTATATTTTAGAATTGTCACGTGAGAGTATGGGTGGCATAGGCTTGTGGGCGGAGCTTTGCACAGAATTACAATGCTAACCATAACAAGGGTTCCAATAGGGCCTGGGAGAGAACGCTAGATTACTCAAATATGCTTGGATGAAATCTTAAACCTCTTCACGCCTGGCTTTGCAACAACTTTGCAACTTGGTAGAAAGCTCCAGAAAAACAACTTTACAAATTATCCTCTCTTTAATTGTGAATAAAATACTCTAGAATCAAGTGTGTTTGATTGAACTGAGAATATTTTCCATGGAATCTTGCAGTTGATTTTCCACCTCCAAAAAGTTACATACTATGACTATATAGACTACTATAGGAAAGTACAGCTATCTTAGGCAATTCGAATGAAAATTAATTAAGGATTTGACAACATTTTTAATAACAATAAAACTGTACTTTCTTTTTATTATAGTAATAATAATAATAATAATACACAAAAAATAGACACCGTTCTATTTAATTTCACACTGTCCCTTTGGCTCATGAGATGGTGCAGGCGTGTTGCTGAGGTCTCACCGTTCGGCTCGCTTGATTGGTCGGAGGAGAGCGTGACATCATCAGTGATGTTATCGGGAACAGAGGAAGAGAAAGAGCCCCCAACCACAGCTAGGCACAGGACAGAGCAAGTGACAAAGAAAAGGGTGATTCAAAGAGGTGTGGAAAAGGAACATTTGGTGTAGTGAAGGACATGCAAAAAGAAGAGCCTTTTTAAGAAACCAATAAGACAAGGGTCAAGTAAACATGCAGAGACAAGCAGCTAATTACAGCATTTTATACAGAAATCATTTGAACCTCTTCTTAAATTATAATCCAGTGTTCTGCAATATTGATACTTTGCAGTGACATCTCCATGGGGGTGTTCTACATGTATGTCTAATGGTGGACTGTTTAGGAGTTACCATGGTGACACAATGGACACATAAGCAAACACAGCCAAAAAAGTTTTAAGAAAAAAACACAAAATGGAGCCTGTGATTAATATTAGCATTCTGTGTCCTGTTTAGAAGTTTGATTTTCAGTTACTCGCACTCACCATTTTTGTTGGAAAAACTGTTGGGTAAAGTTAGCTAGCTTGTGACTGTAATGATATGTGAGAGAGACTTGTTTAACAGCACAAATCATCTCACATGTTGTAGTTTCAGTTAAGTCAGTTTTTTTCTGATCAGTTTGTGTTAAAAACAGATTAAAGCCAAACTTGAGTAACAGAGCTTCATACAGAGCAGTGCCTACATTTAGCAACACACCCCCAGAGAATGCTGATAACATCAGCTGCAAAGTTACAATAAGGAGCATTGCTTAGAGACACTAAATCAACTTTGTGTAGCTACTAAACAGTGTATATGGTATTTCAATAGAATTATCTACTGTTCCCAAACATTTTGGCAATATCAGCACAAACTAGGTAAATGGTCAGCTTTCTGGTTAAAAAAAAAAAAAAAAAAATCTAAATTTAAGCTAAATCTAAACTGCCTTCAGTGGCCTCTGCAATTTCAAGTAGTTGGTGACATAACACAAGACTGCCCTGATTACAGCCTGGTGCTTCTGAATACAAACACCTGGTTGTAGGGGCGGAGTTTCAAGTGTGGATACCTGTTTGACCAATCACAGTGCTCCTTATACTTCCAGACCCCGCCCCTCCTTCTCTCCTTACTTCCCCCTTTAGTCCTCCAGGTACCGGGCAGAATTTAGTTATTTAGTCCCACACTTTAATTTAAATGTATCAGTTACATTAGATGAGGCACTGGGTATTACTGTACCCATTTTCAACAATTGTCCATAGGGGGATTTTAAAGGTGCACTATGTAACTTTATGGTTGGGGGTCCGTCACCTGCTTGTTTCTATGTAACTGCTCTGCCTGGAATGTTCCACAATATGACATTAAACAGCTTTACCATACATTTATTCAATTTTATAGCTCAAAATACCTTAAAGAACAGGCATTCTGACTGTGAGCGGAGTTAGGGGTAGGGAGTTGTCTCTCCACAGATCTGACCTGTAACTTGGTCTGGTTTGATCTATGAAGATAGAAAGCTTTAACCCCATACTGTGAAACATTCCAGACAAAGCAATAACATCTCCATGGAAAAAAGCATCTGACAGACCCTCCAGAAGAAAAGTTAAACAATTCACCTTTAAAGGCCTTCTCCATAGTAAATTATCCACAGTAAAGTGTAAGCTAAGTTAATTACATATTGCTGTTGCTGTGAATTGCTTTTACAAATGAAAACATGCTAGCATCCAAAAGTCTCCTCCTGTAATTCCATACCTTTCCTCACGACTCTAGGCTGTTCCATGGTTTCATTCACAGTTTCAGGTGGAGTTTCAGGTAGAGCTTCAGGTTCTTCTTGTTCTTCGTTGGTGGAGAAGTTGAGGACGGTCTCCAGAGACTCGGGTCGTTGTTTCTCGGTGAATGATCCCTCCGTGGCTGTTTCATTTGTGGGCGTGTCATCCGAGTCCTGGCTCCACCTGTCCTCCTCCAGATCCCGTAATATGAGCTGCCTCAGTGTTTCAACTGTGACACAAAAGGGGTTCATTTCACAAGAAAGTCTTCACAAGATTCCTAGGTAATAAACTAATAATCCAATAATTGTCCTGCTGCTGTGTGTATATCCCACATTAGTTAATACTAGAGCAAGATTAAAGTGCAGATGAGAGGTTAAAAGGTCATATATTACACAAAATGCCATGTTATAAAGTTGCTACACTCCAGGTATGTTTGTGATGAGGATGTACTTTATAACAGATAAGAAAACGGAGTAATATGGGCCCTTTAAGATGACTTATTTCTCTAAAACGTAGTTAACATCATTATATTTAAAAAAATGCCCAGTCTTCTCTAGTTTTGTAATTTTGGTGAAGGTTATAATTTTACTTTCGGGTTGGACATGAGCAACAGATATGACATACATATTGGCATGTTAGCGAGCAACCATAATGTTAACAAGAGCCAAACTTTTATTTTTTTATTTTGTTAAATCAATTCTGTCAGAAAAATGTCTTCCTTGTGGGTAAATTGTCTCTGCATTTTGGATGAAATTGAAAACAGTTGATGACAAAGATGGAGGGATTCTGTTTTCTCGCTTGCTTGTTTGTTTGTTTTTGTGTATTTACCGTCATGTAAAGCGGCCTCAGCTACGCCCCCTTCTGGTCTCTCGCTGCAGAAGAACTCGTCTCGTTCTGAGCTGGTGTCAGCTGAGTGCTCAGTGTGATTGGACGAGTGGTTTTCTCTGGAGTCCTGCCCTTCCAACAAAGAGATGTCTGAGGAGAAAATCAATATCTGAATATGAGTGGCCATAAAATAATTATATGAGATTTTATAATAACTACACTTTAAAGGTGCATTGTGTAACTTTTATGGATTCAGTTTGTCCCCATGGAGATGTTAATAGGTCCTATATTATACAAAACTGATTCTTGTGAGCTTTAAGCCATGTTAGAATGTTGTTACCTCATTAAAAACATACCTGGAGTTGTGTTCCGTTTCATTCACAAATGTTTGAGTAATCCTTTATTATCAGTCTGTCTACATTTCCAAAGCTCAAAATGCTCTGTTCCACCTTGTGATGTCATGTAGTGGTAGTTTTCAAGGTAATAGCTACCTTTTACTTTTATTACAGTAAAGATTGGCAATCCCAGGGAAGGTGTATGGAGTTTAAAAACACAATGGAGCACTTCCTGTATTGCCACATGACATCACAAGGTGGAACAGTGTGTTTTTTTGTTTGAGAGAAGAATTCTGCCTAAATATGCAAGATTTATGTGTTAAACATTTGTGAATGAAACAAAACACAACTCCAGGTGTGTTTTTGATGAGGTAACAGGATTATAACATAGATCAGAACATAGCGTAATATATGGTTTAAATTGTCCACAGTGTGGTATTAAACTAATCAATATGAATGACCATAATAATAATTATCTAAGATTTTATAATAACTACACTTTAAAAGGTGCATTGTGTAACTTTTATGGAACCAGTTTGTCTCCAAGGAGATGTTAACGCTTTGGTTTAAATTGTACACAGTATAAAATATCTTCAAAAACATAAATTCTGACTGTGACGGGGGTCGCTTCTCCACAAACCTAACTGGTAATTTGGCTTGCAAATCTCCATGGAGATTCATTAGTTTATGGCAATACTGTGGCACATCTCCATGGAGACAAGCAGGTGACGAAGCCCTCCAGCAGACAAGTGACACAGTGCATCTTTAACAGAGCAAAGACTTAATTCATAATGAAGAAATAGTTTATTAAAGAGGAGGTATTACACTTCTCTGAGGTATTAACTGCTAACACATAATATATTTAGATCACCAGGTTACCTTTTATTGTTTTGAAGATGCTATATTCACGTAATAAGTTTCACATGTGTTTTGGACGGTCTGAGTCCCCACTCCCTTTGCTCCCCATGATAAGTCACTCCCCCTTCAGAGTGCTTTCACAACATAATCAGTGTGTATCCTACTAATGAAACTACTGCACATCGCATCAAGTTTGTGAAGTTGTAGAGTATTGTTTTGTATCATGTTTTTTGTATATTTATGAAGAACTGTCGATTCAGGCTTAGTAACTACTTAACATAATACAATACGTTAAACATGTTGTATCTATAGACTATATATTATCTCTCATACTGACCTCCTGTTGTTGATACTGGAGAAGAATTGCCAACACTTTGAGACCTTTAAGAAGAAACAAAAAGTCAAAAAAAAAAAAAAGTCTTGAGTCTTAAACGTGTGAGAAAATGCGCACACAAAGAGAATCATATGAGACTGAATCTCCGAGCGCAAAGACTGCAGCTAAGAGCTAAGCGAACAACTTACACAAATACTGCAAAAAATGGGACAATCTAATCCTGGAACTAAACCTGGACTAGAACTGGACCAAACCAAGTCAGGATCAGTGTACTCACGATAACTGTATTGAGCTGTGGTTGATCTGAGGTGAGGATCCACCAGCTTCAGATATTGTCTTTTCAAGTAAATCTTTCCACCTGAAAAACACCATTAGATAATTAGATGTCTCAAATCTTTTCATAACACAAAGATGTTTTTGTACATAAAACTACTGTATTGTAGAAATATATCTGATGCTTACGTGTTTTTCTCAGACGATGTTCCTGCCACCAGTTCATAGATCTGCCTCTCTGTGGTGCTGATGATATAGAGCGCTTTGTTGTCTGAAAAATGAAATATGACTTTTGTAAATAAGATTCACTTAAAACAAATGTGTACAAGAGATTATATTGCTTTGCCAGGAATGTTACATAGAATGAATGCCTGGGACCCACCTGTTGCCACTGATCGGACGAGGAGTGAGTCCAGTTTGACCAGAGGACTGAAGGAGGTTTTCCCATCTCCCGAGGGCCCCCCTCCACCCCCCAGCCACCGGGATGGGTACCGGAGCTGGAGCCTCTCATCTGGACCCCTCTGTAGCAGAACCAGGCAGTCTGACAGCAGCAGGGCCTGGATCTCTGAATGAACAATATGTGTAGTGTGAATATGGTAGTTATAATAGCAATAGTAGTAGTTACAGTAGTCAATGTAGTAGTAGTAGTAGTAGTAGTAGTAGTAGTAGTAGTAGTAGTAGTAGTAGTAGTAGTTTTTAATTTCTAATAATAATAATATTAATAATAATAAAAATAATAATGATGATAATGATAATAAGAATAAGAATAAGAATAAGAATAAGAAGAATAAGAAGAAGAAGAAGAAGAAGAAGAAGAAGAAGAAGAATGAGATACCTAGCTGCTTGTCTTTGCTGACTTTCCATGTGAGAGGACCTTCATGAATCATTCTTTTTGTGGTCAGATCAAAATTCTGAAAAACAATTAACACAGGAATTGAAATTAAAAAACAATTTACGAATGACACACATATAAACATAGACATGCACATGCTCATGAACACTTGTGTGTGGTTATGTGTATGGATGAGACACTCAGATACATGGGCCCTCATACATTAATTAATTAATCATTGGATTTGTATAGCGCCTTTCAAAGACACCAAAGTGCTTTACAGTGCACTCTGGTGTCTCCACACTTGCTGGTGATAAGTTACTATTGTACCCGTAAACTTTTAAACAATATTCAATTTGTTATGGGCTTAAAGGTTGTATGGAGGATTTTTTTGTTTCAAATTGTTAATGAGCATTATAGAGATGCAGCAGCCTTGTAATCGTGATGACCAAAAAAAAAAAAAAGAATGGGCATCCATCAACTGTGGACATGGTGGGGCCAGATAAACATTAGACAATCGAGGCTACCTCAATCAAACTCCCTATGCTTCTAGCGTAAATGACTTGCCGGTGCGCTGAGATTACGTGGTTTACGTACGCCTCTCATGCATTCCACAGACGCAAGACGCTGTTTACTGAACCAACACAGTGCTTCTTAGCGGCTTTTTCCAACTGTAGCTTCCTCGCAGTTAACACAAAGTTTGTTGCGATGGCAAACAAGAATCCACTACCAGTTAGCCGCAAAATAAAGTCAGTTTTTGAGGTCGCTGAAAGAAGAAGAGAAGGGGAAAAGGAGCGAAGCTAAACTAAGCTGATTTGCAGAGATTCCTTCCAGCGATTGTGTGCACTAATGCAGAGGGTCTAAAGACTGACGCATTGGTTGCTAAATTACTTCTGCTTATCATTTGAAAATGTACAGTATAGTTACAGCAGTATCAGTGATTCAGCTATATAGCACTGGCTGTAAACAAGCAGCGTAAGGGTAAGGAAGAGGCGGGAGGAGGTGTTTCTACTTAGGGAGCTGTGGGGGAGTGGGCGAGGTTTCACGCATGCGCAACATTTGAAAAAGGACCAACAGTCGTTGGATTTCTCCTTCCTTGGAAAATCCTCTATACAACCTTTAATATTTGCTAAAAGGGAGATTTATTCACAGTGTACTAAACTTATATTAAAATCACACCTTGAACTGTGGAGCGACGTCGAGTTTGCGCTGGTACTGCCCGAGTCGCAACCGCTGCTCCGTCTCCCCGACAACCACGTTAACGTACTGCAGTATCCCACGGCAACAGGCCTGAGCGCGCTGCAGCGACGCCATGTCCGAGGAGCCGGCTGGAGTTAGCAAAAACAGACAAATGTTAAATGGAAGTCATACATTTTTTCTAATGTAAATATATTACAGACTTTTTTTATTTTTGTTTCTTCTTTATTTCCATAGAAAAACTGCAATAACTATATTTTAAAAAAAATTAATAGCCACCCTTTTTTAATTTGAATTTCCTTCAGGATTAATTATCTGCTATATATCTATATATCTGCTTTGATCACAGTTTGCACTCTTGGCATTTCTTCACCGAGACAAGGTGCAGCTGTGAAGTGAAAACCATTTCAGGAGACCTCACATGAATTAAGAGAAGAAGAAGAATGGTTTGCAGCACTGTCAACAAAGCAAAGGGTGGCTTCTTTGAAGATTTTAATATAAAATACAAAAAAATATTGCGTTGACTTATTTAATTTTTTTTCTTTACTACATAATCCCATATATCTAGCTTCATATATATTTCTGTGTCTACACAGAACAACAGTCTAACAAGTTCAGTTGAGATTATTTTGGGACACATAACTGACCGTCTGTGTGTTTGATGATATTGTCCAGGAGAAGAGGATATTTGGTGATTCTCTGCATCTCACACACGAGCAGGTCTTTGAGCTGCAGCCGCCGACAGTGAGGGCTGGACTCACACTCCTGAAGACACAAAGGGAACATGGAGCAGGTTTAGTATACTGAATCAAATAACGGCGATTCAACCCATAGAAAATGCACACATTTCCAGAATTCACATGAGAAAAGCACATCACAAATGCGACTTTAACCCATTTTTGCATCAAAGTGTTCAAACGCATAACGGGCTGTTGCTTAGCTGGTTACAGGAGCTGCCGTCTTCTGAATCATGACCCCGCTAATCCTGCAGAGGGCGCACGGTGCATAGCCTGTTTGATTTGGCTTTGATAGAGACACACTTTCTCTTTGTAACTTTTTATTGTTACATCCCTAGTACATTTGAGTCATGTCCAAAAGTGAGCAAATTCTTTAAACAGTAACAATACTATAGAGTTTTAATACCAAATAATATGACTGATCCGACACAGAGCTGCAGCTGGACTGGATGCAGTCTGAGCGAGGTGTCAGTCTTTGCTAAAATACTGCAGTGAAGTTGAAAAATAGTGATCGCTGAAGTCTCACAACATAGCACTAGACAACCATAAACTAATGAAGACTGGACAGTGCTTTAAGTTAGCATCACACCCCGAGGATATGTTGATGATATCAGCTGTAAAGTGTAAATAGTTTATTTTCCAATGTCCCAATCCCACATTACAATAATTATTCCAAAACTGACCTGCATCAGCAAACGCATTTAAAAGTAAAGCAGGTTTCGAAATACCATACACATCATCCTTCCTTAGACTTAGACAAACTTTATTGATCCACCAAGGAAATTATTTGGTCACAGTAGCTCACACATCACAATATATTATAATAACAAAGAGGAAAAATACAAATATTTAGAATTTATTATTAACAAGTAGCAAAAATAGAAGAGACTCAAAATCAAATAAGGCATAATGCTATACATGTAAATGCAGAAATAAATTAAAGTCAAAATAAAATATAGAAATATAGTAATACAAATATATCTTGGGCTATATATAAGAGAAAAAAAATAGTGCAAAGATGATATAACCATATTTGGAGTAATGTAAAAGTGTAAATCTGTATGTACCTGGATGACGTGAGCGAATCGTGGGTCTTTGCGTTGTTTGTTTCGGATCAGCTCCAGCGCCTGTGACTGTTGACTGCACAACTGAGCGGCCTGCTCCTGGAACTCCTCCCCAGTGGGTCCCTCAAACTGAAATAAATGAAAAACAGCTTTAGAAGTAGAAGTACAAAGTAGTAGCTCAGGAACTTACTTCTACTTGAATAATATTTTTGGCTACTCTACCACCTCTGCTTATAGGTGGACACTTTTTGGTTTGGACATTGCTACGAGTAACGTGTACAATATAGACGTACCCTAGAGACGATAACGTCACCAATGTCCTGTACAATGGGAGACTCCCTTCTCTTCTTCATTGCTTCACAAAGACTTGCTAAAAAAGAGAATACAAAAAATAATGCAACGATTACTTTTAACGGATACAAACACACACTAAAAATGTCAAAACATCTGGATAAAAAAACTGGTCTGACAGACAATAGGGACATCACAGATAAATTATTTAGCTACATGTTATTATTTAAAGGTAAAGTATGTAACTTTTTGGAGGTGGAATGCCACCTGCATGATTGTGTGGAAATTTTAAGTTAAAACCATATTTCGAGCATGTGGAAAACTAAGGTCAAAGGAACAACATTTCCATGGAAACAGGAGGAGGCCCTCATCCAGGCCGATAGTAAGAGTCCGGTTTGTGGAGATGCAAGCCAGTTCATCGTAAGGACACATATTTTTCTAAAATTTTCAGTGCAATAAAAACAACCTAAAATATTCTATATCTTGGATAAAAAAGTTGCATACTGTGGCTTTAACAAATAAGGCGAAAAAGTCCTACACCGAGTCTTCAGGAAGTATTTTATAGAGAAAACAAACTGCATATCATCTAAAATCAGATATCATTTAGTGACAGTTACATATATTTGTCTAGTATAAAACCCACCATGGAGTTCATAGACCTGCTGCAGATTGGGGAAGATACAGGCTAGCTCCTCAGAGTTCAGCACCGTCCTCATCTTCTGGTAGAAGACCTGGTCCAGCACCCTCAGAGTCCTCAGATGGGACACTTCTGTCATGAACAGCTCTGAGAGAAAGAAGAGAACAGTGTAAAGATCTAGATCTATTACATTACAGCTTAAGTGTACAAACAAACAATCCTGAAGAAAACTAGAGGGTCAAAACTCATATTTAAAGGCCCTGTACACAATTTCTGCTCAAGTTCTGTGATCTTAAATTATGCACAATCAACTTTTCAGAACTTTTAACCATGTTATAGTTGTTTCCCGTCTTATTTAGCCTTTTGAAGTTGTATTTAACCTTTATTCTCTTGTATTCAAGACGTCAATGCTCCGATCTACCCGTTTTCATCACCATCTGTACACGCTCACTGCTTTATATTTATTTCATTCTCAAATGTCATTTTCTTCGGTGATACAAATTTTGTTACAGAAGAAAAAAAAATATCTACACTACTCGCTAGCATGATCTGCAGCTATCCATCAGAGGAGCCCACAACTGCACAGCTCTTTGTTGTGATGACCTGGAAGTCAGCGGACAAGTTTCTTTTGTCAAGTTGTTTAAGATGAATTTTGCTACAGATATATTTATAACTGAAAGCTGATTGACAAGCCTTGATATATATATCGTATTTAATTATCTTTTACTATGATAATATATTCACAACTGTAATCTGTATCTTAAAAGATGCACTTTGTAACTTTTCTGTTGGAGAGTTTGCCACCTGCTTGTTTCCATGGAGATGTGGAAATAAACTTGTCTATCCTGCACTTATTCAATTACAATTACAGAAAAGTGACACGGTGCATCTTTAACGTTGGGTGATGTCCTACCGTAGATTACTGCCTGTCTGTCCACCTCTTTGGGGCTTAGCGTTGAGAGCAGCTGAGGAGAAACCGTTTCCTGCCAGTTCTGAGCTTCACAAACTTCATCTTCCAGAGCGGCAGCATCAGGCAGCAGAGCCAAAGGAGAGTCCACACTCCTAACCAAAGAAAACAACAAAACACACACAAACTTTACATTTAATGGTCTGGGGCAACAATGTTGGCACGGTATTGTGTCGAAATGAATGTGCTGCTCATAGGGTTGCACAATATGGGAAAAAGTCGATGTCTGGTGTTTTGTTTTGCAATAACGATATTATTGTGTTATGCAACTTTCTGGACGTGGGAAGTCAACTGCATGCTTCCATGGAAATTGAAAGTTAAAGCCACACTTCAGAACATTCTCCATGAATACATAATGGAATAATGGAATATTATAGCCAAGGCTTGTGAAGTTGCAAATCGGCTCTGAGTCAGTTAGTTTTTTTTATACTTTTCAGTGCAATAAAAATATCCGCTATTAGCAAAACATGCTTTGGTTTTGGCAAAAAAGTTACATACTAAGACTTTAAATTAAAACTAAAAAAGGACATGCCTTCATTTACTAGTCAACAATAACAAAACTGACAAAAACTAAACCAAGACCAACCCAAGTTCAACGTAAGACCTAATGAAAAGAATAATGAATAAAATCTGCCCTTTTGTCATTTCCCTTTCAAAAACAGTATAATTCTATAAAATGGGAACCTTATATTGTTGCAATACATTTATTTTTTGTGATATCATTTATTGCGTCAGCCAGTATTGCGACATCGGTATCTTTGTAACATCTATATTTTGGCAATATCAATCTTTTTGTGATATCGATCTTTGTGCAATATATTGTGCAGCCCTAGTTGTTGTTGGTCATATGAATGTTATGGAGACTCACCTGCGCCTGGAGCGTGGAGTGTATGGGGGGGTGGGGTTCTCTAGAGACCTGAGAGACAGATGGGGTGGGGTGAATGGCCAGTATATCCTCTTATGAAACGTACCATCTACGATTAGGGAAAATGTCTATACCAACTTCTTAACGACAGTGAAAAAAACATTATTTGTAATGAACATAAGAAGTCTAGAGTTTTGTAATAGTTCCCGATTTTAATCATATTTCTATACAAGTTAAAGAGGTGATATTACACTTCCATGGGGTAATATTTGCTAAAACATAACATGTTTAGATCAGCATGTTATCTTTTTTGTTTTGAAATGCTACATTTGCCAAAAAACAACATATCAATATGTTTAATAACTTTCTATCTTGTTCCCCCCTTCCTTTGCTCCCCATGCTAAGTCGCTCCCCCCTTCACAGCACTATCAATATCATCTGGGCACTCCCATGTGATCCCCAAGACAATTACATTATAACACTTAAGGGGCATATATTACGCAATTTTCTGATATACGTTCTAATGTTGTTTCTTCATCAAAAACATGCCTGGAGTAGTGTTTTGTTTCATTCATATATGTTTAACACACAACTAGTGCTGCCGCGATTATTCGACGTAGTCGACGTAATCGAATATGAAAATTAGTCGAACACAATTTTTGTGGTCGAATATTCGCCTATTTATTTTTGGTCTCAAACGGCAACCTTAAATACTCAAAGAGCCATTTGGACCGTCTCCCACAGAAAAGAAAACACCCAGAGCCACAAAACCCTTTTGGCTCTAAACCAGCGCTAACCAGAGGAACTACAGGCAAAACTACAACTCCCAGAAAACAGACTACAACAAGCACCATCCTCCACTACAGCTCATAAGCGCGAGTCTTAAGAGAATTATTTACACCTTTCAGTCTTTTCATCACAACAGTAGCAACATAAATAAAGTGCATGAGTGAAATAAAGAACTGCGCTGCACACGTACGACCTGCACACGTATAATCTCTGAAAAGTTTAACATGAACATCTCCAACGCGATAGAAGCGCAGAACAGACTCACCATAGGCAGAACATCCCTCAGTCACAGAAAGAACACGCATATTCCACCGAGTCCTGCCCTTTAGTCCGACAGAAGCTGACCGCATCAGCGGCACAAGGAGCGAGCTGTTTTTTCAGTGCTTCTAGTTTATGCAAATTAGCCATGTGGTTTTAAGTTTCGCTTCTGTATAACGTAAACAAATGTGCGCAAAGCTACATTAAACACATTATTATTTGAGTTCTCCTCGTAGGAAATAAAAATCCAAACTTAAATTATCCACCCGCAGCGAACTAAAAATGCGTCTGCTTCTGTGTTCTGTCATCATTTTATCGCATGTACCGCTGTACCAGTCTCATCAGCCGTGAAAGCAAATGAATCTGCCCACGCAGCATTAAGCATTACGCCTACAGAGTAAAAATAAAAAAAATAAAAATAAAATGAACACATGAAAATTGCAACCGCTTGTTTTTTTTTTTTTTGTTTTTTTTTTATTAGTCGTTTAGATTAGTCGACTAATCGAAAAATTAGTCAAGAGATTAATCGTTAGAAAATTAGTCGTTAGTGGCAGCACTACACACAACCTCTGCATATTTAAGCTGAGTTCTTCTTTCAAACAAAAAATACTATGTTCCACCTTGTGATGGCATGTTGTAATAGATCAGAATTGGAATTTCCAATCTCTGCTTAACAAAAAGGTAAAATGTAGTTGTTAACTTGAAAACTACCCCTCCATGACATCACAAGGTGGAACAGAGCATTTTGAGCCTTGGAGATGTAGACAGACTAATAATACAGGATTATAATTAGTGTGAATGAAACAAAACAACTCCAGGTATGTTTTTGAAGACAACATTGTAACATGGCCTAAAGAGTCAATTTTGTGTAATACTGGACCCTGAAAAAGACAGTTTTGCATAATAAAGGACAATGAAATGTGTGTGTCACTGACTATACTTAACAGACTTTTCAAGAAAGCCGTGTAAAACTTTGCATTATTCCCATTCTAAATTGTATAATGTTAATGAAAAATAATGAATGGTTTGAAATGATCCATGCTTTGGTGTGTTACCGTGCAGAGCTGCTTGAAGCCGACGAGGAGGCGCTGTGGTGCAGAGGTCTGAGTCCGCTGCTCTCTCTCTCCTCTCCGAACTCCTCCATGTCCACATCGCTACGGGAACGGGGCACTGACTCGGCCCCTGCCCCTGCCCCTCGCCGACGCCCCTCCCCCTGTGCCTTCAGAGACTCACTACGGGCCAAACGCACGGAGATGGTCGGGCTGTGGGAGAAATGTACAGGGAATTTTAAAACATTAGCTGATGTACTGTAGGAATTCTGAATTTAATTCTGAACAGACAATTGAATCTTCCTCTTATAAATTAGGCCGCGTTAACTGTACTCAATCAAATGAAACACAAAATAAACATGCAATTACTATAATAATCCTAATCAGGATCATGATTTCTAATTGACATTTACTTTTTTTCTGTGGCAATGAAACAAAAGTATGCAATGGTTTATGTTCATGAAATTAACACTGAAATACATCTTTATTTGTTTTTAATAAATAATATTCAATATGAAAAAAATATCATGGGCCGAGCCCTAAGATCTACTGCCAATCCTGCTTAGAGCTACTGTATATATAAACATGTTTTGACATGCATGTATTTGTTTTGAAGCTCATATCTCAAATGGTCATGCCTCTGAGGGGTTTAAAATGAGAGCTAGGGATGCACTGATCCGATACTGGTATCAGATATCGGCGCCGATACTGAAACATTTGTTTGATTGGATATCTGCTTCCAAATATTGGTTCAGCCGATATCCTGGTTAGACATATAAACTACTTTAATAAGACTATTTACTGGTCATAATCGGTCCAGAAAGTCTCATAATGTTTGAACTTATATTTATACAAAGTTGTTCTGTAGTTACTTAAGAGATAAATAACAGCATTTGGATCAGTTTTGTTTTATTGAATTTTTGTTTTAAGGAAATAAATTTAATGCGGCTTTGCACTGGTATCAGTTTATATCAGGTATCACCAGATACTTAAAGCCACAGTATTGAAATCGATATCGGAACTGATCAAAATAAATTTCAAATCTTGTCAGAAACACGTTTTGTGCTGTACCTGTCCATGCTGTCCTCCCCCAGGCTGCTGGTGGACAGTCTCTGCGAGTCTGAGCTGTCTCCTTCTTCTCCGGCCTCTGAGCTGCTCTCAAACTGCTGAATAATGTTCCTCACATTTCCAGGACGAACTGCACAAAATAAAATAAAAGATTCAAAAAATGACTACAAAAACACAGCTAGAAAAAGCAAAATGTTTCAACACAAAACATACAAGAGGTGATAAATAAAAGTACAAAACAGCTATACCTTCTGAGGGGGACAACGGGGCATGGTACGCTACGAAAATAAAATGAAGCAAATGAGAAATCATGGAAAAGTAACTTCAAACAGACAATGGACAAAATAATGAACAAAATAAATAGATTAATAATGAATAAAAACACAAATGCCATTAATTAACAGTCAGTTTTACTTGGCTGAGACGTGTTGCGTGGTTTTCCAATGTATTTTAAAATAGGATTCCTCTTCTTATCTTCTCCATCTTTCTCCTTGTCTTTCTTTGCACTGCTCAGCTGCAATAAACACATTAGATTAAGACAACAGAATGTTTTGCATATTTTGTTACTGATAAAGGTGAACAATGTTTTTTTTTTTTGGTCGAGGGTTTGCCACCTGCTTAAGTTAAGGTTAAAGGTGCATTGTGTAACTTTTCTGGTGGAGGGTCTGTCAAATGCTTGACTTCATGGAGATGTTATTGGTTTGTTTGGAATGTTTCACAGTATGGCATTAAACCTTTTTATCTTCATGGAGACCAAACCAGACCAAGTTACAAGTCAGATTTGTGGAGAGGCGGCCCCGCTCACTTTCAGAATGCCTGTTTTTGTAGTTACTTTTGAGCTATAAAATCACCTGTAATTTAATAAATGTAAGGTAGAGCTGTTTAATGTCATACTGTGGAACATTCCAGGCAGAGCAATGACGTAACCATAGAAACAAGCAGGTGACGGATCCCCAACAAAAAGTTACATAGTGCACCTATAAGAAATAATATTAATGTGATTTTTATTATTGTAAGACGTAATATATTGTGATGTGTGCACTACTGTGTCCAAAATCATTTCCCTTGAGGATCAATAAACTTTGTCTAAGTCTAAGATGGGCTTACACTGTGTCATTCTCAGGCTGATTTTTTTTCTTTAAACTTTAAACTTTTCTACTTCCACAAACCTTTTTGGTCTTTAAAAAGGCGAGCCACTTGTCCTTTTCGGTGCTCAGACCTGGGAAGACTTTAGAGTCCCTCAGTTTGATCCCAGAGTGTCGGAGATACAGGAGCACGGCTGAGGCGATGGGTGAACTGTAACATTTAAATAGAAGACAGACATTACGAATATGACACAGCTGACTTTAAAAGAAGCATTTCAGAGCACATGGAAGGAATGAATTATTAATGAAATTTCACTGGTTACAAAAGAAAAAAAAAAGCAATTTTTATTTATTTATCTTATGATGTCTTCCATATTGGATCTTATTTTTTTGTTTAGACCTCAAAACAAATGTTATGAAATGAATGCAATTAATATTAAAATTAACAATCAGTTTTCAAAAGTTAATCTGCACCGTGAACTTTCTTGTGATAAAAAAAATTTAAATCACAAAGATCAGAAAATCTGATATTCATCTAAATCAGCCGAGGGACATCAAAATAATTGTGATAATTTTAAGTTTGTAACAACAAAAAAACAAAGTGTGATCACTCTACACTCAATTTAATTTTGATACTTTGCAGTATGTAGGGAGGTGTTCCATATGTATGGCTATGGCAGAATGTTCGGCAGTTCCCATGGTGACAGAATGCACACATAAGCAAACATTGACAAAAAGTTGGTAAGATTGTCTGAAAACTCAAGAAAAAATGCAAAATTGATTCAAACAGCACATTTTCAGGAGTCTGTGATGAATACAAGTGTTCATGGTCCTGTTTAGGAGTTTGATTTTTAACAACAAGGTGACAGTGACTAACTGAAACTGTTGGCTAATGCTAGTTAGCTTGTGACTAATTTTATGTGAGAGAGACTTGTTTAACAGCACAAATCAGATCTCCTGTTGTAGTTCCTGCCAAGTCAGTTCTTTATGTTCAGATTATGTTCAAATAAAGCTCAGATTAAAGTCTAACTCGAGTAACAGAGTTTCAGCCAGAGCAGTGCTTACAGTTAGCATCACACCCCCAGGCAATATTGACGACAGCGGCTGCAAAGTCTGAGTTTTGACATTCATAATTCAATCCTAGCATGTGACATTAAAATCACCCACCTTCTATCCTCTTCATGCTTTGATCTGCAACCAGAAAAGAAACAGAAAAATGTTAAATTAAAACTACTCCAAAACACTCAGTAGTACAGATCCAGTAAATCGAATAGTGCGTGTGCAGATTTCCTCAGTGCGTTTGACACAGCTATAGCTCAATGATCATGTGTCTTTGTCATGTGCTTTTCAAAGCTTTGACTGCTGCGTTGACCTTTGCTATGGTTGCTCGGCTGGGCTCCTTCTGTCACTTTGTAATAAGATTTTTATGAGGCTTTGTGCATCTGACTGTGTTCCTAAGCAAACACTCCCAAGCGTGTGTGCGGCCAGGCATTTGTTTTGGTTATTAAAAGTGTAATTAGAACAAGGGCTGTAGTGTTTTAGTCATTTAATCAATTAGTCAGATGGCGTCTTAATTGACTAGTTTTATTCAAATTATATGGGTTTTTATGGGACAACAACAGAAAGGAGAAGTTAGTGAGTTAGCTGAAAATTTGATGAATTTTATTTTCTGCCATCTTTTATCGTATTGTATTCTATTTTATATGTTAAGAGGCAAAATAATAGGGATGTAATTGTATCAAAATCTCTCAATACAATTTTTTCACGACATGCATCTCATGGTTCGATATTTATTGCGATATTTTGTGGAGGCTTACAAAATTGTGAAAATGCTACTTTTTCCTTTTACAAGCCTTGAAAAGCCTTTGATACTGTAATAATAAGAAGAATTAAGATTTAAAAGCGCTTAATAACAGCTATTTCTTCATGTAGTTTGCACTGACAACACCAAAGGATCACGATCTATGTATTTCCCTCTGTTGTTTTTTTTTACTGCACCATGGCAAGACAAGTTTATTTGTGTAGTACAATTCATACACAAAATAATTCAAAGTGCTTTAAAAAATAAGAAAGAAGACAAAAAATAATAAATAATTAAAAAAAAAACAACAACAACAACAACAATACCTATTAATTTAAGCAAAGAGACTTGTGTTTCCATATATTGTGATGGCGTCCGATATTGCGAGACTTTTGACGATACAATATCACAATATTTCGGTTGTTACATCCCTACAAAATGAGTGTTAAACTTCAGCCTAAACCCCTTCAGTATGTTGAACAACTGAAGTGTTATGCGTTACTCATAAATCATTGTAATGTGATTAATTATGTCAGTTAACCAAAGAAAAATAAACTAACTAATTAAAAAGTAGTATTTTTTGGTATTCATTTATAAAAAGGCAGATCAGACACATGATTCACAAGTTAAATCTGTATATAAATACATGTGTGTCTGCTATTTAGTTATAATTTAGGACACCCATGGATCATTATGTTATAGTTTGCACATTTTAAAATCGTCACAGTAAATAACTGTAAAGTTGTCAGCACCTCTGATGGATAGCTGCAGACCATTGGTAAGGGGCAGATTTTTTTTATTTGCACCAAAATGACGAATCCTACGAGTATCACCAATTAAGAAAATAGGATAACTAAGTAAGTACCACCACAGTGGGTATGTGGCAGTGAAAACAAAACTTGATATGACGTCTTGAAAATAAGTGATTAAAGATTGCTCAAACACTCCAAATAAAAAAACAACATACGCTGTTTGTTTTTAGAGGGAATAAATTATATTTTCATTATCTGCCTTGGTATCAGTTGATATCGGATATCAGCAAATACTCGAAGCCGTATTGACATCGGTATTGGAAGAGAAAAAGTTGGATCGATGCACCACCAATTAAAACCTCTAAAAAGCTGATATTTAGTTTTAAAATGTATACCCAATATCATCGCAGAGACAGTGAATTTTATTTTACAGCAGCAATAATTAAGCTCTTGAACTACCCACTTCTGTCTATTCTCGCTTGAACTCCACCCTGACGTTGAACTCAGCGTTGATGG
This sequence comes from Taenioides sp. WSHXM2023, assembly GCA_029959045.1. Lineage (NCBI taxonomy): Eukaryota > Metazoa > Chordata > Actinopteri > Gobiiformes > Gobiidae > Taenioides > Taenioides sp. WSHXM2023. The sequence continues at coordinate 16,880,438 of CM057106.1, read as the reverse complement.
GAAAAGCGTTATGTAATATTTGTTTGACTCACAGAATCTCCCAGAGGGCCGTGAGCTGCCGGTCCACCACCTGCCTCTCTTTGGCAGGGTCCCCGTCCAGCTGCACCAGGTCCCCCTCCCCAAACAGAGAGCCCAGACCCATCATCTGCTTGTTCCTGTCAAACACACACATATGAGACACACACAGAGAAACACAAGAATCACCTTAAGGTTTGTGTGGTCCAGAGATGTGGAAACCAAATGTCTCAAACAAACTCTTACTGCTCAGTGTTGATTCAAATCATTTCAATGAAACAAAAAATTAAAATATATAGGATTTAGTTGTCCAATTGTTTATTTTTGTTTATTATTTGAGCTCAGGTTAGACTAATGCAAAGTGGGATTCATAGTAAAGTGCGGTATTGCCAAGAACCTCACGAAACAAGACGTATCCCAAAACCGGAACTACCAGCAAAAAATTAAAGGGAATTAATAATAATATGAATAGATTTATAGTGTCTTTATATTGCATTATTCATTTATTCACTTCACTCTTGGTGGTGGTAAACTACTATTACTACTACTATAACGAGTACCCCACAGTGGCACCTGATACTTCCAGCATTAAAGTACTAACCAGGCCTAGTCTTGCTTAGCTGTCAAAAGTATCAAAAATCAGATACTAATCGATACTAAAACCAGTACTGAAACTAGAAACTCAATTTAACAAGTTTTGATACTGAAGAAATCCCAAAAACATGACAAAATCTGACCTTTCTTGAACAGTTTTAGGTGTAATCTTTATCAACAGCAGTACAGAACTTGGTAACATGGTAATTAGAGTTTTGTACTCTTTTTTTGGATCATGCCAACACTAATTTTTGATCTGCACATTACTACGTCACAGAGTAGGAGTTCTTGCTATATTAGGACTACATGAATTATCTATCAAACTAACTTTTACCTGGTTTAAAACTTTTACCTGTAGTCTTGGATCTGGTCCTGTATGTCCGGTAACACCTGCTGCTGTAGCTCAGACAGAGGGCCTCTTATGTCCTCTTGTGCGTGGAGTCGGCTCTCTGGATACAAGAAGAAAAAAAAAAAAATTGAAAGATTTATTTGCTTGTAGGAGAGGCATTCAACAACAGTTCAAGAGCTGAATAATGCATTTTATAGTCATTATTATTTCAAAAAGACACTTACCAATATCTGTAAGGTACTCCTCTCTTACTTTGATTTTTAATGGCTGCAAGAACAGTGATCAAAGTTGAATTGTCATCAAGTTATTCTTATTTTAAACATTAATATTATGGTTAAATAAGACTTCATACAGCGTCAGGGTCCAGGAAATGAGAACAGATCTGAGGAGCGAGGGAGCGTGCATCTTTAGGACTGGAGCCAAGGTACGCCTCCACTGACAGGTAAAACAACTAAAAAGTGAAAAGTAAAAGAGTAAACTGGGCTGCACAGTGAGAAAAGAAAATGCAATAGTTATGTGTTTGAGCAAAATGTGTCCTGCCCCAGTACAGTATATACTGTATAAGCAGCTCTAGAGGTTAAAGTGTGTCAAAACTTGTGTATTTTTTGCAGTGTGTTTAATGGGACTGACCAGAGGATTGGGGTCGAGGAGCTGGCTGAACACGTATCTCATGAACACCGTCATGTGAGCCGGGCGAGACTTCAGCAACTCAATGTCCTGAAATGGGCCGTCCATCTGAAAACAGGGAGAAAAGTCAAATATTTAACTAATATTTTAATTATTTTTATTTATGTTTTTATCAAGGTGGAGCTCAAAATCACAAAGGACTAGATTACCTCAATAAACTCATAGCAATCGTCTTCTTCATCTTCATCTTCGGGACTAATGATCTGTGCCTTTCCACTCTGGTGACACAAAACAATTTTAAAACAATCTGAAATCCCAATCTCAACTGAACTAGGTAAAAGGTTGAACTAACTTGAAAACTAACACTACATGACATCATTAGGTGGAACAGAGCATTTTGAACTTTGGAGATATAGACAGACTAACAATTAAGGGTTACTCAAACATGTGTGAATGAAACAAAACACAACTCCAGGCATGTTTTTGATGAGGTAACTGCATTATAATGTGGTCTAAAGCTCACAAGAGTCAATTTTATTTAATATAGGAGTTTTAATGGTAAAACTTCCAATGCAGTAAGCTGGGCAAAGTGTCATTTTTGCAGCAATTTTACAACAAATTCTTCAAATAGAGTAACTCATTCAAATGTGTTAATTTTAAACTAAATTTAATAAAAAATATAAAATTGTTAAATACACAAAGTGACTGTTCCTCATGTTTTGGAACTGATTTACAACTAATTTTAAATAATTTAAAAAGATTTTAAGAGTGTTTGTTTATTCTCACCGAATTGGACAGTGGGTGTGTGTCGGAGTTCTGTCGTCTGTGTTGGGACGTCCTGAAGGAGGAAGAGGGGGAGGACTGGGGGCTGTCAAAGGCCTAAAGAGGAAGAGGAGGAGAGGAGGAGGAAGGTGGGTGCAAAGAGGAGAGAGAGATGAAGAGGAGGAGAGAAGGAGAAAGGGGGAGGAGAAGGATGAGATCAGGAGGAAGAGGAGAAAACAAAGAGGAAGAGGGGTGAGAGGAGCTACTATAGGCAGGACAAACAAAACGCCAACCTTAAAAATAACCAACGAGCTTCACTTCTTACCTCCATATCACCTTCACCCGAGTCCATAGACAACCGACCTGAAGAGACAATATAAAGTACATGAGAGTCCATACAAAGACAGAACAATAAGATATCAGTTTATATCATATTATAAATAAACAAAATAAGAAAAGACTCAATACTCAGACACTACTCAACAATAAAACTAGAAACACATTTTTTTGCGTGTTGAAAATGACATTCTATTCAATGGCCGTTACAGGAAGCCTCTTGCATTAAAAACTTGAAAAAGGGACAAATGTCAGCTGTATTTACGCTACCTGTGAAGTTTGGACACACCTTTTTATTTTTGTTTCTTCTTTATTTCCACGATTATTGCAATGAACATGCAGCATTTCCTATAGATTTGGTTAGGATTATGGTGGCACAAATGACTGTTATTTGATTTAATAATAATAATAATTTAATCTCATTCAATTTGTGGATTTACTGCCTACATTTAATCTTTAACCAGTCATTTTTGACCAGTAGTCGCTTGTATAAGTTTATAATAATACAATAAGCAACTAAGTCTAATTTTGCTATGCCAATATATATGGGTCAGGGTATTTTTACACATTGGAGGAAAATTTCAGACCGTGGGTGGGCACCATAGTCTCCTGTATAAAAGGTGCATTGTGTAACTTTTCTGGTGGAGGATCTGTTATTGCTTTGTCTATCTTCATGGAGACCAAACCAGACCAAGTTACAGGTCAGATCCGTGGAAATGTGACCCGCTCGCAGTCACAGTGCTTGTTTTTCTAGGTATTTTTGGAATATAAAACCACCTGTAAGTGAATAAATGTAAGACTGAGCTGTCTAATGTCTGATTCCATGTCCGATTCCCATGGATGATGATATGGGTTTATTCAGCGCTGTTTGAGCCGGCTGTGGTCGGCAGTACGCATGTGCAAACCTCTAAAACAATCGGTTGGTCTCTCCGGTTCTAAGAGTGCATGCAGAAGGCCGCGCTCTCAACATCTGCCTCCAGGCCTCCGTAGAAGGGCAAAACAACACAAATTAACGGGACATTCGGAACCACGGTTGTTGCAGTCTGCTTAGCGACCAGAAGAGTGCACTAATAGACAGACAAAAGGGATCATCTGGATATAATTCGAAACTATTAATTACAATTTTGACACACAATGATTTTAGATTTTATTGGGCAACCACTGCTTGCCCTGACTGCCCTAACTGCACACCACTGGTTTGTAGCGCTGTCAACAAAGCAAATTGTCGATACTTTGAGGATTTGAAAACAAAATATAAAAATATTTAGTTGAGTTATTTAAGTTTTTTCTTTGCTCCATAATGCCATATATCTTGCACCATATATTTGATGTCTTTTGCGTATATAAAAGAAAGTAGTGAACAAAGAAAAAATTAATGAGGTGTGTTCATACTTTAGACTGGAAATGTAAATCTAAAAAGTTGTTTAAAGATATGAATAAAATTGAATTTTAAAATCTGTCTGCCAAAATGTCATTTGAAATGGAAGATACATTCACAAACCTCCTGCTAAAACGTAGCTGGTGACTGATTCTGGCCGTGATCCTTCCTGAAGAAGAAAAAAATGGCACATACAAAAAAGGTTCATAATAATTGACACTTTAAAGGGATATCATGCTGGGGGTGATCTACATGTATCTCTGTGGTGGAATGTTCAGCAGTTACCATGGAGACACAAACGCACACATAAGCAAACACTGTTCAAAAAGTTTTAAGAACGTCTGAAAACAAAATGGATTTAAACGAAATATTTTCAAGAGCCTGTGATGAATGAATGAATCATGGTTCTGTTTAGGTGTTTGATTCTCAACAAACTAAATGACTTAATGAAAAAAAAACTGTTGGCTAACGCTGGCTAGCTTGTGACTATAATTTTATGTGTGAGAGACTTCTTTTTCTTGGTCAGTGTAAAACTACAGCTCAGACTGAAGTCTAATAAAGCCTCAGACAGAGCAGTGCCTACAGTTAGCATCACACCCCCAGGAAATGTTGATGACATCAGCTGCAAAGTATCAATAAAACGCTTTTATGTTGGGATAGACTTTGCGTCCACTGCACCTGGTCTTGCTGCATCTTGATCCGGACCTGGTGAGCTCTTCTCTTTGCACTTTCAATTCTCTCCTCCAGTGATGGTGACGGGTTCCTCAGTCGTTCCTCCAATAAAGCCTGCCCACAAAAGAAAAAGTGATTAGTGATGGGACAACAGACAAAAATATCATTTATCGTAATAAAAAGGATGCACAATAATAGTTTGAGGGACTTTTATATAATTGTGATAATCTGCAACAAAGATAATCACCATTGTATCACCAGAATGTGCACAAAAAGCTACTTATCCTTGATGTTTTCTTCTAAATTATTGTTGTTTTCACTTACAACAGAGTACAATACTATAACTAACAGTGTTTTAAAAATATGGAGCCTATTCAAACTCTTAGCAACTTTAATAACTATCGTGAGATTATCGTTAATCACAGTTATTTTGGTCATGATAATCTCTTCTATGTCATTGCTCTGCCTGGAATGTTCCACAGTTTGACATTAAACAGCTCTACCTTATGTTTATTCAATTACAGATGGTTTTATAGCTCAAAAATACCTAGAAAAACAGGCACTCTGACTGTGACTGGTTGCCCCTCCACATATCTGACCTGTAACTTGGTCTGGATTGGTCTCCATGAAAATAAAAAGGGTTAATGCCATACTGTGTAACATTCCAGACAAAGCAATAACATCTCCATGGAGAAAAGCATTTGACGGACCCACCACCAGAAAAGTTACACAATGCACCTTTAAAACAGACTCATAAGTGAAAATGGAACTAGAAGAGTTTTAGGCCAAAATATGACTGTATGTTTACACAATCAGCCTACAAAGCAAAAGGAGAAATTCAGTTTGTCAACTGGACAAAGTTTATTTGGTCGAATATGTTTCGCAGCTCATCCAAGCTGCTTCTTCAGTTCTGGTCAGATGCTGGTGGACACTGCCTTATATCTGCCTAAAGGGAGGAGCTAAATACAATGAAATTACTCTGAGACTGCACCTATTTGTTTACAGTTTCTGTTAGTTAGGTGAGTCTATTCAATATGCAGTGGGAGTGGGGTGTAGTTAGCATATCCATTCAGGGCCATGATGGTGTTTTCACACCTCTGGACCTGACCTGGCTGCCCTATTGTTTTTTCTGTTTGTTTTGATTTAGGTTTGAGGATAGAGTTATAGATGGGAGACAAATGATGTCTGAGACCTCCATTTCTGTTCAAGGAAGGATTCTCTTTCTTGACAAAAATAGCTTCTTTAACTCCCCTCTCAAACCAGTTCTTTTGGCCAAGATCTGGACCTCACTGTCCTCAAAGGAGTGGCCCGTGGCTTTTAGGTGGAGATGTACGGCAGATTGCGGCCCACTCTGGCTCTCCCGTCTGTGTTGATACATTCTTTTGAAAAGTGGCTGTTTTGTTTCTTCAATTCAATTAACCATAAAAACAAATAAATAGTGTAACATAACGCTGAGCTAACAACTACAATTCCCATTCATTCAGTGGTCCATATTTGCATAATGCCAACTCTGTCACAAAGGCTGCTGCTCTGCAAGTGATGACTAACAAAAGATTATATAGATTCAATATTTTAAATTAGAGGCAAGATTAATGCTTCTTCCTACTTCCTTTTTTGTTTTTTTAACCATATTTTCTTTCTTTTTGTTAAATGTACATGTTTTAAAGTATGAAAACTATATATTTTGCTTTCTGAAAGGTCCTATATTACGCAAAATTGACTCCTGTGAGCCATGTTAGAATGTTTTTACCTCATCAAAAACAATACCTGGAGTTGTGTTTTGTTTCATTCACACATGTTTGAGTAATCCAGCATTATTAATCTGTCTATATCGCCAAAGCTCAAAATGCTCTGTTCCACCTTGTGATGTCATGAAGTGGTAGTTTTCAAGTGAACAGCTACATTTTACTTTTTGTTCAGTAGAGATTGGCAATTCCAGGGCTGAAATGATCCAAATGAGTCTAGTGAAGGTGTATGGAGTTTAAAAACACAGTGGAGCACTTCTTGGTGGATCAGAATGTTTTCTGTGTGAGAGAAGAACTCAGCCTAAATATGCAGGATTTGTTTGTTAAATATGTGTGAATGAAACAAAACACTCCAGGTATGTTTTTTGATGAGGCAACAACATTATATTAAAACATAAATCAGAAGATAGCGTAATATGGGCCCTTTAAACTAAAGTAACTCTAACTCTAATGTGTCATACCTGCAGCTCAGCCTCTTCCTGTTCCAACATTTTCCTGAGAATTTCAGTGGCATGTTTTTGAACTTCAGGATCCTAAAACAAAAACACAATGTAATTCACAAATTCATAAAAGCCTAAATAATGTCAAAATCTCGTCTTTTCTCGTTCTCGTAGATCCAATCTCGTGTCTCGTCTCGTCTCGGGGAAATTGCAACTCGTCCCACCCCTAATTTTGAGTGTTTGATTTAACAACGTCAGTTATATAGACTGTATAAAGTTGGTCTAAGGGAGCGACGTCACCCTTAGTGTTCAGTTGCAACAAAATTGATCTTATTGACACAAGCAGTTATAGCGGTTAATCTGGAACCAGGGACCATATTTGGAAATGCGAGAGCCTGTATCATAGCAACTGAAGAGCTGTTGAAGGTAACGCCCCCTCCCACTTGCACCATTGTTTTAGCACGGAACGGACGCTTAGCTATGCTGCGAATCAAACCTGTTGCTAACACTAGAAAGAGCAACCTCAGGTTTGTCGGTTATTCATGTTCATAACTTGATTTACGGACAAAATATCAAAATAAAAACACCAGGATCATGTAGAGCGTGTTAATACGAACATTTTAAAATCAAAATGAAGAGGCTCACTCCAGCAGTTACACAGAGAGGGTCAACAGTTTTTCAGTAGAAATAGAATTGCAAACAGAGCTCAAAAGAACCATTTATATAAACAGTCTGTGGTCAGTACTTTTCATTTGATTAGGTTCATAAGGTCTTCACATTACTATGACTGAAGGTGGCAGAGTGCAGCTGAAACATGTCTGACTATAAGAGCCTTGTCAAAATAGTCAGTAGTTTTAGTGTGTTTTACCTGCAGTGGTTTGGGTCCAGTGATTCTTTGGGAGGGGGTGCTGCTGAGTCCTGAGGGCAGAGGTGGCGGTGGAGGGGGCGGGACTTGTCCGCTTAAAGAAGTCCTCTGATTGGGCGAGACGTCAGTGGGGAGGGGCTCCAGCGGCACAGATGCAGCGGAGGGGGGCGGGCCTTGTAGGGTGAGAGCGACGTATGTTCCGGCTATGAGAAGATAAAAGAAGAGAATAACAGAAACTTTTCTTCTTAACGTCAATTCTTAAAAAGGCTGTCTTTTGTTTGACTTACACTTGATGAGTTTAACCACCTCCTGATGGGTCATGGAGGACACCAGAGAGCCGTTTACCTAACAAAATGTTACGTTTTAGAATGATTTTATTTAAAAATTCAGACCATTTACAAATTAAAAAATACCTTTATGATTCGATCTCCTTCCTGGACTCCAGCCTTGACTGCAGCCCCACCTACAAGAAGGAAACAAATCACATTTTATTAATATATTCACTCAATTGAATTTAACAAACCTATTTATGTAGAGTAAATAATGGAAGCAAGAACGGAGTGTTAAAACAAATATTACAGAAATCCACTGTGTATGTACTAGGGGTGGGACGACAATTTCCACAATACGAGACGAGACACAAGATTGGAACGAGAACAAGACAAAATGAGATTTTGACATTCGTTATAATAAATAAATTGTGCACCCAGTTCCCAATTTTGGCCTGACCATTTTTAATTTACTTCATTTAATATTTCTGCTGTCATTGTAGCAGTACTTTTTGGGACTACAGCTTCTCAAAAAATGTAATTCACCAGTATTTAACTCCATTTTTGTATCCAATGCAAACATAAAAACATTTGAAAAAAAATCTCTCAAGATCATTTTTCTCACGTGTGCACCATCGCGTGGCAATTTTGTCTTCTTGTCCCATCCCTAGTATGCACACTACCAGTCAAAAATTTGTACAGACCCGTTTACTGTTTTATACATTTTAGATACATATAGGATAGGAATGGGACAGGATCTCATACCACAAGATCTTGCAAGACAAAATTTCCACAAGATGATGCACACGTGAGTTAACTGATCTTGTGAGATTTTTTTCCTCGTATTTTACGTTTGTCTTATATTAAAAAGGGGTTAACTTTGCTGAGTAACTCTTCTTGAGAAGCTGTAACACCAAAAAGCAATGCTACCATGACAGGAAAACTATAAAATTATATCAATCTAAAACTTTTTATGTCAAGCTAAAACTTTTATGTTTAATTGTGAACTGAATAGCGCAATTTATTTATTAAAAATCATATCAAAATCTCATCTTGTCTCGTTCTCGTGGATCAAATCTCGTGACATGTCTCGTCTCACAGAAATTGTGCCTCGTCCCATCTCTAGAGGAAGACATTAAAGATATGATGTAAGATATACGGAATTATGTTGCAAAGGAAACTAATTTTTTTTTATATATTTTAGATTGAAATCCTCAAACAAAATCCACTTTGCATTGTTGACAGAACCGCAAACCCTTGGACTCGCACTGATCTTCTTCATGAAGTCTCCTGAAATGCTCGTCAGAGTCAAGAAATACCAAAAGTGCGAAGCAAAGGGTGGCTATTTTTCTAAAACAAGCCTGTTCAGTTATGAGAATGTACAATGTAAATAATCATGGAAATAAAGAAGAAACAAATGAAAACTGCCCAAACATTTGACTGGTAGTGTATGTATGTACAGTATATCACAATCTAGTGGTATAATACAATTGTACAGTTTCAAACCTGTTGCCATATGATCAGGAAAGTTAAAAAGATAATTATTTGTTTTCTCACCAGGGCGCACATTCTGGACCAGCTTCACTCTCTCTCCACACACAGTGAAGCCGAAGCCCAGTTGATCCTTCTGAACCACTACACATCTCTGCACCAGACCAGGACCTGAAGAAAAACACACATACATTATAATAACAAACTCAGCTAGGATTATGTAGGCATTTCAAACAGTAAGAATTAGTCGATAACTTCAATAATCAACATCACCAGAAGCTCGTATCCTCATGTATATGCATTAAAGGGCCCGTATTAAGCTATTTTTTGATCTATGTTATAATGTTGTTTTCCTGTTGTGTTTTATTTCATTCACACATGTTTAACACACAAACCCTGTATATTTAGGCTCTCAAACTGAAAACACTCTGTTCACAAGGTGGAACAGAGCATTTTGAGCTTTGGAGATGGAGACAGACTAATAATAAAGGATTACTCAAACTTGTGTGAGTGAAACAAACACAACTAATGGTATGTTTTTGAGGAGGTAATAGCATTTTAACCTGGCTTAAACCTAAAAAGAGTCAATTTTGCATAGTAAAGGATCTTTAAGTTTGGAGAGGTACATTTTTAACTGTATTCGATTCATCATCATCATCATCATTATCATCATCAACAACAACAACATAATAATAGGATGAGTTGAAAACAGTGGATGTGCTGTGGGATAAATATTGTAGAAATATGATAGAAAATATTGTGTTGCTGATTCTGCTCCCACCAATAGATGGATTATTTGTTTATCAACAACACTGACATGAGACAAGACACAAGAGGCTCTTTCTGCAGGCCACATGCGCAGTAGAGTGGGGAGTGATAATACCTCAGTAAGATCCAAATATTCACCATGACGTTCCAAGTTTTTCTATTGCTTTCAGCAAGAACCGTTCCAGATTGATAAATCTGTTGAGTTCAATTCAGAGTGCTACACATAAGAATCTGGCATGAGCCAGGTTAAATTACCTGTATTTTCTGTGGGAATATCAGTGCAGGGCTCCCTCTGTTGGGCGGCAGAGGACTTGCGCTCCGAGTCCCCGATGGTCAAACTGCTCAACCTGTTTTGGAAAAAAAAAAAAAAAGGACAAATTAATCTTTTAAATTTGAACAAATTGTTATAATCAATAAACCAAAATTAACTGCAAAAAAACAAAAAGAACAAAGCAAATACCCATGAATACTGAATGACATTATATAGGCTACATTAAAGATGCACAGAGGAAGAAGTGACAAGATACATGTCGACAAGAGAGGACTCACCAAGCAGCAAAAGGACTGAGAGCCAAGCGTGAAAGAGGGAAAAGACAAAGAAAGAAGAGAGAAAGGAGAGATATTCTGAATGAAAAAACCTGCCTTAAAGCGACAAAACACAAAACTGAGCAACAGGAAGAGGAGCAATCCATGGCTGTACCTACTCCTTTAACCAGACTGTATAAACACTGTGTGAACTGTGTATTTAAGTATGACACTTAAGGATAGTGTGTTTTTGCTTTGGGATTACAGTGACCCTGAACAAACACCCAAGGAAATCCATGAGGAAATACAGATTTTTAAGTTCAATTAAAGAGCTATTCATTTTATAATCTGTTGGGGGGTAAACAAGGCCCATATTTTGCTATTTTCTGATCTATGTTATTATGTTGCTTCCTCAAAATCATACCTGGAGTTGTGTTTTGTTTCAATCACAAATGTTTAACACATAAATCCTGCATATTTAGGCTGAATTATTTTCTCAAACTGAAAACGCTCTATTCCACCTTGTGATGTCATGTGGTAATACAGGAAGTGCTCCACTGCGTTTTTAAACTCCATATACCTACACTAGAATCATCTGGATCATTTCCACCCTGGAATTGCTAATCTCTACAGAACTAAGCGTAAAAGGTGACGTTGTATGACACTGCTTCACAAACAACTTAAGTGACTAACTTAGTGAATAATGTGGCCTACTTCATGCCAAGTTATTTCCTGGTTATACCTGAAGTTGTTTTGTTTTCATTCAAACAAGCTTGAGTAACCTCTTATTATTACTCGAAAGCTCAAAATGATCAGAAAATAGCATAATACTGGCCCTTTAATGAATAATGTGTGTAAGTATTTTAAGAATTCCAATATTTTAAACCGGTCAATTTTGAACTTCTAAAGTAAACTAACACATGCATTGTTGTTATCATTATCTAAATAATAACTACCATTGTAGAAAATATGCCAAGAACAGTTCAAAATGCTAATTTAAAATTTTGTTTCAGTGCTAACTAATCTTGCATCCCTGCTATTGTCTGTATGCAGCTAAAATCCATGCTTGTACCATGCATATAGCAAACACAAGAATAGCCTCTTCCACACAGATGATCTTTGATACTACAGGCATTTGACTGATTCATGCTAAATCAATATGAAACACTCCAAAATGTTTATGTCTCATGACCTGTTTCTTTCCATAGGTTGCATTCATGGGACTTACAATGTAAACAGAATCCCTATAGTTTAAACTGAGCTGGAGGGCAGGTCAGAATTCTACTGCAGAATTTGGTGTTTAACTGTCAGATTGCAGATTTGTTGAACTGGGATGCACAGATACTGTTACTGAATATCAGTGCCAATCCAGGAAAAAAAAATGCCATTTTCTATTGCTACACCGGTATTGGTTGATATCGGATATTAGCAGATACTTAAAGATATAGTATCAATATCAGTATCAGACCTGGTTTATGGTATAATATAAACACATGAAACAAAAACTGGCACAAAGTTCAGTCTCTTTTCTGTATAAATAAACAAAAGTAAAATTATGTTGTTTCAAAGAGTGGTGCCATTATTCAGCCTTACAGACTAGACTAGATAGCTGTCAGTTGAAATACTTTAAGCCATAAAACTAAGTTTGTGGAGGCAATCTCTAATAAATAATAATGATAAGGTTCAACATCTGTGGATTTCCTAGTTTAGATATTTATTTAAAAAATAGTTAATCTTCTATAGAGTAATAAAGGCGCCTGCCCTCCATCTGAAAGATAACATTGTCAAATTCTATAATGTGAATGCAACCTATAGATCTGTACCATGCCAACTGTCCTACCTTGTCAAATGGACGTTTGTCTTATTGGTTGCTCTGACGACACACACAGACAGTGGATGGAGGAACGAGTGAAAAATGAGCAGAAAAACAGATGAAAACAAAGAAAGTGTCATGTGACCAAGCAGACACAGATGTTTATGAAGACATTCAGTGATAATGGACAAAACAAGCAGCTGCCAATGTTTACCAATTACTGCTGTCCTGATACTAAAATTTCAAACTTGATTTCAATACTAAGGAATAGACTCAATACCGATTCTGATACCACGATGATTATAATAAGAAACACTCTTTATTTAGACAATAGAATGTGATTTTCAACATTAAATCATAGTACTTTCTTTTATATCACCATGTGGTCTTATATCTGTGTAATCCCTCAGTGGTCCTGTGGGTTCCATAGTGCTCCATGAGCCTAGTCTATGTGCTCTTATACTTGTTCTGATACAGCTCAAGATCATTCTAAAGCTATTAAAGCAGAATAATTTTTGTGAGTCCATATTTATCGTGGAAACTTTTTCTTAGTACTAGTGAGAAACTTTTTGTCATTTTTATGTACTACAAAAATATTTGAGCTATAGAGGGTCAAATACATAACCTCTATGACTCATTATAGATACAAACTAAGCACTTATGTATTTAACTCTGCTATTTATTTATTTATTGCACTTTGTACATTTGGTATAGTTTTCTGGGGATAATCCTAATATTTTTTCTGTTACCTCATTGACTCCATAGGCCACATGTAAACAGCCCGTTTGACTTGTTATTCAACAGGCCAGACTGGACTTCAGACAGATAAGGATATCATATGATTTCAACCACACAAGAGTCTTGTGGCAGCACAGAGGACAAAGCATGCATTATTCAGCCCCAATGGCATAGTAGTAGTGGTAGTGGTGGTTGTATCTTAAAGGTCCAATATTACACAAAATGGATTCTTGTGAACTTTAAGCCATGTTATAATGTTGTCACCTCCCCAAAAGCATACCTGGAGTTTTGTTTCATTCAAACATTTTTGAGTAACCATTTATTATTAGTCCTTCTACATCTCAGAAAGTGGTAGTTTAAGTTAACAGCTACCTTTTACCTTTAATTCAGACTAGAGATTGGCAGTTCCAGAGCTGAAATGATCCAAACAACGCTAGTGAAGGTGTATGGATTTTAAATACAGAGTGGAGCACTTCCTGTATTACCGCATGACATCACAAGGTGGAACAGAGGGTTTGCCATTTGAAAGAAGAACTGAGCCCGAATATGGAGGGTTTGTGTGTTAAACATGTGTGAATGAAAACAAAACACAACTCCAGGTATGTTTTTGATGCAGAAAAAACATTCTAAAATAACAGAAAATAGCATAACATGGGCCCTTTAACTTACCTGTCCAGGGTAGAGGAGGGTTGGCGTAGGCTCATTTCTACAGCCTGTGGGTCACTCCTCTTCTTCCGGATGCGGGCTTTACTTTGTCACAGCACCGCGGCTATCATCACCATCTTCTCTTGCCTCTTGAGTTTTCATTCCACACAAAGAACTCCTCTGTCTAGCTCCGATTCAGATCTTAAAGTTTTCATGCACTAACACCAAGGAAGCCCTCATAGTGCTCCCGATCGCCTTCAATAATAAAGTGCTGCTAAAAACTACCCCTGAATGTCACATCTGTTTTTTGTTTTGTAGTGTTTGTTTTTTTTGTAGATTGAGTGATTAAAATAAGCTTTAAACACAGCTGCAAGTGGCACGTGTAGGGGAAACTAGACCAGGGCAGTCAGTTTCAACACAGATCATCAATCATGGATGATATGTCTAGATATCTCTGTGTCAACACCTCCCCTACTACAAATCTGTCTGCATAAAGCTACTGTAAACAATGTCATTCAATGCAAACTGTTTACCATGCAACACTGGGATCCACGCGTGCAATTTGACACAAAACAGCTCAATGTTGCCAACTTCTGAACTGCAATATCGCTTGAGCCTGCATAGTTGGTTTACTGTAGTGTGCATTACAATCACTGAATAAAAACATAAAGAAAATCGCAAGGAATAGTCAATAGAATTAGTGCATCAGATGTCAAATGTCAGTCAAATTTCTCTAAAGAGGTCACAGGCTCGTATGCACACACTAGCGAACTGTAAACAACTAAACCAGATTATACCCTTAGCTATCTATGACGTGCTAACGACAGAGCTAATTAGCAGGTTCACCGGCGTTAGCTTCGGCTGCATCTCCGAGAAACGAGCAGCAATAGCGCCTTTAGTTTTGCGATCTTGCTCATCAAATAGCCAAATAATAATACAGATCTTATCAGAGAGATAGACTTCAGTTAATAGCTTGTTACTGAAAGATCCGCAGAAAGGCCGCAGTCGGTCCTCGGCATCGCGTACGTGGCGACCCGGAATGCAGCTAAGTTTGTGTGCTAGCAAGCTAACAAGCTAACTAGCCACCTCTGCAATTGTAATAGCGCTGCAAAAAAGCATGTGACAAAGTTGACAAAAAGGACGCGGTTATACGAACAAACCCCACGTCAATACATCCACAAAAGTCTTCAAATTTTGTAGAAAATCTTGCATTAGACTGCTGCAGGTTTTAGCCCGTTTAGCTTGTATAGATTCCCAAAGACGATCAGTGCAGCAGCCATTTCCGGGGTGTTTTTGGGAACAAATCAAACGTCCTCAAGCGTCGGGTTAATTCTTTGCCAGGCCAGTTTCATGCCGTTTAATCCGATCCAAAATAATGATTTTCCCCCCGAGTTGTTATCGGTATGTCCTCTTCAAAGATCACACACACACACACACATACACAGCACGGGCCCCACTGTGGTGGATGTACAGTACTGCAACACACACACACACACACACACACACACACACACACACACACACACACACACGAGCCGCAATGGAGAAAGCACTGCCACGGGTTATGAAAACTAACTTACCCAAGGCCAGTCGCTAAATCAAAGGATGAGGTTTAAATTGAGTGTGTATAATCATTTAGTCTATTAAAGATGCACCTTGTAACTTCTCCAGTTGCTTCCATGGAAGTGTTATTGCCTTGCCTGAAATGTTCCTAAAATTGCATTAAACTAATATATTCTGGATTTGTTTCATTGCATGTGTTTTAATGTGCTAAAAAAAAAAGAAAACAAAAGAAAAGAAAGAAAGAAATTAACTTGAAAAACATACATTCTTGGCCTGGTGTCTTCTGCTCCTCATCTCCATGGAAACAGACAAGTTTATCATCACATTGTGGAAAGTCTCAGGTAAAGCATTAACATCTTTTGAGATAGGCAGGTAATGGACCCTCCACCAGAAAAGTTACATAGTGGTCTTTAATGCTTTAGTTGCTTCCCTGGTAATAACTTAAAGGCACACGTGCTGTGTTTCAAATGGCATCACAACATTCTATTGGTCAAATTTGGTAATTAATGCGGATTGCCTTGTCAGTAATAGAAATTAAGCATAGCATTTGTGATTTTATTTTTATATTTCATGGAAAAGTATAATGTAATCAATAGAGAAACTGGGTCTTGTCCCATCTGGGAGTATGACATAATCACATTCTAGAATCTAAAAAAAAACACCAATGGGAGGCTAAAAGCAAAATCACATCCTGTTAGTGTTACTGCTATGGGAACGGCAATGGCCTATAGTCTATTCTCTGCACAGGCCTACGATAAAGTGTTCATCATATACAAAAGATAATCATTGTCATTCACTGATCATTCACTGGGCTATTCCGTTACAAGCCTTCAGTCTTCAACAACAGAGCTAAAATATGTTTGGGAAAAGAGCACACATCTGACCCCTCATGGGAGATAGAAGTGGAATTGCATTAGGCCCCTCTCTTTCTCTCCCTCTCTCTCTTCCTCTCTCTCTCTCTCTTCTCCTTCCTCTCCTTCATTGGCATGATATCCATTTGGAGACTATTAATCAACGAGAACTAGAACTCCACCTCTCTCTGTCTCCTTCTCCCCCTTCTCTCGCTGTGCCCCTCCTCTCTATCTCTCTTTCCTTATCTCTCTTTCTTTCCCTTCTCTCATTCCCCCTCTCTCTCCTTTTCTTTCTGCTCCCCTCTCTCCTTTTGCCCGCCTCCTCCCTCTCCCTCTCCTTTCTTCACCTTTCCCCTCTCTCTCTCGCTCACTCTCCGTCCTTCTCTCTCTCTTTTCTCTCTCTTTTCCCTCCCTCTCTCTCTCTGTCTCTCTCTTTTCTCTCTCTTTTCTCTCTCTCTCTCGGAGGGTTTCCACACTTTACCAAATATGGCCGTAGCGGGGCGTGGGGCTCTGAAATGTGGAGGATGAGAGATGCGTGGCCAACTTCACTCACGTTTCAGGAACTTACAGACGCACGCCTCTTGCAACAGAAGAGAAACTCGAATCGAAAAATAAAACGCAGAGTTTAGGTAAGTCTCATTCATTACGGTTTCTTACGTCTCATATACAGTTCAATTATCAAGGTTGTCTGGCCTTTGTCGTGGTTTATTTTGGGAACAAGAGGGAGAGAGGTGGGCGCGGTATGCCCGCTATGTGCACGGATGTCGAACTAATTGCGCATATTTTGACGATAAAAACGACATCATTTGCTTTACTAACGTTATGCGCAAAAATATTTCATTTAGATTTACGGACAGTTTCTTTATTGAATGATTGAAAAAGGGCAGGCTATCTGCAAATGTCGTTAGTGCACAGCTATTAACTTTTAAAGAAATTGTACTTTCCCGAGTACTTTTACTCCTACTTATATATTTTTATTGAAGTAACAGTACTCTTACTTGAGTAAAAGTTTTGGTTACTCTTCCCACTGTGAGTAAGTCTACAAGTGACAAAAGCTTCATGTGACAATATGAAATGATTTGAACATTTGTGTTTCTTGTTCCACTTCTTCAGATATAATGTCGTTTTTCTAATTTTTGTGTATTATATAATGTTTTGACCATTATGTTAACATCAAATTATAGATCAGATGTTACGTCCTGACAGTTACTCTTACTTCACTAGTACCAAAAGTACCAAATACCTTTTTTACCCTTAGGCGCATAGAGAAATTCAATTTGTCAACTGGACAAAAGTGTATTTGGTCGAATACGTTTCGCAGCTCACCCAAAGCTGCTTCTTCAGTTCTGGTCAGATGCTGGTGGACACTGCCTTATATCTGCCTGAAGGGAGGAGCTAACTACAATGAAATTACTCTTATTTTGAAGTAACATTACTCTCACAATTTTTGGCTACTCTACCCAGCTCTACTTGGCAATATTGGTAGGCTGTGTATTATTTAGCTTGAATCATTGAAACATATGATCAGATTCATGCGCAAACTTATAATAACAAATAGCTCGGTTAACTTAAGTTACGAGTACAAATGTTCAACTTGTGCAGAGTCTTGGTTTTGGTTGTGTTTTACAAACCACAAAGGCAAACCAATCTGCTTCCTGTATTCGCTGAATGCCAGATATTGTCCTACCACGTTCACCACACACTATATTTCAAATAGATCCAGTTCAGTGGTATCGAGTCAACTAGGTAACAGATTATTACACCCAGTTATCTTGCCACATTGGGTACATTTTATACATTTCAGTTTTGGCTCTCAATATGCTAAACACTTATACTAAACATTGTAACCCTTGTTCCTTGGCAGATGTTTTTGGACCACGTACAGGTAAATTAAATATATGGTCAAAGAATGCTGAGTTTGACAGTTGCCAAAACGTGTACTCAATTAAAAGTAACGTTACTTCATAATAAAATGACGTATAATTTGAAGTTAATGTGATCTGAAGCACAAAATATTAAACAATGCACAAAATCTGGTATTTTCAAAGGACAGACAGATAAAAATGAGGGAAAAAAAATGAAATCATATCTGAAGGAGCGGTGCAAGAAACACAAAACATTCAAATTATTTCATATTATAAAGCGACCGTCACTTATAGACTTACTCAAGTAAGACTAATGTTACTTCAGAAAATATTTAGCAAGTATGAGTAAAAAAAACCCAGCTTATTTAAAAAGCTACTCAGGATGTAGTGAAATAGTACCTAAAGTAGATACTGCAAATGATGCTATAGATTCTTTAACATCATCTTTTTATATATTTCTTATGTCTATCTTGGAACACATGCACAGGGATTATATTGTGGTACTTTATTTGCAGTCGACTGAACCTGTAATATTGTAGTAATGATTCTGTGATTGCAGTTCCTGTGTGTGCATGCCATTAGCTGTGCATGTTTCCTGTTTCAATGCGTCTTCCTCTCCACAGCAGAGAGGCCCTCAAATCTAATCAGAGGTAATGAGAGACACAATGTAATTTACAAACCGCCGAGATGGAGCTCCTGGAAGCTCTCCACCACCTTCCAAGTAGCTCGCAAAGGGATTTCTGAATTACACGTTGTGTGCTGAATAAGTAAAATTTGAATAAATGCCTATTACCATTGTACATGCATCATTTTATTGCCTAACTTTGTGCATTAATAAATGGATAATGGTCATGTTTTATAGGGATCTAACTGTACCTCATCTAAGGCTTGCCGGTGAAACTAGTAGCTCTCTGGCATTTTTGTTTTGTAAAGAAAGCTCCCCGGAGGAAAAAGGTTCGAGACCTCTGATATACTTTGAATCTTAAAGGTACAGTGTGTGACTTTCTGGAGGTGGCATGTCACCTGCATGATTCCATGGAAATAGAAAGTTCAAACCATACTTCGGAACATTCTCCATAGAGAAGTTTTACTAGTCAAAGGAAGAACATTTCCATGGAAACAAGCAGGATCCATCCTTCAGGCCAAATAAGAATCAGGTTTGTGGACATGCAAGCCCACTCAGAGAAAGGACAGTTTTTCAGTGCAATAAAAAAATAATAAATCCAACCAAAATTCCTGATTTTATTTTAGTCTATTTTTAATTTAAAAGTTACATGCTGTGGCTTTAATAAAAATGCATATATAACACAATAAAACGGTCATAGTTTATTTTTTACTTATGTTGCTGTCAAGTGTTTAAGTGTTAAGTTTAAGTGTTACAAAAGCGCTTCTCTTTAGTATGATACAGCTCTATATGAAATTCTATGTGAAACTTTAAACGAGGTATATACTCACCACTAGGGGGCGTCATTGCGTTTCTTAAACCTGGGGACTCTCCAGACCTCAAACATCATTTCCTTTGATGGAGAGATACAGACCTCAGCTCGAACAATGCGAGAGAATTTACTGTGCAGTTTAAATGGTACTGTATATATGCATGCTTTGGAATAATACCTCCAAAAAGATGTAAGATGCCATCATAACATAAGTAATACTATTTTATTCAGCTGCTAAAATATAAATAATTACTTCTATCAGATACAACAAACTGAAATAGATTTTTTTATTTAATCTGTGTCATCTTTCGAGCTTTTGTTGTTTTGTTGTAAAGAAAATACATGAAAGATTTTCCCCAACCTGTTTTAAATTTTAATTCTGGAAATCTGGATTAATCAGTGTTACAATTAATGTATTAGTTTATTGATAATGTAATAATTATATGATGAAATGGGGATGTAAGTGAAAAAAGCAATTGGCTATGTTTCATCTATCAACTATCATGCCACAATTCTCTGTACCACTTTATAATACCTACGCTTTATCCATCCATCCATTTTCTTCTGCTTTATCCGGGGCCGGGTCACGGATAAAGATAGAGATAGGATAAGGAGCTCAGTCTCAAGAGAGAAGCTCAGAGTAGAGCTGCTGCTCCTCCATGTAGAGGAGCCAGCTGAGGTGGCTCGGGCACCTGTTCTGGATGCCTCCTGGACGCCTCCCTGGGGAGGTGTTCTGGGCATGTCCCACTGGGAGGAGGCCCCTGGGTCAGCTGAGAGACTATGTCTATGACTATGGGAATGCTTCAGGGTCCCCCCGGAAGAGCTGGAGGAAGTGTGCGTGGAAAGGGAAGTGTGGGCATCCTTGCTCAGACTGTTGCTTTTGTGACCCAAACTACACCTTAATTAGCCTTAATAAAGTATGAAAAAAGACTTAAGTCATGATGAATGGTTTATTAAAGAAGGGGCATTTTTACTTCTGCGGGGTATTACCAGCTAACACATAACATATGTAGATCACCATGTTACCTTTTATTATTTTGAAAATGCTATATTCACAGAAAACAATGTATTAACATATTTTATAAGTTTCATTTTTGACACTCTGAGACTCCCTTCCCTTTGCTCCCCACTTAATGTTACTCCACCTTCAGAGCACTAGCACAACACAGTGAACATGCATCCTACTAATGAAACTACTGCACTGTCACTGTTGAGTTCCATTTATCTATATATTTTTTATTTTTTTATTTTGCAGAATGTGACAAAACTCCTAGGCCACATTTGAAACACATCCTTTGACTGACACCATTTGATCTTATTTGGACTTCCTCTCTCTACACCTGGTGGACCGAAGTATACCATCATGCCTCTGGTGATCCTCCCCACCTCTCAGCTGCTGTGGTTCCGAGTGGCGGCGTTGCTCTTCACCTGCGTTGCCTTCAGCGTGGGCAGCCATGGGGGGACGCTGTTCCCCGTGGGCATAGGCGACTGGTGCATCTTCTGTTGGGCCTTCAGCTTCGCCTGCACCCTCCTCGTCCTCCTCGTGGAACTTTTCGGTCTCCAGGCCCGCATCCCTGTCTCCTGGACCAACTTCCCCATCACGGTCGCCTGCTACGCTGCTCTCCTCTGCCTCTGTGCATCCATTGTTTTCCCTTTATACTTTTTAAAGGGAAACAACATCTACGGCAAAGTGAGAGACTATCGCATTGTTTCCACCGTCTTCTCTTGCCTGGCTGCGGTGGCGTACATGGGTGAGGTTAGCGTATCCAAAGCCAGACCAGGAGAGGTGACAGGCTACATGGCTACCGTTCCAGGGCTGCTCAAAGTTTGCCAAACTTTTGTCGCTTGTGTAATCTTCATTCTGGTCAGTAACCCCGTATCGTACGACTACCACCCCGGGCTGAAATGGTGCATGGCTGTGTACTGCATCTGCTTCATCCTCTCCATGGGGATAGTAGTGCTATGCGTTGGCGAGTGCACCGGGTGGCTTCCAATACCGTTTTCCAAGTTTCTGTCCATCTACGGAATGCTAGCTGTTGCCATGTATTTGTCAGCAACCATAATTTGGCCAGTGTTTCAGTTTGATGAGCAGAACCACAACAGGAGCAACAGGTCCAATCTGATCACTGTGTCTGTGCTCACCGCCCTCAACTTCCTGCTTTATCTTGCCGACCTCGCCTACTCCGCCAGGCTGGTTTTTGTTAGAACCTGAAATCGAATAGTGTAATCAATTCAACCTGCAAAAAATTCATAGAAAGTGCCTTGTTACTGTAATGATATGATGTGGTCTCTTAATTGTGATTACCTAATAGCAAACACTGTCTACAATTATTTAAAGGTCCTATATTACACAAACTGACCTCATCAAAAACATACCTGGAGCTGTGTTTTGTTTTGTTCAGACATGTTTGAGTGATCCTGTAGTAAGTCTGTCTATATCTCCAATGCCCATGAAGCAGTATCTTACAAGTTAACAGCTCCTTTTACCTTCTGTGGAGATTGGAAAATCCAGGGCTGAATGAAGCAGCTGATTCTAGTGAAGAAGCGTGGAGTTTAAAAACACAGTGGAGCACTTCCTGTATTACCACGACATCACAAGGTGGAAAAGAGTGCTTTATGCTTGAGAGAAGAGCTCATCCTAAATATGCAGCGTTTGTGTGAGTGAGTGAATGAAAAAAAACATAACACCAGGTGTATTTGTGATGAGGAAACAACATAATGTGGGCCCTTTAAAGGCTATGTTTTTTCCAGTGTATTTGAGCAAAATATGTCTTGCCCCAGTACTGGTATACTGTATAAGCAGTTCTTAAGGTCAAAATAATAAGACAAGCTGATAATCAGGAGTTGTGCATTAGCATGTTAGTTGTTGTTTCCTTTACTGTGATGCCAAAACTACACTCAAGTCTCTGAAGGTTGTGAAAAGCGCTTATAAACTCATTGTGGTGAATAACTATGATGCTCAGAATGTATAAGTTAAGTGAGGAGTACATTTGGACCACTGCAAAATGTTTGCATGCGTGTGCTCCTGGACATGTACAAAATGTTTAGCTTAGTGCTTCCCTCATTCTGTAGAAATTCGCAATGTTTTTCAGTCCCCTGTGTTTTCCTTTATTTTTTTAGTTTAAGCAGCTGTATTTGTTTTGATGCACATGGACCATGCATGTCTTTGATTGGCTAATCCACCTGTCAGTCACTCCCATCTCAAAACAGGGAGATTCACTGGTGACCAGACTCACATCTTCGTAAAGTATTGAAGAAGTGTGGATTCTGGATCCCAGGCAACAACCTTAAAGACGCACTATGCAACTTTTCTATGGAGAGTCCACCACCTGCTTGTCCCCATATATTATCAGTATTATATTATTATTATTATCATTGCTTTAGCTGTAATATTCCACAGTGTTGCATTAAAATGATCTATCTAGGAGATCGAAACAGGTGATGCCTCCAAGTTACAGGTCTGATATATGGAGAGGTGAGTCTGTCTGCTATAAGAATTCATTTTTAAAGGTATTTTTTCAGAAATAAAAACAACTGTAATACTACAGCTCCAAAAATATAAGTTGGACTGTCACCAGAAAAGTTACATAGTGCATCTTTAAAGCACTTTTTTTTTTTTAAATGTTTGTCAAGTGAAAGTACACTGATTCTTTGTCATAAGTTGGCTTTAAAAAATAAAATGCTTCTTTACAGTTTTGTTCTTCCTTTATTTTGTGTGGCAAACACAGTCATATTGGCTCTTTATTGTGCATGACATGTTAGACTACTTCACTAAAACAGCATAATTATATTTAAGATATTACACAAAAAAAATTCCTGGTTGGACACGTACCTCACATGTGACATAGAGGTAATTCCATAACTGTTACCTAGCAACCATACTGTAAACAAATTACACAATAGTAATTTTAGTTATGGTTATAGTAATAGTAATCATTTAAGTAAAAAAATAAATGAAATTACAACACTTTTATTTATTAGAATCAAATTTGTTCCTTGCTCATAAATTGTTGGATGGAAATACCACCTGTATTTTTGTACTTTTTTCCACAAACTGCCACTTAACTGAACTCACTCCCTCGTTACCACTTGCGCTCGCTGGTGGAAAGGTTGGGCCCAAGGAGAGAAGATGCAAACTGCACAGAAAGGCTCCACACTGCCCAATAGTGTAATCTGCAGTCAGCCACAAGGTGACACTGTTGCACCATTTTGTATTATTATTATTATTTTAATATAGAACTACTGCTTCTTACTACTCAAAGAAACTATGGCTGCGAGGTTAATTGAAGTCAAACACTCCATTTTTTGAAGTACCATAATTTTCTCCACAAAATTAAATCTCCTGTCGTATTCCTGTGGTTTAGATCTAGTTTGGATCTTTTGTCAGTTCTCCAAAGCAAACTCCTATTATTGAAACAGAAGGTGAGATGATTTGGGTGCTTAAAACAGCCTCTCACACATAAAATTACAGCCACCCGCTAGCTGGTATTAGCTAGTATTATTTTTCAGTTAGTCACTCTCACTTAAACAGGAACATGAACACTGGAATTGATCACAGGCTCCTGAAAATGTGTTGGTTAAATCCATTTTGTATTTTTTCTTGAGTTTTCAGACCATCCTAAAACTTATTTGGTAGTGTTTGCTAAAGTGTGCATTGTGTCACCATGGTAACTCTACATCATATCATGGGATTTTAACCAACAAAGAAGTGCAGCAGGTGCAGTGAAAACGAAACAAGTAAGGGACTGTTGGTTTGCGTAAAATGTTTGTTTTTCCCATATCCATGGAGACAGTGCAAGAGCTATGGACATTTGAGATGCTACAGGGTTTTTACACCATATGTGGCAGCAAAGGTCAGATGTGGCAGAAGACCTTCCAGAGGAAATACTCTGAGACGCTCTCCCTCTCTCTCTCGCTCTCTAATGTTTAAACCAAAAAACATTCATTTAAAGATGGAATAAAGTTGATAACAAGCAGACATGCCAGTAACACTCTGATGTTACTCAGTCTGTTTGGGAACAGGCTCGACACTTTTCTTTTGATGGTCCACTATCTGCTTGTCTCCATAGAGATGTTATTGCTTTGCTTAGAATGGTCCCCAATGTGGCATTTAACATTCAGTTGTCATGAAGACAAGCATGTGGCAGCAACAGGCCGAGTTCTTTGTTATGGAAAGTCATGACGAACAAATATTGTGAGAGATGTGAATATATTTAAAGTCCTCAGTCTTGATACAATCAGACCATAACATCAGGTCTATAAAAGGTTGATTATAAACACTTGGATAGAGGTTAACTTGGACCAGATGCAGTAGGGTTCAATCTTTCAGGTTCATGTAAAGTTTTTAGAACACACAGTGAATAGTTCTATATCTTAAATCCCTCAACATGTCCAGTTATATGTCTTTTCAAATAAAGGTAAAAGAACCATCCAAAAACATACCAAGAAGATAGACAGATAGCTTGGTAAGTTTGTATTGCCCAATTGTCAGTAGTATAAAAATAAAGTGATGAGAACTTTGGTCTGGAGATTATGTATATAATTCCCGTCACTGATAAATGGATAATGGTTTATGTTTTATAGGCATCTAACTGTTCTCCCTCTAAGGCTTGCCAAGGCTCTTATGCATACTCAATTCCTTTGCAACTGCTAAAATAGGGAGCTCGCTGGCATTTTCGTTTTGTAAAAGTAGCTCACTGGAGGAAAAACGTTGGAGACCCCAGATTTATAGTGTCTAGCCCCAAGAACTCGTTATTCAGTAAAATATATATATCAAAAACTGTGCATTAACAAGAGTAATTTTACCTGTTCCCATCTTCATTAAACTGATATTGCCAGATTGCTGTGACGTCATCTAAAATCTGATAATATAATGCAATAAAGTAACTCACATGCACATGCTATCAACACTGGGGCCAAACTCTGTGTATTTCCTGCAGGTACTTAAAACTATAGAGACTGAAAGTAAACTGTCATTCAACCTGAACATTAGAACACAACACCATGGCAGGAGCAGGTACGTGAACGTCCTCATCAATTAGGCTACTTAGATCTTTCAAATATGTTTAATCAGAATAAAAGATGTGCAGTAGAAGGAAGAAATCTATCAGACATTTGTTAATCTTCAAGAGTCAATGAAGCCAAGCGCGGCACCAGCGGCAGAGGGGAAAAGTAACGCACCGAACAGACTGGGGAAGACGCTATCGTCTCTGCGCTCCCAATACTTCTCATTCTTTTGAAAAGACTGTAGGCTAAACTTTATTAACTATTTGGAATTCCTTGATTTACTGTAGTCTTGTTTTGATTACTAAAAGACAAACATCTTTGCAGTAGCTATAGAGTGTATGCAGTTGACGTCACAGGTTTCCCCTGATCCACTTCCGGCGGTCCAGATCTCCGTAGGCCGCCATAGTAAACACACTGTCCAATTCTAAATTACGCGTCATAAAGTCACAAAATGCCCGAGAAATGTTGTGCCTATCAGTGTTCTCAGACAAGGGACAAAGATAAAAACATTCAGCTGTACAGGATTCCTGCTGAGTCTGATCCTGACCGCAGAAGTAGGTGGATTGCTGCGATTAGACGAGCCCATCATAAAACTGCTGACAAGCCCTGGGAACCAACCAAACACTCCAGGCTTTGTAGCAGACACTTCATATCAGGTGTGGTTTGATTTTATCTTTACAATTTTACTAGTAGGTCAATCACATTGAGTGGTTTCACATTTGTAAGCAAGAAGACTTAATTACTATTAATACAGTGTAACTATCAGATGTTGCAGTGTTTTTGTATGTTTTTGCACATAGCTATCACTTTATTGGTCTTTATTCACAAAGTTTTAACATATCATTACCTCCGCCAAGGAGATTATGTTTTCGCCTGCGTCTGTCTGTTTGTTTGTTAGTTAGTTAGCTTGTTTGTTTGTTAGTTAGCAAGATAACTCAAAAAGTTATGGACGGATCTTGATGAAATTTTCAGGAAATGTTCCTAATGGTAAATCCAACAGATGATTAAATTTTGGTGATGATCCAGAAGAAATCCTGGATTCTGGATCACTTTGAAAATTTCGTTAGCATTGCGTTAAATGGGGCTTGGCGGAGGTCTGCGCTCTCTTGAGTGCTTTTCTAGTGTATGTTTGTATTATTATATATTTATTTATTATTCATTTAATGGTTAATAATTAGCCGCTGTTAGGGCTGTAAAAAGGACCTGGGGCACACTGTAGGGGTCCGATATGTTCAGATTAGCAAGCTTGTCCTCATATCTTTTCTTCTGATTACTATCTCGGTGATTAGTTAAGTCAGTATGAGTAAAAGACGGCTTTTTGTTGTCACTAGAGCACTGGCGGTCAGTCATGATTAGACCGTCAATATGGCGGATTGACAACTTCCTATCACGTGACTGCATACACTCTATTGGTGTGCTTTAGCCATTCTAGGGGGAGCTAACGCTTCCCTAGCGCCCGGCTGGGCTACTCCGGCAGGGAGTAACGCATTACAAATTACTAAAATGAAAACTGGCCAAGTATTACTATGAGCAGAGCTTGTGCCATCGGAGCACTGCACGGCCCCTCACTCCCGCCTCATCAGCTCCTCCGCTCCTCATGAGGCCGGTACGTGCTCTCTCCCTCTACCACATCCCACCACCTGAGTCCCGCTCAGATTATAGAGAAAAGCCCAACCTGTGCTCTTCACGACTCCATGTCGCTCCACGCCTTTCCCCTCACACAACAGTGCGTCGCGCGTGCATCCAGTGCCCTGACTCTTGACCCACTGCGATGACAAGACCGATGACAACTATTCCACACTGATACAGCAAGGATTCAAGTCAAGTACCAAAATAATGTAATTTTCTGTATTTTTCCCAACAGCAGCAGACAGGAGGATTGTGCTTCTGGGTAAGACCGGATCTGGCAAGAGCAGCCTGGCCAACACTATAGTTGAAGCTGACAGTTTGTTTAAAGTCTGTCACGCCTCCACATCAGGAACAGTGGTCTGTCAGTCTGAGATCAAAACAGTGCACGGAAGAAATGTGCAGATAATCGATACTCCTGGTCTTTTTGACACTGATCCAAACACCCCTGATTTTAAGAAGGAGATCCTGAATTGCATGATTGAGTGTGCAGAAGGAGTCCACGCCTTTCTGCTGGTGCTCAAAGTGGAGAGGTTCACCAAACATGAGCTGTCTGTGGCTGAAGTTATCTGCCAAAAGTTCTCAGAAGAAGCTTTCAAATACACCACACTGGTCTTCACTCTAGGTGATCAGCTGGAAGAGGGGGTTACTATAAAGGAATGGGTCAAAGATAATGAAGTTTTGAAAAATCTGATTCAGAAATGTGGAGGTCGCTGTCATGTGTTTGATAATAAATACTGGAAGAACAGCCAGGATCCATACAGAAACAACCAGTACCAGGTCACTGAGCTACTCAAGACCATCGACCAAACTGTGCAGAAGCATGGAGGGAGATGCTACACTAATGAAAACCTTGAAAAAGTGAATGAAAAAATAAAAGAAGAAGTGAAGATAATCAAAGCAGCACCAGAGAATGCCAAATTGTCCGATGTGGAGGTCCTCAAGAAGGCTAAACAGAACACCTTTGAATTTTTCTGGCCCATTTTATCAGCTCTGGGCACACTGATGCTTGGTGTTGCCGTTTTTATTGGAAAGGTAATTTTAAAATCACGCTAGGCTGGGGAAGAGTCTCAGACCAAGGCAATCTAAAGATCCCATGGTTCCAACAATAATAAACAGATAATGTAATATTTTCTCCTATATTTGCATATATGTGTACAGATAATAATTACTATGCAAAATTTAAAGTATACTAAGTGTAACACGTTTCTGTAAAGATCAAATTCAGTTTTCTTTTATGTGCATGTTGTGTGGACAAACTTTGGGAGTCCAGGTTGTATGTTCTTGTTGCTTTGTTGATCAGTCAGACCTTTGCTGGAAATGAAGACAAACATGAATTTAAAGAAGTCATAAAAGTAATTCTGCAAATCAAGTTTGAATTGTTGTTGTGTTTTATTCTTAAATAATAAAAATATTGTTGGAATAATTATTTAATTTTTTATTATTTTGAATACACAAATGTTGTTCCAGAAGTTGCCGCGGGCGCCGCCATCATTATTCAGGTTGTATTATTTTGCATGGGGCTGCTGATCCTAAGAGCAAATAAGTTCAATTATATACCAGTAATACCAGATTTTAAATAAAATTATAGGTCTTGTGGTAATTAGTTACCATGTAGTTGATTAGCCCTGGGCAAGCCTTTTACTTTAAATGTTTATTTTTTTATTTTTTCAAAAGTCTGAGGAAATTGAATGGGAAATGATCACTGTTAAGCTCCATAGGCTATAGTTTTTAAATTCATCTTACTTTGAAAGTCTTACATATAGACTAGGTGGGCCTAACATTTTTTTATTAAAAAATAACTGAAATAGGGCTGATAATCAATAATATAAGCATGTAAGAGATCAGAAACCCATGATATGCAGCATTCCCAGAAACAGAAACAGGTTTAAAAAAAAATCTGAAACAAGAGAGATGAGACACAGAGCCCCGCCCCCAAGTATTATTATCTAGCCTATAAACGTTAGTAATTAAACTACTGAATTCAGAACATTCTTTTTTGTTTCATATTACCACATATTAACTTGTTAGCTTATTTCTTAAAGAGGCACTATTTAACTTTTCTGACACAGGGTTTGCCACCTGCTTGTTGTGTCCATGGAGGTAGGCCTAGAATGTTGAATGTGCCACAATATGGCATTTATGGTATTCTAGCTAGCATTTATTTAATTACAGGTGTTTTTATTGCTCAAAATATCATAGCTTATTCTTATGTATGTAAAATATATAACAAGCTTAAAGTATCACTGAATAATGTATCTATTTGTTGTTAAGGGTGCATTGTGTAACTTTTCTGGTGAAGGGTTCGCTAACAGCTTGTCATCATAATAAGTATTTTATTGCTCTGCCTAAATGTTCCACAGCATTCAACTTTTCTATCTCCATGGAGACAAGAATGCCACCAGGGCAAGTTATAGGTCAGATCTGTGAAGAGGCAAGCCCGCCCTTATGCAATGTATTTCTGAGCAATAAAAGACGAGACTCAGCGCCCTGAGAACCAAAGCTACCATGGCAACCACAGGTGAGTGACTTCAAAGAGTTTATGACCTTTCCTCTATACTCAGGTGAAAAAACATACAGTAAGTATGTTCAAATTTAGCATGCTACATACATTTTCAAAAACTATAAAAAAGGAACTTAAAGTGTGTTATTTTGACACATCTAATTTTGTGCTTAGTGTATTAAATTATATCTAAATAGTCATTAAATTCAATTTAAAGTATATTTAGTGTACTTTTGTGTGTTAAAGTGGAATCATTTTAAGTAGGATGAAGTCACTTTTTGGCAAATCACTTGGGAAAATAAGACAATATTTTCTGCAGTTTGTGTAAATAAAATATTTTCTTTAAATGCTGCACTGTGTTAACCTTGCACAGCAAGATGGATACTCATGATATTTGTGAGTTCACAAACTCATGAGAATCATCTTGGCCCCCCTGGTGTGATAGGTTCTGACAAGTACTGCAGTACTGAGGTTTGTGCGGAAGCCAGAGGTGAAGTGCCCAAACAAACCAAAACAAACATGGCAACGCCAATAGACTTTTGCCTATTATGGATTCAATACGGACTATTTTGTGTGTGAAAAACATACAGAGGGAAATGTTTGGTGCATTTTTAAACAGGGAAGAGGTTTGATTTTTTTGACACTTCTGCTGTTGTGACACTTCAACCAATCAGATTTAAGTAATCACCATGAGGTTCAGCTTTTTTCTGATCATCCAAGACTGATTATGTGCAGAACTCAATTTAGATTGACACATATATCAGTACATATCAATTGGACCTGAGCCGGGTTAGCACTGTGTAGCACTGTAAATATTCAGTTAGATGTTTAATTTGACTTTTGTTGTGTTGCATTATGCACTAGAAGTCTAATTACAGCACTAGACCATCAACTTTACCAAATCATTATAGTCAATAAACAGTATGTGAAATGAATGTCCTCGTTCAAATTGTGTTTCATTGTTCAATTCACTTTGATCACCATTGAAAAGTGTTGTGACTGGCAACATAAAACCTTCCTCCAGCCACACCTTGGAAAAACACAAATGTCATGCAATGGAAAGCAGTTCTGAGAAGGAATATACTGTCAGATTAAATCTGCCCAAGAAGATTTTTACTCAATGGTAATTCACCTGATGAAGAATGTAAAGAGAGTTTTCCTTGACAAATGTGATTGTTGAGATTAAGATCCATGTGAAAAATGTGCTCAATGTATCAGATTGTATTGTGTAATGTATAAGGAATATTTTGCAACTTTTACACTGATGTTTGTTTTAATAAATATTTTCACAAAACCTGCTGCAGAAGTTACATATGAATTCTTTATCATTATAATTTTAAAGAATTAATAATAATTGGCTAAACTGACAAAACCTGAATATCACATAAGACTCACACACACCACACAAAGAACAGAAAGGCACCGATCTGTATCACTGTGGTGGTGAAGGTGAGACGTCTCCTACTGTCCTCTTCACAAAGAATCAGATTTATAGACATTCTTAAACCTCATTTACTCATTTACATTACCCGAGACTCTAAACTAGCTATAAAGGCACCACTAGGGGGAGCCTGTGATATGCACTTCCTGAAAACAGACTTGGTTTAATAGAACTGGAAACTGAAAGTAAACTGTCAGTGCACTGGTGCCACAGAGAGAGAGACGAGACTCAGCGCCCTGAGAACCAAAGCTACCATGGCAACCGCAGGTGAGTGACTTCAAAGAGTTTATGACCTTTCCTCTATACCCAGGTGAAAAAACATACAGTAAGTATGTTCAAATTTAGCATGTTACATACATTTTCAAAAACTATAAAAAAAGTAATTTTGTGCTTAGTGTATTAAATTATATCTAAATAGTCATTAAATTCAATTTAAAGTATATTTAGTGTGCTTTTGTGTGTTAGGGTTAGGGTGGAACCATTTTAAGTAGGGTGAAGTCACTTTTTGGTAAATCACTTGGGACAATATTTTTAAGTAATGTTTGGTATTGAATTGTGTTTTGTAATTGTTGTTGTCCCAGAGGTTTGGAGAAGAGCGGTGTTCAGGTAAAATGAGCCACTCCTCAGTTTTCCACTCCCTTTTGAGCTATGTTATGTTATTGTGTTGTGAAAAATGAGGCACGTGTGCATGTATGAATAAGAAAACAAAACAAACCTATTATCATCTTTTGTAGATATAAATATTGTATATCTCTAACTACTGTCATAAGATCTAAATCATTCAATCAAAAATGTGTCAAAGAGATTTTAGGAAAATTAAAGTTACTTTTATAAAGATTAAATTAACCTGGAATCTTAAGGTGTTTATTTGAGTTGATACAGGCTACTCCACACTGATACAGCAAGAATTCAAGTCCAAAATAATGTAATTTTCTGTATTTTTCCCAACAGCAGCAGACAGGAGGATTGTGCTTCTGGGTAAGACCGGATCTGGCAAGAGCAGCCTGGCCAACACTATAGTTGAAGCTGACAGTTTGTTTAAAGTCTGTCACGCCTCCACATCAGGAACAGTGGTCTGTCAGTCTGAGATCAAAACAGTGCACGGAAGAAATGTGCAGATAATCGATACTCCTGGTCTTTTTGACACTGATCCAAACACCCCTGATTTTAAGAAGGAGATCCTGAATTGCATGATTGAGTGTGCAGAAGGAGTCCACGCCTTTCTGCTGGTGCTCAAAGTGGAGAGGTTCACCAAACATGAGCTGTCTGTGGCTGAAGTTATCTGCCAAAAGTTCTCAGAAGAAGCTTTCAAATACACCACACTGGTCTTCACTCTAGGTGATCAGCTGGAAGAGGGGGTTACTATAAAGGAATGGGTCAAAGATAATGAAGCCCTGAACACCCTGGTTCAGAAGTGTGGAGATCGCTGTCATGTGTTTGATAATAAACACTGGAAGAACAGCCAGGATCCATACAGAAACAACCAGTACCAGGTCACTGAGCTACTCAAGACCATCGACCAAACTGTGCAGAAGCATGGAGGGAGATGCTACACTAATGAAAACCTTGAAAAAGTGAATGAAAAAATAAAAGAAGAAGTGAAGATAATCAAAGCAACACCAGAGAATGCCAAATTGTCCGATGTGGAGGTCCTCAAGAAGGCTAAACAGAACACCTTTGAATTTTTCTGGCCCATTTTATCAGGTCTGGGCACAGTGGTGCTTGGTGTTGCCATTTTTATTGGAATGGTACTTTTAAAATCACGCTAGGCTGGGGAAGAGTCTCAGACCAAGGCAATCTAAAGATCCCATGGTTCCAACAATAATAAACATTCTATTCTAAAGATAATGTAATATTTGCATATATGTGTACAGATAATAATTACTATGCAAAATTTAAAGTATACTAAGTGTAACACGTTTCTGTAAAGATCAAATTCAGTTTTCTTTTATGTGCATGTTGTGTGGACAAACTTTGGGAGTCCAGGTTGTATGTTCTTGTTGCTTTGTTGACCAGTCAGACCTTTGCTGGAAATGAAGACAAATATGAATTTAAAGAAGTCATAAAAGTAATTCTGCAAATCAAGTTTGAATTGTTGTTGTGTTTTATTCTTAAATAATAAAAATATTGTTGGAATAATTATTTTATTTTTTATTATTTTGAATACACAAATGTTGTTCTAGAAGTTGCCGCGGGCGCCGCCATCATTATTCAGGTTGTATTATTTTGCATGGGGCTGCTGATCCTAAGAGCAAATAAGTTCAATTATATACCAGTAATACCAGATTTTAAATAAAATTATAGGTCTTGTGGTAATTAGTTACCATGTAGTTGATTAGCCCTGGGCAAGCCATCCATCCATCCATCCATTTTCTCCCGCTTAATCCGGCTGGGTCGCGGGGGCAGCACGGTGCCCATTACTCTGTGCACCATAGACCCCTATGAACCCCTTTGCAGGTGGTGAGCCCACAGGAGGGAGGAATTCCTTGAATGTATACTGTTCATAGGGGTGTTACATGTTTTTGGTTGATGGGGGAAACCCATCCAGACACGGGGAGGAAACATGCAAACTCCACACAGAAAGGCCCGGGCGACCCGGGGATCGAACCCGTAACCTTCTTGCTGTGAGGCATGAGTGTTGCCACTCAGCCCTGGGCAAGCCTTCTACTTTAAATGTTTATTTTTTTATTTTTTCAAAAGTCTGAGGAAATTGAATGGGAAATGATCACTGTTAAGCTCCATAGGCTATAGTTTTTAAGATAAGATAAGATATACCTTTATTAGTCCCACAGTGGGGAAATTCCAGTGTTGCAACGCACAGTTCAAGAACAGCAGGAAAATGGAACATGCAATAAAACAAGATAATCTTACTTTGAAAGTCTTACATATAGACTACTTTGAAAGTCTTACATATAGACTAGGTGGGCCTAACATTTTTTTATTAAAAAATAACTGAAATAGGGCTGATAATCAATAATATAAGCATGTAAGAGATCAGAAACCCATGATATGCAGCATTCCCAGAAACAGAAACAGGTTTAAAAAAAAATCTGAAACAAGAGAGATGAGACACAGAGCCCCGCCCCCAAGTATTATTATCTAGCCTATAAACGTTAGTAATTAAACTACTGAATTCAGAACATTCTTTTTTGTTTCATATTACCACATATTAACTTGTTGGCTTATTTCTTAAAGAGGCACTATTTAACTTTTCTGACACAGGGTTTGCCACCTGCTTGTTGTGTCCATGGAGGTAGACCTAGAATGTTGAATGTGCCACAATATGGCATTTATGGTATTCTAGCTAGCATTTATTTAATTACAGGTGTTTTTATTGCTCAAAATATCATAGCTTATTCTTATGTATGTAAAATATATAACAAGCTTAAAGTATCACTGAATAATTTATCTATTTGTTGTTAAGGGTGCATTGTGCAACTTTTCTGGTGAAGGGTTCGCTAACAGCTTGTCATCATAATAAGTATTTTATTGCTCTGCCTAAATGTTCCACAGCATTCAACTTTTCTATCTCCATGGAGACAAGAATGCCACCAGGGCAAGTTATAGGTCAGATCTGTGAAGAGGCAAGCCCGCCCTTATGCAATGTATTTCTGAGCAATAAAAGACGAGACTCAGCGCCCTGAGAACCAAAGCTACCATGGCAACCACAGGTGAGTGACTTCAAAGAGTTTATGACCTTTCCTCTATACTCAGGTGAAAAAACATACAGTAAGTATGTTCAAATTTAGCATGCTACATACATTTTCAAAAACTATAAAAAAGGAACTTAAAGTGTGTTATTTTGACACATCTAATTTTGTGCTTAGTGTATTCAATTATATCTAAATAGTCATTAAATTCAATTTAAAGTATATTTAGTGTACTTTTGTGTGTTAAAGTGGAATCATTTTAAGTAGGATGAAGTCACTTTTTGGCAAATCACTTGGGAAAATAAGACAATATTTTCTGCAGTTTGTGTAAATAAAATATTTTCTTTAAATGCTGCACTGTGTTAACCTTGCACAGCAAGATGGATACTCATGATATTTGTGAGTTCACAAACTCATGAGAATCATCTTGGCCCCCCTGGTGTGATAGGTTCTGACAAGTGGTGGGCGACCAATCATGTTGCAGTACTGAGGTTTGTGCGGAAGCCAGAGGTGAAGTGCCCAAACAAACCAAAACAAACATGGCAACGCCAATAGACTTTTGCCTATTATGGATTCAATACGGACTATTTTGTGTGTGAAAAACATACAGAGGGAAATGTTTGGTGCATTTTTAAACAGGGAAGAGGTTTGATTTTTTTGACACTTCTGCTGTTGTGACACTTCAACCAATCAGATTTAAGTAATCACCATGAGGTTCAGCTTTTTTCTGATCATCCAAGACTGATCATGTGCAGAACTCAATTTAGATTGACACATATATCAGTACATATCAATTGGACCTGAGCCGGGTTAGCACTGTGTAGCACTGTAAATATTCAGTTAGATGTTTAATTTGACTTTTGTTGTGTTGCATTATGCACTAGAAGTCTAATTACAGCACTAGACCATCAACTTTACCAAATCATTATAGT
Organism: Taenioides sp. WSHXM2023; assembly: GCA_029959045.1. Taxonomy (NCBI): domain Eukaryota; kingdom Metazoa; phylum Chordata; class Actinopteri; order Gobiiformes; family Gobiidae; genus Taenioides; species Taenioides sp. WSHXM2023. The sequence continues at coordinate 16,844,533 of CM057106.1, read as the reverse complement.
CAATAAACAGTATGTGAAATGAATGTCCTCGTTCAAATTGTGTTTCATTGTTCAATTCACTTTGATCACCATTGAAAAGTGTTGTGACTGGCAACATAAAACCTTCCTCCAGCCACACCTTGGAAAAACACAAACGTCATGCAATGGAAAGCAGTTCTGAGAAGGAATATACTGTCAGATTAAATCTGCCCAAGAAGATTTTTACTCAATGGTAATTCAGATGATGAAGTATGTAAAGAGAGTTTTCCTTGACAAATGTGATTGTTGAGATTAAGATCCATGTGAAAAATGTGCTCAATGTATCAGATTGTATTGTGTAACGTATAAGGAATATTTTGCAACTTTTACACTGATGTTTGTTTTAATAAATATTTTCACAAAACCTGCTGCAGAAGTTACATATGAATTCTTTACCATTATAATTTTAAAGAATTAATAATAATTGGCTAAACTGGCAAAATCTGAATATCACATAAGACTCACACACACCACACAAAGAACAGAAAGGCACTGATCTGTATCACTGGTGTGTGTGGCTTTAAAAGTCTTGTGAGATACAAAAGAGATAGTAAAAAGTCCACATTGTCATTCATGCCACAGACACGGAAAAGATCAGAAGTGCTCTACACAAAATGGAGGGTGAGTTTATTGAATCTGCTCTCTGATTTATCTGTGCTTCATGATGGTCGGGACACAACAACAAGTCCTACAGTTTGTGTAGATAGTGTTGACATACCCGAATCTCAAGGAAATGTTTTTCTTTTAAGAACTGATTGTTGTGTCCTTCACTATAGGCTACTTTCTGCCTGGCCTCCTTCTACTAGGCAGAACTGAAGATTATAATATAAATCTATGAGGCGCCTATTGTTGTACTGCCTGTGCAGCACTATCACACCTCTAGCAACTTTTGATATTCTTGTGATCACACAGCTGGAAAATTCCAACAGTCAACCGAGATTCACTGGAGTTATTTTAATGAAGGGTTATTACACTGCTATGGGGTATGAATTGTTACCATATAACATAGATCACCATTTTACCTTTTATCGTTTTGAAAATGCTATAAACCACTGCATGTTTTTGATAAGATATCAACATTATAACATGGTACAACACTCAAAAAAGTCTTCTGACAGGTCACTGCACAGATGGAACAATAAGAACAATAATAAACAGGCTGTGGGCTGATGGTGCAGATTGGCAGTGGCTACAATAGTAAGAGTCCGGAAAAGCAATATATAAGAAAATGCATTTTTTATTATTATGACAGTTCTGAAAAGGAATGTATTGTTGACTTTATTTTAAAAAAAAAACAAAACTTTATTAAACTAAATAAATATGTAAATATTTTTTCCTTTTTAGAAACAAGGAGGACTGTGCTTTTGGGAAAAACTGGATCAGGAAAAAGCAGTCTGGGAAATACAATTTTGGGAGAAGAGAAATTTGAGGTTAACTTTTCTTCCATATCTGGGACAAAATCCTGCAAGGGTTTAACCAAAAATACTGAAATAAAAATGATCGATACACCAGGTTTATTTGACACGGACCCAGAAAGCAGCGATCTGAGCCCTGAGCTGCTGAGGTGTATAGAGGAGTGTGCCCCTGGACCTCACGCCTTTCTGGTGGTGCTCAAAGTGGAGGTGTTCACCAAACAGGAGCAGGCTGTGGTGGATCTCTTTCTCAAATACTTCTCTGAGGAGGCTCTCAAATACACCACACTGGTCTTCACTCATGGTGACCAGCTACAAGAGGGGGATAGGATAGAGAAATGGGTCAAAGACAATGAAGCCCTGAGCACCCTGGTTCAGAAATGTGGAGGTCGCTGTCATGTGTTTGATAATAAATACTGGAAGAACAGCCAGGATCCATACAGAAACAACCAGTACCAGGTCAGAGAGCTGCTCAAGACCATCGACCAAACTGTGCAGAAGAATGGAGGGACATACTACACCAATGAGATGCTGAAAAAGGTTGCAGCTGATAAAAGTTTTTGGGTCAAACTGACAGGTGTTTCCGTAGGCATCCTGTTAGGAGCTTTACTGGGCATACCTGTTATGGTGCTGGTGGTTCTTAAAGCAAGAAGCCGACTTGGAACAAAGGCTGCATTAGCCACTGGTGCTGTGGGGGGTGCTGTGGGGGGTGCTGTGGGTGCAGCATATGGAGGATACAGAGGATATAAAGCAGCTGAAGAAGCAGAAACCTCAAGAGAAGCAGCAGAGGCGGTGTGGCAAGAAGCTAAAGATCGTCTTTCAAAGATTAAATTATTATATAACAATAAATATCACAAGTTAGATTGAAACACACATTTGTTCTACAAATCTCGACTACTAAACAAGCTCTTCACATATATTTAATCTTCACTGTTTTTGTATTTCCTATGTTGCTCATTTGGCGCTCTGCTGCACAATGTTATTTCATAGTAATGATGAAAAAAGAATTAAAAACATAACCTTTTTAGGATGTGTATTGCACCACCTTGTATCCCGGCTATTATTATATACTGATTTTATTTGACCTGAAAATAAAGCATGAACAGTTATGTCAGTGTTTTTATTTTCCTTTTTTAAATTTTTATTCTTTGAAAGGACATTTTATTTTTCTGAAATATGTCAAATACCGAATGACAAAAGTTGACAAAAAATACATTCTATTTAACAAAAATATATCACATTCAGCAAAAAAAAAAAAATTATTGCCATGAGAGAAAGAAAGAGAGATGGCAACTTTATAAATGAAAATGATATGTGTAGTTTTCAGTCAGCAGAAGATGCCTAATGTTATTCCATCTGACTATGGGAGTCTTAATCATTCCTTGGAACAAATGAAGTTCTGTTACACTGAAAAAAGAGCTTAATAGAGTAACACAGTGTAACAGAGCAGGCTATAAGAGAGTGTAAAAGACTGATTCAGTTGAATGTTTTAGTAGTGACTATTCAGATCAGAGAGAGTCCTTTTAGGTTTAAACTAACTGGATTTCAGCATTGAAACTGGCAACCCTAATGCGAGATCATGTGAGGCTAATTCTGCTTTTGGATTGGAAAATCATCTTGAGAACCAAAATTCCAAATCATAATCATCTCTGATTAACAACGCTACCATGGCAACTACTGGTGTTTTAACAACAAACAAAAAATATAGGCTTACCAACTTTTCAAGTCAACGTCTGAAGTAGATCAGGTTTAACACAAAAACAAAAACAAAACTGTGAAAAGCCATACAAATACTAACAGAATGTAGTAAAAAAAATGTGCCATAGAAATACATGGGTTCTGTTTAACAGGGATGAAATAAAGTTAGTTACAGACCACTAGAAATTGGTACATATATTCCCCACATCAGACTGAACAAAAAAATCCAAAGAGGACATACTTCTATCTCCAACAATTTTGTCTCCTTTATAGATTAGAATCCTGGCAACTTCAAAGTCCACTCTGGTTCTGGAACTAAATTTTCCGTTCATAGACTTCCACAGACTTTTGGAAAGAGTTCAAAGGCATCGCAGAGGCTAACCAGCTATATGGTAACTACCGTATTTTCCGGACTATAAGCCGCTACTTTTTTCTCACACTTTGAACCCTGCGGCTTATACACCGATGCGGCTCATATATGGACGGATTATTCGTCTATGAACACAGCGGATGCGCGCGCAGCTTGAGTGCAGAAAGCGCCGCTGTCTGTGCGGTGAACATGGGTTAGGGTTAGTTAGAACACTCGCTAGCGCTGTTGTCAGCACTAAAACAGTTTATCGCTGCGTGATAAAATAAGTTCTGCTGCTAAATGAACATTAGTGAGTGGGATACGTCTTAATGACCCGTATGTGTTAAATGCAGGTGAAGCGTAAATGACGCGACGAAACGTCTCAAACTTCAGTAGCTGGACATCCACTCATACATGATCGATACAACTAACCCCGACCCCCGGGAGAGCCTGAAATCCTGTTGAAATCCTACAAGACACTGACATGATACAAGACACTGACATGATCCCAGACAGGACAGCGGCTCTTTCTGCTCGAGACATGCGCAGTAGAGCGCCAGAGCGACTCTCACGAACTGACTCAATGCAAAAAGACGACAAAAGCTTTAGAGGCAATACAAGCAGATGCTCGGAACTTGAAAACTTCTTGAAGACGTGGACACCTGCGGCTTATAGACAGGTGCGGCCTATATATGTACAAAAATAAAATTCTTTGAAAATTTAGTTGATGCGGCTTATATTCAGGTGCGCTCAATAGTCCGGAAAATACGGTAATATTCATTTGTTTTCAGATCCAAGTTACAGAGTTTAAATAAAATTACAGGTCTTGTGATTATTGGTTACCACATAGCTGATTAGAGTTTTCACACTTTTAATACATTTTTTTTGGAAAGTCTATGAGGAAAATAAACGGCAGATTTACTTCCAAATCGAGGGCATGCGGACACTGTTGAGCTCCATAGGCTATTGTGTTTAAATTAATCCTACTTTGAAAATCTTAAATACACTAGGACCACCATTTTTTATTGGAAAAAAAATTGAAATATTTAGAATAATTAATAATGAATGTTATTAATCAATAACATATCCTTATAAGAGTTGAGAAACTCATGATCTGCAGCATTTCCTGGGCAGGCTGGTTTAAAAAGAACAGGAAACTGCGGGTAAACTGTCAGTCACTGTATTATTATCGAGCCTATAAACTCTAGTCATTAAACGAGCTGAATTCAGAACATTCTTTTTGGTTAGAAAAGCTGAACATATTAACTTGTTGGCTTATTTTTTAATGATGCACTATTTAACTTTTCTGATGTAGTGTTTGCCACGTAGTTGTCGCCTCTATGAAGTTGCTTGCGTGGAATGTTGAATGTTCCACAGTGTGGCATTTACGGCATTCTGTCTAGCATTTATCAGTTTCAATTGCAAGTGTTTTGCAAGTGTTTCTTTTGCTCAGAATATCTTGTTAACTGTGCTTGTTACTGTGTGCAGGGTACAATTTAGGTCATACTAATGTCATTTATTATTTTATCTACTGATTAAAAAAAGCACTGGCTGCTGATTCTTCTGCATGTAAGACATATAACAAGCTCAAAGTATCACTGAATAATTAATCTTTTTGTGGTAAATTTTATTCTTTCATCATTAAAAGATCAGATATTTTTTATGTAGAATATGACAGATTACTAAAACATGATATTTTTTGCTTTGCTTAGATTAGAATGTTCCACATTTAAGTTTTTAATCTTCATGGTGACAAGCATGTGACTGTAACAGGCCAAGTTACACGTTAGATAAGAGGTGACTTCTTTATTTATTTATTTATTTATTTACTTATTTATTGGTTTATTTGACAGGGACAGTGTACATTAATAGCATTGCTGCAAATGCACCAGAATTAGCCAAAAGGCTATTTTTCATCTGTTGTCCCTGGACAGATGGCAGACCTGTCTCCCTAAAAACAAGAGCAAAAATATTATACAGCGAAAATGACAATATACTATAGAAAAACATTAAAAACAGATATAACAAACACTGTCAACAAAAGTGTTCAGAAAAGACAAGCAAAACACAGGCATCATACAAGACAGTCAACAGCTATTCCACAACATCCAATTCAAGAGAAAACACAAGTGCTAGTTTGGTTAGTCAGGGGGAAGTCATTAGTATTGTTAATGCAGACATGTTTGATGCGTTATGAACCAGTTTTTTAAATGTTTTTTGAACAGAATATAGGTGCTCATCTCTCTGATGTTCTGAGGGACCGAGTTCCACACCTGTGCAGCTGTAACTGAGAAGACACTTCTCCTCAGAGGAACAATACAGTCTCCTCGGGCAGACCCTCGTGTTTCCCTCTTTGAGCGAGTTCTTATGTTAAGATAAGATAAGATAAGATATGCCTTTATTAGTCCCACAGTGGGGAAATTCCAGTGTTGCAACGCACAGTTCAAGAACAGCAGGAAAATGGAACATGCAATAAAACAAGATAATAGATAATGGCTAAAAAAATAATAATTTAGAAATAGACTTAAAAATAGACTCTAATTTTGTTCCGGTGGAGCAAAAGTATAAAATACAAAATATAAAATACCAAAAAAAACTATTATGTACAATAAAAGTAACAGTGCAGCATATGAACAGAGTAAATCTCAGTAAAGTGACTTCAGTATATTATGTTGTTTACAGTAATGACTATGTTTATGTACAGACAGGATAAATATCAGTAAAGTGACATGAGTGAATTGTACCAGAGGTCTTCAGTATTGCACATAGATAGAGTTGAATGACACATGTTCAGTGTTAACAGTGTTCATTATACAGTCTAACAGCAGCAGGAAGGAAAGACCTGCGAAACCTCTCCTTCACACAGCGAGGGTGAATCAGTCTGTCACTGAAGCTGCTCTCCAGAGCAGACAGGGCGTCCTGCAGGGGGTGACCCTCATGGTCCAGCATAGACATGAGTTTAGCCAGGACCCTCTTGTCCCCCACCTGCTGCACCGAGTCCAGAGGACAGCCCAGGACGGAGCTGGACTTCTTGATGACCTTGTCCAGCTTCTTCCTCTCCCTCTCTGTGACGCTGCTGCTCCAGCAGACCACACCGTACAGGATGGCTGATGCCACCACAGAGTTACAAACTGATTGAGTGGAGGGGATGACAAACCATTAATGATTTTATATATTAGACATAGGTTTGAATACTTGATGACATTCTCCCAGCTTAACAGTTTATGCATCTGTAAAATGGTGCAATGATGATGTCTTGAAGGTTTTTTATCTAGAATCTTGATTGTCTGTTTGTATAGTGATTCAATGGGTTTTAGTGTTGTTTTGTTTGCCTGTGACCATGTTGTAAGACAGTATGTTATGTGAGAAAAGACCATAGCATGCATGAACATTTTAGCTGCCTGCAGTGATAAATGTGACCTAATGAATCTGAAATTGGACAAGTTAAACTTTACACGGTTGCATACTTTTTTGATTTGTGATTTAAATGTTAATTTTGAATCACTTAGGACCCCAAGATATTTGAATTCTGACACAACTTGTATTTTTTCTCCTCCCACAAAAACATCTACCTGATGCTAGTACTTGTAATGTTTGATTTAGCTATTGCTACTGTTTTATTAACATACTTGACACTGGCAAATAAATATCGTGAGAGATTTGAATCTAATACTAAAGGTCAAGTCCTCATTCTTGAAACTACATAACATCAAACAAAAGGTTGATTATGAAAACAATCATGGACAGAGTCCATGGTCTAAAGGGTAACTGATAAGAGTTGGCTTAGTTAAAGAAGAAATCATGTGGCCTTTGAGTGTGGAGCTTGGACTAGAAAAGGAGTTTTAGACACCACCTAATTTAAATTCAATTGATTAATTTATCTAAGATTGGAAGGAAGAAAACAGGAAGTGACACCAGCCCTGCACCGGCAAGGCGTAAGAGCGATAGGGGGGTTTAGTCCTTTTTGACTTCTGGACTGGCTGCTCCACCTCAGACATCCTCGTATGCCGCTCTCTACCACTGACAGGTCTGATAGGTTTGGAGCCAGAGGCAGATGTCCTTGTGGATGACATAATGTGGTGAATGTTAAATGAAGACTATTGACAATTGTCATTGCTTCATAGAAGAAGGTTCTTAACGAGGAACCTTCATTGAAAAATAATTGAAAAATCCATAGTGACGTGGGGGATATTTCTCACTGTTTTGATTTGTCTCTCCCATACACCACAGACATGTAAATGCATTTGGCCGGTGTCTGTCAGAGACCCAGACCAGACATTACCAACAGACACTGTCCATATCCCACAGGAAACTGTCGTCTTACCTATTGTCCCTCCCTCCCGCCTGGACCATCGACTACCTCACTGACCGGCCGCAGTATGTGAGGCTGCGCGGCTGTGAGTTAGAATTGGTTGTCTGCAGCAACAGGGCCCCACAGGGAACTGTCCTTTCACCCTTCCTCTTCTCTATCTACACCTCGGACTTCACCTACAACACGGACACCTGCCATCTCCAGAAGTTCTCTGACGACTCGGCCCTTGTGGGCTGTGTGTCTGAGGGGAATGAGCCGGAGTACCGATCGGTCATCAGGGACTTTGTGGACTGGTGTGAGCACAACCACCTGTGCCTTAACACCAGTAAGACCAAGGAGATGGTGATCGACTTCAGGAGAAGGACACTACTTCCCTCACCGGTGAACATCCAGGGACAGGACATAGAGACAGTGGACAGTTTTAAGTACCTGGGTGTTCACCTCAACAATAAACTGAACTGGTCCCACAACACTGACGCCCTGTACAAGAAGAGCCAAAGTCGCCTCCACCTTCTGAGGAGACTGAGTTCTTTTGGAGTGTGCAGGCCCCTGCTCAAGACTTTCTATGACTCTGTGGTGGCCTCTGCTCTCCTCTACGCTGTTGTCTGCTGGGCCCCGAGCAGTACAGAGCGGGACAGGAAAAGACTGAACAAACTAGTCAGGAGGGCCAGCTCTGTCCTGGGCTGTCCTCTGGAGTCTGTGGAGGAGGTGGGTGAGAGGAGGGTGCTGGCCAAACTCACATCCATCATGGCCGACACCTCTCACCCTCTGCACTGGACTGTAGAGGAACTGAGCAGCACCTTCAGCGGCCGACTGAGGCACCCTCAGTGCAAGAAGGAACGCTACCGCAGGTCCTTCATCCCCACTGCTGTCAGACTGTACAACTCCACTGTGTAACACATGCAATAACCTGTGCAATAACCTGTGCAATAGCCCGTGCAATAACCTGTAACCATGTCACCGTGTCAGTAACCGCCTCCACTGTCCTCAGATTATATATTTATATATTTGTATTCTTTTACATATATATATATTATATAAGAGATATGTTTTATTATATATTTACATTTCTTTCACTCCCTGTACATAAGAGCTACCTGATGTTGTAAATATGTTAATATTTATTGTGATTTTTATTTTTTATTTACTTATTGTTTTGTGTTTGCACAATTTTTCACAACTTTTTGCACTATACTGTCCCCTGACTGTGAGCTTCTGTCACGAGATCAATAAAGTCTTATCTTATCTTATCTATCTTATCTTATCTTAAGTGTAAAAACTCATGTCTGTGAAACAAAAGTCTCTCTGCTTTGATATGTATGTAGCTTTGTAATTCTGGTATAAAGCTTAGGGTTCAGATGCTCTGGGCGAGTGGTATAGACTCAGGGGAGTAGAGACAGGGAAGATACTCTGTGAGGGTAGAAAGACTGTTGGTCTTTGGCCAGGGCAGGCCTAGGCCCTGTCCTATCTGCTGTAACAAAGAATAAAGCTTTTTCTGTATTTCATGAACTCACTCGGCTTCGCATATGGATTATTATTTATTCTTCAAGAGATACATCATTTTTTCCAACATTCTTTTTTGCCAATTACTGTATATGTGGCATTATGCCCCTGGGGGCAGGCTATCCATTTGCGGGCTGAGTTCTCATTGGTCACTTGCGCCAGCCGGTAATCAATAAAAGCGCCTTGCCTTCTGCTGCTTTCCCTTTGACCTCACGCATCCGCCTTCCCCGCGGCACGTCACTTCCGTGTTTCCTTGCGCCTCACCGCCGGTAAGAGCAGTTTTCTTTTTCTCTTCAAAATCCTGGCTTTATGTCGCTGATTGGAAACTCTGTTTGTAGCACGGACAATTGCGCATATGTACGCGGACCCACGCTGCTCGTTACGTCAACGGTAAGCTTATTCCCTTGGTTATAGCATTCAGGCTTCGCTTAGCATGCTAAGTTAGCTTGTGTCATTGCTAGGCAACCAGCGTAGCTCCTTAGCCGAGCCTCTCCCTCATTGGAGCTGCATTTCAGCTCAAAGTGGTGAGTAATGCCTGTCCTCTGGTGTGTGAGCTCCCCATTCTAATTTAATAACGAGTCCTCCATTTTGACTCTAGACGCTGCTGTTTTGCTCTGCCATTTACACTGTTGCTAAAATACTCACTGTGATTGTGTTGCCGCTGTTGCCCTGCTGCCTGCTGCTACACCGGGCACCCCCGGTCCGCTTTGTGGAGGCCTATCGCGCCCCTCGCTCTGCCTCGTGGGCCCAGCTACTCTGTTTAAGGGCCATACAGTGGCGCAGTGCAAAATTTTGTCTATATTGTGTCCGAACACTGTTTATCTGTTTTATTTAAAAAATGTAATATTTATGTCTGGTTCTAGGAGCTGTTAATCAAGCCTCGTGGTGGTGGATTCCGTGGTGGTGGTCACCTGTTGGTTTGAGGTGCACTATTTTGTGTGTGTGTGTGTGTGTGTGTGTGTGTGTGTGTGTGTGTGTGTGTGTGTGTGTGTCTTATTTATTTGGTGTTCCCCCAGTATAACTCCACCCCTTCACAGCATAAATCCCAGCTCCCTAGTTCTTATGTGTGTGTGAGCTCAATCCATTTTAAGGTCTAATACCTTTTAAAATATTATAGTGTTTAAAATAAAGTTTGTTTTTTATTTATCTCCTGTAAATAAACATTGTCAAAGTCAAGTGAACAGTCTCTGCCTTTCAGTAAAATGGACCTGTGTGCTGTAACGGTTAATTCTCCAGGTGTGACCACTGGAGTGGCATTGTTGGTTTAATGATGCATTACCTAGGACTTTTAAATATTTGGTAGCTTTATTAATTTATGAAAAGTAACACCCTCCCTCTCGCCACATATATATCCACTGATTTAGTAACAAGCCCCAAGAAAATCTCTGCATTAATAATACCAGATTAAAATGATATCTCCATATTCTTCTGATGTCATTTAACCTGGTAATATAATGTAATCAGTTCTAGACATCAAGTCGCTAAGTATTTGTCAAGACTGGTGTCAAACTCTGGTATTTCCTTTGGGCTGGTTGTAGACAGCATTTAATTATTTAAAAGCAAAGATATTTCAAACCATCAGATTTTTTTCTTTTTGAGTCAGTTTAATCCACATATTTATCCTCTTTTGGGTTTGTCTATTAGAACTTAACCAGCAGGTCTGTTTTATACCTGGTTTAGCCCAAGCTTAAATTTGCAATAATTCTGTTTATACCTGGTTTAAATCTGGTGGTACACAGAAGGTAAAATAGCTTCTCAGGTGGTACTCGGTGTAAAAAGCCTGAGAGCCACTACCACTATTCATTTCAGTTGATAGATTCATTTTCTGACTCCATTCTGACACAGCAAGGATTCAAGCTAAGAATTCAAGATAAAAGGTGCACCATTATGACCCAACTCTAACCCAATCCGCAGATAGGGGAAGTAACAGAAACAAGATGGAAATGGTTATCATTTATTTAAAAGGAATGTAAAGGTAAATCTATCAAAAGGGGAAAAAATGGTTCAAACAAAAAGGCTATTAACAGAGCTAACATAAGCTAAACTAAAATATTCAAATTATAATAATACAAAAACCAGTCCCTGAACTAAGTCACAAAGGACCACAAGTGCCTCACTTTACAAAATTACAAAAACTACAGGGGAGACACAGAGCAAAAGCCAGAATCAGGGAGCGAGGTTTGGCCAGACTCTAGGGCGCATACAGAAGACATTAAATATATAATGCAAGATATATGGAATTATGTAGCTAGGACAAAAAAAGAAATGAACTTTTTTTTTTATATATTTGATATTCAGATCCTCAAAGTAGTCAACCTTAACCTTGTCAACAGTGTTGCAAACCCCTGACCTTCTCTCAGTGAGCTTCATGATGAAGTCTCTTGAAATGGTTTTCACTTCAGGCACTTTTCATGCACCAAAATAATTAACTTGTAATTGCCTTAAAGAATTTCTTCGTTTTTCCCAACAGCAGCAGAGAGGAGGTTTGTGCTTCTGGATAAGATCCGGTGTCCTGTCGATTTGAGCTACTCGTCAATTTGAGTTGCCTAGTGCTACTGCACATGCGTATGACCCGCAAGGGCAGTTACACCCGTCGATCTGAGCTACCCGAGGCAGAAGTGGAGTAACAAGTAACATTTTAAAAGTGTATTGGTTTTATTGTATGTTTTTACCAGTTAAGCATGTAAGCAACGACATGTGCGTGTTAGATTTGCGGCTGAATACCTATGTTAGATAATTGAATAGTTTGGATTTAATATTTGATTTTATCGTTATCATTTTCATTACATCATATTTTATTTTGTTTCCATGTGTAGAAAACGTAACTTTGTTTAGAAAGGTGTGGTATAAATAACATATCACTATATTATAAAAGGAATTTCACACTGTAGGCTATGATATTAGCATTAAATATTATATATTTAACACTATTTAATTCAGTGTTTCAGTGTTTCCAATAATTTATTTCTCTTATATAGTGGGAGCTTTATTTAATAGAAGATATAGGCCTGTCGAAATGAGCTACCTCTACCCAAATTATGGTAAATAATGGTGATTATACAGTGGGAGCATTAGTCGATGGCTAAATTGGCCTGTCGATATGTGCTACCTTTAGTTGGAGCCCTATTTGAGAGCATAATATGACTGACGACTGAAATTTTACCTAACTAAGATATAAAGTATGATCACCGTGTGCAAACAGCATCAAACCTGCTGTTTCTAATCCAAAGAAATATGTTGTAAAACTGGGGAGGTTAGCTTTATTGGATCTATACAACTGTAAACAGAAAAACGTAAGCTAACTTATTTTGAAGGGGTAGCATGAATCGATCGACGTCACTGTCGATTTAGGCTGCTGGTAGCTCATTTCGACAGGGCAGCCCAATTCAACAGAACAACGACAAGAGCAGCCTGGCCAACACTATACTTGAAGCTGGCAGTTTGTTTAAAGTTTGTCACTCCTCCAAACGTGGAACAGTGGACTGTCAGTCTGAGATCAAAACAGTGCACGGAAGAAATGTGCAGATAATCGATACTCCTGGTCTTTTTGACACTGATCCAAACACCCCTGATTTTGAGAAGGAGATCCTGAATTGCATGATTGAGTGTGCAGAAGGAGTCCACGCCTTTCTGCTGGTGTTCAAAGTGGAGAAGTTCACCAAACATGAGCTGTCTGTGGCTGAAATTATCTGCCAAAACTTAAGTACACCACACTGGTCTTCACTCAAGGTGATCGTCTGGAAGACGGGGTTACAATAAATGAATGGGCCAAAAATTATGAAGTTTTGAAAAATCTGATTCAGAAATGTGGAGGTCGCTGTCATGTGTTTGATAATAAATACTGGAAGAACAGCCAGGATCCATACAGAAACAACCAGTACCAGGTCAGAGAGCTGCTCAAGACCATCGACCAAACTGTGCAGAAGCATGGAGGGAGATGCTACACCAATGAGAACCTTGGAAAAGTGAAAGAAAAACTACAAGAGAAAATGGCAATAAAATCAGCACTGCAGAACGCCAACCTGTCTGAGCAGCAGGTTGAGGAAATGGCCAGAGAAAACACCTTTTCATTTTTCTGGCCCTTAATGGTGGGTGGGGTGGGAGCGCTCCTGGGAATTGTGGGATTTCTTAAGATGCGCTAGGTAAGAAGTTTGTGTTTGGGTGTAGTATTGGCAGTGATGCGGTTGCTGTATCGGACTGTTGTGGTGGAGAGGGAGCTGAGCCGAAAGGCAGGTTTAGTTATTTACTTGGTAATTGATTATAATGATCATTTTTTAAATATACAAGTGTGATTTAATTTGTATTATTAATTACCATTATTCATATTTTGACTAGGGACATTTTTGAGCCGACTGGTTGGGGTATAGGCTACTTCCTGGTATTACATAGGCAAATAGCCCAACTTCAAAGCATTCAAATAAATATTGACAATTATAAAGGGAATTTACATGTTTTATTCCAACTATGAATTATCATTTTCTCATCACTAAAATAGTCTATATAGTCCTATTACACCAAAAATACTGTATAACCTATGTTACTTTAGAAGAAGCCAGTCAGTAGCTCTACATTAAAGGCACTGTAGGTCTACCTCATTTTTACTGTCTTTATATTTAGTAAATATTTTTTGTGGATATTCTATTCCATCCTGAATTTAAGGAGGTAACACAGTGTTCAGAATAATTTGAAGGGGGTCGGCTATTTTTAGTGTATCTTATTTCATTATATGGATATGGTATTTACCTAAAGTAAGCAGATTGCTTCAACCATAAATTCAAATTCTAATAATGTATTTTTTGCCATTCTCACATTATTTATTTTATTTTATTGGACTGCCCCTTGAGATGCAGGGTTAGATTCATAAATAGATGCTTTAAAATGTTCTGGACAAATGTAGGCCTACAACTGCAGGATTTGTCTATCACTTTGAAAATCAGTAGCTTAAGTTAGTAGGATAAATGTTATGTAAGTCAGACTTGGCTGCACTTAGTTTTTTTGTATACAGAAGGAGGCGAGGCATTTTTAATAATAATGTCGCAGGAGATTATAGTCACGTGTATAAATGGAAGTGTTTGCCTATGTCTGATTAGTGTTTGTTGGGGAGAGGAGGCGAGGGAAGAGAAAAGGGGCCGTACAACGTTGCTGACGCGCTCTGACTATAACACGCTCACTTCCCGTAAAACAGAAGTGAAAGCAAAAAGACCAGGAGACGCCCGACGCACGACCACCTATCTGCGGGTACAGACACCTCCGTAAAGGCTCTGCAACCATGGAGGGTAAGTCCGCTGATCCATCCAAAACCGATTTATAGTTGCAGTGTTTTGTTCCTAACTTCAAGAATAGTCTACACACAGTATCATATCTATCGACGTAGCTCCGAGTCGATCCTCATTGCAAAGTTGAATTAATTGGAGTGGATTAATTAGTAGGCTAAGTAGCTGGTTCATTGCAGAGAGTGCTATTTTAGGCCTGTATTTTATCATGTTTTGCGGGCTTCTTGATGCGTTGTTTAGAAACCTACAGGCTATAGTCTAGTGCACTACTGTTTTGTGTCGTTAGTACGCCCCCTAGTGTTCATTACAACATACTACCCTTATCTCTTCTTTAGTTCAGCCTTACCAGAGGTGGTAGCCAAAACTTGTACTCAGAAAGAGTAACTTTACTTCAAAATAATATTACTCAAGTAGAAGTACAAAGTAGTGGTCCAAGAAATGACTCATGTAAGAGTAAAACTGTATTTGGGAAAACTTCTTGGCCTACTCATGTAAGAGTTAATGCATAACTACTTTTACTCTAAGTAGTGACGCAAGACATTTTTGTCACTTGTAGACTTACTCACAGTAGGAAGAGTCACCAAAATTTTTACTCAAGTACAAGTATTGTTACTTTAATGAAAATATTACTCAAGTAGTAGTAAAAGTATACTGCCATAAGTGCTCTGAAAAGTAATCGAGTACTACCACCTCTGGCAATAAAACCACAGACCTCATATTCATAGATTCAAACTGTGAAATCATGTAATTTTACTTTTACTACAGTATAGTGTAATCTAAAGTACAGTCTTTGTGTTGTTGCTTATTCCTTATTTCCTTATTTTTATAGGTACAACATTTGTAATATTTTAGTTTTTCCAAGTTATGCAATTTTGTACTTAAGTAAAAGTACCATTACTTGGCTAATAATGTGCTCAATTACAAGTACAAGTAGCCCACTGTTTCTGAAATTGTATTTAAAAGTTGAAAGTACGCATGAAAAATAGTGTACTTTATAATTCAATTTTATATCAGGTTTTTATACAAAACTTAATTCAGTTCTTTTAAACCACAGTCTGCATATTCTCTGAGCTCTGCCCTGTCAGAGCAGGAGATCCACTGTGGTTTTATGTGCTTGGCTACAGAAAGGAGCAAAGACAGAGGTGGACTGGGAAATGTCATTAATTACAATTACCTGGCTATAATTATACTCAGTTACAAGTACAGGTTTAAAGGTCCTGTATTGCACAAAATTGACTCTTGTTTAGTTTAGTTTATTTTATTTAAAGGACAGTGTGCAGTTACATTAAAAGATGGCTGCACCAGATTTAGCATAATGCTACTTTCCATCTGTAGTCCTAAAACAACAATTAACACAACAATTAAACAACAATTAAAACAACAATTAACACGTACAGTGTAAAAACAATACAATACAAATCAGTGCAAGAATTCAAAAGTACAAATTATTCAGTGTTCAGCACAGACTAATAAAACAAGTAGTACAGCAACAATAAAATAATAAAATAAAAGTAAAATTGCAGCAGTTACTTAAAGTGCAAGGGGTCAGTATTATTTAAAGTACAAGAGGTAAGTAAAGTGCCTCAGTATGTTTGCAGTGCATCAGAAAAACAGTGCAATAGCTACCGGATGTACCCACGAGGGTAACACCCGGTAGCTATATATCCAACTGGTGTGGAATACGGCAGTGTAATAACAGTCATAATCTGATAGTCTGGGGCCAAATACCCGTCTGGTATTGTTAGTGCGCACAGGACTGGTGCTCTAAGAGCCAATCTTTGACAGCCCGTGAGAAGCTGTGAAAATCTGCCATGTTCTTTAAGTTGTCTGGAAGCCCGTTCCATTCTTTGATGGCTTTGTAGGAAAAGGCTGATTGGGAAAAAGCAGACTTTCTTTTGGGAACATTGCAGTCACCCCTTGAGACAGACCTTAGCGCTCTGTTAGTAAGTTGAGCACGTGGCTGTACAAAAGTTTTTAAGGGGGGTGGGGCAGCGTCATGAAGGATTTTATGCACCAGGCGGATATCAGAGTATCTGATCAGATTGTCAAAGCTTAAAATTTTGTATTTGTCTAATATATTGCAATGGTGGTATCGCCGGGACTTTAAGTCATCATAATTCTGTTACCTCATCAAAAACAAACCTGGAGTTGTGTTTTGTTTCATTCACACATGTTTTACACACAATCCCCATATTTATGCTGAGCTCTTCTCTCAAATAGGAAACACTCCGCTCCACCTTGTGATGTCATGTGGTAATACAGGAAGTGCTCCACTGTGTTTTTAAACCCCGTCACTGGAATCATTTAGATGATTTCAGCCCTGGAATTGCCAATCTCTTTTGAACTAAAGGTAAAGGGTAGATGTTAACTTGAAAACTACCACTCCATGACATCACAAGATGGAACAGAGCATTTTGAGCTTTGGTGATAGACAGACTAATACTAAATATTACTCAAACATGTGTGAATGAAACAAAATACAACTCCGGGTATGTTTTTGAGGAGATAACAACATTTATAACATGACTTACAGCTTAAAACTTAAAGGGAAATATGGGAGACATGGCTTTACTTTAAACTAAAATCTGTTTGTTTTCTGGTAGTGCTAATACAGATGTTTAATATTTATTTTTTAGATTCAAATACCCGAAGAATTGTCCTGATCGGCAAAAGTGGCAGTGGAAAAAGCAGCCTGGGCAACACCATTTTTGGAGCTCAAATTTTCAATGTGAACCACAGCAGTAGCTCCAAATCCAAATTCTCCCAGGCCCAAACTAGAATTGTGAACGGACTGAAGTTGACGCTGATTGACACCCCTGGTATTTTCAACACCGACCGCTCCAGTGACGAAATTCAGCGCGAGATATTTAGCTGTTTCACCCAGTGCTCACCCGGACCCCACGCCTTTATTTTCGTGCTTTTGGTGGAGAAGTTTACAGAGCAAGAACAAGACATCGTCGATCAAGTTCAAGTGTATTTCGGCGAGGAGGTTTTCAAATACACCACCGTAGTCTTCACTCACGGAGACCAGCTGCCCGAAGCGATGAAAATTGACGAGTTCGTGGCTCAGAGCAAAGGGCTGAGTGATCTGGTCCGGAAATGTGGTAAACGCTGCCATGTGATTGACAACAAGTACTGGAAAAATACCAAGGAAAATGAATATCGAAGCAACACGTTTCAAGGGAGAGAGATCCTCAGTTCAATAGATATGACATGTCAACAAAACAACAATGGCTTCTTCGTGAATACGATTTTACAACAAGTGGAAGCCAATATTCGAAAAGAGCAAGAACGTATTTGCAAGTCAAGAGGCCAGTCTGCGGAGGAGAGCAGAAATGAAGCAAAGCAAATAGTCTTTCAAAAATACGTACAAAGACAGCAACGAAAGCGTTATCTGAAATATATATTAATTGCCGCTGGTTTCTCTGTCATCTCGTACATGCTGATAGCTGAAGTGGTCCGTTTTTTCAGCAGGGGCAATGTGGTGTCAGAGTCGGGCCCGGGTGCAAATGACGTGCTGCCCCCTTCAGTGGTAGAGGTGGTACAGGAAGTAGTGACACCGATAAAAAGCACTTTAGATTACATCATAGAAACCATAGGCGCAGTGTTTAACTCCAACAAGACACAGCGTATGTAAGGGAGTAAGGTAGACAAGAGTTATCGCGATCAAAATTACATCGCCAATCTCTACTGAATAAAATGTAAAAGGTAAACGCTGTTAACTTGAAAACCATCACTACATGACATCACAAGGTGGAACAGAGCATCTTGAGCTTTGGAGATGTAGACAGACTAATAATAAAGGATTACTTAAATGTGGTTTTTGAGGAGGTAAGAATGTTATAACGTGGCTTAAAGTTCACAAGAGTCAATTTATTGTAAGTCAGGACCTTTAAAGTGACAAAACTTCCTGTAGTTCTCCAAACAAATGTACAAAAAAAACAAAAACAGCTAATCTTGTAGTTTAGACCTCTACAAACGTGTTCTGAAATGCACAGGATTCTTCTATTATTTCACCAGTTCATATTTCAGTCTTATCTCATTGTTATTGCTTCCAATCAGTATATAAATTACAAATGGAATCGCAGTGGCATATTTTTAACAAACCGACTGAAGAGATAATACACCACATTGTAAAGAGATTCATTATGGTTTGCAAAAATCAGTTTTATTCTGTTTGTATAATTGATATGTCTCAGATATTGTCAATGTGATTTTCTGATGTACCATTAATCATTTAATGTTTTTCAATGTTGTTGTTGTTGTTGTTTTTTAATCTAATCACAAAAACAAGGTGGAACTGAGTATTTTGGAGATGTAGAGAGACTAATAATAAAGGGTTACTCAAACATGTGTGAATGAAACAAAACATAACTCCAGGTGTGTTTTTGAAGAGGTAACAACATTTGAACATGGCTTAAAGTCATAAGAGTCAACTTTATGCCATACTGTCGAATTCACATAGTTTTTACCTTATATAATGGGGAAAACAGCACTGACACAACATTGGCAAGGCACATGCAGACCTCTTTCACATGCAGTCCTCTTTCACATGCAGTCCTCTTTCACATGCAGTCCTTCACATGCAGTCCTCTTTCACATGCAGTCCTCTTTCACATGCAGTCCTCCTTCACATGCAGTCCTCTTTCACATGCAGTCCTCTTTCACATGCAGTCCTTCACACGCAGTCCTCTTTCACATGCAGTCCTTCACATGCAGTCCTCTTTCACATGCAGTCCTCCTTCACATGCAGTCCTCTTTCACATGCAGTCCTTCACATGCAGTCCTCCTTCACATGCAGTCCTCTTTCACATGCAGTCCTCTTTCACATGCAGTCCTCTTTCACATGCAGTCCTTCACATGCAGTCCTCTTTCACATGCAGTCCTCTTTCACATGCAGTCCTTCACATGCAGTCCTCTTTCACATGCAGTCCTCCTTCACATGCAGTCCTCTTTCACATGCAGTCCTCTTTCACATGCAGTCCTTCACATGCAGTCCTCTTTCACATGCAGTCCTCCTTCACATGCAGTCCTCTTTCACATGCAGTCCTCTTTCACATGCAGTCCTTCACATGCAGTCCTCTTTCACATGCAGTCCTCTTTCACATGCAGTCCTCTTTCACATGCAGTCCTCCTTCACATGCAGTCCTCTTTCACATGCAGTCCTTCACATGCAGTCCTCTTTCACATGCAGTCCTTCACATGCAGTCCTCCTTCACATGCAGTCCTCTTTCACATGCAGTCCTTCACATGCAGTCCTCCTTCACATGCAGTCCTCTTTCACATGCAGTCCTCTTTCACATGCAGTCCTTCACATGCAGTCCTCTTTCACATGCAGTCCTTCACATGCAGTCCTCTTTCACATGCAGTCCTCCTTCACATGCAGTCCTCTTTCACATGCCGTCCTCTTTCACATGCAGTCCTTCACATGCAGTCCTCTTTCACATGCAGTCCTCCTTCACATGCAGTCCTCTTTCACATGCAGTCCTTCACATGCAGTCCTCTTTCACATGCAGTCCTCCTTCACATGCAGTCCTCCTTCACATGCAGTCCTCTTTCACATGCAGTCCTCTTTCACATGCAGTCCTCCTTCACATGCAGTCCTCCTTCACATGCAGTCCTTCACATGCAGTCCTTCACATGCAGTCCTCTTTCACATGCAGTCCTCCTTCACATGCAGTCCTCCTTCACATGCAGTCCTTCACATGCAGTCCTTCACATGCAGTCCTCTTTCACATGCAGTCCTCCTTCACATGCAGTCCTCCTTCACATGCAGTCCTCTTTCACATGCAGTCCTTCACATGCAGTCCTCTTTCACATGCAGTCCTCTTTCACATGCAGATAATTATAGTTATATAAGAATCCAGTTTGAAGGGTCATTTTTCTGGTTAGACCAGTTTCAAAGTGAGCTTATTTCAGACTGTAGCTTCTTTGGTTGTCTCACGGTTACTCAGACAGTTGAAATAAAAACTTGTATCTTTAAGCAAACGTAACCTCAGCGTGCAGAAAGTGAAGAGGAAGTTGAGTGCCGTGAGTGAGAGAGAGAAGTCATGGACGGCGGTGAGTTTTCTTTTTTTCACTTTCTGCATATAAGATGCTTGTTTTTACTGTTAGATTTGTTTTAAGTAGATTACATTACATCACATTAAACTACCCTAATATTTTAACAGTGTAAACAACAAGCGCACGTAATCTTGCTGGCTTTTTGTTACTTTCGATTTCAAGTTTTTACTAGACATAAATAAATACATACATACATACATACATACATACATACATACATACATACATACATACATACATACATACATACATGTTACTTCAAAATAATGAATAATCAAATACCTTTTTAATTTTACTTAAGTAATTTCTTGGACCACTACTTAGTTCTACTTGAGTATTAATATTTTGAAGTAACGTTACTATCACCTGAGTACAATTTTTGATTACTCTACCCACCTCAGGTAAATGGACAAACCTGCAGGGGTATATTCATAACAATATGTGTACCTGTGACATGTGGATGCAAATAAAACAGGTCTAAAGGTGCACTGTGTAACTTTTCTGGTGGAGGGTTGGTCAAATGCTCTTCTGAGATATGTTATTGCTGTGTCTGGAATGTTTCACAGTATAGCATTAAACCTCTGTATCTTCATGGAGACGAAATTAGACCAAGTTACAGGTCAGATGTGCATGTTTCTAGGTATATGTAATGATTAAATTAATTAATCACTGCATTTATATAGCGCCTTTCAACGCACCCAAAGACGCTTTACAGAGCATTGTTCACTCCACACTCGGTGGTGATAAGTTACTATTGTAGCCACAGCTGCCCTGGGGCAGACTGACGGAAGCGAGGCTGCCAATCTGCAGCATCAGCCCCTTCGACCACCACCAACACTCACGCACACACCACTTTCATACTAGGCAATGTGGGTGAAGTGCCTTGCCTAAGGACATAACGACAGTTCTTTTTTTGTTGGCGCCCCACTGTGGCACCTGGTATTCCCAGTACTACCCAGTATTTATTTTTTTTTTTTCTAGTGCAAACTTCCACTCGGCTCGTGGTGCTTGGGAAAACTGGCAGTGGGAAGAGTAGCCTGGCCAACACCATTCTGGGAGAAGAGCTTTTCCACGT
This sequence comes from Taenioides sp. WSHXM2023, assembly GCA_029959045.1. Classification (NCBI taxonomy): domain Eukaryota; kingdom Metazoa; phylum Chordata; class Actinopteri; order Gobiiformes; family Gobiidae; genus Taenioides; species Taenioides sp. WSHXM2023. Next base: position 16,822,830 of record CM057106.1, on the reverse strand, counting down.
CGGCCACGCTGCAGTTTCAGACCAGAACTTTTGTCGTGCAGAATCCAGGGTCATCAATGGAAAACCAGTGACTTTGATTGACACTCCAGGCTTCTTCGACACCTGCTCTTCCGAAGAATTATTTAAACGAGAATTAGTCCGATGCTTCACGCAGACTGCACCAGGGCCCCATGCTTTTCTAATCGTGCTCAAAGTAGAGAGGTACACCACCCAGGAGCAGGAACTGATCACCAAAATCACCCAATATTTTTCAAAGGAGGCGTTTAAATTTGCCGTAATTGTATTCACGCATGGGGATCAGCTGGAGCCAGACCAAACCATTGAAGATTTTGTCCAACCAAATCTGGCACTAAGAAATTTGGTCCAGAAATGTGGAGGGAGATGCCATGTAGTTGATAACAAACATTGGACCAAACCTGGTCAAGATAAGATGAGAAGTAACCACCTTCAGGTTGCAAACATACTTAGTACAGTTGAAAGGATTGTTAAAGAGAATAAAAATGGCTACTACACAAACGATTTATTTAAAAAAGTTATGCAAGAGCTGGGGAGAGAGGAGGAAAGGATTAGGCAAACTGCATCAAACAGCGAAATGTCCCAAACTGAAATCAGATCACAAGCCAGAACTAGCATCACCAATATGCTGTTGATCAAGTTAGCAGGGGTAGCAACAGGGGCGTTACTAGGGGCCTTCTTGGGGATAGTGGATATGGTGAGGAACACTCTGGAAAACCTGGATAGTAGCGCTGGTTCATCTGGGTTTTCAAGGGGGATAGTGGCATCTGCTGCCCAGGGAGGAGCACTGCAAGGAGGCATCGTGGGCTACCAGGCAGCCCTTGGGGCAAACAGCGTTCACGAAGCAGTGGAGAAGACTTTTGAAGAACTCACTAGAAATATCAGGCAGTAAGAGTATGCTTAAGGTTAGTAGGGTTCGGAAGGATGGAACTTATATAGCTCTGGTTTTGACAGTTTGTTTTATTTTTTTAACCCTAGAAGCTCCTATATTACGCAAAATTGACTCTTGTGAACTTTAAGACATGTTATAATGTTGTTACCTCATCAAAAACACACCTGAAGTTGTGTTTAGCTTCATTCACACATAATAATAATCCTTTATTATTAGTCTGTCTACATCTCCAAAGCTCAAAATGCTCTGTTCCACCTTATAATGTCATGTAGCGGTAGTTTTCATGTTAACAGCTACATTTTACCTTTAGTTCAATAGAGATGGGAAATTCTAGGGGTGAAATTACACATTATCTAGTGAAGGTGTATGGAGTTTAAAAACACAGTGGAGCACTTCCTGTATTATCACATGACATCACAAGATGGAACAGTTTCTAGTTTGAGAGAAGAACTCAGCCTAAATATGCAGGATTTGTGTGTTAAACATGTGTGAATGAAACACAACTCCAGGTCTGTTTTTGAGGAGGTAACAACATTACAAAATATGGGCCCTTTAACTAACCCAGAACATGATTCTTTTTTACCAGTTTCAACTACTTTCCTCAGAGGGAGTGTACACCTTATCACACACAGGATGCAGTCTTAGAGAAGGCATGCAAAACCAAGTAACAAGTCACTACACCATTATATTTTAAATACTGTAGTTGTGTTTTGCTTCTATTGAATCATAATAAAATTTACATGTGATATGTCTCAATGTGTCTTAAAACTGGATCTGCATGTTTTTGAATGGAAAACCTGGAAAAAATTTCACTCAGATTAAGCAAAAAGCTGTTATTGCCATTAGCCTCACAAAATCACCAAGATCAACATGCACATTGTATTAGGGTTCTCAAAAGTATCGAAAATCAGATATTAAGCAACACTAAAACTAGTATCGAACCTAGATACTCATTTGAGCAGGTATTTATATACTAAAAAAGCCACATACACAGGACACAAAACATTTTCTGAATAGCTTTCAAATGATCTTGAGCTGCATCAGAACAAGTACAAGACCATTATAATCATGGTGTCAGTGTTGTCTATTCCTTAGTATCGAAATTGAGAAATTTTAGTATCTTGACAAAACTGCATTGTGTAGACACTAATGACAAAAGTCCCGACTGGCAGATGGTGAGTTTGCAAGTTCTCCCTGTGCCTGGGTGGGTGGACATCTGGAGACTGCTAACAACTTGACCCAGTAGCATGGGTTTATCTTAAAGCGTCCACTGAACCAGCTAACAACATTTCTGATGACAGCATAAATGCGTGTACTGTATCTAGGCTGATCCAGTTTGTGGTTTGCAATAGCTCACGTGCATTTTTCTTTTGTTTTATGCAATAACTCTACAAGTTTAAATCAACAATACCCTTTCCCACAGATTGGACATATTCCTGTAAATCACATGCAAAGTTCCCCTCCCAGCTGAACCTGTTTGGTCACTCTAGAGCGGATCACATATGGGTTTAGACATGTACAGAAAATGTATAAACAATCTATAGTCGACTGTCATACAAAGAAACTGGAGAACGCCTTTGCTCCTCCTCCTTGGCCTGCCTCAAAGTGGTTTAAAAAGACATGTTTCAGTTAAACCTCAAAGAGAAAACAGACAGAGCAGTTGAGGTGGTTAATCACAATATGGACGGTAAGTTGAAAAAACATTTATTTATTCTTTTTATTCTTCATTAACTTTAAATTGTGGCAAAAGGAGAAATTTAATTTGTCAACTGGACAGAGTTTATTTGGTCGAATACGTTTCGCAGCTCATCCAAGCTGCTTCCTCAGTTCTGGTCAGGTGCTGGTGGACACTGCTTTATATCTTTTATGTCCCAATAGTTGCTCTTTAAGTTACTCTTACTTGAGTAGTAGTTACTTACTTTTTACTTTTTGACTCTTTTTTGGACCACTACTTTGTAATTCTACTTGAGTAATATTATTTTGAAATAATGTTAACTCTTAATGTTTGGCTACTCTACCCACATCTGGTCCTATCTAATTTGCCTTGTTGATTTGTTTATCTTCATCCTTTCATTAGCAGTGAAAACAAATCACACATTCCAGCTGAAATACTCCTGAGATTCACTATTGGAAGATACTGGAAAGTGTGTGAGTCAGCTGAACACACACTAATAATGGTGCTTTTTACATGAACTATGAACTGAATCTTGGGCAAATAATAACATTTTTTTTTTATCTGTGATGAAATAGTAAAAAATATATAAATAAGAACAGGGATAAGGACAAGGTCTAACATTATTTGAATGTAAATTTTCTTTGCAAACTTAATGGCAAAAAAATGGATTTAAATTTGTATTATCATCAGACATTTGACCAAAACTCAAAGAAGATGACGGATTATCTGATTATTAATATCTGTTTCTGTATATTCATCCCTGTAGACCCATCCGGACACTGGTACGGTACATAGATCAGTGTCACAGCAGTGAAACTCACAAGTGATTTGGCCTCTGACCGCTGCAGTTATAACTATTAAACCTAAATGTTTTCACATGACAGCACACAGTTAAATGCGTCTGCTCTTTCACTCAAAACCTTTTTTTTTTTGTTGAAAATCAAACTCATAAAGTAGATCAATAATACTTTTTCCCAGAGTTGAGGTACAGCACACACACAGGTCCTGCATTGTAAATTAACAAGCAAATTAGCAAATTCAAATGACTCTAAATGAAGTTTAATGTGGCAGTCAAAGTTTATTTCCTTAAAACATAAAAATTTACCCTGCTATATTCGTCTGGAACTATTTAAACTTTCAGTGATTTCAAGTGGAACATGAATGACAGTGTGTGCAGTTGATACTTTATACTTGCATGCAGCTGGTCATTAACATTTCCTGGGGGTGTGATGCTAACTGTAGGCTCTGCTCTGTCTGAAGCTCTATTACTCAAGTTGGGCTTTAATCTGAGCTTTCTCTTAACACAATCTGACTATAAGGAACTGACTTAGCTGGAACTACAACAAGAGAACTGATTTGTGGTGTTAAACAAGTTCCTCTCACATAATATTACAGTTACATGCCATTTTATTAGCCAACAGTGTGATGTCAGTGCAAAGTATCAATATCAGTATAAATAACGAAGCACAATCAGTATGTTAGGGTAAATGGAAAAAAAAATAAGCCACTGTACATTTTATGATCTTGTGGGATCCTTTGCAAACCACAACCTACTTAGATGTTATTGTTGTGTTATATAGGGAGGGTAGTGTGAGCGCTAAAATACAGGAGTACTGTAGCTACTGTCTCCTGTTCCTATTGATACTTTGCAGCTGATGTCATCAATATTCCCTGGGGGTGTAATGCTAAGTGGAGGCACTGATCTGTCTGAAGCTCTGTTGCTCAAGTTAGACTTTAATCTGAGTTTTGTTTTAACAGAGTCTGGCAGGAGCTTCAAAATGGTCTAACTGAATATTTTAAATTTAATGATAATGATGCGATTTCCCCATCAGTAATGTGGGAGGGGGCCAAAAGTGTTTTGAGGGGTAACATTATTGCAGTATCATCTAGATTAAAAAATCAGAGACTAGCAGAACAATCTGATTTGGAAAATAAAATTAAGGAATTAGAGAAGGATTATCAAATAGTGCAAAGTGATAAAGTATTGACCTCGTTGAAGGAAAACAGACAAAAACTTAATGATTTGTTAACATACAAGGCTGAGGGACAACTTCGTTTCACTAATCAATACGGTAACAGAGCAAGTCGGCTTTTAGCATTTCAACTGCGCAAAGAACAGTCAAGTAGAGTGGTTCATAAAATTAAATGTCTAAAATCTGGAAAAATGTTGTCCCAACCTAAACAGATTGCAGGGGCTTTTGCCTCATATTACCAAGAATTATATAAGGAAGAAAGTTGCCCAAATAAGACACAAAAAATAGATACTTTTTTAGACTCAGTTATTCTCAATAGATTGTCCCAAGAGGAAGCTGATTTAATAACAAACCCAATTTCAGCAGAAGAAATAAAACATAGTATTGGGAAATTAAAAAATAATAAGTCTCCAGGGGTGGATGGAATCCCTGGAGAATATTATAAAATGTTTGAAAAAGAATTGATTCCAATACTGCATAAAGTATATAATTATGCATTATCAAAGGGTGATCCACCTCATTCATGGTCTGAAGCTATAATCAGTGTCATCCATAAAGACGGTAAAGACCCGACTCTATGCACATCTTATCGCCCCATCAGCCTCCTCTGTGTTGATCTGAAAATACTTACGGCCATTATTGCAAACAGAATTCAGAAAATTATGAGACAACTTGTGAAACCTGATCAAACTGGTTTCATCACGGGGAGGCAGGGAACTGATAATGTTAGAAGGGCCCTAAATCTCCAAATAGTAGCACAAAAAAGGAACACCCCGTCGATGCTTCTCAGCCTGGATGCTGAGAAGGCATTTGACCGGGTGGATTGGGCCTTTCTACAGCAAACACTTGAACGTATGGGCTTTAATGACACTTTTATTTCATGGATCCAAACCTTTTACAAAAATCCCAGGTCTCGGGTGAGGGTCAATGGCCACTGTTCAGATTTCTTTCCCCTGGGGCGTGGTACTAGACAGGGCGAGGTACTCTCCCCGTCCTTATTCGCACTTAGTATGGAACCACTGGCCGAATTAATTAGGTCTAATCACCTCATTCAAGGAATTAGAGATGAGGCTAATATACAACATAAATTGTCCCTTTTTGCAGACGATATTTTATTGTTTTTGGAGAATCCTATTATTTCTGTTCCTGCCCTGCTTCATAGTCTTAATGACTACAGCATGGTATCAGGTTATAAAATAAATACAACCAAATCAGAGGCGTTAATGTTAATGGGGAAATGGCCGCCAGAGTTGGATATTCTTGTTTCGTTTAGACACTCTAAACAGGGATTTAGATACTTGGGTGTAATTCTTACCTCCAGAACCACACAGCTGTTTGCTTCTAATTATGAAAAGTTGTTTAAAGAAATTAATACAGACTTGAATAGATGGAATGTATTGCCACTTTCTTTTTTAGGAAGGATAGAGTGCATAAGAATGAACATTCTTCCGAGACTATTATTTTTATTTCAAAACCTACCTATTTTAATCCCCCAGTCTTCATTTAAACTATTAGAAAGAATGATATCCAGATTTATTTGGCAGAACAAAAGACCAAGAGTACGGCTCAAAATTTTGATGTCTAGTAAGGATAAAGGGGGCCTTGGATTGCCTAATCTGAGAGTATATTATTGGGCCGCCCAATTAAAAGCAATAGTGGCCTGGATCATTCAGGACCCAGAAATGAAATGGGTCTCTATGGAAGAATATTCATTACCGGGTGTTCCCCTGTCAAGTCTCCCGTTTCTAAGCCCACAATCACAGAAAAAAATCAAAATATCAAATTTATGGATAAAACACACACTGAAAGTTTGGAATCAGGTGCAAATCCTGTTGAGAGGGACTGCAGCCTTATCCCGAGCTATTTCAATAAATGACAATGTAGAATTCTTGCCCTCTCTCTCAGATAGGACCTTTAAACAGTGGTCAGATAAAGGACTGATCACTGTCAATCAATTATTTGAGGCACATGTATTTAAAACATTTGCCCAACTGAGAGCCAAATATGGGTTACCTTCTAGTGACCACTATAGATATTTGCAGCTAAGAAATTATATCACAAAACATAAAGATTGGGATCACATCAGGAGAGACCCCACAACAATAGAAAAACATTTTATTAAATTACTAGAAAATTCTGGAGTACTGAAAAAACAAGTGTCTTTGATTTACCAAAAGCTATTAATAGACATGTTAGATAATACAAATCATATACAACAATGGGAAATGGAACTGGGTGTGATTTTGGGAGATGAGACATGGGAGACAGTTTGCACCAGTTGTCATAGACGAGTGGAAAGTCAAATGTGGAAAGAGTTCGACTGGAAAGTCAAGTTAAGATTTTTTAGAACTCCACTAAAAACGTTTCTCTCAAAATGTAGTGTCAGTCACCAGTGTTGGAGAAATTGTGGCCTTGTCGGGGACCAAACTCATATATTTTGGGACTGTCCCACCATACAATGTTTTTGGACTGGTGTTAAAAATGTTGTGCAAAACATATTATCAGTGAATCTCTCCATGGACCCAATGATTTTCTTATTGGACATATTCCCTGACTACGTTTCTTTTGACAAATGTTTCCTGCTACACCTTCTTTTGATGACTGCGAGGAAAATGATCACTCTCTACTGGTTAAAGCCACCAACTGTTGATCAATGAATATTAAAAATTAAGCAGGTTTATATGATGGAAAGACTGACAGCTCAATTACAACTTAAAATGCCAATTTTCGAAAAAAGGTGGAGTCCAATTATACGTTTTCTTGCACTTGATACTTAAAAATAATAATGCAAATGAAAAATTTTCTTATTTGTTTATTTATATTGCAAATACCATTGTATAGGCCCGGTCTCAGGACTTACTGTTGATGTGAATTGCCTATTTGTTTGTGGCAATAAAAGTTAAAAAAAAAAACAGAGTCTGACCATAAAGAACTGATTTAGTTGAAACTACAACAGGAGAGATGATTTGTGCTGTTAAACAAGTCTCTCACACATAAAATTACAGTCACAAGCTAACTAGCATTAGCCAAAATTTTTCAGTTAGTCACTCTCACCTTTTTTGGTTGAAAATCAAACACCTAAACAGGACCATGAATGCATCACAGGCTCTTGAAAATGTGCTGTTTAAATCCATTTTCAATTTTTACTTGACTTTTCAGACAAAAAGCATTTTTGGGAGTGTTTGCTAATGTGTGCATTGTGTCACCATGATAACCGCTGAACATTCCACCATAGAGACAGCTGTGATCTGAATTCATCTCAGAAGCAATGGAGAGAAATCTGAAGAACATCCATTGTCCTCTAGCTCAGTGGTTCTCAACCTTTTTTTCTTGAAGCCCCCCTTGCCTGTGTCTAAGACAAACCAGCCCCCCCCACCCCAAATCCTACCCACATATACAAAAAAAGTGATTAACTACAAACTTTTATTTGCAAAAATTCTTTCTTAAATCTTATCAGGTGTATCTAACACACACACACACACCCACACACACACACACACACACCCACACACACACACACACACACACACACACACACACACAGTTTAATTTTTGACAGCCAAACAGATTAGGTAAACCCCTTTACAACTGAAAAATAATGACTCATTGTCAAGATATATCGGAATCTATATGGCATTCTTTTCTTATGTGTGTCACCAGGTGTATAAAATGTTCAGAAATAATAACATTAAACTAGGCCCGGTGTCTCTTTTCATAAGAGCTAAACATTAAACTTGTGTGACAGTCAAATGATGCCTCCGTGGCTCTGAGTAAATCACTACCTGCTCTTTCTGATGTCCGTGGATCTTCTTGAGAGTGCCAGTTGCTTCGCACTCTGGCTGAGAACTGTCCTGTCCTTCGATAAAACCAAAAATCAAGGTAACTCTTGAGATATTGCCTTGTTTTCTTCTTTGATAGAGATAAATCATCGGTACTTTTACGTTTCTCAGACATTGTGTTTTATTCATAAAATGATGCTGACAGCAGGAAAACAATCTGGGATGAATTACCTAGGCTGAATTACCTAGCTTGCTAGTTCAGGCCAGAGGTAATAAATACCTTAATGAATTTAAATGTGGACCAAAAATATGTTTTAATTTGAATTATAGCAAATTTTGATTATCCTATTGGGTGTGTTGTTGGGATTCTATAATTTTAATGTGTGCAAATATAATTTTGGTAAAGTGTGTGCGCACCCCCTGCGATCTCTCAAGCCCCCCTAGGGGGGGCGCGGACCCCAGGTTGAGAACCACTGCTCTAGCTGCACAATGGACATGCCTGAAGAACATCTAGGGTCATTTAGTTACTATTAAGGAACATTCAAGGTCATCTAGGACAAGTCTGAATAGCATCTAAGGTCTTCTAGCAGCACGATGGACATGTCTGAAGTCCTCTAGCTGCAATAGAAACAAGTCTGAGGAACATCCAAAGACCTCCAGAAGCAATAGAGAGAAATCTGAAGAACATCTATAGTTCTCTAGCTACTTTTGGGACAAGTTGAAAGAACATCCAAGGTCCTGTAGCTGCTACAGTTCAAGTCTGAGGAACACCCAAAGACGTCTAGTTACTATTAGGACAAGTTTGAAGAACATCTAAGCTTCTCTCAGAAATGATCATACCCCATCTGCCCCTCAGATATAAGTGAGAACAGCATTTTCCTCATTTTGAGGAATAATTGCACTGTATTATATGAATTGCAAAATTTGTCAAACTGAAAATTATATACTTTTTTATGTTAAAATGTCATTAAAAATAAATGTGTATACTTTCTCAGAGATTAAAGTCAAAATAGAGAGAAGAAGAAATCATATGGCCTTTGAGTGTGGAGCTTGGACTAGAAAAGGAGTTTTAGGCACCACCTAATTTAAATTCAATTGATTAATTTATCTAAGATTGGAAGGAAGAAAACAGGAAGTGACACCAGCCCTGCACCAGCAAGGCGTGAGAGCGATAGGGGGGTTTAGTCCTTTTTGACTTCTGGACTGGCTGCTCCACCTCAGACATCCTCGTATGCCGCTCTCTACCACTGACAGGTCTTCAGTCCCCAAGCATCAGCCTGCTGCAGTCTGTGACTGCAATTGTCCTTTGGAGAATTGCCCTTTGGAGATAAACAAACTTTTCTAAACTAAACTTATTTTCTTCACCAAACCATTCTTGCTTACCAGAGTTACCAGACTCCGACCCAATTTCCACTCGCTATGGGGGACATCTTCAAGATAACAATATGCCCAACCTGGAGATTTCGTTGAGCCTTATGTCAGCATTGCCGTAGGGATATAGTCAGGTAATCTTTCTATCACCGACTCCAAAACTGCTCGGTCAGATATTGCCCTTGGTGCCACTGTCTTATGCTGTACACATCTTCAGGCACAAAATTACCAGGTGGAAGCAAAGTCATGGTGGTCTTCATGGTCAACAGATGTTTTAGGGTCAGAAGCAGATGCCCTTGTGGATGACAAAATGTGGTGAATGTTAAATGAAGACAACTGTCATTGCTTCATAGAAGAAGGTTCTTAGTGAGGAATTTCTTAATTGAAAAATCCATAGTGACGTGGGGGATATTTCTCACTGTTCTGATTTGTCTCTCCCATACACCACAGACATGTAAATGCATTTGGCCGGTGTCTGTCAGAGACCCAGACCAGACATTACCAACAGACACTGTCCCTATGCCACAGGAAACTGTCGTCTTACCTATCTAAGTGTAAAAACTCATGTCTGTGAAACAAAAGTCTCTGCTTTGATATGTATGTAGCTTTGTAATTCTGGTATAAAGCTCAGGGTTCAGATGCTCTGGGAGAGAGGTATAGACTCAGGGGAGTAGACACAGGGAAGACACTCTGTGAGGGTAGAAAGACTGTTGGTCTTTGGCCAGGGCAGGCCTAGGCCCTGTCCTATCTGCTGTAACAAAGAATAAAGCTTTTTCTGTATTTCATGAACTCACTCGGCTTCGCATATGGATTATTATTTATTCTTCAAGAGATACATCATTTTTTCCAACATTCTTTTTTGTTATAAAATTTGCCAATTACTTTATATATCCACTGATTTAGTAACTAGCCCCAAGAAAATCTCTGCATTAATAATACCAGATTAAAATGATATCTCCATATTGTTGTGATGTCATTTAACCTGGTAATATAATGTAATCAGTTCTAGACATCAAGTCGCTAAGTATTTGTCAAGACTGGTGTCAAACTCTGGTATTTCCTTTGGGCAGGCTGTAGACAGCATTTATTTATTTAAAAGCAAAGATATTTCAAACCAGCAGATTTTTTTTTCTTTTTGAGTCAGTTTAATCCACATATTTATCCTCTTTTGGGTTTGTCTGTTAGAACTTAACCAGCAGGTCTGTTTTATACCTGGTTTAGCCCAAGCTTAAATTTGCAGTAATCCTGTTTATATCTGGTTTAAATCTGGTGGTACTCAGAAGGTAAAATAGCTTCTCAGGTGGTACTCGGTGTAAAAAGCCTGAGAGCCACTACCACTATTCATTTCAGCTGATACAGATTAGTTTTCTGACTCCATTCTGACACAGCAAGGATTCAAGCTAAGAATTCAAGCTAAAAGGTGCACCATTATGACCCAACTCTAACCCAATCCGTGGATAGGGGAAGTAACAGAAACAAGATGGAAAGGTTATCATTTATTTAAAAGTAATGTAAAGGTAAATCTATCAAAAGGGGAAAAAATGGTTCAAACAAAAAGGCTATTAACAGAGCTAACATAAGCTAAACTAAAATATACAAATTATAATAATACAAAAACAAACCAGTCCCTGAACTAAGTCACAAAGGACCACAAGTGCCTCACTTTACAAAATTACAAAAACTACAGGGGAGACACAGAGCAAAAGCCAGAATCAGGGAGCGAGGTTTGGCCAGACTCTAGGGCGCATACAGAAGACATTAAATATATAATGCAAGATATATGGAATTATGTAGCAAGGACCAAAAAAAAAAGAAATGAACATTTTTTTTTATATATTTGATATTCAGATCCTCAAAGTAGCCAACCTTAATCTTGTCGCCAGTGTTGCAAACCCCTGACCTTCTCTCAGTGAGCTTCATGATGAAGTCTCAAGAAATGGTTTTCACTTCAGGCACTTTTCATGCACCAAAATAATTAACTTGTAATTGCCTTTAAAGAATTTCTTCGTTTTTCCCAACAGCAGCAGGCAGGAGGTTTGTGCTTCTGGATAAGATCCGGTGTCCTGTCGATTTGAGCTACCCGTCAATTTGAGTTGCCTAGTGCTACTGCGTATGCGAATGACCCCCAAGAGCAGTTACACCCGTCGATCTGAGCTACCCGAGGCAGAAGTGGAGTAACAAGTAACATTTTAAAAGTGTATAGGTTTTATTGTATGTTTTTACCAGTTAAGCATGTAGCAACGACATGTGCATGTTTGATTTGTGGCTGAATACCTATGTTAGATGATTGAATAGTTTGGATTTAATATTTGATTTTATCGTTATCATTTTCATTACATCATATTTTATTTTGTTTCCATGTGTAGAAAACGTTGTAACTTTGTTTAGAAAGGTGTTGTATAAATAAAATATCACTATATTATAAAAGGAATTTCACACTGCAGGCTATGATATTAGCATTAAATATTATTTAATTCAGTGTTTCAGTGTTTCCAATAATTTCTTTCTCTTATATAGTGGGAGCTTTATTTAATAGAAGATATAGGTCTGTCGAAATGAGCTACCTCTACCCAAATTATGGTAAATAATGGTGATTATACAGTGGGAGCATTAGTCGATGCCTAAATTGGCCTGTCGATATGTGCTACCTTTAGTTGGAGCCCTATTTGAGAGCATAATATGACTGACGACTGAAATTTTACCTAACTAAGATATAAAGTATGATCACCGTGTGCAAACAGCGTCAAACCCGCTGTCTCTAGAAATATGTTGTAAAACTGGGGAGGTTAGCTTTATTGGATCTATACAACTATAAACGGAAAAACGTAAGCTAACTTATTTTGACGGGGTAGCATGAATCGATCGACGTCACTGTCGATTTAGGCTGCTGGTAGCTCATTTCGACAGGGCAGCCCAATTCAACAGAACACTGGCATGAGCAGCCTGGCCAACACTATACTTGAAGCTGGCAGTTTGTTTAAAGTTTGTCACTCCTCCAAACGTGGAACAGAGGTCTGTCAGTCTGAGATCAAAACAGTGCACGGAAGAAATGTGCAGATAATCGATACTCCTGGTCTTTTTGACACTGATCCAAACACCCCCGATTTTGAGAAGGAGATCCTGAATTGCATGATTGAGTGTGTAGAAGGAGTCCACGCCTTTCTGCTGGTGCTCAAAGTGGAGAGGTTCACCAAACATGAGCTGTCTGTGGCTGAAGTTATCTGCCAAAACTTAAATACACCACACTGGTCTTCACTCAAGGTGATCGTCTGGAAGACGGGATTACAATAAATGAATGGGCCAAAAATTATGAAGTTTTGAAAAATCTGATTCAGAAATGTGGAGGTCGCTGTCATGTGTTTGATAATAAACACTGGAAGAACAGCCAGGATCCATACAGGAACAACCAGTACCAGGTCACAGAGCTGCTCAAGACCATCGACCAAACTGTGCAGAAGAATGGAGGGAGATGCTACACTAATGAGAACCTTGAAAAAGTGAAAGAAAAACTACAAGAAAAAATGGCAATAAAATCAGCACTGCAGAACACCAACCTGTCTGAGCAGCAGGTTGAGGAAATGGCCAGAGAAAACACCTTTTCATTTTTCTGGCCCTTAATGGTTGGTGGGGTGGGAGCGCTCCTGGGAATTGTGGGATTTCTTAAGTTGCGCTAGGTAAGAAGTTTGTGTTTGGGTGTAGTATTGGCAGTGATGCGGTTGCTGTATCGGACTGTTGTGGTGGAGAGGGAGCTGAGCCGAAAGGCAGGTTTAGTTATTTACTTGGTAATTGATTATAATGATCATTTTTTAAATATACAAGTGTGATTTAATTTGTATTATTAATTACCATTATTCATATTTTGACTAGGGACATTTTTGAGCCGACTGGTTGGGGTATAGGCTACTTCCTGGTATTACATAGGCAAATAGCCCAACTTCAAAGCATTCAAATATTCAAATAAATATTGACAATTATAAAGGGAATTTACATGTTTTATTCCAACTATGAATTATCATTTTCTCATGACTAAAATAGTCTATATAGTCCTATTACACCAAAAATACTGTATAACCTGTTACTTTAGAGGAAGCCAGTCAGTAGCTCTACATTAAAGGCACTGTAGGTCTACCTCATTTTTACTGTCTTTATATTTAGTAAATATTTTTTGTGGTTTTTCTATTCCATCGTGAATTAAGGGAGGTAACACAGAGTTCAGAATAATTTGAAGAGGGGTCGGCTATTTTTAGTGTATCTTATTTCATTATATGGATATGGTATTTACCTAAAGTAAGCAGATTGCTTCAACCATAAATTCAAATTCTAATAATGTATTTTTTGCCATTCTCACATTATTTATTTTATTTTATTGGACTGCCCCTTGAGATGCAGGGTTAGATTCATAAATAGATGCTTTAAAATGTTCTGGACAAATGTAGGCCTACAACTGCAGGATTTGTCTATCACTTTGAAAATCAGTAGCTTAAGTTAGTAGGATAAATGTTATGTAAGTCAGACTTGGCTGCACTTAGTTTTTTGTATACAGAAGGAGGCGAGGCATTTTTAATAATAATGTCGCAGGAGATTATAGTCACGTGTATAAATGGAAGTGTTTGCCTATGTCTGATTAGTGTTTGTTGGGGAGAGGAGGCGAGGGAAGAGAAAAGGGGCCGTACAACGTTGCTGACGCGCTCTGACTATAACACGCTCACTTCCCGTAAAACAGAAGTGAAAGCAAAAAGACCAGGAGACGCCCGACGCACGACCACCTATCTGCGGGTACAGACACCTCCGTAAAGGCTCTGCAACCATGGAGGGTAAGTCCGCTGATCCATCCAAAACCGATTTATAGTTGCAGTGTTTTGTTCCTAACTTCAAGAATAGTCTACACACAGTATCATATCTATCGACGTAGCTCCGAGTCGATCCTCATTGCAAAGTTGAATTAATTGGAGTGGATTAATTAGTAGGCTAAGTAGCTGGTTCATTGCAGAGAGCGCTATTTTAGGCCTGTATTTTATCATGTTTTGCGGGCTTCTTGATGCGTTGTTTAGAAACCTACAGGCTATAGTCTAGTGCACTACTGTTTTGTGTCGTTAGTACGCCCCCTAGTGTTTATTACAACATACTACCCTTATCTCTTCTTTAGTTCAGCCTTACCAGAGGTGGTAGCCAAAACTTGTACTCAGAAAGAGTAACTTTACTTCAAAATAATATTACTCAAGTAGAAGTACAAAGTAGTGGTCCAAGAAATGACTCATGTAAGAGTAAAACTGTATTTGGGAAAACTTCTTGGCCTACTCATGTAAGAGTTAATGCATAACTACTTTTACTCTAAGTAGTGACGCAAGACATTTTTGTCACTTGTAGACTTACTCACAGTAGGAAGAGTCACCAAAACTTTTACTCAAGTACGAGTATTGTTACTTTAATGAAAATATTACTCAAGTAGTAGTAAAAGTATACTACCATAAGTGCTCTGAAAAGTAATCGAGTACTACCACCTCTGGCACTAAAACCACAGACCTCATATTCATAGATTCAAACTGTGAAATCATGTAATTTTACTTTTACTACAGTATAGTGTAATCTAAAGTACAGTCTTTGTGTTGTTGCTTATTCCTTATTTCCTTATTTTTATAGGTACAACATTTGTAATATTTTAGTTTTTCCAAGTTTGGGGCTGTGCAATTTTGTACTTAAGTAAAAGTACCGTTACTTGGCTAATAATGTGCTCAATTACAAGTACAAGTAGCCCACTGTTTCTGAAATTGTATTTAAAAGTTGAAAGTACGCATGAAAAATAGTGTACTTTATAATTCAATTTTATATCAGGTTTTTATACAAAACTTAATTCAGTCCTTTTAAACCACAGTCTGCATATTCTCTGAGCTCTGCCCTGTCAGAGCAGGAGATCCACTGTGGTTTTATGTGCTTGGCTACAGAAAGGAGCAAAGACAGAGGTGGACTGGGAAATGTCATTAATTACAATTACCTGGCTATAATTATACTCAGTTACAAGTACAGGTTTAAAGGTCCTGTATTGCACAAAATTGACTCTTGTGAGCTTTAAGTCATCATAATTCTGTTTCCTCATCAAAAACAAACCTGGAGTTGTGTTTTGTTTCATTCACACATGTTTTACACACAATCCCCATATTTATGCTGAGCTCTTCTCTCAAATAGGAAACACTCCGCTCCACCTTGTGATGTCATGTGGTAATACAGGAAGTGCTCCACTGTGTTTTTAAACCCCGTCACTGGAATCATTTAGATGATTTCAGCCCTGGAATTGCCAATCTCTTTTGAACTAAAGGTAAAGGGTAGATGTTAACTTGAAAACTACCACTCCATGACATCACAAGATGGAACAGAGCATTTTGAGCTTTGGTGATAGACAGACTAATAATAAATATTACTCAAACATGTGTGAATGAAACAAAATACAACTCCAGGTATGTTTTTGAAGAGGTAACAACATTTATAACCTGACTTACAGCTTAAAACTTAAAGGGAAATATGGGAGACATGGCTTTACTTTAAACTAAAATCTGTTTGTTTTTCCTGGTAGCGCTAATACAGATGTTTAATATTTATTTTTTAGATTCAAATACCCGAAGAATTGTCCTGATCGGCAAAAGTGGCAGTGGAAAAAGCAGCCTGGGCAACACCATTTTTGGAGCTAAAATTTTCGATGTGAACCACATCAGTAGCTCCAAATTCTCCCAGGCCCAAACTAGAACTGTGAACGGACTGAAGTTGACGCTGATTGACACCCCTGATATTTTCAACACCGACCGCTCCAGTGACGAAATTCAGCGCGAGATATTTAGCTGTTTGACCCAGTGCTCACCCGGACCCCACGCCTTTATTTTCGTGCTTTTGGTGAAGTTTATAGAGCAAGAACAAGACATCATCGATCAAGTTCAAGTGTATTTCGGTGAAGAGGTTTTCAAATACACCACCGTAGTCTTCACTCACGGAGACCAGCTGCCCGAAGCGATGAAAATTGACGAGTTCGTGGCTCAGAGCAAAGGGCTGAGTGATCTGGTCCGGAAATGTGGTAAACGCTGCCATGTGATTGACAACAAGTACTGGAAAAATACCAAGGAAAATGAATATCGAAGCAACACGTTTCAAGGGAGAGAGATCCTCAGTTCAATAGATATGACATGTCAACAAAACAACAATGGCTTCTTCGTGAATACGATTTTACAACAAGTGGAAGCCAATATTCGAAAAGAGCAAGAACGTATTTGCAAGTCAAGAGGCCAGTCTGCGGAGGAGAGCATAAATGAATTAAAGCAAATAGTCTTTCAAAAATACAGACAAAGACAGCAACGAAAGCGTTATCTGAAATATATATTAATTGCCGCTGGTTTCTCTGTCATCTCGTACATGCTGATAGCTGAAGTGGTCCGTTTTTTCAGCAGGGGCAATGTGGTGTCAGAGTCGGGCCCGGGTGCAAATGACGTGCTGCCCCCTTCAGTGGTAGAGGTGGTACAGGAAGTAGTGACACCGATAAAAAGCACTTTAGATTACATCATAGAAACCATAGGCGCAGTGTTTAACTCCAACAAGACACAGCGTATGTAAGGGAGTAAGGTAGACAAGAGTTATCGCGATCAAAATTACATCGCCAATCTCTACTGAATAAAATGTAAAAGGTAAACGCTGTTAACTTGAAAACCATCACTACATGACATCACAAGGTGGAACAGAGCATCTTGAGCTTTGGAGATGTAGACAGACTAATAATAAAGGATTACTTAAATGTGGTTTTTGAGGAGGTAAGAATGTTATAACGTGGCTTAAAGTTCACAAGAGTCAATTTATTGTAAGTCAGGACCTTTAAAGTGACAAAACTTCCTGTAGTTCTCCAAACAAATGTACAAAAAAAAAAACAAAAAAAACAACAGCTAATCTTGTAGTTTAGACCTCTACAAACGTGTTCTGAAATGCACAGGATTCTTCTATTATTTCACCAGTTCATATTTCAGTCTTATCTCATTGTTATTGCTTCCAATCAGTATATAAATTACAAATGGAATCGCAGTGGCATATTTTTAACAAACCGACTGAAGAGATAATACACCACATTGTAAAGAGATTCATTATGGTTTGCAAAAATCAGTTTTATTCTGTTTGTATAATTGATATGTCTCAGATATTGTCAATGTGATTTTCTGATGTACCATTAATCATTTAATGTTTTTCAATGTTGTTGTTTTTTTTTTTTAATCTAATCACAAAAACAAGGTGGAACTGAGTTTTTTGGAGATGTAGAGAGACTAATAATAAAGGGTTACTCAAACGTGTGAATGAAACAAAACATAACTCCAGGTGTGTTTTTGAAGAGGTAACAACATTTGAACATGGCTTAAAGTCATAAGAGTCAACTTTATGCCATACTGTCGAATTCACATAGTTTTTACCTTATATAATGGGGAAAACAGCACTGACACAACATTGGCAAGGCACATGCAGTCCTCTTTCACATGCAGTCCTCTTTCACATGCAGTCCTTCACATGCAGTCCTCTTTCACATGCAGTCCTCTTTCACATGCAGTCCTCTTTCACATGCAGTCCTCTTTCACATGCAGTCCTCCACATGCAGTCCTCTTTCACATGCAGATAATTATAGTTATATAAGAATCCAGTTTGAAGGGTCATTTTTCTGGTTAGACCAGTTTCAAAGTGAGCTTATTTCAGACTGTCGCTTCTTTGGTTGTCTCACGGTTACTCAGACAGTTGAATAAAAACTAACTTGTATCTTTAAGCAAACGTAACCTCAGCGTGCAGAAAGTGAAGAGGAAGACGAGTGCAGGTGTCAGAGAGAGAGAAGTCATGGACGGTGGTGAGTTTTCTTTTTTTCACTTTCTGCATATAAGATGCTTGTTTTTACTGTTAGATTTGTTTTAAGTAGATTACATTACATCACATTAAACTACCCTAATATTTTAACAGTGTAAACAACAAGCGCACGTAATCTTGCTGGCTTTTTGTTACTTTCGATTTCAAGTTTTTACTAGACATAAATAAATACATACATACATACATACATACATACATACATACATACATACATACATACATACATACATACATACATACAGACACACACACACACACACACACACACACACACACATACATACATGTTACTTCAAAATAATGAATAATCAAATACCTTTTTAATTTTACTTAAGTAATTTCTTGGACCACTACTTAGTTCTACTTGAGTATTAATATTTTGAAGTAACGTTACTATTACCTGAGTACAATTTTTGGCTACTCTACCCACCTCAGGTAAATGGACAAACCTGCAGGGGTATATTCATAACAATATGTGTACGTGTGACATGTGGATGCAAATAAAACAGGTCTAAAGGTGCACTGTGTAACTTTTCTGGTGGAGGGTTGGTCAAATGCTCTTCTGAGATATGTTATTGCTGTGTCTGGAATGTTTCACAGTATAGCATTAAACCTCTGTATCTTCATGGAGACGAAATTAGACCAAGTTACAGGTCAGATGTGCGTGTTTCTAGGTATATGCAATGATTAAATTAATTAATCACTGCATTTATATAGCGCCTTTCAACGCACCCAAAGACGCTTTACAGAGCATTGTTCACTCCACACTCGGTGGTGATAAGTTACTACTGTAGCCACAGCTGCCCTGGGGCAGACTGACGGAAGCGAGGCTGCCAATCTGCAGCATCAGCCCCTTCGACCACCACCAACACTCACGCACACACCACTTTCATACTAGGCAATGTGGGTGAAGTGCCTTGCCTAAGGACATAACGACAGTTCTTTTTTTGTTGGCGCCCCCCTGTGGCACCTGGTATTCCCAGTACTACCCAGTATTTTTATTTTTATTTTTTCTAGTGCAAACTTCCACTCGGCTCGTGGTGCTTGGGAAAACTGGCAGTGGGAAGAGTAGCCTGGCCAACACCATTCTGGGAGAAGAGCTTTTCCACGTCGGCCACGCTGCAGTTTCAGACCAGAACTTTTGTCGTGCAGAATCCAGGGTCATCAACGGAAAACCAGTGACTTTGATTGACACTCCAGGCTTCTTCGACACCTGCTCTTCCGAAGAATTATTTAAACGAGAATTAGTCCGATGCTTCACGCAGACTGCACCAGGGCCCCATGCTTTTCTAATCGTGCTCAAAGTAGAGAGGTACACCACCCAGGAGCAGGAACTGATCACCAAAATCACCCAATATTTTTCAAAGGAGGCGTTTAAATTTGCCGTAATTGTATTCACGCACGGGGATCAGCTGGAGCCAGACCAAACCATTGAAGATTTTGTCCAACCGAATCTGGCACTAAGAAATTTGGTCCAGAAATGTGGAGGGAGATGCCATGTAGTTGATAACAAACATTGGACCGAACCTGGTCAAGATAAGATGAGAAGTAACCACCTTCAGGTTGCAAACATACTTAGTACAGTTGAAAGGATTGTTAAAGAGAATAAAAATGGCTACTACACAAACGATTTATTTAAAAAAGTTATGCAAGAGCTGGGGAGAGAGGAGGAAAGGATTAGGCAAACTGCATCAAACAGCGAAATGTCCCAAACTGAAATCAGATCACAAGCCAGAACTAGCATCACCAGTATGCTGTTGATCAAGTTAGCAGGGGTAGCAACAGGGGCGTTACTAGGGGCCTTCTTGGGGATAGTGGATATGGTGAGGAACACTCTGGAAAACCTGGATAGTAGCGCTGGTTCATCTGGGTTTTCAAGGGGGATAGTGGCATCTGCTGCCCAGGGAGGAGCACTGCAAGGAGGCATCATGGGCTACCAGGCAGCCCTTGGGGCAACCAGCGTTCACGAAGCAGTGGAGAAGACTTTTGAAGAACTCACTAGAAATATCAGGCAGTAAGAGTATGCTTAAGGTTAGTAGGGTTCGGAAGGATGGAACTTATATAGTTCTGGTTTTGACAGTTTGTTTTATTTTTTTAACCCTAGAAGCACCTATATTACGCAAAATTGACTCTTGTGAACTTTAAGACATGTTATAATGTTGTTACCTCATCAAAAACACACCTGAAGTTGTGTTTAGCTTCATTCACACATAATAATAATCCTTTATTATTAGTCTGTCTGCATCTCCAAAGCTCCAAATGCTCTGTTCCACCTTATAATGTCATGTAGCGGTAGATTTCACGTCAACAGCTACATTTTACCTTTAGTTCAATAGAGATGGGAAATTCTAGGGGTGAAATTACACATTAGCTAGTGAAGGTGTATGGAGTTTAAAAACACAGTGGAGCACTTCCTGTATTATCACATGACATGACAAGATGGAACAGTTTCTAGTTTGAGAGAAGAACTCAGCCTAAATATGCAGGATTTGTGTGTTAAACATGTTTGAATGAAACACAACTCCAGGTCTGTTTTTGAGGAGGTAACAACATTACAAAATATGGGCCCTTTAACTAACCCAAAACATGATTCTTTTTTACCAGTTTCAACTACTTTCCTCAGAGGGAGTGTACACCTTATCACACACAGGATGCAGTCTTAGAGAAGGCATGCAAAACCAAGTAACAAGTCACTACACCATTATATTTTCAATACTGTAGTTGTGTTTTGCTTCTATTGAATCATAATAAAATTTACATGTGATATGTCTCAATGTGTCTCAAAACTGGATCTGCATGTTTTTGAATGGAAAACCTGGAAAAATTTCACTCAGATTAAGCAAAAAGCTGTTATTGCCATTAGCCTCACAAAATCACCAAGATCAACATGCACATTGTATTAGGGTTCTCAAAAGTATCGAAAATCAGATATTAAGCAACACTAAAACTAGTATCGAAACTAGATACTCATTTGAGCAGGTATTTATATACTAAAAAAGCCACATACACAGGACACAAAACATTTTCTGAATAGCTTTCGATTGATCTTGAGCTGCATCAGAACAAGTACAAGACCATTATAATCATGGTGTCAGTGTTGATAAGTCTATTCCTTAGTATCGAAATTGAGAAATTTTAGTATCTTGACAAAACTGCATTGTATAGACACTAATGACAAAAGTCCCGACTGGCAGATGGTGAGTTTGCAAGTTCTCCCTGTGCCTGGGTGGGTGGGCATCTGGAGACTGCTAACAACTTGCCCCAGTAGCATGGGTTTATCTTATCTTAAATGCACAACAAGGAGCTCTAATTTAGTCCCATGTTTTTGTACAAATTATAAAGCGTCCACTGAACCAGCTAACAACATTTCTGATGACAGCATAAATGCATGTATCTAGGCTGATCCAGTTTGTGGTTTGCAATAGCTCACGTGCATTTTTCTTTTGTTTTATGCAATAACTCTACAAGTTTAAATCAACAATACCCTTTCCCACAGATTGGACCTATTCCTGTAAATCACATGCAAAGTTCCCCTTCCAGCTGAACCTGTTTGGTCACTCTAGAGCGGTTCACATATGGGTTTAGACATGTACAGAAAATGTATAAACAATCTATAGTCGACTGTCATACAAAGAAACTGGAGAACGCCTTTGCTCCTCCTCCTTGGCCTGCCTCAAAGTGGTTTTAAAAGACGTGTTTCAGTTAAACTTCAAAGAGAAAACAGACAGAGCAAGTTGAGGGAGGCAATCACAATATGGACGGTAAGCTGAAAAATAAATATTTTTTTAACGGTGCAAGTAGTGTCCAACATTATTAGTCCAGAGGTAGGTGTATATATATATATATATATATATATATTTTTTTTTTTATTTTGTCAAAGTAACAGTACCGATTTGTGGTGTTAAACAAGTTCCTCTCACATAATATTACAGTTACATGCCATTTTATTAGCCAACAGTGTGATGTTACTGCAAAATATCAATATCAGTATAAATAACGAAGCACAATCAGTATGTTAGGGTAAATGGAAAAAAAAAATAAGCCACTGTACATTTTATGATCTTGTGGGATCGTTTGCAAACCACAGTGGCTACTTAGATGTTATTGTTGTGTTCGATTGTTCCACAATATGGCATTAAACCACAGACCTCAAGGAGAGCAGATAAAAGAGAATAAATTTCAGGTCCTGCAGACCCAGGAAGGGTAGTGTGAGCGCTTAAACACAGGAGTACTGTAGACACTGTCTCAAGGCAGTCAAGTAATGTAAGCCCTAACTACTACGTGCATGACTACATTTCATTATTAGCTTCATTATTAGCCTATACGGTTCCTATTGATACTTTGCAGCTGATGTCATCAACATTCCCTGGGGGTGTAATGCTAAGTGGAGGCACTGATCTGTCTGAAGCTCTGTTGCTCAAGTTAGACTTTAATCTGAGTTTTGTTTTAACAGAGTCTGACCATAAAGAGCTGATTTAGATGGAACTACAACAGGAGAGATGATTTGTGCTGTTAAACAAGTCTCTCACACATAAAATTACAGTCACAAGCTAACTAGCATTAGCCAAAATTTTTCAGTTTGTCACTCCCTGTTTTTTTTGTTGAAAATCAAACACCTAAACAGGACCATGAATACTTGTTTTCATCACAGGCTCTTGAAAATGTGCTGTTTAAATCCATTTTCAATTTTTACTTGACTTTTCAGACAATCTCAAGCATTTTTGGCAGTGTTTGCTTAGTTTTGTTTTAACAGAGTTAAACAAAACTATGTGTGCATTGTGTCACCATGATAACCGCTGAACATTCCACCATAGAGATACATGCAAAACACCTCCTGCGTGATGTCATTGCAAAGTATCAATACAACCAGGTTTTCAATACTAGTTCTCTACTGCAAATAATGTTTCTTGTTGTATAAACGTGTGCTCTTTTCCAGAGCCCAGAAGGATCGTGGTTTTGGGGAAAACAGGCTCAGGGAAGAGCAGCACATTAAACACTATACTTGGTGAAGAGGTATTTGAAGTCTGTCATTCGTCTGTCTCTGGTACGAGCCGGTGTCAGGCTCTCAGCAGACGGGTTCAAGGGAGGAACCTGCACCTTATCGACACTCCAGGTTTCTTTGACACAGACCCGAGAAGCACCGAGCTGAGTCCTGAGATCCTCAAATGTAACGTACAGTGTGCTCCCGGGCCCCATGCTTTCCTCATTCTGCTGAAGGTGGAGCGGTACACGCGTCTGGAGCAGGCCGTGGTGGACGTCATTCTCAAATATTTCACAGATGACACGCTCCGCTTTACCACGGTGGTCTTCACTCATGGACAGGACCTCCCCCCTGGCCAAAGCATCTTAGACTGGGCCAATAAGAACTCCAGTCTCAGTGTGCTGCTACAAAAGTGTGGAGGCCGCTGCTTCGTGTTGGACAACAGGTACTGCTGGGGGGGGGGCTGAGTTTGCTGTAGTAACTGTACTTAGGACAAATCAGATTTTTTTTCTGAAAAATAATTAAGAAAACTCAGTGAAAATTATTTCTTTAAATTGTTCATAAACATTATTAAACAGAGCAGAGCTGAGTTGAGTCTGACTTCATAACTAAAGTGACAAACTTTGATCATTTTGTTCAAATACAAACATATTTTTGTTTCTATTTCTATGAAAAAACTCTGTGAAATAGTTTAATTTTGATATATATTAATTTAAACTAAGCAATACATGTGGCTACAGCAGACAGGACACAAAATAAACAAGTTTGAAAGAGTTAAACTGTGCCAAACGTGCCAATGACAGGAGGTACTGTATGTATGTCTATGGCAGAATGTTCTGTAGCCTGGTTACCATGGTGACACAATGCACACATTAGCAACACTACCGAATAAGTTTCTGTCATAATATAATTTTAACACCAAAAAACCCACCCGTTCAGAATCGCAGCACAATAATATGGTACAGACAAATTTGTAACATTTATTTTACAGACACTGGAACAACAGCCAGCACCCGTACAGAAACAACCAGGTCCAGGTGGAGGCACTGCTACAGATGATCGACTACACAATTTTCCTAAATGGTGGTCGATACTACACCAATGACATGCTCGAACGCATCTGGTATTTCCTACAACAGGAGGCACAGGGCATCCGGATGAATCCATCCAGAGGCACCACATTTGGGGAGGTCCTGAACAAAGCCAGAGATGAGGTGTATGCAAAAATGGTGAACAACATGAGCGGTGTGGTGATCGGGGTGTTACTGGGTGCTCTGTTAGGGGTGGGGTTCATGGTTGGGGTTGTGGCCGTCGAAGCGACCGTGGGGGTGAAGTGTGTAGCCGCTGTGGCAGGAGCAGCAGTGGGAGGGCCGGTAGGGGGCATCACAGGGGCGTATGTCTCAGAATATGGGAGACCGTGGAGCAAATCACCCGAAGTCAAGGCATTCTTGGATGATGTAGCTAAAAAACTTCAATAGACCCTTCCTGCGTTTGAAAACACAACGACTACATTAGCCTTTATTAGCTGGTACTGTTCCATACAATATTTTTTGAGCTTTCTACCATGTTATAAGGTTTTTCTTCATCACAAACATGTCTAAAGAGGGTTAAATTTAGGTGTAATCCATGCTTGTTATCTAAGTAAGTAATCTAGTGATCTCTCCGGGGCCCTGTTTGAATACTCCTTATGATTAGCTGCCCATTGCTCTGCCCATAAGCCTACATCACCCATGCTCCCACACAACAATTCTCATAAATATACAAAAACATGAGACAAAACTGCACACAACAACTTGACAAACCTGATGCGATGTGCAGTGGTTTCATTAGCGCGCATTATGCACGCCGATTGTGTTGTGATAATGCTCTGAAGGAGAAGGACTTAGCACAGAGAGCAAAGGGCAGGGAGACTTATAAAAGATGTTAATATATTGTTCTGGGCGAATATGGCATTTTCAGTAGAAGGTAACATGTGGATCTAAATATGTTATGTGTTAGCAGTTCATAGCCTCCAAACATGACAAAACTATCTCACCTCACCTGAGTAACGCCAGAGATTCATTAGAAAACATCACATGTAGCACTGTTTCTGTTTTGTCTATAAATTATGAATGTTTAGTAATTAGTGCTGAAATTATCACACATACTAATAAGCATGTAATAACATTTCTTAATCTAATGTTATGCTGGACAAATGTGCACCACAAATATAGCAGGTCACAGTAGTTTGACACTAGTTTCATTTCATCAAGCGCCACAAATCCTGCATACATGAGTGAACTTTAGAAATTGGAGCTTGAAGTTAGATTTTGGATAGTTTTACTCGTAGGCTAATTTAACAAACATAAAGAGCAAACATTTATCTGTCCACAAAGTCAAAATCAATTGTTATTTTGCTGTTCTATTAAAATGAATAGGATAGATCATTAAAATCAGTACCAGGCTGTGGGTAACCATTCTAAACTCGTCACTCCTGGAAGGGTCTATAGAACCACATAAAAATAGACCATTTTTAGCCTTGCCAGGTACAATCTGTGTAAATCAAACTTTAAAGGTGCACTATGTAACTTTTCTGGTAGATTGTCCTCTCTCATCCAGAGGTGATTGATTTGACTCGAATGTTCCACAGTACGGTATTAAAGTATCTTGCATTTATTAAATTATAGGTGTTTTTATTGCGAAAAAATGCAATGAAAAACATGCATGCTTACTGTGAGTGGGCTCGCCTCTACACAGATCTGGCCTGCAGTTTGGCCTGGTGGTATCACCTGGGTGTTTTCATGAAGATAGATAAGTTTAACACCATATTGTGGAAGATTACAGATAAGGCAATGACATCACCATGGAAACAGGACTACACCAGAAAAGTTTAAGTATACTTTCTTTTGTTTGCTAAAAAGTGAATTAACTGTAACTAAAAAAGGCATAAAAAGTGTCTGTCTCCCTCTTCACCCCATGTGTTATTGTGTAATAAAATACCTGTCTGTACCAATATGTTTTAAGAATTAATAAATGCAATTTCCAAAAAATATATTGTATTATTATTATTATTATTATTATTATTATTATTATTACTATTAAGGCACAGTAAGAAACAGGAGGAGTATCCACTGCCTGTCTCCATGGAGCTATTATTGCTCTGACTGGAGCGTCCTGATTTCCTCATCCTGAACTCTGTTTGTTCGCTTTATGATAGCCTCAAGGTTGGGCATTTTCAAGTTGGCATGGCTATGTTGGTACTTGTCTTATAGTTTTCGCTGTGGGCTTAAAAGTAATATAATAATATAATAATAATATAATAATCCCAATCATTAAAGATGTTTGCTGACACACATCCATTCTGAAAAGCATATTTTATTTATATTTTATCCATTCATATTTTATCTATACAATTCAAATACTGGGAGTTTGAGTTTACACATTTTAATCAGCATCAGTGATATGTTCTAAAATATTTTTTAAAAAGACATAATCTCCAATGTGTATTCACACTACAGGATTGTAGATTGGATTTAGTATGATAAATACTATAATACTTTACACTGACCTGTATCATACAGAATGTCTAATAATAATTAACTTGGCACGTTGTCCACCTTAAAGATAAAGCTGAGATATACAGCAGAATAGATAAATAGATGCTTTATTGTTTGTCCCAGCAGGCGACAGAAGTTTTTCTTTGACAGGGCACAGCATTCATCAAAAACATCCAAAAACACATTTTAAAAAATCACCAAAAAAAAAAAAACCAAAAAAACAGCTGTGATCTGAATTAATCTCAGAAGCAATGGTGAGAAATCTGAAGAACATCCATTGTCCTCTAGCAGCACGATGAACATGTCTGAAGTCCTCTAGCTGCAATAGAAACAAGTGTGAGGAACATCCAAAGACCTCCAGAAGCAATAGAGAGAAATCTGAAGAACATCTATAGTTCTTTAGTTACTTTTGGGACAAGTCGAAAGAACATCCAAGGTCCTGTAGCTGCTACAGTTCAAGTCTGAGGAACACCCAAAGACGTCTAGTTACTATTAGGACAAGTCTGAAGAACATCTAAGCTTCTCTCAGAAATGATCATACCCCATCTGCCCCTCATATATAAGTGAGAACAGCATTTTCCTCATTTTGAGGAATAATTGCACTGTATTATATGAATTGCAAAATTTGTCAAACTGAAAATTATATACTTTTTTATGTTAAAATGTCATTAAAAATAAATGTATATACTTTTTCAGAGATTAAAGTCAAAATAGAGAGTTTTTTTTTTACATTAAATTGATCAAAAATCTCTTATGGCACTTTTAATTCACAATAGAAGGTATTAACCCACCAGTCACAATTGTGACTGATCACAAAACAAACTTTTTCATGCATTTTTAAACATTTTTCAAAGAAAATAATACTTGATCATGCAAAAGTACTACAAATGCCACATACATTTCATAATTTCATCTTTGGGAAAAATGTGGGCATTATCGGGTTAATCTTGTTGAAAAATAGACTTGTTCCTGTTTCGTCACCTTTAAAAGTGAAACTAAAGTCGTCTCATGGTGCAGTTTCTTTTCTGATAATAAAGCTTTGAAAGCACAACAGCAGAGCGCGATGGAAGGTAAGCTCCAGTTTGTTTCTTTTAGAGTCACTGCTCGTACTTTGTCAACAGATATATCTAAAACTGCACCAGACCCTGCTCTGATGTTTTCTCATTCTCTTTTTCTGACCCACGCCCTTTATGTGCGAACTTAAGAATGTTTAAACTTTGCGAATCATTGGGCGGTTTATATTTGTTTAATTGTTAACACTATGATAAGTGTTGCACGGTCACTTTCTTCTTTTTTTTTTTTTTTTTTTTTTTTTTTTTTGTCGTCTATGTTATAATGTTGTTTCCTTATCAAAAGCATATCCAGAGTTGTGTTTTAACTCACAAATTCTGCATATTTAAGGCAAGTTAAGTCTCAAACTGAAGACACTCCACCTTGTGACGTCATGTGGTAATACAGGAAGCTCTTCACTGTGTTTTTAAACTATACACCTTCACTAGAATCATTTGGATGATTTCAGCCCTGGAACTGTCAATCTCTACTGAACAAAAGGTAAAAGGTAGTTGACCCACCTACCACTTCATGACATCACAAGGTGGAACAGAGCATTGGATTTGTAGACAGACTAATAATAAAGGGTTGATCAAACAAGTGTGAATGAAACAAAGCACAACTCTGGGTATGTTTTTGAGGAGGTAACCACAGTCACTAGACAGACTAAAAGCTCTAATGAGTCAATATAGGACCTTTAGAGATGCACCATGTAATGTTTCAACTTATTGTATAATTTAATCTGATTTTATACACCAAATAACTAAATTGTGCATGTTGACACTGAACTGGTGTACGCCATACACCACATGACCTCAACAGTCCAATGAACATTATTCTGATGAAAATATTGAAATGTCTAACGTGGACCTGAACTCTACTTTTCTTCTTGTAGGTGAAGGAAGGAGGATTGTCCTTCTGGGCAAAACGGGAACAGGAAAAAGCAGCCTGGCCAACACAATTCTTGGGGTTCGAGACTTGTTCACAGTTTCACATAAATCAAACTCTGAGACACTGGCCTGTAAATCAGAAACAAGAAACATCTACAACAAAACCATCACACTGGTGGACACTCCTGGAGTCTTTGACACCAACCCAAGAAGCAGCGATTTGAGCCCTGAGCTGCTGAGGTGTATAGAGGAGTGTGCCCCTGGACCTCACGCCTTTCTGGTGGTGCTCAGAGTGGACAGGTTCACCAAACAGGAGCAGGCTGTGGTGGATCTCTTACTCAAGTACTTCTCTGAGGAGGCTCTCAAATACACCACAGTGGTCTTCACTCATGGTGACCAGCTAAAAGAGGGGGTTAGGATAAAGCAATGGGCCATAGAAAATGAAGCCCTGAGCACCCTGGTTCAGAAATGTGGAGGTCGCTGTCATGTGTTTGATAATAAATACTGGAACAACAGCCAGGATCCATACAGAAACAACCAGTACCAGGTCAGAGAGCTGCTCAAGACCATCGACCAAACTGTGCAGAAGGATGGAGGGAGATGCTACACCAACGAATTCCTGACAATGATTGATAATGAAATACAACAAGAGATGCAGAATATTTCCACTTCAAGCAACTTGACCCTGGCAGACGTTCGACAAAAAGCCAAACATGTGGTGTACAGCAAACTCATGAGAAACATGGAGGGTGCTTTGTTTGGTGCCGTGCTGGGGGCTTTTCTGGGAGTGGGAGTGATGGTGGCTATTGTAATGAAATGCTCTCCAGGCCTGTGGCAGGGTCTGGCTGCAGCTGTGGTAGGTGCAGGGGTGGGAGGGGTCACAGGGGGAATGGTGGGGGCTTGGGCGTCCGACAGGTGGAGCTCACCCACAGACATGATCCATGCTGGTGCGGCGTTCATGAGAGACGTGGAGACACTGGTGACACAGAGCAACAGCACAGTCACTGCTGTGCGCACCTTAACCAGTGCAGTCACTGGAGCCAGTGCAGTCACTGGAGCCAGTCCATAAGTTCCACTCATGTGATGCCTCTGGAGCCAGAACACACCCGTTTTTTTTTTAAATATAAAATTTTGATCTCAAAGATGCAAATATATATAGTTTGCACTAAAATTGCCATAAATTACTACAATTGTATAAGAGCAAACAAAAGCTGATTTAGTGTTTAGTATATGGTATATCTATGTGTAATTACATAATCAGTAATAATATTTTATGTTGTTTTTCATTCATGGAGAAAAATAGCTTTTTTTCTAAACCAATTGATTTCATACTTCACAATGTTAAAAAATATATATATCTATAATAATCTCTATATATTTTTATGTTTGTTGTCACTTTTAAAATCTTATAATAAAAACAATTTTACTTTTTCCAGTTCTGTACTTTCAATAATAGTGTTCGAAAATGGGTGTGGTAAAAATGTTGTTATAAAACGTTTGATAAAGTCTTGGTCAAAAGTTCAAGTGCAGTAAACAGAAATTGCTTTAATATAGATACTTTAGAAGAGGAATTTCACATTTACTTTCACATTTGCTTTCTATTGTCTTTGAGGTTTCTCTTGTTCTGGAAATCCCCTAGGGCTCGTATTTTTTTAATCATTGGGTGATACACTTTATTTTCTTACTCAAATCATTTACAAGGTTTCATGCAGGCCTAATAATGTATGCTCAGAGGTGGTAGAGGAGCCAAAAAAATGTACTGAAGTAACGTGAATTCAGAATAATATTACTCAAATAGAAGTACAAAGAAGTTGTCAAGGAATTTACTCAAGTAAGAGCAAAAAAGTATTTTGAAAACCTACTACTCAAGAGTAATTTAAAGAGAAACTGCCGGAACATAACTTAAAAATATAAATCAGGTGCTAATGTAATAAACATGGACAAAACATTAAATATAGTTAAAAAAATAAAATCTGGTATTTTCAAAGGATAGACACAAAAAACATATCTAAAGATCAGTGCTAATTACATACGTGAAAATCATTTTACTCAAGTAAGAGTACTGTTACTTCAGAAAAATATTACTTAAGCAGGAGCACAAGTATACTGCTAGAAAAGTACTCTGAAAACAACAACAACAACAACAACAACAACAACAACAACAACAACAACAACAACAACAACAACAACAACAACAACAATAATAATAATAATAATAATAATAATAATAATAATGAATTTAACTGAGTACTGCCCACCTCTCTGAGCTGTCCCACCAGTATGTTTTATTAATATTAGTGACTAAACTAAAAAACATGGCAATGGCCGCTTGTTGCTACGACGCCGTTCGTCACTATGGAGCCTCCAAGAAAGAGAAAATATTCTTCCGTGTGGGATCATTTTGATCTCAACACCTGATAAGGTCATTTGTATTCCATTCCCGTTTCCACGGCAAAGTCTTTTTTATATATTTTTATGACCCTCAGGTGAAATGTCGTCTTTGGTCACCGGAGTTGTCCTACGCAACCCGAAACACGTCATCAATGCTACGGCATTATAGAGCTCGCCATGAAAGAGAAGAAAATACACCAGGAATGGACACTGGTGGATTAGTATTTTGTAATCAGTCACTAATTATTATGGAGGCTAATAGTAATCTAAATCAAACACCTTTCCTTTTCACTTCAAGCTTCTAGAAAAGAGGCCCTGAATCGATGCATTGTAAATATTATAATAAGAGATTGCCAACCTTTAAGTATCGTTGAGGACAAGGGATTCAGGGAGATGCTGCAGATCCTTGAGCCATCATATGTGATACCAACCAGGAACGTACTGTATATGTCAGAAATTGCACTTAACATTAACAGTTTGAATTATTATTATTGTTTGAAGAAATGTTTTTTTCTGTTTTACAGGCTCTGAAGGAAATGGTATCTAAAAGATATGAAGCAGAAACCCTGAACATTAAAGAAAAATTACACTCCACCAATGCAGTCAGCCTTACAGCTGGTATGTGGACTTCAATAAACATGGAGGCCTACTTGGCTGTGACTGGCCATTTTGTTGATACTGAAAATAAAATGTGCACCACTGTGCTGGGAGTTAAATACTTTCCCCAGAGCCACACAGCAGAGAATACTGCTGAGGTAGGTTTATTGAAAATAATCAGTATGGTATGTGTTGGTGTCATGTAAGGACTTGTTATTTATGTATTTTTTTTAGGTCACACAACATCTGATTGACAGAAAGGTTGGATGCTTTGTGACTGATGCTGGTGCAAATATGATAGCATCAGTGATACTATTAAAAATCGGGCCTTCCTTGCATCGCACACTTTCTATTTGATAGTTAAAAAATCTTGTGATCAAGTGTCAGACCTAACTGATATCCGTAATAAAACCAAAAAAATTGTCATCTATTTTCGTTCCAGCACTGTCGCCAAGGAAAAGCTGTGTCAAGTGCAACAGCAAATGGAAAGACCACTTTTGAAGCTCATAAATGAAGTTCCAACACGCTGGAACAGCACATATCAAATGCTGTCAAGAGTAGCAAGCCAAAAAGTGCCTGTTTGGATGAGTCTGGCATCCTTAAAAACACTGATGCCTGCACTTACTGATGAGGAGCATGACATCATTGCAGAAGTCCTGGTTGTGCTTGTCCCTTTTAATTCTGCTACTGTGGAGTTTTCAGAGGAGACGCGAGTGAGTGAAAGCAAAATAATACCAATGATGAAAATGCTTCACCATGCAATGCAAAAATGTGCCCCATCTTTGCAAACATTGGTTGGAAAAAAACTGTCAGGAACTGGACAAAAGACTCATAGAAACCTTAAACAGTTATGAATCTTCTAGCCATCTCCATCTGGCAACCTTGTTGGACCCACAATACAAAGCACTTGTTTTTTTAAATGGGAACAAGATAAATGAAGCAGTGAAGCGACTAAAATCTGAATGTGCTGCAGAGATGAGAATTTCTGGGCCTCCTTCAGCACCACAGGAAGATCAGCCTGGCCCCTCATCTCATTTGCCAGCATCTTCTAGTTCATTTCATGTATTTATTTATTCAAAATGTATTTGTTGATATTTAGGCTTTACGTTTTATGCTAACCATGTCATGTTTTGTAGACAACCTGTTACAACAACTAGATATGGAGGTGTCTCTCATTCCCAGAACTGACCCACTGGAATAAACAAAATGTTTCATTAATCATCACAAGAATATTCACTCTAATTACACTTTATCACATAGAGATTATTGAACATAGGCCCAATTGTTATGTTCACATGTGGAAAAAGTCATGTCTTACACTTAGTTATGCAAACTCATTACAATGTGTTTCTTTTGTAGTATAGCTGCAGTACATTTTTTAAACCACTAGATGGAACCCATACAGTAATACATACAAGTACATACAGCGTCGACACAGTAAGGGGAAAGTGTAATACACACACTGAGGTATCATCTGCCCATCACTAGGTCCTATATTAAAAAATTACTCTTGTGGGCTTTTAGTCACGTTAGAATGTTGTTACCTCGTCAAAAAAACATGCCTGAAGTTGTGTTTTGTTTCATTTACATTTGAGTAACCCTGCATTATGAAGCTCTAAAGCTCAAAATGCTCTATTCCACCTCGCGATGTCATGAAGCGGTAGTTTTCAAGTGACCAGTATACCTTTTACATTTGGTTCAGTAGATTGGCAACTCTCAGGCTGAAATCACCCAAATGATTCTAATGAGGATGTTTTGACTTTAAAAACACAGTGGGATAGTGTTTTCTGTTTGAGAGAAGAACTCACCTTAAATATGCAGGATTTATGTGTTAAACATGTGTGAAAGAAACAAAACACAACTCCAGATATGTTTATGATGAGGAAACATTGTAAAATAGATCAGAAAATAGCGGAATATGGGCCCCTGTATTACACAAAATGGACTTTTATGAGCTTATGCGTTTTGTTTCAATCACACATGTTTGAGTAACCATTTATTATGAGTCTGTCTTTATTAGTTTATAACAAAGATTAGAAAATAGCGTATGGGGCTTTTAAACAGGTCACGTTCCGCCCTGCGCTGTGGCACGCTTTTCCTCCTGACGCGGAAGACGATCCCAACAAACCTGCACAGCCGTGATTTAGCGCACACTCGTAATGGATGACCGCTGCAGGTACCCGGTGTATTTCGAGTGTCCGGACCTGCTCCCGGGCCAGGAGAGGACAGTCGAGCGGTATTTTCGTAACCGACGTAAGTCCGGCGGGGGTGACACTAGTCCGCTGCGTAAACACGACAAGGGGGTCTACAGCATTACGTTCAAGCAGCAAAAAGGTACGATTTTTACACAGATGTCGTTTATTTACTGTCAATAAAGCGATTAAGCTTGATGAAAGTGCATGTCAGAAATGTATTATGAAACGAGAAAAACAGATCAGTGCGCTAGTTTTTCACTTTCGTTTTCGAGGAAGTGGAAACTAAGCAGACGCGGCACATTTGCAGAATATGACTCAAATCAGCCAATAACTGAAATCAAGGCACAGCTATGACTTTATTACAGTGCATATAGTAGTACTTTTGTATGTGCCTATTGAAGAAAAAAAAAAAAAAAGTAATAATATCTGTTATGGATACAAGTGGGAAGACACCAAACTTGCCTTCGCTGCCATTTTGTTGTTGAATATTTTAAGTGATTGAAAATCGCCTCTAACAATAATAGAAAAACTTTAAAAATGCACGATAACATGAAAAGGTCCTTGCTATTCTAAGTGAGGAATATACAAAGCACTGCTCTTGTTAACTTCTCCGACTAGTGATAGGAAATGCACATCAAAAGGTCAAACTAATATAACTTTTCAATCCTGTTGCGTCTTTACACAATAATTTAAATGCGACTCAAAGTAAAAGTATTCTAAATATTCAGCATGCAGTACTGTGATTGGACCATGTATCAGAATACGTTACAAAGTACATTTTAATGCAGGTATTCAGTATTCTGTAAATAAATACATTTTCAAAGTACCTTGACTGGTATTGTACAGTGAAAAAAGAAAGAAAGAAAGAAAATAATAGATATAAAATGTATGCCAAATATCAGCAATCAGCATGTAATTTCTACAGTTTTGCGCTCAATACTCTTACATAGGTTATGTTTAGTATAATAATTAAAGGTGCACTATGTAACTTTTTGGTTGGGAGTCTGTCACCTGCTTGT
Source organism: Taenioides sp. WSHXM2023 (assembly GCA_029959045.1). Classification (NCBI taxonomy): domain Eukaryota; kingdom Metazoa; phylum Chordata; class Actinopteri; order Gobiiformes; family Gobiidae; genus Taenioides; species Taenioides sp. WSHXM2023. The sequence continues at coordinate 16,787,595 of CM057106.1, read as the reverse complement.
TTCTATGGCTATGCCACTGCGTTGCCTGGAATGTTCCACAGTGGGACATTAAACAGCTCTATTTTCCATTTATTCAATGCACCTTAAAATTTGACATTTCTCTAATATAATAAGTGATATATTGTCTTGATAAGATTTTAAACAGGAGATTTACATATTTTCACATTACATTTGAATGCACCTGACTGTAATGTATTCAAATTATGTTGCTGTGAATACTAAAAACATCCTTTTGTTTAGTGTTATGCCTTTTTGATCTAAACTAAATAAGCTTAAAGAGGAAAATTCCAACATAATATTTTACTATCTGAGGTAATAAAAATACTGTGTTGATTTTTATTTTATTTTTGTAGCGATTATTAAAAATTCAAATTCTAACAAGAAATTACTATGAATGAGCTAGTATGTTTTATTCAATTTAAAGGAACCATAATTATGTAGATTCTGATTGTAAATTCCATAAACGTAACTGTGTCCCCAGATACGAGGCAAACGTGCAAATCAAATCAAGTTGTTTATGCTATAAATAAAAGTGTTTTGATTCAAACTGATTATCCATTCAGAAAGCAGAATGAACCTCACATGCCTCTCTGGTTTGGGTTGCCAGTTTCAATGCTGAAATCCAGTCCAGCACCTGCAGAAAAACTTGTATGTGTCCTCTACCTGTGGGTTAAGACACTGGCAACCCAGGTTCAGTTGTGATTCTAGTACATTTTTAAAACTCTAAGAGCACAGGCTACTTACAGTTATATTAATAAGTTGTTGGTTCTAAGCACCAACAGAGGTTAATTTGTTTTTTCACTGTTTAAAATTGTAATATGGGTGTTAATGTCATCGTTACAGATCAACATGAAGTTCTCCGTAGGAAAGATCACACGGTGCAGACTGGAAATGCTTCACTCAAGTTTTCTGTCCGAGAAGCGCAAGTGTTCCCCTCTTTCTGCCCCTCCTCCCACTCTTCCCAAACCGGTGACAACCAGAGACCACCTGAAGGACCACCTGAAGGACCACCTGAAGGACCACCTGAAGGACCACCTGAAGGACCACCTGAAGCCAGTGGATCCATCTGTGCAACTACTACAAAGGTATAAATGAGTTTAGGCCAGAATTAGTTTAAGAAAATATTCACGATTAGATTTTATATTTGGTGTATTTTAATCAATATTCATCTTTAGAAGAATTATTCCACTATAAATAATCTAGATTAATATTGGTTTCTAACTATCACCAGTAATCTGTCATCAATAAGTGCCTATGACATGTTGAACTGCTCATTTCACAAAAACACAGTTAAGCTCATTATACTTAAGATGTTCCAAAAAAATAAAACCAAAGAAGATTTTTAGGTACTTAATAACTGTTATTTCCTCATGTTGTCTGCACTGAAAAGGAGCAAAGGATCATGGTCTTGGTCAAGTTAATCAGAGAGACTTGTAATGGCTATTGTGATGGTCCATGATATTATTGTGAGACTTTTTTTTATGCATACTTTTTGATACAGATCTATGCTGGCTCAAGTCTTCCTCCCAGTGGTGAAAATTATGAATTGCAAGTGGACCGCTACCTCCTTCATTACCTAAAGGACTGCCCCAAAGCTCAGAAATGGCTCCATAAACAACTAGCACTTTTGAACTGCACTGCTGACCTGTACCCAGAAGATGAGAGAGTTGTGGTGAGGATGGGTGGTAGTCATAGCGATGACAACTGGAAAACTGAAATTTCTGCACTTTTTGAGATGGTAAAAGATCATTACACGTGTCACTTCGAAATGGATCCTCGTAAAGTACAACAGTTGCTCAAATCCAGCAGCTCTCAAACCGCAGATGACGTAAAAGTTTATAGCGATGTGGGATTGGCTGTTGTGGTTGGAGAAATCTCTCAGGTTGACGCTGTATTGAACTCGCTACAAGAAGATCACGATTCCAAGGCAAAGCGGATAGTTTGGTCACTTGGCGAGGCAAAATTAAGGCTTTTGTGGAATCGGATTGAAAATAGTTTGCAGAAAGAATTCCCAAATGTGGAAGTATCTCGCGAAGAGGGAGGGCGATTGGTTCTTAAAGGCAATGCAACAGCCATACTCCAAGCAGATGAGTTTATTGCAGATCTTGACAGTAAAGTGATAGAGAGGATGCTATTTGATTTCAATCCACATTTTCTAGCCTTTTGGAAGAGAGCACTGAACAAACCAGGAGCTCTTGATGATTTCGTAGGATTGGGCGTAGAAGTGGAAATTGAAATTAGAGAAACAGATCTTCGACTTGTCTCCTTTTCGTCTTCAAGCCTGGATGAAACTGAACATGCTTTACACACAAAATTTAAGATAGAAGAGATTCCTTTTGCAGACATGTCAGAAATATATTCATTACGGGAGAAAATTAGGCCAATTATACTGAGAATGAACCGTGACGCGTGCAGAGTGGAGGTGCTGGCTTCATGTCAAAACATTATCTACCTAGTGGGTCACACCAAAGAGGTTAAAGAGTTATTTGAAATTATTACTCAAATGATAGGCAGCAAACAAGAAAAGGAGCCACCAGAACTAGCAGACGGGTCTCTAAGGTTGTCTCATAGTATTGACTTCAGTGAGATTTCTCCACCACAACAAAAAATCGATTATGTGCAGCTCAGTGAACGAATGTCATCTTTACGTTTAGATCAAGAAGCAAAAGTTGTGGCTAGCTATGTTTTGAACGAAGAACTGGAAGTTATAGTTTGCGAGGGTGACATCACGAAACAGGAAGCAGATGCGTTGGTGAATGCAGCCAATGAGGACTTAAAACACAGTGGGGGCGTGGCTTTGGCTCTGAGTAAAGCTGGCGGTCCCGAAGTGCAGATTGAGAGCAGTGTTTTGGTTGAAAGTTATGGAAAAATCCAGATAGGAGAAGCAGTCGTGACAAGCGGAGGTGAGTTAAAATGCAAGAAGTTGATACATGCAGTTGGACCTAAGAATAGCAAAGGAGATGGAAGTGAGAAGGTATTGATAAAGAAAGCTGTGACCTCTGCTTTGGGTCTATGTGAAATAATGAACTTCACTTCAATAGCGTTGCCCTGTATAAGTTCAGGCCTGTTTGGAATGCCCGTGGAGTTGTGCGCCGAAGCTATAGCGAGCGCACTCCGGGCGTTCGGTGCAGTGGAGGGGCGGAGTTTGAAGAAGATCACGCTGATAGACAACAGGAAGAAAGTGGTGAGGGCGATGAAGGAGGCGTGTGACAGGCTGCTCCAGGACTTACCAGCTGGGGGAGACAGTTCAGATACAGATGAAGCAACGAGTTTGGAGGAGGAGACAGATGCAGCGCCCAAAGGAGACACTACGGAGAGTGTGAGAGTCAACATCGTCCAAGGCACCATCGAGACACAACAGGTGAGATATTAACACAGTGCTTCAAGAATTGGCTTTTTCATACCGCATGATCAAAGAATTTAAAGTTGAAGTGAACACTAAATCCACTGCTTTTGCTACTGTGTATGGCTTTTTTTTTTAAATAATATTATCTATTGATCCTAGTCCTTTTTGGTCATTTTACAGCAAACTAGTTAAATAAGCAGCTTTCTGGTCAAAAACATCTTAATCTAAGTCTGTGCTGCCTTCAGTGGCCATTGTGATTTTAAGTAGTTGGTGACATCACTCAAGACTGCCCTGATTACAGCCAGGTGGGGCGGAGTTTAAAGTGCATACCTGTTAGACCAATCACACTGTTCCTTATTTTAACCTCGATTTCAATACTTAGGAATAGACGCAATACGCAATACCGATTCCAATACCATGATGATAATAAACATTAACATTCAACATTAAATAATAGTGGTATCTTATATCCATTTGGTCTTTTATTACTGTAATCCCTCAGTTGGTTCCATAGTGGTCCATGGGCGTACACAAGTCTGTGCTCTTAAACTTCTTCTGATACAGTTCAAGATCATTCTAAAGCTACTGAGGAAAGGTTCATTTCTGTCCTGTGAATGTGACTTTTTAGTATAATTACCTCCTCAAATGCATATCTAATTTTGATACTAGTTTAAGTATTGGATTAGTTCCTAATATTTGATACTTATGACAACCTACTTACCTACCCTTATCTTAGGTGGATGCAGTGGTTTCTCCGATGTGTGGTGGTCACCCTCTCTCCACTCGAGTTGGGAACTGTTTACACGAAGCAGTTGGATCACAGCTCACGGAAGGCTACTCCAAACAAGATGGCGGAGAGATGCCTGGGGACTCTGTGCTGGTGGAGGGTCTGAGAGGAGCCATGTTTAATGCTGTGTTTTTTGTCCATCTCCTCCAATGGGACAATGACCCCGATGGAACAGCAGAGCAGGTAAATTATAGATCAGTGGGATATTCGTTTTGTTTTTTGGGTTATAACAGGGTTTTCCATACTTTTGACAACCCTAGCATAAAGTACATTATATTTCACCCATGTATATTTTCCTTCAGGTGATGAGGCTGGCTGTTGGTAATGTTCTAACCTTATGTGAGAGCCAGGGTTTTACTTCAGTGGCATTCCCAGTTCTTGGAGTCGGAGTGGTCCTTGGTTTTCCAGAGGAAGTCGTGGCGCAGGTCCTTCTGGATGAAATCCACAACTTTGACCAAAAACGAACCAGCAAAACTCCATTCACAGTCAACATTGTCTGCCATCCAAGTGACCACATGACAGAAAAGGTATAATAAATAAATAAATAAACAAACACCGTAGTGACTTGTTACATTAACAAAAAAATAAAATAATTACAAACCAATGATTTTAAATACTTTTTTGTTTCTAGACTTTCAACGTCATCCAGGAATCTTTGAAGCATCCTGTTGCCCAAGGTTAGTTAATGAAAAATCTTCTTTCATTAAAGATATTACACAAAATTGATTCCTGTGAGCTTTTAGTCATAATACTGTTACCTCCTCAAAAGCATACCTGGAGTTGTGTTTTGTTTCATTCACACATGCTTTAGTAATCCTGGTTTATTAGTGTCTACATCTCCGAAGCTCAAGACGCTCTGTTCCACCTTGTGATGTCATGCAGTGGTAGTTTTCAAGTTAACAGTTACCTTTTACTCTTAGTTTAGTAGAAATTGACAATTCCAGGGCTGAAATCATCCAAATGATTCTAGTGAAGGTGCATGGAGTTTTAAAACACAGTGGAGCACTTCCTGTATTACCACATGACATCACAAGGTGGACCAGATTGTTTTCTGTTTGAGAGAAGAACTCAGGCTAAATATGCAGGGCTTGAAATGATTGTGACAGTTTTATTTTTATCTTTCAGACTCAGAGTCAAAGCGGATTATCCTTCTGGGAAAAACTGGATCGGGGAAGAGCAGTTTGGGGAACACAATATTGGGAGAGGACTTTTTTAAAACTGACGACACGCCCAACTCCGGGACAAAAAAATGCCAATCCAAAACCAAAACAGTCAACGGTAAAAACATCACCATAATTGACACACCTGGTTTGTTTGATTCGGAGCGTTCAGAGGAGGATCTTAGGCCAGAGATCCTAAGCTGTCTTACGGAAAGCACTCCAGGCCCCCACGCTTTCCTTATCGTATTAAAAGTTGAAAAATTTACAGTGCAGGAACAAGCTATCATCACCAAAATTTGCCAGTACTTTTCCGAAGAAGCCTTAAAGTACGCTACTGTTGTCTTCACTCATGGCAACCAACTTCCTCTAGGCATGAATATCGAAACATTTATCAAACAAAACAAAAGACTTACAGAGCTAGTCCAAAAATGCGGAAATCGTTGCCAAGTTGTTGATAATACATATTGGAATGCTAACCAGTCAGACCCATACAGGAGCAACCAACTTCAAGTAGAGGCATTGCTCGAAATTATTGACCAAATGGTAAAATCAAACAATTGGGGATATTATTCCAATAAGGCATTCAAAGCTTTGGAGAAAGATATTGAGGAGGAGATGGAAATAGTTAGCAAAGAATCAGACGCATCCACTCCACCAGAAGAGATCCGAAAACAAGCTAAAGATCGCGTTTCAAAACGGTGGCTGATCAGTCTCGCAGGTATCGGCACAGGGGCATTACTGGGAGCTGTTTTTGGTGTTGAAGCATTGGTTAGACTAGTTGTCACAGCAGTTCAAACGACAGTGGCGCGGAGGCTAGTGTCAAGAGTAGGGTTATCCATGTCACCAAGTGCAGTGTTGACTGCTGGAGGGGTCGGAGTAGGGCTGGCTGGGCTGGCTGGGGGTATTTACGGAGGGGTAATTGGAGGCAGAGCAGCAGACGAAGCCAATTCAGTGCAAGAGGCTTGTGAGAGGGCTGTGAAGGCAGTAATAAGCACAAAAGAGGAGCATCAAAAAGCTCTGGATGGCATTCCAAAACTACAGTAAAGGTCTTTAAAGAGCCTATATTATATAGAACTGACTCTTGTGAGCTTTAAGCCATGTTATGATGGTGTTACCTCATCAAAAACATACTGGAGTTGTGTTTTGTTTCATCCACACATGTTTGAGTAATCCTAGTCTGTCTACATCTCCAAAGCTCAAAATCTCTGTTCCACCTTGTGATGTCATGTGGTGGTTGTTTTCAAGTTAACAGCTACCTTTTACTTTTAGTTTAGTAGAAACTGGCAATTCCAGTGCTGAAATTTTCCAAATAATTCTAGGGAAGGTGTATGGATTTTAAAGACATAGTAAGGCACTTCCTGTATTGCCGCATGACATCACAAGGTGGTGTTCAGTTTGTGAGAAGAACAAATATCCAACAATCAATCCAGGGTTGGTGTGTTGAGTATGTGTGAATGAAACAAAACACAACTCCAGGTATGTTTTTGATGAAGAAACAACAACATTAAAACACAGAGCAGAAAATAGCGTAATATGGGCCCTTTAAAAGCACACTGCATAATGTTTCTGGTGGAAAGTGAGCATCACCCGCTTGTGTCCATGGAGATGTTATTAGTAGTGATAGGACTTTGGGTTCTTTTATTGGATCAGAATCCTCCACCAGAAAAGTTACGTAGTGCACCTTTAAAAGTTCTCATTTTTAATCAAAAACGTATCTGGAGTTCTTTTAGGTTTTATTTTATTCAGGTTCTAAGTTCTCAATATTTTTCTTTGATTCAAATGTTATTTTTGCTAACGCTTGCACAAAAAGTGAATAGGCTGTAAGATTAAAAGGGGATATATATAGAGGGGGTGTTAATACCCCATAGAAGTGTAATACCCTCTCTTTAATTTTTCTTTCAAATGTTTCATTTGCACAGTAGGTCTTGTGGTTGGTGGATGTATTTGTGTATTTGGGAGTGGGTTGTTTTATTTTTTGTTTTCAGTGTTTTTACTGCACTTTTTTAACTGCACTCTTATAACTATTTAAGAGTATATAATCAAAAATTAACATATTGATACTTTACAGTGACATCTTGCTGGGGGTGTTCTCCATGTATCGCTAATGGTGAAATGTTTTGGAGTTACCGTGGTGACACAATGCACAGATTAGTAAACACTACCAAAAACTCAAGAAAACACACACGTTTCAATGTGACTCCTTGATTTAAGACGACTTTTCAGTTCTTATGTTCATTGTAGTATAGAAATTCCACAACAGTTCTTTATGGTCAGATTGTATTAAAATAAATATTTAAGTCTAACTTGAGTAACAGACCTTCAGACAGAGCAGTCTCTACAGTTAGCATCACACCCCCAGGAAATGTTGATGACATCGGCTGCAAAGTATCAACAGCCACTGTTTTGGTTATCCTCTTGGTCAGGCACAAAACACCATTTGGGATCGCACAAAATATAAAGATAGATCTGTTTCAATAATGATAATATAATAATGTGTATAATAATATGTTATACTATTGTTATCTCATCAAAAACTTACCTGGAATTATGTTTTGTTTCATTCACACATGTTTGAGTAACCCTGGATTATTAGTCTGTCTACATCTCCAAAGATCAAAATGCTCTGTTCCACCTAGTGAAGTCATGAAGCGTTAGTTTTCAAGTTAACAGCTACATTTTACCTTTTGTTCAGTAAAGATTGGTAATTCCAGGGCTGAAATCATTCAAATGTTTCTAGTGAAGGTGCATGAAGTTTAAAAACACAGTGGAGCACTTCCTGTATTACATGACATCATAAGGTAGAACAGAGTGTTTTCTGTTGGAGAGCTGACAAAACAACACTATAACAGATCATTAAATAGTGCAATATGGGCCCTTTAAAGTATCATTGGGCTCTACCTCAAACTTATAACATATTACAAAACTAACATATGGAATATATTTTTGAATTGTCTGAAAAACATGGTGCCAAAATGCTATTGTACCTCTTCTAAATGTTCTCAACTGTACAAACTATATGAAAATAAAGGTGATGGTACTTCTTTATATCCACTGTCCTTTGTGATATTTGTTGCAAGTACCAACTCTGACCACGAGGGGGCTCTCTGTCCCAAGAATGGAAACTCCTCAGTATTACCCTCCATACAATAACACAACTTTGTCTTATTTTACAATAGTTTATTACATCTCATTTCAACTGCTGTTAATGACTGAAATCAACACTAAGGCTTAAAGTGCATTTGACAGATTCATGTTTTTCTAATTATGATTTGGTTTGATGCGATATAATCTGCGGTAAATATTTATCAAGCGTTTTCCATCCGCTAGCTGGCAGTTTGTGAAGAAATGGAAACAGCAGTGAGCAGAATTTCTACCTCCTTCCCTTAACTCATCAACTCCATCCAAAATGAGGAGACAATTTACGTACAATAAAGACATTTTTGATTGATTGTTTTAATAAAATAAAGGTGTCATTTATTTTTATTTGTCAAATCATAACTCTTGTGTAATTGTGTTTATTTTTGCCCTTGCTAACATTATGGTTGCTAGGTTACATGACTCTACGTATGCCTCTACCAGGAAGTAAAATGGTAACCTTCACTAAAAACTAGAAAAGACAGTGTTAAAGGACTCATATTTCCTGACTCTCTGTGTCTGTTGTTGATAATGTTGTTTCCTCATCAGCATACCTGGAGTCTGCATATTTAGTTCTTCCCTCAGACAGAAAATACTCTGTTCCACCTTGTGATGGCATGTGGTAATACAGGAAGTGCTCCACTGTGGTTTTAAACTCTATACATACTTACATTAACTGTAGCTGTTAACTTGAAAACTACCACTTCATGACATCACAAGGTGGAATTAGAGTATTTTGAGCTTTGGAGATGTAGACAGACTAATGATAAAGGGTCACTCAAACATGTGTGAAACAAAACACAACTCCGGATATGTTTTTGATGAGTTAACAACATTATAACGGGTCTTAAAGCTCACAAGAGTCAGTTTTGTGTAATATAGGACCCTCAAATCTAATGAGTTAACTTTGTTTTAGAGAATTTAGTAGTTAAACTTGTCATGTGCATTTTCAGTTAGTTTGCTCCAGTGTTTTAATAACAATTCTAAATCTATTTACTAGTATTATACCTACAGAACAACTACTTCATAATACCAAAATGCACCGCAAAGAGCATTTTTATACAAATACTACTCACTTCCTTATTTCTTTCAAATATAAAATCTTTCCAGTATTTGACCTATGTATGACCTCAGACCAATAAAACAGTGAACATTATGCTCCAGTAATTATGCTCTGAACAGCGGCCAAAGTTCGTCACTGCAGTAATGTAATCACTGCTCCTTTACTCTCTCCTTGTGTCTTTCACACTGCCTTCCTCTCTCTTCTTTACTTTCCCCCTCTCTACTTCTCTCCTCTCTCTCCCTCCTTCTGTCACACTTCCTCCCTTATTCTCTGCCTCTCCCCTCTTTCTCCCTCACCTCTCGCTTCCCCTCACCCCTCCTCTCTTCTCTCTCTCCCCTCCCTCCGTCTCTCTCTCCCCATTCCCTCTTCTTCCCCCTCTCTCTCCCCTTCCCTCTCTCTTCTCTCCCTCCCCTCCCTCTCTCTCTCCCCTTCCCTCTCCCTTTCTCTTCTCTCTCTCTCCCCTCATCCCCCACTCCCACCCCCCTTTCCCTCCCTCCCCCTCTCTCTCTCCCCATTCGTTCTCTCTTCTTTCTCTCCCTCCCCCTCTCTCTCCTCTCTCTCTCCTTCCCCTCCCTCCCTCTCTCTCTCCCCCTTCGTTCTCTCTTCTTTCTCTCCCTCCCCCTCTCTCTCCTCTCCTTCCCCTCCCTCCCCCTCTCTCTCTCCCCCTTCGTTCTCTCTTCTTTCTCTCCCTCCCCCTCTCTCTCTTCTCTCCTTCCCCTCCCTCTCTCGCTCTCTCTCTCCCCCCTCGCACCCTTCCTTTCTCTTCTCTCTCCCTCCCCTCTCGCCTCCCCTCACTCCTTCACTGCTCCTCTCTCCCTCGCTTCCCTCTCTCTCCTCTCTTCCCCTCCTCCCTCCCTCCCTCCCTCCTTCTCTCTCTCTCTCTCTCTCTGTGAGCACATGTTGAGGCAGGTTTGACAGCTCAGTGCTCCTGTGGGTGGGGAAACAGGTTGAAGAGCTCAGTCCCAAACACTCAGCACTCCTCTATCATTCAACCTTTTCCATTTGGACTAACATCTCCAAAACTGGTAAGTCTTACATATAATCTATACTTATTTTAATTCAAATGTAACTAGAAATGGTTGGGACGTAATATCTGATTTATAATTTAATGTTAATGCGTTCATAAGTTAATTCAAAGGATAGACACAAAAATGATAAAAACTAAGGAAGGAGCGCTGCAAGAAACACAAATGTTCAAATAATTTCATATTGTCAACCTAAAGCTTTTGTCACTTGTAAACTTACAGTGGGAAGAGGAACCAAACCCCAAAAATGTACTTTTCAGAGTACTTTTGTAGCAGCAAACTTTTACTCCTACTTGAGTAACATTTTCACTGAAGTAGCAGTACTCTTGCTTGAGTAAAGTTGTGGTATACTCTTCCCACCGTGAGTAAGTCTACAAGTGACAAATGCTTTATGTCGGCAATGTGAAGTTATTTGAACATTTGTGTTTCTTGCACCGCTACTTCAGACGCGATCAAGTTTTTCTCATTTCGTGTCTCTCCTTTGAAAATACCAGATTTGTACATTATTTTTAAATGTGTTGTTAGATGTCAGATGTTACCTCCCTACAGTTACTCTTTAAGTTACTCATACTTCAGTAGTACTTTTCAGAAATATTTTTACTCTTACTTGAGTAATTTCTCAAACCACTTTGTACTTCTACTTGAGTAATATTATTTTGAAGTACTGTTATTCTTAATTGAGTAATTTGGCCCACGGTACCCACCTCGGCTGCAAAAACCACCACTGTTCTAACTCTTTCACTCCCATGTTTTAAAAATGTTGCAATAGGTGAAGCACTGAGTCACTGAACACACACACACGCACACACACACCTTCACTCACTATGAAGTAACTGCATATTTTACTACAACACTTCTTCATTACTACAAAAGGGAAGAAAAGTCAGAATTCCCTCCATCAAAGAGTCTGTAAGTGGAGCAGTTTAAAAGAGCCTGGTACTTCATTGCACAATCTATGTCAGAGTGGCTGCTGTGATGCCAGAGATACTGTATGTATTTTGTGGTTTTGTTTTTTGTGTAACATCTGACAAAACATACAAATACACATACGCAAGTTGTCAAAATCTTTAGATGTGTTGATCAAATGTACAACATGTAATTAAAGGTGCACTGCGTAATGTTTCTGGTGGAGGGTCCATCACCTGCTTTGTGCAGAATGTTCCACGGTAGAGATTAAACCTATCTATCTCTATCCCAAGGGAGGCAACTATATAAGCTACATTACAGGTCAGATCTATGGAGAGTCGCCCCTATTCACCGAGAGAATTCTTGTATTTTTGAGCAGCAGAAACACCCACGATGCAGAAATGCTAGATAGATATGTCTCCATGGAGATGTCATTGCTTTGTCTAGAATGTTCCATGGTAGAGATTAAACCCATCTACCTCAAGGGAGGCAAGAGATCAGATCTGTGGAGAGTCGCCCCTATTCACAGTGAGATATTTTGTATTTTTGAGCAGTAGAAACACCCATGATGAATAAATGCTAGATAGATTTGTTTAATGTCAAACCATGGAACATTCCAGCAAAGCAATAACATAAGCAGGTGATGGACCCTCCACCAGAAAAGTTACGCAATGCACCTTTAAAGCTAATTTGACACACTATCAGACAGCAGCAATGTAGACAGCATCTAGTGGTGGTATGTGAGAATACAACAGGGACAGGTCAGCCAATTTAATTACAAATGGTAGCTTTAAAGATGCACTGTGTAACTTTTCTGGTGGAGGATTGTCTGCTTGTCTCCACTGCTATTGCTTAAATGTTCCATAGTATGGCATTAAACATAAATCTCCAAGCAGGTGAAGCTAATAGGCCAAGTTACAGGTCATATCTGTGGATAAGTGACCTTGCTCTTAGTAAGAATGCATGTTTATCAAGACAATAAAACCCCTGTAATTGAATTAATGCAAGTAATATAATAATAAGTTAATTTATGCAATACTCAGGCAAAGCAATTACTTCTCCATGGATACAAGCAGGTGATGGACTGTTGAACAATACTGAACCACAGTCTAGAAACCACTCAAATATACTTTTTTTTAACCGACCATAACTTGAAAATAAACTTTTATGCAAAGCTTTTATTTTTTTTAAGCTTTTTTATTTATTTTTTGCTTCACTAAATCCAAAACTGATTCTGAAAATGAAAACCAAACCCAATAATATGACTTTGCCGTAAACTGTAAAAGAGCATTTCATGGTTAAATAACTCAACGCTGTTTGGTTTCGTGTATTGTTTTATTTAACTGGGAAAATCTGCAAACACATTAACCTCATAAAAGAACTTTCTCTACCGATGGTCATCTGAATTATAAAATACAAAACCTTCCATTCACTGCAGTTTATTAATAATCCTGAGTCTGAAAGCATCACAGTTTTCTAATTCAGCAGTAATACATAAAAAATAAATAAAATCACAGAAGCCTGAAAAACATGGCGAGTTTCTGCAGTAAATGATAGATGACCAATGAGCTCACTGAAAAGACCTACTCTGATTCCTTCCTCAATTTTGTTACTTAAATAAAAGTACAGACACCGGAGCAGAAATATACTCAAGTAAAAGTATCACATGAAAAAATCTATTCAAGTAAAAGTATTAAACTACCTGTTTAAAAAAGTACTTCAAGAGTAAAAAGTAAAAGTATTTCACGCAGATTTTGAGGACTTATAAGGCTTCAAAGGTATTGATTTTGTTACGCTGAATTTTGTTCAACAGTTTTTACTTGTATATTTCATTTATTTTATTTATATTTTATTTATTTTATTTGTATATTTTTGTTTGCTCAGATTATGAATGTGTTCAAAATAAACCCCACAGTCTTTTCAGTAGGTCTGACACAACACACTGAGCTGTCAACTACAATACAGGTAGTGCTCCACTGTGTTTTTAAAGTCCATATACCTTTACTAATCATTTGGATGATTTCAGTCCTGTAAGTTCCAATATCTCCTAAACTAAAAGTAAAAGGTAGGTGTTAACTTTGAAAACTACTGCTTCATGACATTACAAGGTGGACCAGAGCATTTTGAGCTTTTGGTAAATTAAAGTAATCATTCAAATCTGTCAAAAAATATCAGCAGAGTTTATAGCCTATTGATTTTTTGGATTCTATAATCTATCTGTATCAACATCGGCCATGAAAAAACCTATATCTGTATCTGTATCTGTATCTGTAATTCTAAATGTTGATACTCATCTCACAGAGCACTGTTTTACAATATGGTATTCTAGATGTTCCATTGTTTATCTTTGTATTTTGTTTTGATTCACATATTTACAACGTGTTACACAAAAATTAATGTCAAGAAGCTTTTGGTAATCACAAAACAGAGGTATTTAGAAATCCAATTAGTATTCAGTTACATTATGGATTACAGGGTTATTTAAAAGAAAGAAATGTATTTTAATGAATGGGCAGTGGTGGAAGAATTACATGGTTTTGAGTGTGTAGAATCCCTCAGTCGTCCAGGTAGAATCTATGACAAAAAAAATAAATTAAATTTGTCAGCTGGACAAAAGTTTATTTGGTCGAATACGTTTTGTTTCTGGTCAGACGCTGGTGGACACTGCCTTATATCTGTGGGGCCTATTGAATATGCAATGAGTGTGGGGTCTTGTTAGCAGAACCATTCAGGGCCATAATGGGTGTTTTCACACCTCTGGAGCTGACCTGGCCAGTCCTATTGTTTTCTTTGTTTGTTTTGATTTAGGTTTGTTAAAGAAAGGATTCTCTTTCCTGACAAAAATAGCCTCTTTTGTCAACAAAGAGAATCCAGCTCCTACTGACCCTGGTCCAATTGACTTACATTGGAATATTATGGTCCCTCTCTGTAACTGCTGCTGTGAGCCTTGTCATTTTGGTCTTAAAGTGTTCGTATTCTACATGATCCTGGTGTTTTTATTATTGCGATTTTGTCCTTTAAAAAAAGTTCTATTCATAATATAGAACCTGGCTCCAAATTCGCTCCTATAACCGTTTCATTTGAGTGGTGGGTGACGTCACACTCGCTTAGTCCACTTTTTTATACAGTCTATGTATATAACTCTATAACGCACTGTTTTTGTAAGAAATCTCCAAACTTATGATCCACTAATGTTGAACCATATCATTATTTGTTAGATACTGGCTCCAAAAAGTTGCCATATTAATGTCATGGCTTAAAGTCCTTTCAACTGATAATCACGTTTTTGGGGTTGAATAAGGGTACCACTTTCTAGACTAACTGGAGGCCCTGCTCTGTATGAAGCGCTGTTACTCAAGTTAGACTTTAATCTGAGCTTTATTTTAACACAATCTGAGATACAACAGGTGAGCTGATTTGTGCTGTTAAACAAATCCCTCAGTCGCTCTCACCTTTTTGTTAAACCCATATTGTATTTTTTCTTGAGTTTTCAGACCATCTTAAAACATTTTTGGGCAGTGTTTGCTAATGCGTGCATTGCATCACCATGGAAACCAACACATTTTTTTTACTACTGTTCAATAAGAAGGCCTCAATAGTCTACCTTTGTTTTTATTTGCAAATTTACAAAACAAGTTTATAAAACTGTAGTTGTATTTTTGGCTAATTATGCTATGTAATCTGAAACAGGTCCGTTAGGGTGTGTGGTAGTGATTGAAAAAATATACAAGAGCTACATAGTTTCACTGGCTTCTCCACAGGGCGTAAACACAGACCATGCGTGCGGCTACATGTAAAGAACTTCATGGAACTTTTAAACAGTGCTGAACAACTAACGTACATTAAATCAATTATGTTATAACCTTGGGGAGAGGAGAGGACAGAGTTAACATAGTGATTTTAAAGGTCCTATATTACGCAAAACTAACTCTTTTAAGCTTTAAGTCATGTTAGAATGTTGTTACCTCCTCAAAAACATACCTGGAGTTGTGTTTTGTTTCATTCACACAGTCTGTATTATTATTAGTCTGTCTGCATCTACAAAGTACAAACGCTGTGTTCCACCTTGTGATGTCATGAAGTGGTACTTTTGAAGTTAACAGATATACCTTTTACCTTTTGTTTAGTAGACTGAAAATGTAATCATCCAAATGATTCTAATGAAGGTGTATGGAGTTTAAAACACAGTGGAGCACTTTCTGTATTACCACATGACATCACAAGGTGGAACAGCGTGTTCAGTTTGAGAGGAATTCAGCCTAAATATGCAAGATTTGTGTGTTGTTATGTGTGAATGAAATAAAACACAACTCCAGGTCTGTTTTTGATGAGGTAATAACATTCTAACATGGCTTAAAACTCACAAGAGTCAGTTTAGTGTAATATAAGACGTTTAAAGAAGCACTATGTAACTTTTCCTGGGATCCAGTATTACTGCAAATACTGTTATTGTTTTAAAAATATACTGTTTCAGTCAGATATTATTTATCTGATCTGAAATGTCTTTGTTAACATGACTGTATTAATTGTCCACATTTGTCGTAGTATAAGATTACATGAGTCAGTGCTACATGGAAATCGTTAATTGTCAGTGCAATAGAAAGGAGCTGGCTCGTGTCTAGTCCTGTGTGTGAGGAATTAGAGGCTCCAGGTTTAGACTTGTTATATTTGCTCCATGCTCCTTCACCTCTGCACAAACCATGGGCCTGGCAGGAAAATATGAATCCATCACTCCAGATGCCCCATGCCCCAGGAAGCTATGGAGTAACCACAACAGGGAGGAGTCAGAAACCACCAGTATTAACGTATTAAAATGGATTTTCATAGCTTTTTAACCATGTCATTGTCGTTTCCTCTCGCCATTCATTTACCCAAAGTTGTATTTGGATTGATTCATGCATGTTTGAGCAATCTTTAATTGTTTATTTTCAAGAAGCCATTTTGCCAATCAGCCTCTGTTTTCATACACCCACAGCAAAAAAAAAATCCATGACTTGCTAGTGTGATTTACAGCTATCCATTGGTCAGCTTTGTTATGTTGGCGTTTACGGTGAAGTCAGCTCCCATTGGGCACCACAGTTTTCTAACAGAGAATTCACTGACTTTCTTTTTTTAAGTCATTTTATATTAATATTGAATTGGTGGTATTAAATGCAAGGAGCCAACGTTTACTTTTGTTAATCCAAGAACATTTATTTTTGTTTTAATTTTATCTGGAATGTTCAGCAGTTACCATGGAGACACCATGCATATATTTACAAACACTGTCAAAAATGTTTTAAGAAAAAAAACAAAATGGATTTAAACGTACATTTTCAGGAGCATGTGATCAATACGAGCGTTCATGGGCCTGTTTAGGTTTAATTTTCAAATTGTAGCTTTCAACTTTTTTTTCAACCTTTCTTCACAAACTTTCTCTGGACTAACGCAAAACTACAATGAATATTTTCTACATATATTATCTCGACAAAAAAAGTTTTAAGCCAGACTCAGACACTGGGGTGACTGGGCTTTTTCTGTCACTGGCCCTAGACTCTGGAAAACTACTTGGCCTGTTTTAAATCCAAGCTCAAAACTTATGTATTTAGACTCAGTAACGTGGCGACACTTTGCACAGCTGGTTTTATTTCATTGTTTAAAGGTGCACTGCGCAACTTTTCTGGTGGAGGGTCTGTCACCTGCTAGTCTTCATGGAGATGTTATTGCTTTGTCTGAAATGTTCCACAGTATAGATTAAGGGCTCTACAAATAAAGTTTGATTGATTAAATATAAAAACATCATAGACTGTATAAAAAAGTGGACTAAGCGAGTGTGATGTCACCCACAGCGTTCAGCTCCACTCAAATGAAGCTCCTGATGTTCACGGTTACAGGAGTGAATTTGGAACCAGGCTCCATATTTGGAAATCCGACCGCGATTATCATAGCAAGAGCCAATCATGATTGAGGTTGTTAAATGTGCCCTCAATCAGGTGTTTTTATTTTGTGCACTCACTCCATACGATGCCCCGTTAGGAGCATGGTCTGGGGGCGGTTCTCTCGCAGAATGAGGGCATCTGATTGGTCCGTTATTTATGTTTATATCTTGATTTAGGAACAAAATAGCGAAATGAAAAATTCAGGATCATGTAGAGCAGGTTAATACAAACATTTTAAGACCAAAATGAAGAGGCTCACAGCAGCAGTTACAGAGAGAGGGGGGGACATGATCCCAATGTAAGTCAATTGGAACCAGGGCGAGAAGGAGCTGGAAGAGCCTCTTGGCGCACTTCCTATTTGGAATGCCGCGGCTAGCACGTTAGCTATGTCCATTCATATCATGGATCTGTTAAACTAACTGGATAGGGTATTGCTAGCTTGTAGCTGTCGCCAGTTGACATAGTGGCCACTCACTGGTACTACAGCGAAAAAATCCCTCCGGCCCAGAAAGGTTTTTTCCCATAGAGCACAATGTAATCACAAACTGCTCGTGTTTGGCTGACAGGGCACCTACAGCTTTCAAAAATGTCGGATTTTGTGGCGATTTTTACCTATTTTTAGATCATAAACTTTTTCTCAGCTCAAAATCCTTCAGCTGTTTTAAAAACAGCTTTTTAATCGTTAGTTCCAGCCTTGCTCTTCTCCGCGCTAGCTTCTCTCGCTCTGATTGGTCAAATTGATCACGTGATGCATTCGCGTGTGTCCGCGGGAGAAAAGATCACTACTGTTCAATGTACGGGGAGCCACCGGAAGTACCTAGCCGGGCTAGGCTAATCAGGAGACATGCGCCATTGAGCTCGGCCCATTGACTTGAGTGGGCAGCCATTTTTGGATCCCAGGGCTTGATTCATATATATGGTCTATGAAAAACATGGAAACCTGTCATATGCAAAGTTACTATAAACTCATGTTTCCTATTTTGTTTCTCACAGGTACCAAAATGCTACCCAACTCCACCCAGCCTTCGAATTCAACCGAGGAATCTATAGTGGACAACACCCCAGCTACAGCTATGGGGGCTCTCATCTTGTCTTTCGTCTTCCTTTTGGGCTTCCCCGGCAACATCTTTATAATGTGGAGCATTTTGGTGCGCGCACGGAAACAGAACATTACCACTCTGCTCATTTTAAACCTGGCTATCGCTGATGGCTCTCTTATGGCTCTAACTCCATTTTTCATCATCTACTTAGTTTTAAAAAACTGGATATTTGGGAGAGTATTGTGTAAAGTCCTCTTCTACCTTTGTCTGTTGAATATGTATGCGTCCATATATCTGATCACCATAATGAGCTTGTACCGGGTTTTGGCGATACGGTGGCCCCATAAGGTCAGAATTGTCACGGGGCAGAGGACGGTGATGAGAGTTCTGGGGGTGATGTGGGTTTTGGTGATACTGGCTTCGATCCCGGCGCTGATCTACAGAAAGACGAGAGGAAATAACATGGGAATAGTCTGCAATTCTTACCACGACACCAACAAAGATGTGAGTAGACTCCAAAGTCCGCTCTGGTTCTAGAAGTCAATTTCCATTTGTTTTTCCCATAGACATTTCAAGAAATGTAAATATTAAAGGTGCACTATGTAACTTTTTGGTTGGGGGGGGGGTTCATCACCTGTTTGTTTCTATGGATATGACATTGATCTAACTGGAATGTTTCACAGTATGACATGACACAACTTTACTTTACATTTATTCAATTACAGGTGGTTTTATAGCTCAAAAACTGTGAGCGGGGTCACATCTCCACAGATCTGACCTGCAACTTGGTTTCGGTTGGTCTCCATGACAACAGAAAGGTTTAATACCACACTGTGAAACATTCCAGAGAAAGCAATAACATCTCCATGGAGAAAATCATTTGATGGATCCTCCACCTGAAAAGTTACACAATACACCCTTAAGAGTTCAAAACATTGCAGAGACTAACTGGTTACGTGGTGACAACTATCCATAACGTGGTTGTTTATGTCCATAAAGCCCATTTAAAACGCAAGATTTAGCGAAATGCTTTAATAACAATCTGATTTATAAAGTTCAGAAACAGATTTTAAATAAAAGTATAGGTCTTGTGGTCATTAGCTACCACATAGCTGATTAGCCCTGAACAAAAAAAATGTTTCAACTGTCAAAAGTATCGAAAAACACATACTAATTGATACTACAACTAATATAAAAAATATCAGTGCTAAAAAAGTCACATTCACAGGACAGAAATGAAGCTTTCCTGAATGTCTTTAGAATGATCTTGAGCTGTATCAGAACAAGTATTAGACCACATAGACTAGTATACGCCCATGGACCACTATGGAACCTACCTGGACCATGAGGGATTACACAGATATAGGACTACGTGGTAATATAAATTAAAGTGCTACGATTTAATGCTGAAAATCACATTTTTGTGTTTTTTATTATCATTGCGGTATTGGAATCAGTATTGAGTATCAAGTCTATTCCTTACTATCAAAATCAAATTTTAATTTTAGGATTGTGACAACACAAATATCTTGAGAATATGAAGTAGTTTTTCCATGTTTTTGACATTTTGTACCTCTTGTATCTTCAAAGGTGGTGATCCAGTACATGTTGGAGTTGGTGCTGGGTTTTTGTCTCCCATACGGCATCATCGTGGTCAGCTACATCCTCATCCTGAAGAGGATCAGACAGACCACGTTCAAGAGGAGGATCCGCAGTGAGAAGCTCATTTTGGCCATCGTCGTGACCTTTTGTGTGTTCTGGCTGCCCTACCACGTCATCAACATGGTGCAGGTAGGGGGCACTAGCATAGAACTATAATAAAATCTGTATGATGAATCAAGACGGCGTCGTATTGTTTTCAATGCCCTGTGCTCATTGGCGCATGGGCCCAAAAAAGATTTTTATTTCCGCGTTACTTCCTGAATACTGGCCCTACGCCGCAAACCATGTGACGTCAGAAACGTGCAGTTCTGACCAATCAGAGCGCTAGCTGCTAAAGCGGCGCTAACGCAGGCTCACAGTGGGGCTAAGCTAACTCTAACAAAGCTGACTTTTAGGCGCTTTGACGATTAAAAAATAAATAAATAAAGTTTATATTGTAAGAATACAGAAGAATCCCTTCATCTGACCTTTATGAAAGCTGTCGATGCCCTGTCAGCCGAACACGGGCAGTCTGCTTTCACAAAAAATGCATTGCGCTCTATGGGAGAATACTTTCTGGGCCGGAGATGCAGTACCTATGGAGCGGCCACTAGTCAGTCTGGAGCCGGGCAGAGGGCGAATGTCTTATCCAGTTTTTATTATAGATCCATGTCGAAGGTTTGGACACACTTTTTCATCTTTGGTTCTGGACTTTAATATAAAATATACTTTATTTTAAAGTGGAACTAAAGTGGTCCTTTAGTTATAGCTGCGTATATGGTGTTTTCCATTCTTTTATGAACAGACCCCCTGTTTTGGTGGTATAAAATAAAAGTATAAAATAAATAAGTAAAAAACAAATAATAATGAATTGTCTGTTCTATTTTAAACAGGTCACAAGTGCTTTATCTCCAGAAGGACCAGTAAAAGACAGGTAAATAACTTCAATGTTAACACAACCCTATGTAAAGTGCCGATGACAAGCCAGACTACAGACTTACTTTCACTAAAACATACTAAACAAACCAAAAAGTACTAGTTTATTATTTTACTTCCTGGTTGGACATGCAGAGCAGATCTGATGTACATATGTAGAGGTAATTCCATAACTGTTACCTAGCAACCATACTGTAAACAAGGAACAAATAGCTGCACAATAGTTAAGATTAGATTAATAAAATGCAATGTCACTTAACTAATGTAAAACTCTGATAAATATTTAGTACACGTACCATCCCAGCAAACCAAGTCATAATTAGAAA
Source organism: Taenioides sp. WSHXM2023 (assembly GCA_029959045.1). Lineage (NCBI taxonomy): Eukaryota > Metazoa > Chordata > Actinopteri > Gobiiformes > Gobiidae > Taenioides > Taenioides sp. WSHXM2023. The sequence continues at coordinate 16,766,312 of CM057106.1, read as the reverse complement.
AACGTGAAAACCTGTTATAGAGGGGATATTATGCAAAATTGACTTTTTGGAGCTTTCTACCATATTATAATTGTTATTCCCTCATCAAAACCATGCCTGAAGAGGTTTTAGATGTCATCCATGTATGTTTGAGAAATCTAGCAATCTCTCTGGGGCCCTGTTCAAATCCTCCTTACTGTTAGCTGTAGAATTCTGTCCAATGCTCAGCCACAAGCCTACATCACCCATGCTCCCACACAGCAATTTTCCATAAATATACAAAAGCATGATATAATACACTACAGCTTCACAATCCTGATGTGATGTACAGTAGTTTCATTAGCGAACTGCATGGCCATTTGGGCCTCCTTTGGCATGAATTGCTGCATCAATGCTCCGTGGCATTGAGGAGGACACCCTGTGGCATTGCTCAGGTGTAATGAAAGCTCAGGTTGTTTTGATAGCGGCCTTCAGGTCATCTGCATTGTTGGCTTTAGTGTCTCTCATCTTTCGCTTGACAATATCCCAGAGATTCCCTATTGGGTTCAGGTCAGGTGAGTCCTGCAGGCCAATCAAGCACAGTTACACCATGGTCAGAGAGCCATCTTTTGGTACCTTTGGCTGTGTGGGCAGGTGCCAAGTCCTGCTGGAAAATGAAATCAGCACCTCCATAAAGCTTGTCAGCAGAAGCATGAAGTGCTCTAAAATGTCCTGGTAGATGGCTGTGTTGACTGTGGACTTCAGAAAACACAGTGGGCCACCAGCAGATCACCACTGACTGTGGAAACTTCACACTGGACTTCAAGCAACGTGGATTCTGTGCCTCTCCACTCTTCTTCCAGACTCTGGAACCTTGATTTCTAAATGACATGCAAAATGTACTTTCATCTGAAAAGAGGACTTTGGACCACTGAGCAAAAGTCCAGTTCTTTTTCTCCACAGCTCAGGTAAGACTCTTCTGGCATCGTCTCATCTCCCATATAGACTTCGTCTGTGCATAGTGGCTTTTGATGCACTGACTCCCGCCTCAGTCCACTCCTTATGAAGCTCCTCCAGATTCTTGAGTGGATTTTGCTTGAGAATCCTCTCAAGGCTGCGGTTATCCCTTTTGCTGGTGCACTTTTTCCTACCACCAGTATGCTTGGATACAGCACTCTGTGAACAACCAGCTTCTTTAGCAATGACCTTTTGTGTCTTTCTCCTTGTGGATGATGTCAGTGACTGTCTTCTGAGCATCTGTCCATCAGCAGCCTTCCCCATGATTGTGTAGCCCACTGACCCATACTTAAATGCTCAGGAAACCTTTGTAGGTGTTTTCAGTTAATTAGATGATTGAGGTTGATGAAGTTGTGACACCATGACTTCACAATATTGAACTTTTTCACATTATTCTAATTTTCTGAAAGCCATAGAGACACTTCACGAAATAAAGGCTTTAAAGCTTCACTCTATGTGCCTCTATGAGTTTACAGAATATATGGGTTTGACGTTCTGAAATGACTGACAAAAATATTTAACTTATTCAATTTTTTTAGATATACCTTTATGTTATGTGCTGGGAATTAATACTACATAGAAGTGTAATACCCCCTTTTTAAACATTCTCACCACTAAAATCTCTGCTTTTTTCATTAGATTAGACATGATTTGGCACAGGGGCAGAGCCGTGGCTGCATCCATCGCTTTCATCAGCAGCTGTGCAAACCCAGTGCTGTACTTCTTCGCTGGAAAGTCGTACATTCGGAGAGAGGGGATGTCATTTATGGCAAGACTCTTTGAACGCACCGGACTAGACTCTGCCACGAGGAAGAGCCGGCACAGCCATAACAGCAGAGACAGAGACAAGGATGCTAATGTGATGCTCAAACAGAAGGAGGAAGAATCAGTCACAGAAAAATCAAGTTCAAGTCAAGTGAAGCCGGTCAAGATCAAGAGGTAGTTGGACATTTCTGCAGAACAAACATTTCAATGTTCTGAATAATTCTGCTGCAGCTTTGGTTCACCTTGAATCCTGATGTGCGCCTCCTGTGGTCTGCTGTTCATCTGGAGAAATGCGTCTGTTATGAATTTAAATGGCTCTCCTCTTGGCCAAACTCTGACTCGTCTCTCAGTGACTGACATGTGGATATAACTTACACTGAAGTGTGATCTCTCAGGAAAAGAGGTTTTAGTTTCTTTAAAACATGTATTGTCATAATAATAATGCTATAATTTTATACAGCCACATTTCCAGATGCGCAAAGTCATTTAACAATTCTGTGCATTGTTCATTCATGCCAAACCTTTTGACTAGTAGTCACAGCTGCCTGGGGCAGACTGACGGAAGTGAGGCCACCACTCTGCACCATCGGCCCCTCTGACCTCAGCTGGCTCACGCCACATTGATCTGTATGTCACTCTGAATTGAGTTCTACATATTTATCAATCTGGAACGGCTCTCGCTGCAAGAGATGCAATGATGAATATTTGAAACAACATCACAACAAGTGATTGGTCCACCGGCTGCTTTGTGAATTTAAACTTTACAGCCGAGAATTCATCTTGCTGTGTAAAGTTACCTCTGACCACTACCAACACACACACACACACACACACACACACACACACGCACACACACACCGCACTCATACAAGGCAACATTATGCACTAGCAGATGCATGTCTTTAGATGGTGAGAGAAAAAAAATTCATTCACTCTACATACTACGTACCTACACTGCACTATGAATGTAATGTAACTTGAGGTACTCAGGGAAAGCAGCAATTAGCCCACTCAGACTAAAAGTCCTGGCTCCTGCATCAGCTGCAATGTCACAATCCCACATCTTTTTAGTGAACAGATTAAAAGCCCTTTTGGGTATAAACACTGTGATACCTGCATCAGATTACTGAAGTGTTAATCCATGTTTGAGTATCTGCCCCTATTCAAATAAACAATAAATAAATGTGCACAATGTCAATACTAGAATTTCATACCATTTTGTGTTGATGTTTTCTTCTGATTGGACATTTCACTGAACTCATGTTAGGTCAAGGTCAATTCTCTGTAAAATTTTGTATATATGTACCTAAATGTAAATAAGGATTTTTTAATGGTTTGAAATGAGGTCTGATATAAACTGTTTTTCTTGTTTATTTTTTATTTCATTATTTTTACAGTGCATTTCATTTTTACTCTATTACAGATACACAGAGCTTGTCAATAAACATGACTGGTTTTCGAGACCTTATTTGTTGATATTACCACATGCCATGATACAGCTTTTTAAAGGAACTATTAGACGATTGCTTCTCAAACTTTTCACACCAAATACCACCCAAGATTTAGCTTTCTGAGTCCTACCAGATCTAAACCAGGTCTATAACAGGACTATTCTAGGTCTAATCTAGAGCTAAACCAGGTCTAAAAGTGGACTACATCATTTCCACTGTAGGCAAACCCACAAACTGAAGAGCTGTCTGCGTACCACCTGAAAAACCTGGCGTACCACTGAGAAACACTGAGATACACAATAATAAAAAAAGTTACATGTCTTACGTTTTTATTGATCCATACTTTTTTGTGAGAAACTTTTAGCCACAGCTGCCCTGGAGACTGACGGAAGCAAGACGGACCATCTACAGATATAAAATGCAATGAAAATATAAAAGAAATTTGGGCAATAAAAGCAAAATATAAATAAATAAAAAGGTAAGACCACCCAGTGTTAAAAGTCAGAGAACAAAATTGGCCTTTAAAGGTCCTATATAGACACAATGGATTCTTGTGAGCTTCATGTTATAATGCTGTTACCTCCTCAAACATACCTGGAGTTGTGTTTTGTTTCATTTACACATGTTTGAGTAACACTTTATTATTAGTCTCCAAAACTCAAAATGCTCTGTTCCACCTTGTGATGTCATGAAGCGGCAGTTTTATAGCAATCCAAATGCTATGCTACTATCCAAATGATTCTTGTGAAGGTGTATGAGTTTAAAAACACAGCGGAGTGCTTCTTGTATTTCCACATGACATCCCAAGTTGGAACAGAGTGTTTTCTGTTTGAGAGAAGAACTCAGCCTAAATCTGCAGATTTTGTGTGTTAAACAAGTGTGAATGAAACAAAATACATATCAGGGTATGTTTTTATGAAGAAATAATATTAAAACATAGCTCAGATAACAGCGTAATATGCAAAAGTGCTATTGACAAAGCAGAAGATTTTGAAAGCGCTGCCTGGAAATATCTGTTCGTTCCTGCTCAAGTTTCACAATGTTCATTTGATCATAAATTGTCAGGATGCCAGGTGATGGTGTCAGATGAGCCTAGGGGCACCTCTATTCACTGCCCAAATATGACACAAATCTTAGGTATCATTTTATGGCTGTTGCAATGAAAGCAGTCATATCTCATTATAAAGGATTTGCTAAATCTGAATTATTATAAATTATTATATATATAATAATTATGTAGACTTAGACAAACTTTATTGATCCACAAGGGAAATTACTTAGATAAACTAGCTCACACATCACATTATATTAGAATAACAAAGAGTAAAAGATATAAAAATGGTAATAAAACTTCTAAATAAGTAGCAATAAAAACAGCTGTGATATACTGTATTTATATTACTACATTTCTGGGGGGGGTTTTCTGTATGAAAAAAAAAAAAAAATACAACATAAAGGAGTGAGAAACAGTGCAACTTCATAATCAACAATCAAAGCACCAAACTCTTATTTCTTTATCTCAGGTAAGAGAAGTTATACATTTTGTTCTGAATGATCCGAGAATTTTGGAACTGTCTTCCACATTTGAAAAACACATGCTACAAATTAAAGGGCTGTGGTTGGATCATCTAAAGTTTGGATGAAGGATTTTCACCCTCTTATCTAGAAGGGGCTGGCTAGGGAAGTAGTTTAATCCAACATCAGTGTGATTTATTTCTATCTCGGTCATGGCAGGCTTATTTGTATTTGAAATCAATTGCTTTCTTTCTTTCCTTAGACTTCAACAAACTTTATTGATTCACAAGTAATGATAAGAAAGATGATAAATAATGATTTGAAAGAAGATTGTCAATTTGGTTTGTGAAGAAACTTTGTGAGTATTATGGTATTTTTTGAAGAGTCCTGGTGATTCAAAAGTTAAAGCAGGCCTATTATACAAAATCGATGTTTTAGATTTGTTAACAGTTGTTTTCCTGGAAGTTACATTTGAGTAAGCACATAACATGTAGTGTGCACACAACTCCTTAGTCTCCTCCTTTACCGGTATGCCCTCCCTTCAAAGCATCAGTTATCTGTTATCAACTCTTTATTTCCAGAACAGGAGCTTGTGGTTCCTTCTGTTCAACATCACCTCCAGCGCAGTAGGAACATCTGGAAGAAAACCTGAGATACTCTCTTGAAAAAGTAGTATACAAACTAAAGCATGGCCTGACATCGCACTCCTTCTTCTCAGTACCATAAAGGTCGATCAGTCGGTCATCTGCCAAAAATTCTCCTCAAAATAAACTCAGATAAGCTCTCACCATGCTTCTTATGTCAATTTAAGATGACAAAAATCATTAGCCCCTCTGCTGTCTGTCTTGAGCTACCTTTGACCCTTCGTGGTCATCTGACTCTTCATATTTCACTACTTAAATCTGTTTTTTTCCACTGATATGTATGAATGAAATTTTGTGTAATATAGGATGTTAAAAAATGCACAAGTATATATTTGGTGCTTTCATATGTGAAATTTTAAGATTGTATAACTTATTTGAACTACTGTATCTCCCATAAAATTACTAAAATGTCATTGCAGCAACTCAAACAGGAGTCCAGATGCATTTACAGCACATACGAAAAACACGTGTTGTGGCTCGGAGCGATGAAAGACAATGAAGGACAGGAGCGCCTCTGTGTGGTCTCTGATTATTATCACTCTGTTTCCTGTGAGGTTTTAGATACACAGTTGTCTTCCAGTTATGCTAAAAGGCCACGTTGCATTAGTAATGTTCAGTTTTAACAATAATTTATTCCTCAATCAGGTTAAGGATTAGGATTAGGGAAGGTTAGGAGTAGGGTTGTTGTGGAAAAAGACTCCCTTTGCAGACACTGATGAATGTTGAAGCAAAGATGAGGAATTTATTTCTTGCAAGAAATAGGTCCAACAGAACAACCAGCAGCATGTCCCTCAAACGTCAGACCCCGAATGATACAAAGCACCAAGTTTATATCCACTGAAATGACCAGAGGACATACATTTCAAAGTGAGAAGGTGACGACTCCTACTGAGGTGTGGCCAGATGTGCTCCTGCTGGCCTTCCTGAGCAGGATGTTACATGTGGAGTTAAAACAATACAAGGTGTGGTATATTTCAGAGGAGAGAAAGACATCTGAAAGCCAACTGCTTGATCTGATTTGCATCCATATTCACCGGCATTTGTCACTTCCTGACAAGATTAGCAAGCAAAAGGGAACAGACGTGTTTACATTGAATGGTCTTTCTAACACTGTCTTTAACCAAATGAGTTTTAGTTACAAAACCAAATGTGTTTCTAAAAGATCAAATGATCACACAATATTTTAATTTCCTTTACAAGGGTCTTGTCAGAACTGAGCAGGGGGGGAATTTGCGTTTTAGACATGTGGCTTTTGGTCACCTTGGGATGTGTATTTCATATTTTCTAAACTAACTAAAACGTCTAAAAAAAATTTAAAATGAAACAAAATAAACAAATGAAGCTCTTATCCCCTGAATGCTATGCTAATAGAGCCATGCTTTTCTTGTGAATATAATTTTATGTGCAGGACAAGAGGGATTGTGATGTAAAAATCCAGGCAAAATGCAAACAGTGCAGTTTCATGACATCACAAGGTGGAACACAGCGTTTTGATTTTGGAGATGCAAGACGAATAATAAAATGTTATGTGTGTGTGAATGAAACAAAACACAACTCCAGGTATGTTTTTGATGTGGTAACAACATTCTAATATGACTTAAAGCTCACACAAGTCAATTCTGCATAATATACGACCTTTACTCCCCCTACCAGTCCGGGAATCGAACCTATAACCTTCTTGGTGTGAGATCCAAGGGACCATGGAAGCCCAAATTTTCTGGCAAGACACATCTAAACATGAACACTGGAAGAAGTGAAAGCATGCATACAAAACAGTAAGTATTCAGACATGCTTTCTAAGAATAAGATGAAAAACAGAAGTAAAGACTGCTATTCTTTCCATTAAAAGAGAAACCACATTTTCTATGAGAAAAAGGAAGTTCATCAGTTCTGAAAATCTGTTTATCATGACCGTAAAGGCATTAAAGTGCAACAGGATTAGTAAGTATTCAGACATGCTTTCTAAGAATAAGATGAAAAACAGAAGTAAAGACTGCTATTCTTTCCATTAAAAGAGAAACCACATTTTCTATGAGAAAAAGGAAGTTCATCAGTTCTGAAAATCTGTTTATCATGACCGTAAAGGCATTAAAGTGCAACAGGATTTAGACTGTGGGAAAACTCAAGAAAAAATACAAATGGATTTAAGCATTAAATCATGCATACATTTTCAAAAGCCTGTAATTAATACAAGCGTTTGGTTTTCAACAAAAAGGGGAGCGTGACTAACTGAAGATTTCTGGCTAATGCTAGCCAGCTTGTGACTGTAATATAATTTGAAAATGGCTTGTTTTGCAGCACAAATCTGCTCACTTTTTTTAGTTCCACTTTAGTCTGGTCTTAATTGTCAGATTGTGTTTTTTAAAAAGGAAGCTCAGATTAAAGCTTCAGATTTCCTCTCATAGATCACAAGTGCTGTTTATTCTCACTGATTATGAATTAATGATCATTGACGACTGTAGATCTTTGGTCATTTAGTCAATGAATCGGTCAATGCTGGCTTAGTCAACTAACCATTTTATTTAAATTGTATGGCAGAAAGAAGAGGTGGGTGTGTTTGCTGAAGATTTGGTATTATTGTTGGTATTTACATGTAAAATTCCATAAAAACATTGTTTCCTGGTATTGTTTTTCTGCATAAATAGTTGTTTTTGCATGAACTCCCCCTGCAGGTGTGGTCTTGTGACTGCAGTTTGGGTCAGATACACAGAGATACATAATCGTTTTGAGAGCTTTTGTCACCCCCTTTTAGTCAACTAAAAACATTTAAAGTTCCCGACAAAAAAACATAAAAGAATGTTAATACAGTCATTCTCTGATGTAGTGAAGACAAGTATCTTAGGTGTTTCCTTGAATATTTTCCAGACTCTATCACAGGACTAAGACTGCAAGGTGACAAATGACATCCAACTGAACACTGACGCACCCAGATCAAGTCTCAGTCTTGATGTGGGTGCTGCTTCTGACACTGTCGATCATGGGATCCTCCTGTAGATACTAGAGGACTGGGAGGGCATCTCTGGTACTGCACTAAACTGGTTCAAGTCGTATCTAGAAGACAAGAAGTACTTTGTTGAAATTGGAAACTGTGTCGCAGATCACATGGCCCTAACCTGTGGGGTGCCCCAGAAGTCAACCCCTTTTGTTCAATCTCTAAATGCTTGATTTTATTTTATTTATTTAGTTTATTTATGAGACAGGGACAGTGCATTAACCTAAACAGGAGAGATGCATAATTTCCACCTGTAGTCCCTGGTGCATGTTTTTTAGGTTTGATGGGGAAACCCACCCAGACAGGGGGAGAAAATGCAAACTTCACACAGAAAGGAGACCCAGGGATAGAATCCAGAACCTTCTTGTCCGGAAAGGCCCGGGTGACCCGGGGCTACCGTGCCGTTAGGCCAGTTAATACACAGCAATAATGTGTCAACCACAACTATGACACTATGACACTCAGATCTACAGTGTGTCTCACTGGCAGCAGGGGACTAGGGACCAGTGGACTCACTCTGCCACATGAACCATCTCGCACTCTGAGGACCTCAGGGACTGGCCTCCGGATGTAGTTCTATAGTCCTGGTTTAGTTCTGGTTTAGTCCTGGTGTCTGCTGGTGTCCAGAGTCAGGACTAAACATGGGGAGTAAGAGTTTCAGTTTTATGCAGCTAAAACCTGGAACAGTCTTCGTGAAGATGTGAGACGGGCCGCTATTTTGACAATATTTAGATCCAGGCTGAAACAGTTCTGTTTAGCTGTGCATATGACTGAAAGATTTTTATTCCGCATTCTCCTCTTTTAATGTTTATAATGATTATTTATGCTTTATAATGATTATTTATGCTTTGATTTGTTTGTATGGTGATTTTAATGTCTTTCTTATTCTGTAAATCACTTTGAATTACTTTGTGTACGATTTGTGCTATACAAATAAACTTACCTTTCCCTGTCTTGCCTTCTGTTCTTAGTTCTTAGTAGAAAATAATTAACAATTCTGGGAATGTTCACTTCTGCAGTCTCAGTTCTCTAAAAATGGAGGAACTAAACATTGTTCTGAGTTATTGCGCTCACGGATGTTTCTCTAAGTTGTCTTCATTTCTCACATCTGCAATCAACTAATCAACAGCATCCAGTCTCTAGTAAGGAATTTATTTATTCTATATAATTCTAATATATATAAAAATCTCTCTCTCTATTTTCTAATGTTGTTTTCTCATCAAAAACATACATGGAGTTTGTGTTGGTTTGATTCACACATGTTTAACACAGAAATCCTGCATATTTAGGCTCTGTTCTTCTCTCAAACAGAAAACACTCTGTTCTACCTTGTGATGTCATGTGGTGATACAGGAAGTGCTCCACTGTGTTTTTAAACTCCATACACCTTCACTAGAATCATTTGGATGGTGTACATAGACTAATAACACAGTATTACTCAAACGTGTGAATGAAACAAAACACAACTCCAGGTATGTTTTTGAGGAGGTAACAACATTATAACATGGCTTAAAGGTCACAAGAGACATTTTTGAGTAATATAGGACCTTTAAATAAATCTTTTCTATTCCCTGCAGAAGTACTGAAAATGGACCTACAGGGTCTGGTGCTGTCTCTGCTCCTCTGGTCTCACTCTCAGGTTGAAGTTGTGGACTCTGTCTTAAAGTGCACAGAGTTCTTCCTCCTTAAGACTCCTCCACAGATCCCTGATGTGTTGGAGGATGGAAAGATAATGGATCAGAACCGATACAAACCAATCTGCCAAACTTATGCCAACCAGCGCAGGTTTTTCACTCTCTACGACACAACAAACAAGATCCCAGTGTTTTCAGCGTACATTTTCAAGGGAAACGAAAAAGGAACTTGTAGGCCAAAAAAAAACTGGAGGACTGAGCCACAGGTAATGTTGTTACCATTTCAATATTAGTTTTTGTTTTTAGTCAGTATTTATTTTTATTTATTTATTTTTTTTACATTGTAGTTTTTCTGCAATTTTTAACAAGGCAAATTTATGTGTAGCACATTTTGCATTATAAGTAATACTAAAGCCCCAATGCTTAATATTTCAGGCAATTTTCTTCTTATTATTATTTTTTCTTAATTCTTTATTGCTGTAAAAAGTAAAAAATAAATAAATACATAAATAAATAGATCAAAAACATACCTGGAATTATGTTTTGTTTCATTTGCGCAAGTTTAACACACAAACCCTGTATATTTAGGCTGGGTTATTCTCTCAAACAGAAAACACTGTTCCACCTTGTGATGTCATGTGGTAATACAGGAAGTGCTCCAGTGTGTTTTTAAACTCCATACACCTTCACTACAATCATTTGAATGATTTCAGTCCTGGAATTACCAATCTCTACTGAACAAAAGGGAAAAGGAAGCCGTTAACTTGAAAATTACCACTACATGACATCATACAGTGGAACAGAGCATTTTGAGCTTTGGAGATGTAGACAGACTTAAAATAATGGATTATTCAAACATGTGTGACTGAAACAAAACATAACTCCAGGTATGTTTTTGATGAGATAAAATCATTCCAATGTGGCTTAAAGTTCAAGTACAAGTTTCAAGTTCAAAGTTTATTGTCAATTCTTCGTACGGCGATCATACAAAGAATCAAAATGATGTTTCTCACTATCCCATGCGTAATAAATAAACAATAAATGGTAAATAGTGCAAAAGTCATATAGTACAAGGCAAAAGACAGTCTTTTTTGAGGGGAGTCGGGGGGGTCTGAGTGTAAAAGTGTATTTTGTTACACCTCACAATAATCAACTTTGTATAATATAGGATCTGTAAATAAAAAGTTAATTTCTTGCATCCAGCTAATGCATCCATTTTTTTTTTTATCGCTTTTTTAAAGCTCTACGAAAACCAGGCAACTGACAAAGATTACACAAATTCGAGTTATGACAGAGGACATCTCTTTCCATGTTCCTATGGCTGTACCCAAGAAGATAAGAAGTCAACTTTTACCTTAACCAACGCAGTCCCACAGGTCCCAAGCTTCAATCAGGGAAGTTGGAAGAAGATGGAGGAATGTGTGAAATGTGTAATGGAGAAATATTGCAAAGATAACAATGATGTAATTAAAGGGTATTTGGTGACAGGAGCCGAGCCTGGTAAGAAAAAGGTAAAAAATAAGATCAATATTCCTTCTGTGATGTGGTCGGCCTTCTGTTGTTACAGCAGCAGAGAACAAAGATGGCTCGCGAGTGCACACTGGGGCGACAATGTCCCAGACACAAAGGGCCAGTTCTTAGAGACACGGACCTTAAATCAGCTCTATGCGCAATTTCGTAAAAACACAGAGTTTAAACTGTTTAATTCTTCTACAGATAAGTGTCCTCTTGATAATACAGTCACTCAGTTTTATCCAGATATTAATGCTGAAAACAAAAACTGCAACTGTCCACCGATAAACTCACCTGACAAAAACTTACCTGACAATAACTCACCTGACAAAAACTCTGACAAACCTGACGATAACGCACCTGATGATAACGCACCTGACAAAAACTCTGACAAACCTGACGATAACGCACCTGATGATAACGCACCTGACAAAAACTCTGACAAACCTGACGATAACGCACCTGACGATAACGCACCTGACAAAAACTCTGACAAACCTGACGATAACGCACCTGATGATAACGCACCTGATGTGTTTGATGAATGATGAAAATAAGTGTAATGACAACTTTTTTTTTTTTTTTTAGATATATTGCTGTTTGTATTACTTCTATAAGAGTCACAGAGTTGAGAATGATTAACAAGTCACTTCATCTGTAGCTTGATGGCTTTGTTGATGCTTTCATGTATTTTAATCAATGTAATAAAACAACATTCTTTTTCAGAAGTGTTTAACTGATTAACTTGGTGTATGAACAAAGAGTAGTCCCTTTCTATCCGTGTGTGTTCTCAAAACAAAAACGTATTATTTGATATAGTTGAATTATGGTATTATGTGGTCTAATTGTATTTCAACATTCTAGATACATTTTAAAATGTGTTGTTATGTAATCATTCAATTCAACCAAGAGAACTTTCATTATTTTTGGTTCTCTAAACCCCTGGTTTAAAACAGCTTAAACAGAACTATGATTGCAAATTTATAATGAGAAAAGAGAAGTCAGAAAAGAAGAAGTCAGAAATGTAGAATCTGTGGAATCTGAAGGTTATAACCTTGTGTTCAGTCAGGTTTCTAAACATAAGCGGCACATTATTTTGGTTAGAGATGGACCCACAGAGTCTGATGCTCCTGTCTCTGCTCCTCTGGTCTCGCTCTCAGGCTGAAGTTGTGCACTCTGTCTCTGAGTGCACAGAGTTCTTCCTCCATGAGACTCCTCCACAGATCCCTGGACTGCTGGAGAATGGAGAGATAAAGGATCAGGACCGATACAAACCAATCTGCCAAACTTATGCCGACCAGCGCAGGTTTTTCACTCTCTACGACACGAAAAACAAGATCCCGGTGTTTTCAGCGTACAAGTTCACAGGTGTAGGGACAATCACAAGTCCTGATGTCACATGGATCATTGAGCCACAGGTATGTTTTTAATACTGGATACTGTTGAGAAGTATGTAAATTAAGAGAGATTATAAGGTCTAAAAGATACCTACTTTTCAAACCGTGAAAAAAGAAAGCATTCATTAAAATCTCTGACTTGTTCCTAAGTCTAATAAATCCTTTGGTACATGATTAGTTTTCACATGCATGAATATTTTTGATCAATAGCACCACTTTCTCAGATGAAAAAGTAAAGCAGGGTGGACCAGCCTTGTTATTTATTTATTTAAGAAAAGGGGGAGCAGTGCATATTAATCAACATTTAGATAAATGTAAACAAAAAATAAAACATAAACACACACTACTTACAGAGATTATGTACAGTTAGACTGGACAGGTGAACAAAGCCAGTGATTACAGTGTCATGTTAGTACAGACATTTAGATATCATATTCCACTGTATTGCACATACACTTCTATTGCACTGCTTCTTACTGCATTTTTAACAAGGTGCTTCAGTCGATATAATGAGAACAGTACCTGCCCAACTTTTAAACATTTTAGCGTCCACATAATCACATGATCTCTCACCCACAAATAAATGTTTCTTACAAGCAGGAAACTGCTGCTTTGCTTCACTGAGAGGAAAAGGAGGTTCCATGCTGATGTGACTCTGTTCTGCCTAAATGAGAGTCACCTCTGACAGTGGTTCGATTGTACAGCCCATCTAGAGCTCATCCCAAAGAGTCATAGCTCTTTCATAAAAGTTTGACATCATAAAATGTTTCAATCAGAGTTCTGCTTGTACACATACTTTATAAAGAGAAAACAAAATGGTCATGTTTATAATAAAAAAAAAAAAAAAAAAAAAAAAAAAAAAAAGGTTGGGTAATTCACCTTAATATTGTATTAAGGAACAATTGAAATAAAATAAAAAATATAAATAAAATAGATTAGAATGAATGAAAGAAACAATAAATACTATTGTTTGCACTGTTGACTACAACAACTATTTGTCTTTTTTCTTTCAGCTTGAAAAAAATATGGTTCCAGACGAATGTCAGCTGCAAGCAACTGATGATGATTACATCAATTATCAGAAGTACAACAGAGGGCTTCTATTTCCAAGTTCTTATGGTTTCTCAAAAAACGACAAGATCTCCACTTTCACTGTGACTAACATTGTCCCACAAGAAGTATCGTTTAGCAAGGGGAGCTGGAACAAAATGGAGACCTGTGTAAAATGTGTCATGGAGAAATACTGCGTGAACAGTAACAACAGAATTAAAGGGTATTTGGTGACTGGAGCAGAGCCTGGTAATTACCTGCTCAACAATAAGACCAATATTCCTTCTGTGATGTGGTCGGCCTTCTGTTGTTACAGCAGCAGAGAAAGAAGGTGGATTGCGAGTGCACACTGGGGCAACAATGTCCCAGAGGAACCAACAGGCAAATACATGGAAACTGAGACTTTAAATCAGCTGAAATTTAGGAAAACCTCTGCTTTTGCGCTGTTTCCTGGAAGTCACTGTCCTCCAGACACTATAGTCACTGAGTTCTATCCAACACTTAATGACCAGAAAGACTGTAACTGTCCACCAACTTCAACAACTACTGCATCTCCCAATACCACAACTGCTGTAACTACCACACAACTGCCTACTACCACACAACCTGCAACTACTGCGACTACTACTGCTACTACTACTACTTCTACTACTACAACAACAACCACTACTACTACTACTACAAAAAAGAAAGATGAACGCAGAAATGATAAAAAGAGAAACCAAGAAACTCGCAATGGGGCAAAAAGTGGATCTGACATTTTAAAAAAAATTGGTGCAGCAGCAGCAGGGGCAGCAGCAGCAGGAGCAGCAGCAGCAGGAGCAGCAGCGGCAGGAGCAGCAGGGGCAGCAGCAGCAGGAGCAGCAGCAGCAGGAGCAGCAGGAGCAGCAGCAGCAGGAGCAGCAGGGGCAGCAGCAGCAGGGGCAGCAGCAGCAGCAGCAGCAGGAGCAGCAGGGGCAGGAGCAGCAGCAGCAGGAGCAGGGGCAGCAGCAGCAGGAGCAGCAGCAGCAGGAGCAGCAGGAGCAGCAGCAGCAGGAGCAGGGGCAGCAGCAGCAGCAGCAGCAGCAGCAGCAGGAGGAGGGGCAATAGGAGTAGTAGGAATAGGAGTTGCTGTAGCAAATGGAGATGGAGAGAATGCAAGAACAGCTCCACCACAAACCTTTCCAATACCAGCAGATGGCACTACAAGTTTAGCAAATCGGCAAACAGCTTCAAATCTTCCATCTGATTCAACTGGTGCAGTAACTGGATTGACAACATCTGAACGTGATCCAGAATTATATAAAACCAATTCCCCAAAACCTCCTCCGCCTGCATCTGTGGCGAGAGTGACTGTTTTCACTGAGACTGAGGCCATATTAAATAGAAATCCTTCAACTGAATCCATCAAAACCTCTACATTCTCTGTATCTTTACCAAATCCAACCACCATAAGTCAGACCTCAAGTATCATCCAGGCCACCTCTTCTAATTCTGCTTCAATTACTACAGTTTTGTCCACAGAAGTGACTCAAGCATCAGAGTTTACCCAAAGTAAAAAGACTTCAACTGAATCCGTCAGAAAGTCTACATTATCTTCATCTTCACCAAAACCAAGCAGAATAGGGTTCTCAACTATAAGTCCATCCTCAAGTTTTACCAAGACAACTGAATCTGCTACAGTTATTACTGTTTTGTCCACAGAAGAGACTCAATCATCAGAGTTTACCCAAAATGAAAACCATTCAACCGATCAAAGCAAAACTACTACATTTTCTTCATCTTCACCAAAACCAAGCACAATAGGGTTCTCAACTATAAGTCCATCCTCAAGTTTTACCAAGACAACAGAATCTGCTACGGTTACTACTGTTTTGTCCACAAAAGAGACTCAATTATCGGCTTCAACCTCATGTCCTGAAAATGACTCCACACCTTCTTGTCATCAACATTACCAAAACATCTTAGCATATTACCAAATGTTGAATGCCTATCATAGAGCTGCCTAAATGATTTTCTGCTCTTTAAGGTCCTATATTACACGCAAAAATGACTCTTGTGAGCTTTGAGCCATGTTAGAATGCTTTTACCTCATCAAAAATATACTCAAAGTTGTATTTATTGACACGTTTCAGTAACCCTTAATTATTAGTTTGTCTACATTTCCAAAGCCCAAAATACTTTGTTTCACCTTGTGATGTCATCAACTGGTAGTTTTCAAGTTAGCAGCTATCTTTTACTTGAAATTATCCAAATGATTCTAGTGAAGGTGTATGGTGTTTAAAAACACAGTGGAGCACTTCCTGTATTACCACTTGACATCACAAGAGTTCTTGTTCACAGAAAGGGATTTTCTATTATCTTGTGTGAACAAGACATTTTTTTAAATCATTCTTTTAAGGCCCTTCAGGGACTCTGTACTACTTAACATTAATTTCAATCAGAAATTAAATCATGTTTAGCTTGGTGAATATGCCTGTATGTAGCCTACTAGAGCCCACATGCATCTTATGTTATCAGTAGCCCAGAATTATAATACAGGAAGCTATGTTTATGCTTGTATTTCTGTTTTAAAGCCCATCTTAAGTCAACACCAGTGTCTGTGTACACTGCTGCATGTATGTGTGTGTGAATGGGTGAGTGGTTCCTTGATGTAAAGTGCTTTGAGTGCCCTGAAGGTGAAAAAGCGCTATATAAAAATGTGACCGTTTACCATCTGATCGCTCATATCCACAGACCCACTGCTCAAATTGAGGTTTATTGGGCTGTAACCTAAGCCTACAGTGAATATGATCAGCTTGCTCAAATACACCTGCTCAGTAGGTATATTTGGTGCATATGGTTATGTGTTTTTATTACCGTTTGTGTGGTATGGTCCAGACTCTGTGGTCTCTAAACTTTAAAGTATGTATTTACAGATTAGATGTGTTGCATTACAGCATCAGGACTTCATATTTTGTTACGGCTCTGTTAAGACTTATAACTGTAATACTTTCTGTAGGTCTACTGCTTTAAATGAAATTTAATTATAATTACGTTTATATGTAACATAATAAACAGCATGAGAAGTATTGTTGCTCCTCGCTATCTCCTGGTATTAGTAAACAAACTTGTGTCTTCGGGTTCCCTGGGTTTTGTGAATGAGTATCAGATGGGGAGGGGCGTTTGTGTGGGGCCAGCGGTGCGTAAAGAGCGCGGTGCGGAGACGTCATGGATCAGAGGTGAGCGCGACAACACAGAGGGGGGAAAAAAGAAAAGAAAGAGGGAAGAGGAGACAGAGGAAGGAGCGGACACAACACGACACGAGCAGGTATTTAGCAGCAAACTACACGCAGGAAAGTGGCTTTCACCTATGTCAGATCGACCAGCCTTGATTCCTGCATGGTTCAGGGTTTGAGGTAAGATATAATTTTTAAATAGTTAAGTTAGATATGAATGAAACATGCACGTGGATTAAAGTTTAGATTATAAAATGTGGCTAGAAAATACTGTTTACGTTTGTCACTAACCAACAGGCTAAGTTGCGTTCATGTGACGTCATAATTTCAGACAGTGAGCACATCCAAGATTAATTGTGTTTAAAAGAATTTTACAAACAGAAAATCCACAAATGTGGATAAAAGTCGTTATTTGTCATGTTTTATCATATTTTAAACTTGGCATATTCACATCCTCTCAACTGACAGCAATTACGTCCTTAATAGAATAATGGCACCACTTCCTGGCTGAAGCTATTGTGAAAATTGAAAACATAATTTTATTTTTGTTTATTTATACTGACAGTGCAGGGTGTGCCAGTTTTTTATGTGGGTTGGTCCAATAATTACAGAGATAGTGTATTAGAAATATAAAAATATATATATATTTCAAGCTGTTTCATTTGCTTACGTCATTATGAAAACAAACAAAATATTATGACAATGAATGAATTAATGAATTAATCATTGCATTTATATAGCCCCTTTCAGCCCCTTTTCACCCAAAACCCTTTACAGATCATTGTTCATTCACTCCACACTCAGTGGTGGTAAGCTACTATTGTAGCCACAGCTGCCCTGGGGCAGACTGATGGAAGCGAGGCTGCCAATCTGCGCCATCAGCCCCTCCAACACTCACGCACACTCCACTTTCTAAATAGGCAATGTGGGTGAAGTGTCTTGCCTGAATGACAGTTTTTTACCGCTGGCGCCCCACTGTGGCACCTGATTTTCCCAGTGGTCTCCCATGTCAGTACTACCCAGGCCCGGCCCTGCTGAGCTTCTGAAATCTCACAAGATCAGGCTCTGATAAACTGGTATGGCCACAAATATATACATATATACAAATACAAAATCAGTGCTACAAAGGACATGATTTTGGATTGGATTTTGGAGAGAGGACACTGTGGCACCATAAATCTCTAATTTCTAACCTAAAACATGCACAGTAGGCTAATCTTCCAGCTAGCTACTCCAGCCTGACTAAACCGAGCTCAAGCTAAGGAAATGCTCCCCCCAGAATTTAAAGAGTCCACATTACTCTATTTTCTGATCTATGTTATAATGCTGTTTTTTGATCACAAACATACCTGGAGTTGTGTTTTATTTCATTCACACATGTTTAACACACAAACCCTGAACATTTAGGCTGATTTCTTCTCTCAGACTGAAAACACTCTGTTCCACCTTGTGATGTCATGTGGTAATACAGGAAGTGCACCACTGTGTTTTCAAGCTCTATCCACTTCCGCTAGATAATTTCAGACGTAGAATTGCCAGTCTCTACTGAATGGAAGGTAAAATGTAGCTGTTAACTTGAAAACTACTGCTTCATGACATCACAAGGTGGAACAGAGCATGTAGAGATGCAGACAGACTAATAATAAAGGGCTACTCTAACATGTGTGAATGAAACAAAACACAACTCCAGGTATGTTTTTGAGGAGGTAACAATGTTATAACACAGCTTAAAACTCACAGGAGTCAATTGTGTTTAATATAAGACCTTTAAGAATGGGTCAAATGCAGAGGGCCCATTTCCATACAAAGACGGTAAAGAATCCCACAACATTTGAGAGTAACAAAATGTGTACTGTTTACTTCAGTTTACCCTTACCATTGCAGTAAATTGACCCTGTAAAGGTTAAAGGACGGCAAGACTTAGTAACAACAGGAAGAGTGTATGTAAACCATGAATAATTAAAGGGACAAGGAGGGATTTGTCAGCCTGAGCCCTGAGACTTACATAATCTTATAACCACATGAGATGGAAATTTAGCAGCTACTTTGTCCTAACTTATCAATAATGCAACCACCTATCATTATTGGCTTTATAATCTTATGAATTATGGATCCTCAATAACTTTTTAATCAAGTGTCCAGACAGCTTTGCATGCACGCTTCCAAGCTTTGGGAGTTTTTCTTATTTTTTGTCCCCATTGTCCATGATCTGATAAAAAGGAACTGTGACACTTATGGACATGTAAAACAGTAATGCAAAGCTGTGTAACCCACTTATTTTCAGTCAAATCAGCCATTATAGGAAGAATCTGGACCAGTTTGTACTCCAAACCCACACAAAAAAAAAAAAAGCTCTAAAAGTTACAAAAATGTAAAGGTCTTATGTTACACAAAATTGACCTGGAGTTGTGTTTTGTTTCATTCACAGATGTTTGAGGAATCCTTTATTATTAATCTGTCTACATCTCCAAAGCTCAAAATGCTCTGTTCCACCTTGTGATGTCATCAAGAGGTAGTTTTCATGTTAACAAGTGTCTTTTACATTGTGTTCAGTAGAGATTGGCAATTCCAAATGATTCTAGTGAAGGTGTATGCAGTTTAGAAAGACAGTGAAGCACTTCTTGTATTACCACATGACATCACAAGGTGAAACACAGTGTTTTCAGTTTGAGAGAAGAATTCTGCCTAAATATGCAGGATTTGTGTGTTAAACATGTGTGAATGAACCAAAACACAACTCCAGGTATGTTTGTGATGAGGAAACAACATTTTAACATAACGTAATATTGGCCCTTTAAGTTACAGCTCTATTTAGAAATCTGACCTGTTTCCAGATGTCAGCGCGCTCCTCTTTCCGGGGCTCAAAGTTTCGTCATGTCTTTGGGAAGCCAGCGTCTCGAGAGCAGAGTTTTGATGGACTGCCAATCACCCGCGGCGTCCATGACACCCACTGCTGCGCTGTAAACCCCGCCTTCATCGCGGTGGTGACAGAGTGCTCGGGCGGGGGGGCCTTCCTCGTACTTCCCGTCAGTCATGTAAGTGATATCTGTACAATATCAGAAAAACAAGATATATACAGACCATCTCAAAAAATTTGAATATCATGAAAAAGTTCTATATTTTTTATCACTCATTTCAGAAAAAACTTGGAAGCTTCACTCTGTGTGTCATGAGTCTAAATAATACTGTATAAGGGTTTGACTTTCTGAAATGAGTGACAAAAAATATAACTTTTTCGTGATATTCTCATTTTTTGAGGTGATCTGTACTGCATAACTCAAAGTGATTCAGTGTAGCTGATGTTGTTCTTAAAAAGCTCTTACATGTGAATCTACAAAACAATTACTCCAAAATAATTCCCTGATAAAAGTGGGAAAATAAGTGTCTTTTAAAGTGCCTATGACAGGTTAGACCACTCATTTTACTAACACACTTAAGATCATTATATTTAAGATTTTTGAAAAAGCAATACACTCGTTAGCCCAATTTGGCAAGTTTTTTAGGTTTAAAATTTGACTTCCTCTTTGGAAATCGTGGCATCACACTATCAAAACTTTTCTAATGTACACAGAAATTATTATCTGACAAATAAAACACCTTTATTTTGTTGAATTAATGTTTAAAGTATCAGAATAAAATGTTTTCTTGTGCAAATTGTGTGGATAGAATTCTCCCTAGTGTGATTGTGACTGTTAAAAATATGAGCTGCAATAAATAAATAACAGAATGCAACACTTAAGTGGCTAGTTTGTAACTATAATGAGTCATAGACATTCATAATTCTGTCTACTGTCCAGAAACATAACCCAAATGTTCCCACTAGTACACAGAAAAAGTCCCCACGATATATATTGACACCCAAAAATGATTGTTGATATAGTATTTCTCATGACAGGCCTAATGGTAGCAAAGGGTGGTATCTGTTGATGAGTTGTGTGCCCTGCAGACCGGCCGGATGGACCCCCTGCACCCGCGGGTGTGTGGGCACAGGGCGCAGGTGCTGGATGTGAAGTGGAACCCGTTTGACGACCACTGCATCGCCTCCTGCTCTGAAGACTGCACGGTACCTCACTAATAAAACCTAAGAAGCATATAAAACAGTAGGACAACATATGCTTTTGTAGTGGCAGATTCAGATTTTCTGAGTAGGCCTGTTTTGAATAAGTAAGTACAGAGTAGTGGGCGGAGACACGGGGTAGTAGCCAACAGAACTTTTCTGAGCCTCAAATACAGGACAACCAAACATGCATGAATCAATCAAAACTTTGGGGAACACATTATAATGTTGTTTCCTCATCAAAAACTCCTTACACCTTCACTAGAATCATTTGGATAATTTCAGCCCTGGAACTGCCAATCTCTACAAACATAGGCAGCTGTTAACCTGAAGACCACTTCATGACATCACAAGGTAGAACAGAGCATTTTGAGCTTTGGAGATGTAGACAGACTAATAATGAAGGCTTACGCAAACATGTGTGAATGAAACAAAACAAATGAGCTAACAACATTATAACATGACTTAAAGCTCACAAGAGTCAATTTTGCGTAATATAGGACCTTTAAATCGAATTGTGTTTGTGTAGGTGAAGGTTTGGGACATACCAGTGAGTGGGGTGCAGCAGGACCTGACCTGGGCCACCAAGACTCTGATGGGTCACTCCAGACGCGTGGCCATCATCGAGTGGCACCCTACAGCCGAAAACCTGCTGCTGAGCTCTGCCTATGACTACAAGGTGAGTCCAGGATCACAACAGAGGTGGGTAGTACTCAGTTACATTTACTTGAGTAACTTTTTAAAGGTGCACTGTGTAACTTTTTTTCGGGGGTCCATCACCTGTTTGTTTCTATGGATATTTCATTGCTCTTCCTGGAATATTCCACAGTAGGACATTAAACAGCTCTACATTACATGTATTCAATTACAGGTGGTTTTATAGCTCAAAAATGCAGACAGGCATTCTAACTGGTTGCCTCTCCACAGATCTGATCTATAACTTGGTCTGGATTGGTGTCAGTGAAGATAGAAAGGTTTACTACCATACTATGAAACCTTTCAGATAAAGCAATAACATCTCCATGGAGACAAGCATTTAATGGACCCTCCACCAGAAAAGTTAAACAATGCACCTTTAAATATTTTTTTTTTCCCAGAGTACTTTTCTAGCATATACTTTTACTCCTATTTGAGTAATATTTTTATTGAAGTAACAGTACTTTTGTTAAGTTTTGGTTCCTCTTCCCACTGTGAGTAAGTCTACAAGTGACAAAAGCTTTATGTTGACAATATGAAATGATTTGAACATTTATGTTTCTTGCATCACTTCTTCAGATATGATTTTTGTCTGTCCTTTTGAAAATACCAGATTTTGTGCATTATTGTATGTTTTGTTGTGATTTCTATGATACTCGCGATACTGGGAATTCCAAATATTTAACTTGGCTCCAAATTCGCCCCTATAACTGCTAGCCTCATTGAGCTTAATTTAACTGGTGCCGAGTGCAGTGGGTGATGTCCACTTCTTTATATAGTTTATGATAATACCCCTTCTTTAAAAAAAATCACTGGATGGCTGGCTGGCTGGCTGTTTTTGACTTTTTACTATATTTATTTAATTGAACATAAACTAAAATCTACCTAACACACTGCCTCCATGTTGTGTGTGTGCAGGTGCTGTTGTGGGACCTGTCACAGCCTGGCTCGGTGCTCAGGTCCCCAGTGCGTGTGGTGATGATGCCCCTTCTGTACCGCTGTCCCTCTGAGGCCCTGCTCCTGTCAGTCTCCTTCAGCAGAGACGGGAGCGCTCTGGCCGTAACCTCCAAGGACAGACGCATCCGAATCCTGGACCCACGCACGGGGAAGATCCTGCAGGTGTCCAGCAGGGGGCCACACAGAGCCAGTAAAGTGCTATTCATCAGTGACAAGATGCTCCTCTCCACTGGCTCCTCTCCGTGGAACCAGAGGCAGATCGTGCTGTGGGACCCGGTTAGAAGTCCAGTTCATTATAGGCCTGTAGTGTGAAGAGTAGTGTTGTCATGATACTAAAATTTCAAACTTGATTTTAATACTAAGGAATAGACTCAAAACTCAAGATGAATTCTGATACCACAATGATAATAAAAAGACTCTTTCTCTAGACAATACAATGTGATTTTCAGCATTAAATCATAGTACTTTCTTTTATATTCCCATGTGGTCTTATATCTGTGTAATCCCTCAGTCGTCCAGGTAGGTTCCACAGTGGTCCATAGGTGTATACTAGTCTATGTGCTCTTGTACTTGTTCTGATACAGCTCAAGATCATTCTAAAGCTATTCAGGAAAGGTTCATTTCTGTCCTGTGAATGTCACTTTTTTACTATCGATACCTGCTCAAATGAGTCTCTAGTTTTAATTTATAGGCATTTGTGCATTCATTGCATTCACTATATACAACAACAGTCCCGTAACCTTTGGAGAATAGAGGGCAGGGGCCTGTATTACTCTATCGCAATGTACCGTTTTTGAAAATCTAATATTTAGTCTTATCATCGGTCAGTGTGTCTAAGTGGACCAAAATTTGTATTAGCTAATTAATTATTTTATATGATTATAAGTTTTTTGGTATTTATATTTAAAAAGGCTAATAAACTTACAAGTTTATCATTGTAAAAATACATTATTTCTTGTTTTTTGTTTTTTTTTTCGTTTTTTTTTGCTCAAGTAGTTGTTTTACATGAATGCCCATGCTGCTATAGTCTTATGAGTGAATTTTGCATCAGATACACAGAGATATGGAATAATTTTGAGAGCTTCTGCCACGCCCCCTTTTTAGTGGATTAATTGGTCAGCAGAACATGTCTTTAGTCGACTACAGCCCTATCAGTTAGTTTGAAAAGTTTTTGAAGTATTATAATTTATGTAGCAAAATTCGCAAGCAACCTTATCCTTGGTGTTGAAATCAAGTGTAAAGGTGCACTGTGTAACTTTACTGATGGAGAGTACGGTACCTGCTTGTCACCATGGAGATGTTATTGCTTTGCCAGGAATGTGAAAAACATGCCATTTTACTGTTAGCAGGGTTGTCATTCCACTGATCTGAAATGACAGATCAGATGGTGTCATCTGCTTGTCTCCATGGAGATATTATTAGTTTCAAGCCATACTGCGAGACATTCTAAGCAATGCAATAACATTTCTATTGAGACAAACAGGTTATGGACCCCCTACCATAAAAGTTACTCAGTGCATCTTTAAATATTACCATCATGACTACACTCACATGAACCTTTTCCGTAACTGTCTGTAACGATGCAGAGTTGGTCTGTTTTTTTCAGGAGGACCTGTCTGAGCCTCTGTATGAGGAGGACCTGGACGGAGCGGCTGGGGTCCTGTTTCCTTTCTACGACCCCGACACAAACATGCTGTACCTGGCCGGGAAGGTCGGACCCTCTGTGTGTGAAGCAGTGTCTCCTGTTAATAGAGGAGATACTTTGACTTTGACTTTAACCCTAACCCTATACTTTATGCGTGTAGTATTATGATAGAAACTTAGTAGTAACTATATTCTCTTTGTAATAAGCAGAGGTGGTAGAGTAGCCAAAAATTGTGGTCAAGTATGAGTAACTTTACTTCAAAATGATATTACTCTAGTAGGAGTACAAAGTTGTGGTCTAAGAAATTAAGTAAGAGTAAAAAAGTATTTGAGAAAACTACTACTCAAGTAACTAAAAGAGTAACTGTTGGAACATTGATTCATAATTTGAAGCTAATGTAATTTGAAGGACAAAATATTAATTAATGCACAAAATCTGGTATTTCCAAAGGATAGACACAAAAATTAGAAAAACTGCTTTATGTCTGAAGGAACAGTACAAGAAACACAAATGTCTGTGTAATCCCTCAGTTTCATATTGTCACATAAAGCTTTTGTCACATGTAGACTTTGACTCAAGTAAGAGTTACTGTTACTTCAATAAAATATTACTCAAGTAGGAGTAAAAGTATGCTGCTAGAAAAGTACTAAGTAATTTCTTTAAAAAGTTACTCCAGTGAAGTACTATCCACCTCTGCCTGTGATGTAGTTAAATGCCATACGGTGTAACATTCCACGCAAAGCAATAACAGCTGCATACAGACAAGCAGTGGTGGACCATTCAGCAGAAAAGTTACACAGTGGAGCTTTAATTGTACAGGGGGTTAGGGGGCACTTTTTTTTTTACTTCTAATTTATCCCTTTATATTTTCAACTAATATTTACATAATGTGTGTAGCCTGTGATGCATTTGTGTGTCGTAGGGAGATGGGAATATTCGGTACTACGAGCTGAGCGCCGAAAAGCCTTTCCTCAGGTTTCTCACTGAGTTCAGGTCCCTGCTGCCACAGAGAGGCCTGGGTGAGACCTCTCTGTACTCTGTATTTGAAGAGCCCATATTACGCTGTTTTCTGCTCTAATGTCATTACCTCCTCAAAACAGACCTGGAGTTGTGTTTTGTTTCATTCACACATGTTTAACACACAAACCTGCAGATTTAGGCTGAGTTCTTCTCTCAAACTGAAAACTCTCTGTTCCTCCTTGTGATGTCATGTGGTAATACAGGAAGTGCTCCACTGTGGTTTTAAACGCCATAGACTTTAACTAGAATCATTTGGATGATTTCAGCCCAGGAATTTCCAATCTCTACTGAACAAAAGGTAAAAGATAGCTATTAACTTGAAAACTACCACTACATGACATCACAAGGTGGAACATCTTTGGAGATGTAGACAGACTAATGATAAAGTGTTACTCAAACATGTGTGAATGAAACAAAACACAACTCCAGGTGTGTTTTTGAGGAGGTAACAACATTATAACATGGTTTAAAGCTCACAAGAGTCAGTTTCATGTAATGTAGGACCTTTAATATTAGACTTTGTTTATGTTTTGTTTTTAGGAGTGATGCCAAAACGAGGGTTGAACACAAAGGCGTGTGAAGTTTACAGGTTTTATCGCCTGATTTGTGTCAAAGATTTGGTTGAACCGCTGTCGATGATCGTCCCCAGAAAAGAGGTGGGTGGTTCTATTTTAAAAGTGCACTAAGTAACTTTCCTGATAGACAGTCTGCTCTACCATGCTCTGTCTCCGTGGAGATTGTCATTGTTTTGTCCAAAATGTTCCACAGAATAGCATTAATAGAATAGAATAGAATAGAATAGAATAGAATAGAATAGAATAGAATAGAATAGAACTGAAAGCCTTTATTGTCATTATACAAGTACAATGAGATTTCAAGCTTCACCATGATGTGCACACACAATAAACATAATAAACATAGGAGAAAAGTATACAATAAAACTAATATAAAATTACTGTCCACAGTATTTACATTCACTGTACAATAAAGCTAAAATAAGGCTAATGGCAAGAATTTGTCATTAGCCCTATAACTGATCAGGTAGAGGATCAGAAAAATTATACCCATAAATGTATCCATTTCCATGGAGACAAGCAAGTGATGCCACCAAGCCACGTTACAGGTCAGACCTATGGAGAGGAGACCATAGTAATGCTAAGGTATATTTTAATCTAGCAATAGCAAACTTGTACTTCTGGCCTGGAAAAATCCAGACTCATCGCTGTACCAGCGGCTGATATAACAAATACAGAGAGATATCCATCTGGATTTCCCGGCAATTGTAATTCAATACATGCAAAGTAGATAGCCAAACTGTGGAACATACAAGGCTGGGAATACCATGTGCTGCAGCACCTGGAAACACACAGCAGTGGCTCTAATGGAAACTGTTGTTGTGTTCTTAGGCAAAACACTTCACCCACCGCATAATATGAGTGTCGTGTGTGTGTGTGTGTGTGTGTGTGTGTGTGTGTGTGTGGTGTGTTGGTCAGGGGGGCCGATGGATACTATTGTAGCCACAGCTGCCCTGGGCCGATCACTAAAGCATTGAGCACCTTTGGGTGTCTTGAAAGGCAATATATCCTATTACATTATTTATTATAATCTCCTTAGATGATTCTGATTCTGATGGATTTGCAAATGAACTTGTCTCATATGCAGCCTGGTGTTTTCCATGAAGACTTGTATCCACCGACAGCAGGAAACCAGGCGGCCATGACGGCTCAAGAGTGGCTCGCAGGGGTCAACAGAGGTCAGTGCGTCAATAGATTTGGTTTGTTTAGCCTCCTGTAGTAGAGCCTGGGATTAGTCCTGATTTAGAGTCCTGATTTAGTTTTGGTTTAGGGCTAGATTAGTCTAGGATTAGTCCTGGTTTAGTACTGGTTTAGTATTGGTTCAGTCCTGGTTTGGTCATTGCTTTATACTAGTATTAAACATATTTTACCCATGTGCTTTTGCTTTTCAGGGCCTATACTCATGTCTCTGAAGCCTGGGACTCGAGTGACCAACCCTTACCCAGAATCAGCTCCTAAGAGAGGGCTAAACCGACAGCCCAGCTCCCACTGGATCCACTTAGAGCCAGATCTCACTGCACTGACACGAGATATGGACTTTATGGAGGAGGTACCACAATCATGTTTAAAGTGATGGAAAGATAACTGAAAAAGTCTTCTCAAGTAAAAAATGTAGTGTAATGTATGAAAACACCAGGATCATGTAGAGCGGGTTAATACGAACATTTTAAGACCAAAATAACAAGGCTCACAGCAGCAGTTACAGAGAGAGGGGCCATAATATTCCAATGTAAGTCAGTTGGAGTCAGAAGGAGCTGGAAGTGCCCACCCCATGAACACTTCCTATTTGGAACGCGGTGGCCATGTGTTCATTTATACAGCCTATGATCTATATCTGCTCAAATTACTATCAAGTTTCGATATTAGTTTTAGTATCGATCTGATTCTCGATACTTTTGACAGCCCTACTGTTTTGTCCAGGCGTTCTATGAGGAGCAGTTGTCTTACCAGGACCTGAAGTTCTCCCATGAGGTGAATGATCTCTCAGGCTGGACCATGGATGAGACGTTCCTGCCTCTGTGGCCGTACTGCTGCACACCGCACTGCTGTGAGCCCACTGAGAGACCACCTCCAAACACTGAGTCAGAGGTACACAAAAACATTCAACAAAATCAAACATCACGACACTAAATAGATGTATTTCAAGTATTTTCATGTTATATGGATTCATTTGAAACTGATCATCTTAAAAAAACATTTATTTCAACTTTTTTTGAGTCTTAAAATCATCTTTGTTAAAGTGTAACTAAACACTACACTATTTTATTTTATTTTTTTTAATAGTACATTGTGTAAGGTGTTTTATTAGCATTATCTACTGTTCTTAGACTTAGACAAACCTTATTGATCCACAAGGGAAATTATTTGGACACAGTAGCTCATGCATAAAAAAAAATAAATAAATAAAAATGGTAAGAAAAAATTCAAAATGAGTAGCAAAAATATAGCAAGAGGCTGATGTCATATAAGGCATAATTATATGAATGTATATGTACAAGTTAAAATAAAATACAGAAAAATATAGTAATACAAATATACTGTAGAGGTTGTAAGAAAAAACAGTGCAAAGATTAAATTCATATTTTTTTGCATTCAAATATCAGCTTTTACAGGCATTTTACAAACAGCAAGAAGAGATAAGAGAACTACGGGAGCAACTAAATCAGAAAGAGGTAAATAATAATAACAATAAAATAAAACTGGTGGAAAACTAATGGTAGTAAAATCTACAAATTATTTTCTTGTATTTTGTTGCAGGAGAGAATTTCCCAACTTGAAATAGAGATTAAAGTAACAAGAAACAACATGAGGGCTTCATTCTGAATGTCTATTTTATTTTTAGCTCAGTGGTTTTGTTTTTGTAAAATTATTTGTAAACACTGAAAGGTTTTGAGAAATTGATGAATACTGACTGCAACGCACCTTTTCCCCACCAGATGCGATTAAAGATCAGATTAAAGACTGCAGAAATATTTTATCTGTCCTTTTAAATAGAGTTAAGGACAATAAAATGACTTTGACGTGAAGTCAAATTTGCACATCTGAATAAAAAGACTAAAAGAATGTACATCTGTAAATTTGTACGAACTTTTTTGACTTTATGCAAGTGTTGTCATGATAATAAAATTTCAAACTCAATTTCAATTCTAAGGAATATACTCATACTAATATACAGAGAAGACACTCATTACCAATTCTGATACCACGATGATAATAAAAAAACACTTTTATTTTCAACATTAAATGGTAGTACTTTCCTTTATATTTCTATGTGACCTTATATCTGTGTAATCCCTCAGTGGTCCAGGTAGGTTCCGTAGTGGTCCATGGGTGTACTGTATACTAGTCTACGTGCTTATCTTATACTTCTTCTGATACAGCTCAAGATCATTCTAAAGCTATTCAGGAAAGGTTCATTTCTGTTGATGTTCTAGTTTCAATACTAGTTGCTATCAATTAGTATCCGATTTCCTTTTGACAACCCTATATGCCTGTATACTTTAAGCCCATAAGACAGTTTAGGCAAATTTCACTAAAACATAGTTAAACATAAGAATCTATTTTGGTGAAGTTTATAATTTTACTTCCTGGTTGGACAGGAGCAGCAGGTAATTCCACAATTGTTACCTATCAAACATGTTAACAATGACTCGTCTGAATTGTAACTATGATTAGACCAATAACAAAAATGACAGGTTTAAACTGTCAGAAAAACGCCTTCCTTCCTCGTAAATAGTCTCTGCATTTTGGATAGTTTTCCGTGTTGATGACAGGATGAGTTTGATTATTTGAACTTTAAAGATATCTTTACTCAAAATCTTTTCTGAATCTCAAAAATTCTAAATTAATTCTAAGTAAAGAAACCCCAAAACAGCAACAAAATGTCACAAAATGTTAAGATTTTATTTACAAAGTCCTTTGAGTATTATTTTTGGATTTTCCTTTAAGTTACAGAAAAGTAAAAAAAAAAAAAAAAAAACAACAACAAAAGAACAAAAGCCAGTCAGTGTATGAACGGATCTACAACCACACAAAAGCATATTCAACAGAATTGTAATTTTCTGCAAAAATATTTATTTTAAAAAGCTTTTGTTTGGCGAAAGAGAGAAGACATTTGCCCTGAGCGCGACCGGCCGCAACAAAATTATGGATCATGAATTTTGTTTAATTTAGTATATTTGTAGTCTTTTAATTTAGTTTTATACACAAACCTATTGACTTCATTAGACAGGAGTTTGCATGCTTTACTTTGGGATGGCAGATCTGAGCTATGACAACGAATATTGCTTAGAATTAGATCAATGTTTAATAAATCGTGTGTGTAATATAACTAGGACCACATAGCTGCTGTCAAAAGATTTCCCCAGTTTTTTTAGGTGATATTATAGCTCAGAAATGTTGCCAGTTGGACTACAGCGCGCTTAAAGATTCACTATGTAACTTTTCTGGTTGGGGAGGGGTCCATTATCTGCTTAGGTCAATTTGCTTCATTTGAAAATGTTGCATAGTACGTCATTAAAAATTTGCCTGTAATTGAATAAAGGCAAGCTAGAGGTTTGTCATTGCTAAAAAAATGTATGCGCACTGTAAGTGGGGTGACCTATGACCTTGTCTCCATGAAGATAAATTTAATGCCATACTGTGAAACATTCCAGACAAAGCAATAATATCTCCATGGAGAAAAGCATTTGACAAATAGTCCACCAGAAAAGTTACACAATGCACCTTTCGATGCCACATTGCGGAACTTTTACTGGGGAGAGCTTCTTTCTGGAGTTGTATAAAGGAGGAAAAAAATAAAAAAAATGTTAAAATAATTTATCATAATTCTTTTTAAATGGAACACACCAATGAAAAAGGAGAATTAGCAGCCAATAAAAGCTATGTATTTTTTTCCCCACATTAACCTTGTCATTGCTCCCATCTGCTACTCCAAAAACTGTTGTCAATAACTACCGAAGGAAAAACAATGTTGCATGCCCAAGTATCCTACCTAGACCACTTTTGTACAAATACAAGACTACCACTTCAATATGCACAAAATATTACCATCTTTTTGGAATCATTGTCTCGTTACTTGGTTTTAAGCTGCCAGATGAGGGACTGGAGCGCGCTTAAAGATTCACTATGTAACTTTTCTGTTTGGAGAGGGGTCCACTATCGGCTTGTCTTGATTTGCTTTGTCCGACAATGTTCCACAGTAGGGCATTAAACTTGCCTGCAATTGAATAAATGCAAGATAGAAGTTTGTCACTGCTTAAAAAAAACCCCAAAAAACAAAAAAACAAACCCCTTCACTGCATTCAAACTAAGTGGGGTCGCCTCTCCACAGATCTGACCTATGAAATGGCCAGGTGGTGTTGCAAGCTTGTCTCCATGAAGATAAATTTAATGCCATACTGCGAAACATTTCAGGCAATGCAATAAGACATCACAAGCAGGTGGTGTACTCCTCTACCAGAAGTTACGTAGTGTATCTTTAAGACAATGCGCATACCCTTCTATGTTATAGTTTATAAAGCTACATTTTATTGATTCTTTAGCAGTTTGGATGTCAATTTTTTAACATTTGGATAAAGTTGTACAGGGTAATAAGACCTGGAAGAGGAAGTGATTGAATGCGGCCATGTTTGGGTGTTTGAGGAGATCATGTGATGCAAGTAGGAGGGGTCAGAAGGAGGTCACATGGTTCTGGAAACAGGGGGCGAGCTTTATTAGTCGTCATCGTCGTCATCATCGTCGTCGTCCTCGCCGTCTCGCTTTCTCTTCTCGCCTTTAGTCGGAGAAGAGTCCTCATCTGTGGATAGGAGGTTAGAGTTAAAGGGCCCATATTACGCCATTTTCTGATCTCTGTTATGTTTCAAAAACGTACCTGGAGTTGTGTTTTGTTTCATTCACACATGTTGAACACACAAATCCTGCATATTTAGGCTGAGTTCTTCTCTCAACCTAAAAACACGCTGTTCCACCTTTTGATGTCATGTGATAATGCAGGAAGTACTCCACTGTGTTTTTAAACTTAAAACATACACATTCATTTGGATAATTACAGCCCTGAAATTTACTTTCTATACCCAACAGATACCTTTTACCTTTGGTTAACTTGAAAATTACCACTACATGACATCATAAGGTGAAACAGAGCATTTTGAGCTTTGGAAGATATCTACAGCCTGATAATACAGGGTTACTTAAACCTTGTGTGAATCAAACTAAAGACAACTCCAGATATGTGATGAGGCAACAACATTCTAACATGGCTTTTGCGTGATATAAATAATAAAACACAACTCTAAAACGGTGCTTATCGTGACACTGAAAGATGCTCTGAAATTGAGGGAAAAAATAAAAAAAACAATACAATTATGAGTTGTAAAGGAAAAGAATATCCTGGGTGGATGGTGGTGCAGTAATAAGCCTAAAATGGCCTTAAGAGTGGAGGAGTGGCATTTAATATAGGTTTTTGCAGAGCTGAGCTAAAGTCAATAAATGTCAGTGGCAACATTTTAAACACTTAACAAATGCAAGAAAAACTTCAGAGGACACTTCTACTTTTAAAAAACGTAGGTCTTTGTGTGTCGGGGTAATGCTAATTTCAGAGCCTGATAAATAACTTATTATCCTTAAATAACGCCACAAACTGAAAAAATCTACACCTAAAGATAATTTGATGTGTTATTTTATAAAGAGCACTGAAGATTTACTCACCATCATCCTCTTCATCGTCGTCATCCTCGTCGTCATCTTCACTGTCGACGTCGCCGTTCACTTCTCCATCCTTAAACAAAATATAAGAATTAAATATTGAATTATGGCAGACATTTAGAGTACATTATTTCATTACCTTTTTTTTCCCCCTTCACATTTTTTAATATAGTTAAAAGAAATAAATCAATAAGCTCAAAAATTTTGAAAACCTCAGTTTCAAAGAAGAAAAGGGTGTGATTTTTGACACCACCTTTTTTATTTATTAGACTTAAGCCCTACTCACACAGGATCTTTGGTAATATGTAATAATTGCAGGGGATACCTGAGATCTTAATCCTGTGCGAATACTCCATGTCTGTAATTTGTAAAGTAAAAATTCAGACCCAGATTACCTACTATATTTCGCCAAACACAGATGTCTGGTGATAATACTAGTCTCGTGCGAATCTGCATCTCAGTGTTTGTTGTTGTAATTGCGCGCCTTTTCATTCTTTCTTTTCTTTCCGCGTTCTTTTCTCTTTCAATCTCAGTGTCAGTAAAACAGTAATTTACTGACTTTCACGAATATGCTGCAAGTAACACAGAGGCGGGGCGGTAATTTGCAAATTACCAGACGTCCCCATGTTATATTTATCCTGTGTGAACAGGGCTTTAGACAAACTTTATAATAAATACATTTATTATTATGTTTATTATTATTATTATTTTAGCTCAAAATGATTCTGCTCTTCATTTTCAGTTTCAGTTCAAACTCTGACCTCATCTTCATCGTCGTCGTCATCATCCTCTTCAGCCACAACATCTTCATCATCGTCCTCTTCCTCGTCCTCGAAGTCCTCAGACTCGCCCTCTGAGAATCAAAGAAGAACGTTACTAAAGCCCAGAATGGTGGTAATGAGTAGGGATGATTTATTGGATGGTTTCTCCAGATCTCAGTATTGACTTTGCAGCTGATGTCATCAACATTCCCCGGGGGTGTGAAGCTAACTGAAAGCACTACTCTGTTAGAAGCTCTGTTACTCAAGTTAGACAAACTGATCTTTATTTTAACTAAATCTGACCATTAAGCCTTGACTTGGCTGGAGCTACAACAGGTGAGAGGATTTCTGCTGTTAATCAAGTCTCTCACACTAGCCAGCATTAACGGCTCATGATTCAAGACGATATTATCACAATATGGTGACACGTGACATAATTGATATATTTCAAATGATGTATTGCTGTTTTTTAAGAACCAAATACATTTTAGCAACAATATGTATTTGTTAAACCACTACTTGCGTAATATGAAATACATTACTATAATATTATTTTAAGCATTGTGAATAGGTCAAGTGTATTGCATAAACAAGTTTCTGTTCACTAAATAAGCAACAAAATTGTACCAAATTTCATATCACAATAAATCGATATTTCAATATGTTTGAAGTCAGAAATGAGCAATTTTGCCATAACCTGGAACAAACATATTACCTCTTTGTGTAGGTCAATGTTCTATGTGCATTGTTGATAAACAACTAAACTAACTAAACTAAATTAAACTCTTAAGTAGAACTGGACATAGAATAATGTTATATTGCTGTATTTTTACACAACCATGCAACAAGCAGCTGCAAAGTATCAATATAGAATTAAAGTTGGAAAAGAACCATCCACAGTGAACCATGAGCAAAAATAAGAATAAAAACAGTCCTGACCCAGACCTTCTTCTTCATCCTCGACCCCGTCTCCCTCTGAGTCAGACGCCTCGCAGTCGTCGATGTCATATCCATCCAGATAAGTGAGCTGTGGGAGGAGCTTAAAGATGGACTCTTTGTAATCTGCCAGGTTTGTCACTTCACAGTTAAACAGGTCCAGACTCTTCAACTGAGGCAACTTTTTCTACAGGAACATAAAAAAATGTAACAAAATAAGACTATAAATAATGTCCATCACTATTTCAGTTAGGATCAATTAATGGCGTCTTAGTCGACCAAATGTATTTAGATAAGGATTTATATGGAATAACTTCAGAAAGGAGAAGTTGGTGAGTGAGTTTTTTTTTTTTTTTTTTTTGCATTTGTAATTAAAAAAAAAAACAGATTAAACTCAAGACTCACAAGTTTAATCTGCGTTTATATAAATAGATTGTTTCCTAGTTCATTTTTTTTTTGCATAAATAGTAGTTTTTGCATGAACCCCTGGGCAGGTGTAGTCTTGTGAGTGGAGTTTGGATCAGATGTACAGAGATGCATAATTGTTTTTGCTTTTGCAATGCCCTTTTAGTCAATTAAAGACATGTCTTTTGTCAAATACAGCCCAACAGGTCAGTAGAGTCCATAGCTGATGAATTATGCATACTAAAAGTGAATAAACTAAATGTGGGCCTCACCAGTGGCTCGAGGGTACTGATGTCTTTGAACTTGTTCCCGCTCAGGTTCAGATGTGTGAGGTTCACCAGTCGCTCAGCCAGAACCTCCAGACCCCCAGATATCCTGTTGTCACTCAGCTCTAACTGCAAAACAAAACACAAAACACACATTTACTTTAAGTGTCAATAAATATGTGGCTTTCCAAGTAACAACATGAAATGACTGATTCTGATCCAAGTCACAACAAATGGGTTATTAATTAATTAATAATAATAATAATAATAATAATAATAATAATAATAATAATAATAATAATGCATTAATTAATCATTGGATTTATATAGTGCCTTTAAAAGACACCCAAAGCATTTTAGTGCATTGTTCATTCACTCCGCAATCAGTGGTGGTAAGCTACTATTGTAGCCACAGCTGCCCTGGGGCAGACTGATGAAAGCGGGGCTGCCAATCTGCACCATCGGCCCCTCCAACCACCACCAACACTCATACTAAGTAATGTGGGTGAAGTGTCTTGCCTAAGGACACAACATCAGTTTCCACTAGAGCCACTGCTGCTCCACTGTGACACTTAATATTCCCAGTGGTCTCCCATCCAACAACTAATCAGGCCCTAATCATCCCCGCTTAGCTTTCTGAATGTGATATCTCTGTAACTCCCGAAAAGGGGGTTAAACCAGCCTTTTCACAAAAATCCTACTGGTATGAGACAAAAATAATTTTTTGGCCTTTCTGTACATAAGAGAACATTTTTATTAACCCGTTTGTATCCCATTTGAAAACACAAGCTATGATAATAGACTGGGAATAATACATATTTGAAGCAGAAGTGACTTTACCTTTTTGAGTTTCTGGAGTTTGGGGATCTCTGCGACGCTGGTCAGACCGACGTTGATGAGGCTGAGACGTTCCAGGTTTGCAAACTCTTCTGTGATTCCCTCGATCTTCCCTTCACTCGAGCGACAGTTGTCCAGAACCAGCTCCTTCATCTACAATTCAAATATTAATAACATTTCATACAAAAAGTTGTCAACAATATATGTATATGGCCATATATGAAATGTAAAAGGTTATGAATGCCTGATCTTCGTCATTTTTCACAATAGGTGAAAAAGGTGGGTGATTATAGGGCTGTGTGATACTGGAAATTTTGACTATACACAATATGACTGTTAAGAACTGTGCTATCAATATTACTGCAATACTTTTTCAATCAAGGCTAATTTGCAATATAATGTGTAGCCCTAAAATATGACAAAAATTAACAAAAATGATCATGTAGTAAGGTACTGACTCCTACCTGCACAACACAACTGAGACGCTATTGTTTTACCTGGAATTACATGTTGGTATTAAATTCTAAATCTACATTTTTATGAAGACAAGCTGACACCACCAGGCAAAATTACAGGTAAGCTCTATGGAGAGGCGACTTAATCACAGTATGAATGCACGTTTTTCATTTGATTTGCAAAGTAATTGAATAAATCCAAGGAAGGCACGATTAATGCCATATTATGCAACTCAATAGGGACAAGCTATAAACAGACCCTACACCAGAAAAATGTACAAAGTGGATCTTTAAAAATGTTCAATACCTTTTACTACCATTGTCGTTTATAGTTTGTCATATTGTTCATTCCTACTTAATATAACATAAATATCCCTCGTGGGTCAATAGTTTGTCTCGAAGTCTACTCTCACCTGTAGTGAAAAAAGATCAAGCTCAGGCCCACATTACTTTATTAATTCAGCTGTGGTTGCACAGAGAAAAGAGTTTTGTTACACTATGAGTCACTTAAATAACTGTCATCCTCAAACTTGTCAACCACAAACTTGCAAGGATGCAAAGAAAGTGGATTCAACTTTTCGCCAAATGGTATTAAGAAAGTCCCTTAAAAATTTCCCCCTTTTAATGTAGATATTTATGGTAATTTTGTTCAGGCAGAGAATGGTAAGACATTATATGAAATGGCCTGTTTTCTCAGATGTTTTATAATTTTTATTATAATATTAGCTGTAGTTTATCATATCAATCCATTATCCTGATGCAGCTTTAGTTTAGAGGCATTATTTACTCGTCTACTTCGTTTAAGAGATAAAATAAGTAAAATAAATATATTGGTTAAATAGTTTCATAAAAGAGTTGCGAATTCATCCACCTGCTGTTGGTAAACTCAATACATGCGTGTCGCTGCCATTTAGCCACACAGCTAACGCATATTTATCAAACTTTTTGCAATTTCGTTAATTTTTTCCACTTATTTAAGCATATGTAATCGATCTACCGAACCCAGCGTTGTGATCTGTAAGAATTTCGTGATTTAAGATAGCCGCATGTTATCATAAAGTAAGAAAATTTAGTATTTTAGCTACCTAGCATTTTGCTAGCTACGCGCCTTCGTGCTTGGGCTCCGACTAATCTCTGGGTAATACAGTCTAAGGGTGCAAGATCACAGTACGATTAATTTTACAAAGTGAGTTATAATTCATATTTTGTGACTAAAAATAAACTCATATACTGAAGATCTAGCAACCCACACCCACTGCAGATGAGAAAATGGCAAAATATGTCGGTATTATGATGTACACCAACATTACTCTTGCATTTCAAAACTTATATTTTGATTAGTCGTAAATTATTAGAGCTTTTAATTCAACAGTGTAAGAAAAACATTCAGCGCTAAACTTATTAGAGTTGAGCAAATGCAATACAATTTAACAAGACATCAGAAACTAGTCGGGCCCGCGAGTAGATTTTTACGCATAACCTACAGCAAATATTAGCAATTCCTGTAAACTATAAACTCCGTAATTTACATTTTTATCACGTTTGATTAAAGGGGGAATAATTTGCAAGTAATGTGCACCAAAATGAAGCCGAAACTGAACTGTGACTTGCAGTTATCGAGAGGCACAACTGCGCGTAAAACGAGTTCCAACGCGTAAAACCAGATTATCGTATTTTCTTTAGCAAACCCTATCAATTTGTACATCAAAACACGTAGCTTGGAGTACATTTAAGATATTTTGGCCATTTTAAAACATTTCCAAGGCTGCAGACATCAACCATGTGCTCGAAGACTCCTCCTCCAGCAGCTCTAACCGGGTCTATGGACAAATTACGCGGAAAAAGTGCGCACGGAAACAGGCACTTACCTCCGAAGGGGACCGGTGCCTCAACTCCAGCGAGAGCCTCTTTTTCATGTCCATTTTCGGCTGTTTTTGGTCTGAGTTCGGATCGTAAAGTGTTTCTTCTTGGTTCTCTCTTCGGTAAAAACACGAGGAGCCGCAGTGAAGGCAGACGAATAACAGAGAGAGCTTCCGGCTCCGGGTTTCACAATAAAAGTTCTTAGTTCCTGTCCGCTTACATCCGCCGGGCGTGAGGCTCGTTCAGTCGAGTATGAGAAAGAGGAACGATGAACAGGTCTGAAATAAGTGGTGCTTGTCAGTAGATGTGTTATTTTTTAATTATAGATGCTTTCATTTATGTATTTTTTTTTCTATTTCTATTTCTATTTTGTAACTGTGATGGCACCTCTTCACAGATCTGACCTACAACTTGGCCTGGTTTTGTCCATAGATATTAAGTGAGTTTGACATTGGATTTGAGTTTTGATCCACCAAAAAATAGTCTCATAATCCTAAAATTCAAACTTGATTTACGATTATAATACTATTAGAATTTAGAATTTTGCTCAAATTAGTAGTTTTGAGTTAGTATCATTTAGTAGCCTGATTTTCTGTACTACTTTTGACATCTCAGTTATCTTATATATTACAAAATAGGACATTGGATCACACTTCTTTCTTTTCTATAGTCCTATAATAGCTGTTTTTGGAATTTAAAACCGTCACTTGTGTAAATACGTATTACAAATCACATTTTAATCTGACGGTCGCGCGGCCCGTTTCCTCTTTGGCTCTGTCCAACTTAATGAAACGTTTGAGCTTCGTGTGAAAAATGGGTCAAGCCGTTTGATGCTTTAAATGACCATCGGATATTTTACACAAATCCACATAACCCCAAAATGTTTATCTTAGATCGCTATTGTAGTGGTCCCAAAGAAATGAAATTATCTATACACATAAAAAATACACTTAAGTCATATTTATTCGTATTGCATATTTTATTTTTAAAGTATTTTTTTTATTTCGTGTTTTTTTTTGTTCGCGAAACAGAACACAAAGCATAAATGTGCTAATTCAAATTGGACATACATTTACAGAATCCACATTTTAACGTGTAACATTTTGTACTTTCTTGTTTATTTTGAAGCAGAATAGATAAAATTTAAACTTTTTCACAAAAATGTTAGATTTTCCGAGAGGACGTGAAGGCAAGATTTGGAGGGAAACTGCGCAAAGTGAAAACCATGGCATGTAAATTTTAGATTTTAAAAAATATCCACCCTTTATTATGATCACTTCTTTGCACTTTTGGCATTCTTTGACACTGAAAGGGAACAGCTCTGAATAAAAAAATAAAAATTAAAAAAATTAAAAAAACATTTCAGGAGCCTTTTTTTAATTTGCTGCATAATTCTTTATATCTTGCATTGTATATTTGATGTCTTCCGTATCTAAAATGTAGAAAGTATTAAACAAAGAAAAAAATTACGAGAAGGTGTGTCCAAACGTGTGGTAGCGTACATGAAGCGGGTAATAATATTTTAGGCCATTTTATCTTTGCCCAGAAGATGGCGCTGTTGATCATTAACGTTTGCATTGTACTGTACTGAACTGTGTTACGTAACAGTTGGATTCATTGAATTTTAGTGAATAAACTCATTACAATTCAAACCTGGGCCAGAAGTAGTTTATTATAATGAGAAGTGGTATATATTTTATCCTGGTGACAATTAAATTAAAAATAATAAATACGATTATTGTAATGCAAACTATTTTTTTTAATTAATGTTCCTGCCAGTCCAGAAAGAAAATATAGGCCATTGTCCAAATAATGCCCATATTACTCTATTTTCTGATCTATGTTATAATATTTTCTCACCAAAAATATACCTGGAATTGTGTTTTGTTTCACTTACATCACAAGGTGGAACAGTGATTTCAATCTGAGAGAACTCAGCCTAAATATGCAGGGTTTGTGTGTTAAACATGTGTGAATGAAACAAAACACAACCCCAGATATTTGTGATGAGGAAACAACATTAGAACATAGATCAAAAAATAGCGTAATCGTTCAAACATTAAGAAGGTTTGACTGAACGAACCCTGAAATACAAAATAAAGCGACAGGATGAGCTTATTACATTGTCATAGTGATATCTTTATTGTCATTACATTGTAGTCATCTTCACGACAAGCAGATATACATACAGTGGTCTTATATATCATTGTCCAATACAAGGAGAGCAACAGTTAGTATCACAGCTATTCAATGACCACGCCTCAAACATGTGCCCAAAACCAGGCCCGGAATTCAACCCACAACCCCACATCTGAACTGCTCCACAAAGAGAAAACCAGTATTTATTTGGATTTTCAATTAAATGGGATTAAATAAGTATAAAATCTTCAAAGTTCAGTGCAGGAAAATGCCTTGCTGATTTGGGATAAACCAGGACTAACAAAGGCTTGAGTAAACCAGGGCTGCATCAGACTTAATCTAATAATGAACTTCTAATTCAGGATTTAACTTAAATGAGATTAACAATGGAAA
Organism: Taenioides sp. WSHXM2023; assembly: GCA_029959045.1. Taxonomy (NCBI): domain Eukaryota; kingdom Metazoa; phylum Chordata; class Actinopteri; order Gobiiformes; family Gobiidae; genus Taenioides; species Taenioides sp. WSHXM2023. The sequence continues at coordinate 16,725,473 of CM057106.1, read as the reverse complement.
CTGTTACAAAATGGATCTAAATAAGAATTAAATTGAACTTTATCTGGCCCTAAACCAGGACCTAACCTGGTCTAAACCAGGTCTAAACCAGGACCTAACCTGGTCTAAACCAGGATTTAACCAAGTCAGGTCAAAACCAAGTCTAAAACTGAACTAAACCTGTCTAAAACCTGGTAGGGTAAACCAGGATTGCACCAAAACTAAATAATATCTAATTTGAGCTGTCTTTGTGGAGCAGAAATGTCTTGATAACTAGTGCCTGACCAATAAATATGACACTTAAATAAATAAATAAATAAATAAATAAATAAATAATAAACTCTTTACAGACGGTCCATAATCAGGCTGAAGTGTGAACCCCCCCCCACACACACATACACACACAGAGCCCACAGAAAACACAGGTTCAGAGGCGAAGGGCACAAGGCGAACACAACATGTCAGACCACGCCCACTTTACTGTCAACAAGTGATTAATGCTTTAAAGGAAAGATTTTGACTTCTAATTTCATAAACCTGACCTGTCTGTGTCCCCAGATACGAGGTAGAGAATTCCATCATAGCTTTTACTGACAAAAGTTCTAAAGCTGATTTATCGCTAATTACAAAAACATTGGATATGATGCACAAGTTGTTTATTTCGATTATCCAATCGGAAAGCAGAATGAGCCTCACATGAGTCTCTCATTTGTGTTGCCAGTTTCAGTGGTGAAATCCAGTTGATTTAAACCTAAAATGCCTCTCTCTGATCTGCATCTGCAGCCAGTCCTTGAATCAGTGCTAGTGCAGCCTCTGCAGCTCAGGGAGGGAATTCTGGAGGTTCTGAGCTTAACATGAAGCATGGCCCATAGAGGCTACTGAGAATGAGAAAAACTTGGATGCGTCCTTCAAATGCAGGTTAGGCTCTGGCAACACAGGTTCAGTTGTGATTGTGGCATTTAAAAAAATTTTTTAAAACAGAGTGCTGGATACATACAGTACTACTATTAATCAAGTTATTATTAAATTGGTAAAGTATTATTAATATATTTTTTGCTAAATGTGGGTGTGGTCTGACAACACTGTTGTTTTGAAAACAGTGAACAATAAATAACACTGTACAAGTCCCTCATTGAGGTTAGAATCTGTGTCGCCAAAGAGGGCACAAGAACAATCCAAAAGTTAAAAATAAAAATAAATGAAATTAGCTTCAGAAAAAAGCAGAAAACAAATAAATAAATGACTCTTTAAAATATTTTAAAGCACTTTTCCATTTGAAACACACACATGGAGAGAACAGTAACAGGCATGGAGTAACAAGAGGAATGTAAAAGAGCCAGAGGTGGGTAGAGGAGCCAAAAATTACAGTAATGTTACTTCAAAATAATATAAATCAAGTAGAAGTACAAAGCAGTGGTCCAAGAAATGGCTCAAGTAAGAGTAATTAACATAATTGAGTAGTAGTTTTTCCCAAGTAACTTAAAGAGTGACTGTTGGCTGACTTACTCAGAGTGGAAAGAAATCAAAACAGTAAGAGTACTGTTACTTCAAAAAAAATATTACTCAAGTAGGTGTAAAAGTATACTGCTAGAAAAGGAACGGAAGTATAATTTCTTTAAAAAGTTACTCAAGTAAATGTGACTGAGTACTACCCCTCTCTGGCCAGCAAGTCCAAAATCTAGTCTGAAACAAACCCAAAACACCTAGAAGTTCCATGAAAAATAATAAATAAATAAACTGTAAAAGTGTTTGCAGGTTTTAACAGAAGAGGTGAAATGATTTGGCAAAGCTTAGAGTAAGTTCGGTACAACATCTTATTGTTAATCTTTATTGCATTGTGTCATTATTCAGTTTTTGAGCTTATTTCATGTCCAAGAGGATATTGAAATGTAGTATTCTGTAAACAATGTAGCTCATTCCTAGTAGTAGTAGTAGTAGTAGTAGTAGTAGTAGTAGTAGTAGTAGTAGTAGTAATAGTAGTTTGAGAACAGACAAGAGCAATAATCCACAGTGACTTTTGGTTGTAGTAGAGGCATGTAGTAGTGTTGTCACGATACTAAAAATTCAAACTCGATTTTGATACTAAGGAATAGACTCGATACTCGATACCGATCACGATACCACGATCTAAAGCTATTCAAGAAAGGTTCATTTCTGTCCTGTGACTTTTTTGTATCGATACCTGCTCAATGAGTAGTTGCGATACTAGTTTTAGTATCAAGTAGTATCTGTTTTTTATATGATACTTTTGACAACTCTAAGACGTAGTTGTAGTAGTAGTAGTAGTAGCAGTAGTAGTGGTGGTAGTAGTAGTAGTAAGTAATAGTAATAGTAGTAGTAGCTCTCATGTTTTCTACGAACAAAATGTTCACAAAAAGACTGCATTTAATCCTCTTCAAAATATATGGACATGTAAAAAGTATTGATTAAGAAAAAATATTAAGTTTACAATCACAAACAAATGGAGAGAGTTGTGGTAGTATTGTAGTTTTATACTGTTGCTGATATTTCACAAACTAGATAACACTTTAGTTCATCAACACTGAATTAACGCACCAATTAGCAACATTTAGCAATACGCACGCCAGCACAGATTCCTGCCAAGCTAATGTCAACTCTGAGGTAAGCACCTAATATAATATCTAACTGCGACTTTTCCAGCAAGTATTGCAATTGTGACGATTTGTGATTCGTGCTTTCATATTAAAATTCTGTTGAGAAAAACAAAAAACAAAACAAAAAAAACCCAATTTGAATTAAATCACATTTCTAAACTTCAGGGGAAGCAGATTTTATCCAGAATAAGCCAAGAACTTTTTGTTGTATGTGGAGGAAATTATGGTACTTCAAAAGCTGCGATTTGTTAATTTTGTCGATTCAAATTGCAATTTAGATTCAGTTGCATTTAAGCTTGCAGATATATAACAGAAATATTGTAGACATATAATGGAACTTTTCAGAATTACCTTATACTTGAATAGAAAATAGGGTAGGCTAATCCAAAAGTGAAAACATGCCAATTATAATTATGCTAAGTTTTATATAAATAATATCCCTTTGCCTGGAATGTTTCACACTACTGCATTAAACTTCAACTGCATTAAAAATCTCCATGGAGATAAGCTGGCAGCGCCATCGGGCCAAGTTACAGGTCAGAACTGTTCAGAGAAGAGCCCACTCACAGTAAGAAGGCTTTATGAAGATGTGAGACAGGTGAATCTCTCTGTTTTCAGATGAGGATGATTGACAGGTGGATTAGCCAGTCAGGGACATGCATGGTCCGAAAAAAGAAAATGAAAAAATCCAAAATATCACCGGCGCCTGGAAAAGATCACAGATTTCTGCAGAATCAATGAGCAAAGCACTAAACTCTGTAAATCTGAGGTGCGAAAATTTTGTTTATAAATGATGGTGACCAATGAGCTCCTTTGTTTCACATGTGTCACTGAAATAAACAAATCTGATTGGACGATCGAGACACGGCAGAGCGCGTGGGGGACCAGACTGAAAATACAGAGATGCATTTTCCAGGCAAGATAAATACAAAATAAGATGCAAGGTTTAATGCCATACTGTGAAACGTTCCAGGCAAAGCAATAACATCTCCATGGAGACAAGTTGGAGACTCACCATTACCACCACCACCACCAAAAACATGACATGATAGTGCACCTTTATTAAACAGTAAATATGAGTAAATACAAAAAATAAACTCATTCTCAGCTCTACAAAGTTCCTCACCATTTCGACCTAAAATGCACTTGTGAAATTGTGTCACTGCTTTTGATCTAGATAAGTCCATTCGAGAAGAAATCGTCACAGATCGCTGGAGACTTTACAAAAATATCAACCCGACTGTAGCTCTGTGTGGTGTTTTGTTTTTCTTTTTACAGAAGAGAAAAAGACAACGTTTTAGGGAGACTGAGAAATCAAGGGCCAAGCAAAAAGCACAAAGAGGAAACTAGAAAAGACAGTGACAGTAACAGCCCTCAGAGCCACAAACAAGATATTTATATTATATTTTAATTATTATATTTTGTTCATTCAGTTCCCTTGCTTATACTCATGTGCAGATATGAGTTTAATTCCACACTGTGAAATAATGCAAGCATACAAATGGCAAGCAGGTAGCAGATATCCAACCAGAAAAGTTACATAGCGCACCTCTAAAGCGACCATCCCTGATTAGAACGGTCGGCCAGTTGTATTCTCACATATCACCACTAGATGCTGTCTACGTTACTGCAGTCTGATAGTGTACCAGCTTTGGCCTGACAGAAGAAGACCAGAGATCACAGGTGAGGCTGAGGCTGCGTCTTATTTCTCCTTCCTCGCTTCCTTCTCCTTGCTTCCTCTCCTCGATTCTGCAGGAAATGGGTGAGGAAGTCCCACCCACAGGAGACACAGGGAGGAGAGAGGATATAAACTCCTCACTGAGACCAGTAAAGTTTTATTCTTTTATCTGATTTCTGCCTCCTGAAGCCTCTCTCAAGTTTACTCCTTCATTCCGTGGTTTTCTTTTGGACACCACTTAAAATGACACATTTGACTGACAGCTGAAAAATGGAGGATCGAGGAGAGGAAACAAGGAGAAGGCTGAAAGAATGTCCACCCTAGCCCCTAACCCGTCATTTACTACATAGGCCCGCACCATTTAGCAGACTATTTAGTGCACTCATTCACAGACATTTTGACACACAGGTCACTACTTTTACACTACTGATAAAACTTGATTTCTGTCATAAGTAAAGATCAAATCAGACGGACACACAAGTATTTATCGACTAATAAAAATCATATAAGTTTTTGGCTCTAGTAACCTCTGATTCAAATATGGTGGATTCTCCCTTGTTACTGTGTCTCTAAGCTGCTGTTGAGAAAGAAGAAAGTGGACAATGTCACATAAAAGTTGTCAGGCAGGAATTTGTGCTGGCTTCATCTCAATTTGGAGTAAAACATTTGAAAACACACATAGACTGACACATACATGCACGCACAACCACCTCGTGCCTTCAGGAAACTTCTCAATACTTCTCCCCTCTCTCCAAAAGCTGTCCACTGTAACATCCTCTTCTTCTCTTTGAAATAATCCAGTTTTATACAACTCCAACCTCCTCCATTTTGTGTCCCACGGATCGATGTCGGCCATTTTGTGTCTAAGCAGAATCGCACAAGAGCACAGTAGAAGTAGAGAGAGATAGAGAGAGGGCGTGGTAGTTGTAGTTTTCTTGGTTTTTGGGAATATCAGAGAAAGTAGCTGTAGTTTAGTGAGGCAGGGGGACCAGGATATCCACGTAGTTGATTGGGAAGAAACCAGACTGCCCGTGGATCATCCCTTCGTACCAGTTTTCGTCGATCTGGTTGGTCAAAGTTATGATGTCACCCTCTTTAAACCCGAGCTCGCCTTCATTCTCTGGTTCAAAATCGTACAGCGCTCGGCAACAAGGCTGGTCCATGGGGGCTACGGGGGGAAAAAAGCAAAGAAAATAATTATAGTAGTCATTTAAAGGTCCTATATTATTACACAAAATTGTTGGTGGTTAGTTTTAAGTTAGTTATGTTGTTACCTCGTCAAAAACTTACCTGGAGTTGTGTTTTTTGGTTTCATTCACATGTTTGAGTAATCCGTTGTTATTAGTCTGTCTACATATTCAAAGCTCAAAATGCTCTGTTGCACCTTGTGATGTCATGAAGCGTTAGGTTTCAAATTAGGAGCTACCTTTTACGATTTGTTCAGTAGAGATAGGTAATTCCTTTTACCGTCTTCTATGGTTGCTTTTCACAACTCTGAAAAACGATGAGAGGGACTAGCATGCTTACAGCACACTTCTTGATTGTCAAGGGATAGAAACACATAATTAGATGCAGAAAGCACATTTCGTTAAAGATTTGTGAAAGACCTTTTTACAGTAATGCATTTGACGTACATCTGCATTGTTATTTGTTGATCTAAATATAGTGTGGTTTATTTAAAAATAGGTTTAACAAAACTATCTCCATATGCACATGTTCTTTGCTTGAAAATTGCATCTGTATTGAAACGTCGTCATGGAGACCGACCCTGTGTTTTGGGTTATTTTGGTCTCATTGAGAGCGCTGTGTTCAGATGAAACAGAGTCATTTAACAGAACTGTGTCTGAATGAGTTCAATATTAAACCCTCACTGCCTCTGCTCCATTCACTGCCCTGTTCACATGGACACAGTGTGACCGACTGAAATGACTGAAATATCACTTAATGAAACCTCAAACACGACAGACCAGGAAGTTTCTATAGAAGAACGGATGAAAAATTAATAAAGTCTAATGAAAATATACATTTGACTGAATTAGCAAAAGATTAGTGTTGTCATAATACTAGAATTGTAAACCTGATTTTGATACTAATAAAAGGCTTAAGCCATGCTAGTAATGTTATTACCTCATTAAAAACAGACCTGGAGTTGTGTTTTGTTTCATTCACACATGTTTGTGTAGGTCAGAATTCTCTGTTCCACCTTGTGATGTAGTAGTAGTTTTCAAGTTAACAGCAATCTTTTACCTTTTAGGTCAGTAGAGATTGGCAAATCCAGGGCTGAAATTATCCAAATGATTCTAATGAAGGTGTACGTGGAGCACTTCCTGTATTACCCATGACATCACAAGGTGGACTGTTTAAGAGAAGACCTCAGCAGGGTTTGTTTGTTAAACATGTCAGAATGAAACCAAACACAACTCCAGGTATGTTTGTGATGAGGAAACAACATTATGAAAAATAGATCAGAAAGTAGCATAATACAGACCCTTTAAAAACACTTCTTATTGTGGCCATACCGGCTTGTCAAAGCCTGATCCCGTCAGATCTCAGAAGCTCAGCAGGGCCGGGCCTGGTTAGTATTTGGATGGGAGACCACTGGGAAAATCAGGTGCCACAGGGGGGCGCCAGTCAAAAAAAACCAAAACCTGTCGTTGTGTCCTTAGGCAAGGCACTTCACCCACATTGCCTAGTATGAAAGTGGTGTGTGCGTGAGTGATGGTGGTGGTCGGAGGGGCCGATGGTGCAGATTGGCTTCCGTCAGTCTGCCCCAGGGCAGCTGTGGCTACAGTAGTAGCTTACCATCACCATTATACAGCTAACCATATTCATTAGAAAAGGGCCCAGGAGAGATCTCTAGATTACTTAAACATGTATGGATGACATCTAAAACCTCTTCAGGCATGTTTTTGATGAGGGAACAACATTATAACAGCTTCAAAAAGTGGATTTTGCATAATAGCCCCTGTTTAAAGACCCACCTGGTGATCTTCCGGGGGACTTGGCTGAGTGGATGCCCCCGTTGTGGCTCTCGCTCGGGGGTAGCAGCTCCAGGGTCATGCGGGGTTTGGGCGTGTACTCTTTCCTCGGTTTACTGGACACTTCCTTTATCCTGAAAAACAAAATGAAATGGAATTAAAGGGGCTGTACCTATTTTATTACCTACCTTAAGTAGTTGAGTAGCTGAGTAAATCTTTTTTTTCCCCCAGTACAGATATATATTGTATATATAGAGAATGCATTTTTTTTTTTTTTTCATGTTTTGAAGACAGTAAAAATCTAGTACAGCACATTTAATCTCTCATAGTTTGATATTTTGGTATTGGATATTTGGTTGAAATGTTCCACAGTATGGCTTTAACTGCATGGGTGAGTACAGACCTGTCCTCCATTTTGCTGGAGAGCTGTTGGAGGATTTCCGAGGCGCGACTGTGGTACTCCAACTGAGCCTGGACCAGAGCTGCCAGCTGGCTCACCTGCTCAATCTGAAACACACGTTTACAATGCAAATATAATATACAGCCGTACAGTTTTGTTCTGTTTAATGGGAATTTTTACATTTAAAGAAGATATATTTCGCTTGTTTTTTATTTATTAACCTTTTTAGTTGGGGTTGCGTCACCTGCTTGTGTCTATGGATATGTCTGGAATGTTCCAAAGTATGACATTTAACAGGTCTACCTTACATTTATTCAATTACAGGTGGTTTTAGAACTCAAAAATATCTACAAAAACAGGCTGGTCTGTTTTGGTCTCCTTGAAGATGAGGTTTAATGCCATACTGTGAAATATTCCAGACAAAGCAATAACATCTCCATGGAGAAAAGCATTTGAAGGATCTGCCACCAGAAAAGTAACACAATGCACCTTTAACTATTGAGATCGATATTTCTTTTTCAAGGGTGTCTGCTCTATAGTTATAATCATTGACCCCCGTGGATCATCATGTTATATTTTAGACATTTTAACTCTCAATATTCATCTAAAACAACATAATTAAAAAACAATGAGAGGTGACATCGCTGTAAATGTCATCAATGTTTAGACTCACGTCGCTCTCCAGCAGGTTGAACATGCTTTGCTCTGCGATCTCTTTGCTCTCATCAAACTTCTCCAGAGCCTGTTTGATCTCCTCATCCTGGACCTTCCCTTGACGCTTCTTCTTATAATCAAAGTCCAGGCGCCGCCCCTCCATCTTCTTCAAATGGTGCTGGACAGGAGAAAAACACATAATTAGATTACATGGTACTGCACTGTGCCCCACACAGGATAAATGCTATAACTGTACAATATGCACAACACAGAGCAAAAGCAGCTTAAAGACGGACTGTGTAACGTTTCTGGTGAGGGATCCACTACTTGCGTGTCTGGAGATATTATATTATAGCTTTACCTGGAATGTTCCACAGCTTGGCATTAAACTTGTCTATTTCGCATATATTCAATTACAGGTGGTTTTATTGCTCAAAAATAAATTGAAAAACTTTTTTTTTTTTTTTTTTACTGTGAGCGGGGATCTCTTTGGCTCTAATTCGCAACAGGGAAAACATCTAGGAGAATTTTGGCTGCTCTGCACAGAGAGATGAGATGACCTTGAGACCAATTGGACAAACAAGAGCAGTGTTTAGAATTGGCGCAGCTGCTCGCTCTAAAACCATAACAACGCAATCTTATCTTTTGGCCTCCCCAAGCCAGTACTGGTCACGACCAAGGCCGGGCTGGTGTCAAATCGCCCTGAGATTACAGCGGAGGGAGCCTGGCCCCTCCCCAACCCCTCGCAGCTTCGTACCCCCGACCGGGTGGGCGGGTCCGTTGTATAAGCGCCGTCATTGGATGCAGGATCCGGATGCTGCTTACCTATGTTGGACTTCCTCACACCTCTCCCCTCCCCTGTTGCTAGTCCTGTGAAATGTTTGTATTGTGTTTTTGACTATGTTGCTGATGCTCGGAGGCGTTTTTATTTTGTGTACTCACTCCATACGATGCCCCGTTAGGAGCGTGGTCTGGGGGTGGTTCTCTTTTTTTTTTTCTCCTCCCCCTGTCCTCATGTGATGCTGTCTTTTGTTTATTTCTACTGGAATTTCCCCACTGTGGGACTAATAAAGGCATATCTTATCTTATCTTATCTTATCTTTACAGCTCTAACATCAAACTCACTCACTAGTCTGGTGGCATCATTCGCTTGTCTTCATGGAGAACTGGAGTATAATGCCAAACTGTGGAACATTGCAGGTATGTTTCTTATTCAAAAGCTGATATATTTTATAGTTATGAATTATTGATTGCCATGTCAACAATGCAATCCAAACAATCCTTTTCTATAACTCTAAAACCCCCTCCAAAACTGTCTTACCTAACTAAGCTTTTGCAAATTACTTATTGCAATCAAGTTAGAAGAGTTTATTCAATTGTGATTTTTTTTTTCTCTGTATAAAACATAATGAATCCCTGGTGCAGAGGTTGGAGGTATAGGAGTATTGGCTCTCACCTGTATCTCTTTGAGATCTTTGTCGTGCAGGTTTTGCAGCGGGTCAATAAAGTTCTGTTTGACCTCCATGTCCAGAGCGTCCTTCACCTCCCCCAGCTCCTTCATGGACTCCCCCGCGTCCAGGAGGGCCAGGCCTAAGAGGAGGAGAGCATCTGTTTATTCATCTATTAATCTGTCTATCTATCCATTTATCCATCCATTCAGACATCCATCTATCCAGAAGGGCCAGGATTGAAGAGGAGGACATCCATCCGTCCATCCATCCGTCCATCCGTCCATCCATCCATCCATCCATCCATCCATCCATCCATCCATCCATCCATCCATCTATCTATCTATCTATCTATCTATCTATCTATCTATCAGGGCCAGCACAGATGAACACAATTTAATTTTGAAATCTATTAATGTAGGTATTTTAAAAATTTCTTTATTTTATCTTATTTATGTTAGTTGAAAATCAACACAAAAAATAGTCACATTTCTTCCTCCAAAGCCTTGATGCGCTCCAAACCACCTTTTATTCATCTACCTGATAGGGGTGTGCTAAAATGGAAGAATCGCTATATTTTGAAACAAAATTTGGTGAATTTGTAGAATGCTGAATCAAGAGATCGATAAAAACACCAAGATCTTGTAGAGTTGGTTAATATGAACATTTTAAGACCAAAATGACGAGGCTCAGTCGATGTCGAGTCGATGGAGCTGGAAGCGCCTCCATGAACACTTCCGATTTAGAAACCAGCGGCTAGCGGGTTAGCTATGCCCATTTTGTACACAGTATATCAATCTATCTATCAATCTATCAATCTATCTATCTATCTATCAAGGAGAGGCAGGCTTGAGCAGCACAGATCTCCACATTACAGAAGAGAGACAGAAGCACAAGGTCATTATTTTCACTCCAGTCTGTGAAGCATTGACAGAGAGCTGCTTCATGTGTTTTCAGAGGTGTAACTCCACCGCTTAAGGCCACTCATCCATCCAAACACTCACTAAAGATCCAACTACAAACATGAGTAGTTAATGCTGAAGTAGGCAATGTGAACTTTAAGAAGTGTAATTAAATGTTTTCTCACAAATATTACACAAATTAAATCATATCTGGGGCAAAGATATTATTTTCATTTATGGTCAAACGAAACTACATTCACAAGACCACATCTGCACGGGAGTTCATGCAAAAATTACCATTTAAAAAGAAATGTACAAGGAAATGGTGTATTTATATGTAAAAAGGTAGACTGACTCCTACCTGCTGTTGTCACATTTAAATCCTTTAAACTGAAATAAAATAACTAGTCCACTAATACAAGTTTTGATCAGTAAGTATGTTTGTGGTGTGCTTATATACTAAAAAGAAGCAAATTATACAAAATACATTACATCCTTTACAAATTAATGGGATACTTAAAACCCCCATATGGAACTTTTTTGCCAAAACACAGACTAAAATAAAAGCATGTAGGTTTCATTATGGTTGTTTATTATATTACTTGCATCCTCCTTACTCAGAGTGGACTGGGCTGGAGGAAGACTTCCTTCTGCTTGTCTCCATGGAAATATTTTTTAATTTTTATTTTACCTTCATTTAACCATGTTGTTCCTTTGGCTATAATCTTCCACAGAATGGCATATAACGTATCTATCACCATGGAGAATGTTCCGAAGTATGGTTTTCTATTTCCATGGAAGCATCCAGTTGACTTTCCACCCTCAGAAAGTTACATACTATCACTTTTCCTAAGAAAAATCCTAGAAAATGCACTTGATTTATTCAATTATATGACAGCAGGGGGCCGAATAGTGTGAAAAAGCTTAATGAATTGACCAAATAACAGTGAGAAACAGGTAAACCTCCATAACTGACCGAAGCAGGACTCCTCTCCGAGCTCGCGGCCGAACTTGAGCATGGCGTCCCCCAGAACGCTCTCGGCCTGTGGGTACCCGGGGCCCTTCTCCTGCCCACGGATCTTTGACATGGTGTTGATCATACTCAGCTTGGCTCTGGAGGCTGGGAGGGACACAGAAATATTTGAATTAATATTTTTGTATTTATTTAGATAACAGAAAAGCAAAATTAATGTTTAGTTTAGTCTTTATTTGTCAGGGACCATGCACAAACTCATTAATCTTACAAAACAAAAGATAATAGATTTAGCTACTTTTACTTTCCATCTACAGTCCCCAGGCAGGGGAACTCACATTAAAACAATAAAACATTTTTGGACTGCATAAACAAATGGTTATAATGATTTCACTGTCATCTCCAGTTTATACTAGTAAAGTGAAAGTATTAGAGTAGGATTAGTATATGCAGGATTAAGTCAAGGCCTGCACAAAGCATTGCAGTCAAAATTGAAATAGGCGTATTTAACAAGTCACTGTAAAAGATTGGAATTATTTAACTATCCTCTTACTTCCTAGACTAGTGATGGGCAGATCAGGACCAAAATATTGATAATGATTCAACACTGACTGAGGTTTGCAAAATTATTGATTCTCATACAAAAACACGTATACTTAAAATGTAATCCCAATACATTTTGTATATTTTAGTTCATGTATATTTATTTTTTGTATCAATTTGAGCATGGGTGGAGTGAAGTTAATAAAAACCTCTTAATGTCAAGGTAAAATATTATAAAATAACAGAGGAGTTTCAAAGCATTTTAATACAAAACTCATTGGAATCAGTACAAGATTGATATTTTATAATGCTTGCCATAGTATTACTTGGTATTGGATGAAAACAAAAGTCACTAGTATCGGCCAATTCTAGATGTATTTAAAACTTTGAACAGAATCCCTCCACTATTAATCGATACAGTTCTTACATAGTCTTGTGTTTGCAGTTTTACCTGGATTGGGCTGCAAGTACTCTGTGGTTTTGGTCATGATGTCCAACACTGCTCTGCTGGTGATGTCCACTTTCTGTAAAACACCAAACAAAATACAACAATATAAGTAAAATATCAGAAAATAGAGTAATATGGGGCATTTATATTTAAAAAACGGACATTCACCTTTTCCATTTCTTTGAAGTCATCATCGAGTTTTGTTCCTTCCGCACCTCCGACCTTCTCGCTGACTTTCTACAACATAAAAAAGACAAAACTGTTTAATATCAGGCATTAAAATTACACAAAGAGCCTCAAGAGGAATTTCAAAGTAAAAAACATTATTCATGTTCCAGCTTGAGCTAGAACTAGTGTTTGAAAATTTCAAACTCAATTTTTATACTAAATAATAGACTTGATACTTCATACAGATTTTGATACCACAATGATAATAAAAACATTCTTGATGTAGATAACAGAATGTGATTTTTAACATTAAATAGTCGTAGCTTCTATTCTATTCCAAGCCAAGTCATAAATCAGATCTGTGGAGAGATAACCCCACTTACAGTAAGAATGTGCTGTATGTTTTTCAGTGTAATATTTTAGCAATAACAACATCTGTATTTAGATGAATGCAACATAGAGAGGCAAAGAATGATGCTCAACATAAACAGACAACCAGACAGCAGGTCTTCCCCTACTCCGGAAAAGTTACATAATGTATCTTCAAACTGATATTTTTGCAAAAATCTCCATGCACTTGCTCTATATTCAAATCACAGGCAAAACTTCAGTGAAAAAAGCCAAATTGAATCCCTCTCGGCTCTCTTCATTTCCCTTTCACTCTTTGGATTTGATTATTTTCCACAAAAGAACAAAGTGATGATTGGGTTTCAGGCAGAAGACGGACCTCTGGGCTGTAATCGACAGGAGACAACTGCACGGCTCTGAGACAAGATTTATATGAGATAAGAAAGACAGAAAAGACTACAAAGAAAGGAACACATTTGTAATTTCATAGATTTTACAAATGCCTGAAAAGTTATGTTCCTCTTACAAATCATTTTACGTTCAATGTGCAGTGGAAAATAAAATATTGTGCTTTATTTTATCTTTAGAATAATTTTGGTTTATAGACTTTCTAGAAAATATAACACCTTTTTGTTCCATCTTGTTTGTTAATCTCCTCAGGAATACAATCAGACCAAACAACTGTCTTTCAGATCTCTCTCCCTTGAAATGCACCAGACCATGTGACCCACCCATTCACTTTGTAATGTTTGTGGTTTTGTCATTCTTGTATAAATACTGCAAGTTCAGAGGCTCTGGAGGAAGAGAGGACACTCAGGGAGACTTACTTGAGACCCAGGGAGGCTGGCAGTCTCTGGCCAGGGCTGCCCAGGCCCTGTCCTTGCCATATCTGTTGTAAAAAAGAACAAACCTGCTTTCTATTCCATAACTCAGGCTTCGGAAATTGATTATTGTAAGAAAAATAATTTCCACAACAGTTCAATGTTGTAAAAAATGAAGTTTCAGTTTTAAAGTACTACAACTGAACCGGATTTTCCTATTTATACTTTGCAGTGACATCATGCTGGGGGTGTTCTGCATGTATCTATATGGTGAAATGCTGCACTACTACTATGGAGGCATAAAGCACACATTAGCAAACACTGTCATAAAACTATGAAGAGTGGTCGAAAACTCAAGAAAAAATACAAAATGGATTTAATCAACACATTTTCAGGAGTCTGTTCATGGTCCTGTTTAGGTGTTTGATTTTCAATAAAAATGGGGAAAGTGACCAACTGAAAAACTGTTGGTTAATGTTGGCTAGCTTGTGACTGTTAATATGTGTGAGAGACTCGTTTAAGCGCACAATGCAGCTCACCTGTTGTAGCTCCAATTAAATTTCAAAGCTCACATTAAGCCTAACTTGAGTAACAGAGCTTCAGACAGAGCGGTGCCTACAGTTAGCTTCACACCCCCAGGGAATGCTAATGACATCAGCTGCAAAGTATCAATGAACCTTCCGAGTCCTGACTAAACCTCCTCCTCATTTGCATGAAGTGGTAGAGAGTGTGTACATGTTGTTAACCGCACCAGCGCTCTGTATCTCCCACAGGTCACACACATTAGGAGCGCTTGTTTAATGAAATGAACAGAACAAACCCAGAGACATTATGGAGGTAGATTTGTGCTCTGACGGAGGAGCAGGAAGGATGCTAACGTCTCCTGTGAACTGAGACATTAGACGATATGTTTACGGTGTGACAGTGATTAACTATACTGATAATGTAGTGAAATGTCTCTTTACGGCTACGCAATACAAAATATGGATGATGTAATATTGGGTAATGCAGTAATGGATATTTTAAGTGATGATTTTCCTTTTAACTATAAAACACAAATGGCTGCAATAGGGGTGGGAGCAGGACACATTCACATGGCATGAACCTTTCCTGAATAGCTTTAGAATGATCTTGAGCTGTATCAGAGTCTAGTATTCGCCCATGGACCATTACGGAACCTACCTGGACGACTGAGGGATTACACAGATATAAGGCCACCTGGTAATGTAAGAGAAACTATGGTGTTCATTCGTTCTATCTGATGTTCACTGCATTTGATCAAGACTCAGGAACCGACCTGAGGCGTGGGCAAACAAGTGAGTCACGAAGCAGGAAAACCCCAATCCCTTCCCTCATATAGGCTCTCTTTCGCTCTCTCTCCTCCCACCATCTCTACTCTCGGTTTCTGTCTCTTTCTTTCTCTCTCTCCACCCCCCTCACTCTCTGTATCTCTCTCTCCTCCATCTGCAACCTGAAGATATTAAGAATCTAGACCAGTCGCTATGCAGTAACCTCTGGGCTTTCATTTATGTAGTTCATTGGTGCAACCCACAGTGGCTGATAGAAATTAAGATCCAATATATTACACAGATTGAGTTAAAGAATTTAAAGGTCCCATATTACGCAAAATTGACTCCTGAAAAGAAACAAGTGTGCTGATTTCTACGTTAGAAAACGGAGGTGGCCAATAGGAGCTGACATCGCAGTAAACATCATCACAAGAGCCATGCATCTGTAGGCACCTTCTATGGATAGCTGCACATCACACTAGAGTAGTGGATTTTTTCTTTTTTTTTTGGACCAAAATGTCTACACAACGCTGCCAAATCCTATATCACCATCACAGCAATGCCGTCTTAAATAGAAGAATAAAGATTACTCAAATATGCATGAATCACTCTAAATACAATTTCAAGAGGGTAAATGAGAAAGAAAAAAACTCCTTCTCTTGCTGTTTAGGAGCCCTACATGATGCATCAAACAACAATTCACACCCACACTCATCTACTAGGGGCAGTTTTAAGTCATAAATGCAAAATAGCCAAGGTGTGACAATAAACAAATTAAATTAAATGTCTAAAAAGGTTGTTAAAATATTTATAGTTCCCAATAAAAAGTTAAAAAGTAAAAGTGTACCATATAAACAAGCAGAGTGGATTATAGCGCCACTTCCTCCTCTCTCAGTTCTCATAAAAGCATCACTCACAAATTTCACCACCAAATACCACTGCCTTTCTCTGCAAATTCATAAAATCTTAAACATTTGGCTGCGCGGAACAACAGCACCCATGGGAGACAGAAGCACATATCCGCCCACCACCCACCCGCCCACATTCGGCCAGAGCGCCACTAAAACCAGGGTGTAGCTGCACGTATTCAAAACCCCATCTGCTCCTCTCCTCCACCAAACACAGATTACAGACAGTCCACAACCTCCACCTTATACAACTGTAAACAGACATTTTTATAGAATATATAGTATCAAAAATCACATACTAATCAATATTAAAACTAGTGTAATAAAAGAGACTAGTGTACACCCATGGCCCACTGTGGAACCTACAGGACCACTGAGGGATTACACAGATACAAGACCACATGGGAATATAAAAGAAAGTTCTATGATTTAAAGGGTCTATATTACTCTGTTTTTTAATGTTATAATGTTGTTTCCTCATCACAAACAGACCTGGTGTTTTGTTTCATTCACACATGTTTAACACACAAATCCTGCATATTTAGGCTGAGTTCTTCTCTCAAACTGAAAACGCTGTTCCACCTTGTGATACGTGCAGGAAGTCTTGACCTGAAATTGTCGATCTCTACTGAACTAAAGGTACAAGGTCATTGTTAACTTGAAAACTACAGCTTCATGACATGGAACAGAGCATTTTGAGCTTTGGAGATGTAGACAGACTAATAATAAAGGATTACTGAAAAGTGTGAATTAAACAAAACACAACACCAGATTTGTTTTTGAGGAGGTAACAACATTATAACAAGAGTCCACTTTGCATAATATAGGACCTTTAAGGCTTATTAAAATTATCATAACGTGTTACCAATTCACTCCTATCCATACAATATATTTGCTTAGTGACAGTAATAGATAGTAGAGACCGCTCCACCCAGACATTCTAATCACAGCAGCTGACAGAGGAGAGGTCAAAGTTCAGAGGTCGCAGAGGGGCGGGTCATCTAGTCGACACTGGACGTTAATCTTGTGCAGTGGGGAATTAGCTTATCAGGTCCAGAAACAGGAGTCGTGTGCAGGTCTCCCTATCTGTTTGAGAGGCAGTCAAAGTGCTCCCTGGCACCGGGCAGCCATGTTGGATCTGATACAGATACGAGCACAGACTGGGACAGAGCCAGGGCTCACTTACAAGGCATTCTGGGACTTTTTATCTCTTTACAAGCGTCTGACCGTAACTTGTAAATATTACTCCTTACATAAGATGAGCTGAATGTTTTAACTGCCACTGAAATAAAAGTGTGTGAAAAAATGTGAACGTATTAGGATTGTGAAAAGTTTATTAAAACTAGTAACTCATTTGAAAATATATCAATACTGAAAAAGTCACATTCACAGGACAGAAATGAACCTTTCCTGAATAGCTTTAGAATTATCTTGAACTGTATCAGAACAAGTATAAGAGCACAGAGACTAGTATACGAAGGTGTATGGAGTTTAAAAACACAGTGGAGCATTTCTGTATTACCACATGACAACATCACAAGGTGGAACAGAGCGTTTTCAGTCTGAGAGAAGAGCTCAGCTTAAATATGCAGGGGGGTTTGTGAATGAAATAAAACACAACTCCAGGTATGATGAGGAAACATTATAACACAGATCACAAAATAGCGTAATATGGGCCATTTAAAGTTTATTTTTTAATCAGTAAAAAGTCACAAGTATTATAGACAGACTCAACCACGCTAACCAGATTTTCTCCGTCCTCTTCCAAAACGTGTCAGACAAAAACACCAAAATCACCGTATTTACTTGTGACATTAAACCCCGTGGGAGCCTTGATAGGTCCTCACCCGTCAGCAGGAGCGTTACTTTCAGTTTCATCACCTCAAATTATTGTTGACTCTGCTCCAAGTGCTGCAGAATCCACCTGTCATCTGCTGCTATTGTTAAAAATATGACAAATGTAAGCATCGACTGACAAAAAGAGTGCCAATCATATCACAGTTACTCTAAGTGGGAAATAGAAGCATAGACTGAATGGGAGTTTTATGTCTGAACAAAGGTGAGATTTTGTTTCCTTGAGGTGTTATTGGTGACTTAAATGATGAATGTTTAAAGACAATGTTGAAGGTGTAATTTTTTAAAAGAGCGGTTTCGCTGACAGCCCTTGTAAATCACAAATGACAAAGTTAGAGAGGGAAGAGGAACCCTAGTGTTTAGGGCTGTTCAGTCATTTTGATTTAGATTAAAAGGATTAAGAAGGCAACAGCTGAAAGGAGAAGTTAGCGAGAATCCAGCTTTTTCAGTTCCGATACTGATTTTGATACTATAGCTTGAAGCATCTGCTGAAACCCGATACAGATGCCAGTGCAGATAACAGTGCAGAGACTAAAAATAATATAAGACAAAACTGATCCAAGTCAAGTTATGAGGCTATTACTTAACCATTAAGTAACAGAACAACTTTGTATTCTAAAACTTTAAACGTGAGACTTTCTGGGCCCACAACAACCAGTAAATTGTCTTATTACATCAGTTGATCAAGCATTTTTGTTGATATAGTAGTTATCTTGACAGGTCTATGTAGTAGCATTTTTAGATGAATTTTAGAAAAGACAGCACTGAGAAAGTTCAGTTTTGATCTAAACTTGCAATCGCTCATCTAGGTCAAAGGTCACAACAACAGTAATGAACAGAACACATTAGGGCGAATTGTTGTAGAAGCGCCAACAGCATTTAGCTTCAAATAATGAGAAACCTGTCCAGCAGTAAACTAAGTGGTTTTCATTTTGTTTGGGCCTTGAGAGACTCAGGCTAATGTCCAGCCAATACGCGATCAATAATCCAATGAGCAGTGAGAGAGACCCGAGAGACACATGTCAATGCTTCCTGGTTTGAAGACAAAACCCAGGTCGAAAAAAATGGAAAAAACGACAATAGAGCAAGAAAAGGGTGGATATGCTAATGTGCTAATGGTAAGATGATGTGTCATGATTTACAGTTCCCACGGTTACGACTTTTCAAGGACTTTGACAAGCACTGAGAAGGCAGAAAACTTTAATGTCCTGTATTACAAAAAACTGACCCTTGTGAGCTTTAAGCCAAGTTATAATGTTGTTCCCTCCTCAGAAACATACCTGGAGTTGTGTTTTGTTTCATTCACACATGTTTGAGTAATATTTATTATTAGTCTGTCTATATCTCCAAAGCTTAAAATGCTCTGTTCCACCTTGTGATGTCATGAAGTGGTAGTTTTCAAGTTAACAGCTACATTTTACTTTTCATTCAGTAGAGACTGGTGATTCCAGGACTGAAATTATCCAAATGACTCTAGTAAATGTGTATGGAGTTTAAAAACACAGTGGAGCACTTCCTGTATTACCACATGACATCACAAGGTGCTTTGTGCATGAGAGAAGAACTAAATCTGCAGGGTTTGTGTGTTAAATGTGTGAATGAAACGAAACACAACTCCAGGTGTGTTTGTGATGAGGAAATAACATTAGAACAAAGATGAGAAAATAGCGTAATATGGCCCTTTAATTAAATAAACAAGCAGTTACAGATCTGGTTTAATCCTAGTTTAGTCCATGTTCAGTCCAGTTATGGACCTGGTTTAGTTCTAGTTTAGTCCAGGTTCAGTCCAATTATAGATCTGGTTTAGTCCTGGTTTAGTCCGAGTTCAGTCCAGTTATAGACCTGGTTTAGTCCTTGTTTTGATCTAGTTCTGGCCTGTTATAGACCTGGTGTAGTCCTGTTATAGACCTAGTTTAGTCCTAGTTCTGTCCAGTTACAGATCTGGTTCTAGTTTAGTCCAAGTTCAGTCCTGTTATAGACCTGGTTTAGTCCTAGTTCAGTCCAGTTACAGATCTGGTCCTAGTTTAGTCCATGTTCAGTCCAGTTATGGACCTGGTTTAGTTCTAGTTTAGACCAATTGTAGAACAGGTTTAGTCCTAATTTAGTCCATGTTCAGTCCAATTATAGACCTGGTTTAGTCCTGGTTCTGATCTAGTTCTGGCCAGTTATAGACCTGGTGTAGTCCTGTTTTAGACCTGGTTTAGCCCTAGTTCTGTCCAGTTATAGATCTGGTCCTATAGTCCAAGTTCAGTCCAGTTATAAATCTGGTCTGGTCCTAGTTTAGTCCAGTTTTAGACCTGATTAAAGATAATACATGAAATCTTATCAATGCTGCTACTTTACTCATACAAAAGTCTCATTATATTTAGGTAGTTAGATTTCTATAATTGTCTAAACTCGTCTCTTGTACAAATTACCCTTCAGTATGAAAATAAAAACATTTCTAATTGCCCCACCCGCCTTGTTGCCGGGGGAACAGGATTAATGGAGCAATAAAGCTACCACCAGCACAGGCGATACACAGACACATACTGATACATGGAGAGGTCGTAATGTGAAGACTATCAAACTAAAGTGTATCGCTGGAGAGAGAGATGGAGAGACAAAACAGAGGAAAGAAAAGAGGAGGCGGGAAGGAGAAAGAGAGAGGAGAGGAAGGGGGTGGAGACAGGAGAGGGAGGGAGACAGGGAGTTTGGGATGGCAATCACTGTAAATTGTATTGTTGGAGAGAGGGAGTAGGAAAAAAAGAGAAAAAGAGGTAGAGAAGAAGAAAGGAGAGGACAGGGGAAAGAGGGAGGGTGGAGAAGGAGAGGCGAGTGAGGGGGCAATGAAAGAAGGGGGGCAGATAGAAAAAAATAAAGGAAGGGGGGAAAGGATCAGGGGGCAGGGAGAGAGAGAGAGAGAGAGGAGGAGGAAGATGAGGGAGAAAGAGTGAAGAGGAGGGAGGGAGCGAGAGAGACATAGTGTGAGGAAGGAAGAGGAGAGGGAGAGAGTGATAAAGAAAGAGGGTGAGAGCAACAGATGGGAGAGAGAGAGAGTGAGAGAGAGGAGGGAAGGGGTAGGGGAGAGGGGGCAAGGTGATAGGGGAAACGAGAGTGAAGAGGAGAGAGGAAGAGAGAGATAGAGAGAGTGATTAAGAGGAAGGGAGAGAGAAGGGAAGGAGATAGGGGTTAGAAAGAGATAGAAGGATGCAGAAGGAAGCAAGAGAAAGAGAGAAGCGTAGAATGAGAAATAGAGGGGCAGTAGAAAAGGGAGAGAAAGGATGTAAAAAGAAAACAGAGAAGGAGAGAGAAATAAAGGGTGGACAGATGAAGAGACATATGCTGGGGGAGAGGGTCAAGGAAAGAGAGATTAAAAGAGAGGACAGAGAGATAGAGAGAGGAGGAGAGTGGGTGGAGGATGAGAGACCAAAGGCTGAGGGTAAAATGGAGATGGATAGAACTGTATTAGTATTCACTGCAAACACACAGGGCTCTCACAGTGAGACGAAGAGATGCAACAACAATGAAAAAAAAAAAAACAAAGGCTGAAAAAGACGAGAGCGCAGAGCAATAAAGTGGCTATGTACAAAACAATACGGAAAATGCATATTGGCCCTAGGATAAAGAGGAGAAATGTATAAGAGTCTACAGGGCTGCTTCAAAAATCGCAGATAATAATTTACAATATAATCAGTAATGGGAGGTAACTGAATACATGTACCGAGAATACTTAGACTGAATACTAAGTTTGAGTAGCTGTATTACAGTACAGTTACTTTTTCATTTGGTGGTATTCAATTGCAGTTGCTTTTCTAAAATCAAAAGAATAGACGGAGTACTTGATCACACAATTTTGGCTTCAAACTGCACAACATTAGTGAGAAAAATAGAAAATAGTACTCGTGCATGTGTCATTTTTCCTTCTCCAGTTAGTGACGGGAAATTCAGAACAACATGTGACACAAATATGACTCAATTTTCAATCTTATGTTGCATTTTTATACTACAATTTAAATGCAAACATGGTCCAGTCACAGTACTGTATTCTGAATACAGTAATGTGATTGGACCATGTATCAGAATACGTTTAAAATACATTTTAATGCAGGTATTCAGTATTCTGTAAATAAATACATTTTCAAAGTATTTTTCCTATCACTGATTATAATGCACTTTAAACTAATGTTGATGATACTAAAATATCAAACTTGATTTCGATACTAAGGAATAGACTCGATATTCAATACCCATTCTGATACCACAATGACAATGAAAAACACTTATTGGTTGGTATTAATTAAACAGTAGTTAAAGGTGCATTGTGCAACTTTTCTGGTGGAGGGTCCGTCAAATGCTTTTCTCCATTAAGATGTCATTGCTTTGTCTAGAATGTTTCACAGTATGGCATTAAACCTGTCTATCTTCATGGAGACCAAACCAGACCAAGTTACAGGTCAGATCTGTGGAGAGGCAACCCCACTCACAGTCAGATATTATTGAGCTATAAAACCACCTGTAATTGAATAAATGTAAAGTAGAGCTGTTTAATGTTATACTTTGGAAGATTCCAGGCAGAGAAGTGATCCATAGAAACAAGCAGGTGATGGACCCCCAACCAAAAAGTTACATAGCGCACCTTTAAGTAGTTTTAAACAAGGATTAACCTAAAGGAGGACAACAGTGAGCTTCAATATACTTACTTAACATTGAGAGCGCAAAGGTAAAAATACAACGCTTTTCCTAGACTCCAGATTTGTTTAGCTTGTCTCTCATCACTTTAATATTATTGATATCACCTCAGTTACAGCACTCTGAGCAGATTAGCATTGCTTTATTGATTCACTTCCCACACACATTACAATCTATAGCCACTGCTGTTGGTGACGCCACAGACGGATTCATTCATTCACCAACCACACACCACCGGGCTACGTTACAGGTCAGATTTGTGGAGAGGCGACCCCACTCACAGACAGAATGGGTGTTTTTCAATGTATTTTCCAGCCATGCAAAACTCAGTCTGAAAGGGAATGTGCCTAATTTAATAGTAGTAGTTTAGTAGTATTCAGTATTAGTATTAGTATTTAGTTGTTTTCAGCAACTACAGTGACAGCAAAACTCTGAAAGTATGGACGTCTGCAAACCACTTCAAATGAGATAGTTCTGTTCTGTTTTCAAGTTTTGAAGACAGTAAACAGCACGTACAGAGCCCTTAATGCCATACTGTGGAACATTTCAGACAAAGCAGTAACATCCATGGAGGCTGGAGCAGGTGGAGGCTTTAATCACTATAATCTAAATGAGTCATATTGTCTTCACAACAATTCAAAACTGTGAGAGTTACAAAAAGATGATGCAACAGTAGCCACTTTCTGAGTTATAAATAGCTGTGTATTGATTTTTTTAGGAAACAGAGGAGAGAGAGACAGAGAGAGAGAGACAGAAAAGAGAGAAAGAGAGGTCCATTCAGAGAGAAGAGGCACAAACAGAAGCAAGTTGTCACTATGTTCGTTTTTTTTGCCCCCAGTTCTGTTAATGGCAGATTTGACATGAGTCAGTCATTTTATGTTCAAGCCAAATTCTTGATAATTGGGATTAAAGGCTGCATCAGATTTTTACTATTTTCAAAACATGAAAAACAGAACTAGTTCATTTGAAAGCGGGGGTCATTTTTAGAGCTTTCTACCATGTTATAATGTTGTTTCATCACAAACATACCTGGAGTTGTGTTTTGTATCATTCAAAACACAGCTATGTTCTTCTCTCAAACTAAAAACCCTCTTTCCACCTTGTGATGTCATGTGATAATACAGGAAGTGCTCACAGTGTTTTTAAAGTCCATCTTTCAGCCCTGGAATAACCAGTCTCTATTGAACAAAAGGTAAAAAGGTAGCTCGACAACTACTGCTTCATGACATCATAAGGTGGAACAGAGCATATGTGTGAATCAAACAAAACACAACTCCAGGTAGGTTTTTGATGAGGTAACAACATTATAACATGGCTTAGCGCTCACAAGAGTCAATTTTCTGTAATATAGGGCCTTTAAATGGAGAGATGTGTTCCTTGTAGTGTAATGTCAACCCTGCATGTAAATTCCCCCTCCTCCACAGACCTTCCTGACCACCACAGGGACCATAAATACCAGTGTCCAGTATTGATTTTCTGAGAACTTAATTACTTTGCCGCACTCCACAAACCAGGAGCGTTGTCAGTTGCAAGTTCAAGGAATCTCCCACCATCTCCCATGAATGAAAAATGCTCTCTGTATATGTATTACCACTATTCACAAAAGAAGGGCTGTAAAGAAATTCTTGGTCGTGCCGATTGATTAGTCGACTAAAAAGGGTGTGGTCAAAGCTCTCAAAACTATTACCTGACCCAAACTGCACTCACAAGACTACACCTGCAGGGGAGGTTAACTATTTATGCAGCAAAAAGTACCAGAAAACAATGTTTTCTAAACCTTCACATTCATTAGAATAATTTCAGCTCTGAATTGCCAGTCTCTACTGAACTAAAGGTAAAAGGAGCTGTTAACTTGAAAATTACCGCTTCATGACATCACAAGGTAGAACAGAACATTTTGAGGTTTGGAAATGTAGACAGACTAATAATATCAAAACACAACTTCAGGTATGTTTTTGTGGAGGTAACAACATTATACAATAACATGTCTGGCGAGTGGGGAGGGTCCGCGCTGTGTCCTTTCCGGGCGGTGGCGCGGTGGTGGCGTCTCCGGCGGGGCCTTTGCCGGGGGACTCTCTGTGGCCCAAGGGGATAGGTTATATGCCTTCCTCCTTCTCCAGCTCTGGCGCTGCAGTGGAGCCTCTACCGGGGGCGTTTACATGGTCCCGTGGGAAAGACTGCACGGCGGCGTCCTCTTCTTCCATCAGTGATCCAGTGACTATGTGCTCCATGGAGCCCAAATTGGGAGTTATGGACTCAACAGGACTAAATACCCAGCAAGTAAATGAACTCTCTCATATCACAGACATAGATGCTCATAAAGTTAAAGAATCATCAAAGTTCAGAAATCCGGTTGTTATAAAGCATAGGCGTTTGAAAATATTTAACACACTTAATAATGCCAGGATAATTTGGGACCCATTTTATAAGAAGAAAGGTTTACTAGGGGGACATCTGAATATTCGTAGTATGGTATCAAGCGCGAACAATTAGAGCACTTGTTAAATGATTCAAACATAGATTTTTTAGTGTTTCTATAAAAAAATGAAGAAATGTTTGAATTAAAACCAATATCAGATGCAGAAATATTATTACAGTTATGAAAACTTCAAAGGCAAAGGATTACTTGGGTTTTGATTCTGGATTTTTAAAAACACATAAAATGTCATTAGCAAATCCACTTAAACATCTAATTAATCTATCTATAAAACACTCCATTGTACCACAGACCTGGAAGAGAGCTACTGTAACTCCGATTTTTAAAGCAGGTGATAAAAGTGATATGAATAATTATAGACCAATAAGTATATTGCCTGTGTTTTCCAAGGTACTGGAAAAATGGGTTGCAGGGGAGCTAATTGAACACCTTAATAGTGGCCTGGCTCCTTTGCATCCCATGCAATTTGGCTTTTGTCAGTACCATTCGACTGAAACTGCAATAACAATGTTTTTGGACAAAGTTAAAGGTAAGTTAGATAGAAATAATTATGTAGGGGCAGTATTTTTAGACCTGAGAAAGGCATTTGATGTTGTAGATCATGCTGTGCTTCTGTCAAAGTTGCATTCTTTTAATTTCTCTGACCAGGCTATAAAATGGATGGCCTCATATTTGTCTGACAGAAAACAGTGCACTGTGGTCAATGGAGTGAAATCATCGTTTGCAAATTGTCCACTAGGGGTCCCCCAGGGATCAATTCTGGGGCCGATTTTATTTTCCCTGTTTATTAATGATTTACCGGATGTTTGTAAGGATGTGGACATACAATTATATGCAGACGATGCAGTGATCTATACAAGTGCAAAATCAACAGAAGAAGCAGCTCAAATTCTCTCTTTAGCTCTAGGACATATTCAGAGTTGGCTTAACAAATCTTGCCTTCTCCTGAATACACAGAAAACAGTTTGTATGATGTTTTCCAAAAAAGCTACAAACATCAGACATTCTAACATATTTTTTGGAGATCACGAACTGCAACTGGTAACAGAATTCAAATATTTAGGTGTCCTGTTGGATTCCACACTTTCCTTCAAGAAACATGTCAAAATGATATCTCGCACAATTAAGTCTCAAATTTTAATCAAATTAGAAGATTTTTAACAGATAAAGCTGCTATGATGTTTTTGCACTGTATGATTTTCTCCCATGTAAGCTATTGTATAACAAGCTGTTCTCTGACAGGGGTCACAATTCTAAAACCAGTAGAAGGGCTATATTAAAAAAAGCCTTGAAAATTATGGACAAAAAACCCTTCACCTTTCATCACTGTAATATCCTTTCAAAGTATAATCTCTTAAGTTTTGAAAACTTCATAAAATTTAAAAATGTATGTCTTATATACAAGAGCTTACATGGGCTGGCACCACCACCTTTAAAAGAATACATTAAACACAGGAGCATTTCATTAAGAACTACCAGAGCAATAAGTAGAGGTGACTGTGAGGTTCCAGTGAGAAAAACTACTTTTGGTCAAAATGTTCTGTCATATAAGGGCTGTGGCCAGTGGAACAGTCTGCCCACTTTTGTAAGAGAGGCACCTACCTTTACAATGTTTAAAAGTTACCTAAAGGAGTGGCTAAGATCAACTCAAACATGTGAGCACAATGTATAAGAACAGTAACTTTAGGGCAGGTGCAATACACTCAGCACTTTAGGACAGGTGCAGTGCACTTAGCACTTTAGGACTTGTGCAATACATTCAGCACTCAGCACTTTAGGACTTGTGCAATACATTCAGCACTCAGCACTTTAGGACTTGTGCAATACATTCAGCACTCAGCACTTTAGGACTTGTGCAATACATTCAGCACTCAGCACTTTAGGACTAGTGCAATATGAATTGTGTAACTCTCCTGAGTTTGTTTTTTTTTTTTTTTTTTTGATTGTGAATCGCTCCTGTGTGTAATCTGTGTTTTTAATGTATTGTTCTCTTGTTTTATTGTATGTGTGACCTTTTAATTGGCACCATCAACCTGTCCAGGGACAACAGATGGAAATTAGCCTGTGGCTATAATCTGGCATATTTACATATTTATCATATGTTCATTAATGTGCACTGTCCCTTTCAAATAAATAAATAAATAAATAAAGCTCACAAGAGTCATTTTTTCATAATATAGGAGCTTTAAACTAGTGAATCATGCATTTAATCTGATTTCTTTCTGCTGTTGTCTCATATAAATCCTAGAATGAATAGCATAGAATGACTAGTCAGCTAATACTAATTTTGACTAATCATTCACTAATTAATCACCTAAAGATTTACAATAAACTCCATATCATAGACAAACCAAAAGTCAAATCCAGGTCTTTCTCTCTCTTTCTCTGTATATCTCTCTATCTCTCTCCGCTCTCTCTGTCTATCTCTCTCTCTATCTCTCTGTCTATCTCTCTCCGCTCTCTCTGTCTATCTCTCTGTCTATCTCTCTGTCTATCTCTCTGTCTATCTCTCTGTCTATCTCTGTCTCTGTCTCTCTCTCTCAATCTACACATGATAGACCTTAAGGGTAATCAATTATTGACGGACCAATCGGATCACTGTATTCCTGCATGGATGTGTGAGGTTGCCGTGACGACGCAGCCCCGACCAATCACGGCGCAGCAGGAGAGGAAGGAGGGCGACGTGCATTCACAGTTTCACACGAGGGGTTTGATGATGATGGTAACGGGGGAAGAGGAGAAAGTCCTGATTGAATTTAACAGTGATTGGTCCTAACTCATTTGGTCGTACAACACCGAGCTGCTGTCTTCTGGGGTCCTAATGGCTTTTATTAAATTACACTGGAGATTATTAAGGAAACATAATTATAATAGTTAGAAGGGTCAGATGTTTTCGCATTGTTTTACAGTTATTAGTATAAATTTAAAGGTCCGTGTACGTGATTTTTTTCCCTGTGTCTTACACTAGTACAAACATATTGTATAAGCAGCTCTTCAGGTCAAAATAAGTCTGCTGTGCACTGTCTGTATAATTGTAAAGCGTTTTATTGATGCTTTGCAGTCACATCACGCTGGGGGTGTTTTACATGTATCTCTATGACGGAATGTTAGTTACCATGGTGACATATTGCACACATTAGCATTAACACAAACAAAAAAGCTTTAGGACTGTCAGAAAAAATGGATTTAAACACCACATTCTCAGGAGCCTGTGATCAATACAAATGTTCATGGTCCTGTTTAGGAGTTTCATTTTCAATAAAAAGGTGAGTGTGACTAACTGAAAAACTGTGGGCTAATGCTAGAAAGCTCGTGACTGTAATTATGTGTGAGAGACTTGTTTAACAGCATGAAATCAACTCATCTGTCGTAGTCCCAGCCACGTCAGCCGTTTCCGGCCAGATTGTGTTAAAGATTTAGCATCACACCCCCGGGTAATGTTGATGACATCAGCTGCAAAGTATCAACTGTCTGATAATCAGGAAGTGCTCTTTTAGTATGCTAGTTGTCATTAACTGTACCGTGATGACAAAACTCCACTCTGTTCTCTGAAAGTTGTGAAAAGCGCTTATAAATTCATTGCCGTGAATAATTGCGATGCTCAGAACGCATATGGAAAGTGTTTTTAATCTACTCAATTTTCTCTGTTTATCTGTCTCATCTAATCCAATGTAATAATGACAACTCAAGTTACAGAGCTCAGAGCTGTTACAAAGGAGGGATGATTGGTAAAAAATAAAGAAATAGACAAAATAAAAAGTGACACGACTGTAAACTGTAAACTGGGGCAAAAAAACTTTATATGTGAGACCTCAGACCATGATATCAAATATGACATCCCCTGTACGAGTCTGTTTCCATTCCCCATAAAGATAAACAGCCTGTATTCTCTGCAGTGGAACTTGTTTGTTTACAGTCCCATCTTTCATTAAAATATCATCAATCTCCCTCCATCTCTCTCTTCTTTCCTCCTCTTTTCCTTCTCCCTCTCCTGCCTCTTTCTTTCCTCCCCCGCTTTCGGTCTCCTTCCCCCTTTCCCTCTCTCTCTCTTCTCTATCTCTCCCTCTATCGGCTCCCTTCCCCTCTCTCTCCCTCTCTCCTCCCACTTTCTCCCTCTTCCTCTCACTCTCTCCCCTCTCTCTTCCCACTTTCTCTCTCCCTCTCTTCGCCCTCCTCTCTCCCGATCTCTCTCCTCTCTAGCTCTCCCTTTCCTGTCTCTCCCTCCTCCCTCCCTTTCCCCTCTCTTTCCTTGCCCCTTTCTCCTGCTCTCCCCACCCTCTCTCCCTCTCTCTTGTTTCTCCTTCCCCATTTCTCCCTCTTTTCTTCTCTCCCATTCTCTCTCTCTCTCTCTCTGTCTCATGTTTTATTCACTAAGGTGTCCTGAGGTGTGCAGAGGTGTCCCATTTCCCTGCAGCACTGGCACCAGCAGAAGAGGGAGAGAGGGAGGGCCGCCATCTTGGTAAGGGCAGAGGTTTTAGCTTGGCTCAGCAGTTGTTGTGTACTGTTCTGCGTTTGCACATGAGAGAGGAGGATCACATGTGAACTCGAGTCCTAGATCTGCAGTCTCAGTGGACAGGACAGGTATAAAGTTTTAATGTTCACAGACTGCTTAAATCTGATTGGATGTTCAGTCGGCCAATCACAGCTACTTTACAGGTAACTAAGGATAACTCTCACAGCAATTTTACGTAGATTTACAAAAACAGAATACAAAACAATATACTACAACTTCACAAACCTGATGCAATTGTGCTGTGATAGTGCTCTGAGGGGGGAGTGACTTAACAGGGGGAGCAAAGGGAGGGGAGACTAAGAGTGTCCAAAATGAAACTGAAACTTATTAAACATGTTTATACGTTATTTTCTGTGAATATACCATTTTGACCATGTCAATAATGGATCTATCTATCTGTCTATCTATCTATCTATCTATCTATCTATATAGATAGATAGATAGATAGATCGATAGATATAGATATAGATATAGATATAGAGTAGAGATACATATATATATATATGTTATAAAAAATACTTGGAATACCTGGAAAATGCATGTCTTCTATCATGTTTAACCCGCCTATATGTCCAGTCTTGCCTCTTTCTGGATTTGTTTCTGTGTCTTTTGATGAGCTAAAGTTGTCCTGATGTGACTGGAGACAGACTTAGTTTATTTTTATCTGAGAGAGGCAGGCGCTATAACAAAGAGGACTGCTGTAACCGGGGGCAACAGAGGATAATAAGGTGACGTATAATTACTCTGGTGTTAAACAGAATCACACTGATAAATCAAATTAACACGAGTCGGGTCAAAGTCACAGAGGAGGAAGAGAAAATAAAGAAGTTTAATGACATACACAGGCAATGGGTTTATTACAGAAATTAGAGGGTGGCTATCAGGAGTTTTGAAAGCAGTTTGAATAAAAATATACAAAATGTCCAGTACACAGTCACTGGTGGAGGGTCTGATACCTGATGTAATTTACCTGGAACGTTTCATAGTATGGTATTCAACCTAGTGTATCTATCTATCTGGAGACAAGCAGGTGAAGCCCCCCCTCCCTTTGCTCTCCACGTTAAGTCACTCCCCCTTTAGAGCACCATCACAACACAGTCAGCGAGCTAATGAAACTACTGCACATCACATCAGGTTTGTGAAGTTGTAGTGCATTGTTCTGTATCGTGCTTTTGTATATTTGTGGAAAATTGCCCTGTGGGAGCATGGGTGAAGGCTTGTGGGTGGAGCATTGTAGAGAATTGTACTGCTAACCATGAGGAGGGTTCGAATAGGGCCGAGAGATCGCTAGATTACTCAAACATGCATGGATGGCATATCATTTAAAACCTCTTCAGGCATGTTTTTGATGCAGGTATCACTGTAGAAAGCTCCAAAAAGTCAATTTTGCATAATCGCCCTTCTTTAAGATTATATTGTGACATGTTAAATTGCCATCATCAATTAACCAATTAATCTTGACATCAAAACCAACCAATAACTGAAGTGACATTCTGTGTTTTATGGTCTTCTCAAAGTTTTTTTCATGCCCTGGTTTGTAATATGTTTTGTTCCTTTTGTCGCGTTGGCTTTAGGCATCGAAGTCTGTAAAATCTCCTGCTTTCAGCTGCTCTGGTTTGATGAATGGGACAAACAACAGTGAGGACAGAGTCTGAGGTTTGCCGGTGAAAACTGTGTTAGAGGAGCCCATTCAAAGGGTTTATGACAGCAAAGAAGGGCTATTTGATTATGGGGAAAACACATGAGTTGGTTTTATGTACAGTCCAAAAACTAATCTGAAGACTTCCAGTTCCTATTTCAGTCTTTCAAATGTGCAAATGTCTAAAATGCACTGTGAACTGAAATATACAATTGCAATTCTTAACAGGAAAATTTTTTTTAATTGTTCAGTACTTTTATCTATCAAAATGCCAAAAAAAAACCCCTGTTTTCCCACATTACTGAAGTACAACAAAGCTTTGAAACTATGACAACACACAAGCTCACGATATTTGCACCAAGCTCCCTTGTTTTGTCACAATACAAAAATTTCAAACTTGATTTTGAT
Organism: Taenioides sp. WSHXM2023; assembly: GCA_029959045.1. Lineage (NCBI taxonomy): Eukaryota > Metazoa > Chordata > Actinopteri > Gobiiformes > Gobiidae > Taenioides > Taenioides sp. WSHXM2023. Next base: position 16,693,799 of record CM057106.1, on the reverse strand, counting down.
AGTAAAGAACAGACTCGCTATTCAGGAAAGGTTCATTTCTGTCCTGTGAATGTGACTTTTGTAGTATCGATACCTGCTCAAATGAGTATCTACTTAATCTGATTTTCGATTCTTTTGACAACCCCTAACACTCCCAGTCAAACACAGATCACATCCCAGAGTCACACGCAGCTGGAGAGGGGGAATTAGGTTCGGAATATAAAGGGCTGGAGGATGGAGGGAATTCCCTGTTGCGTGAAACTGCAGCCAATCAGCTGGCGGCTCTGCTCCTGCTGCTCATGTGCTGTTACGTAACATTAGGGCTTCACACACTCACAGAGGAAAATACACCAAAATCATTAGAAATATCCAGGAATTAATTATAAAAAATGACAATAAAACACTACTAAACAAAATCTATTTAGGCTATTTGTTTAACTATCTATTTAATTATGTATCTGATATTACAGATTGTGTGATTAAAGGATTAAAGCATCAAAAATCAGAAACTAATCGATACAATCCACAGTATGGCATTAATCCATCTTGCATTTATTCAATTACAGGTGCTTTTTTTTAATGCACCTTGAAAAAATATGCACACGGTGAGCTGACTTGCCTCTCCACAGACAACAATAAAAGACTCTTGCACTGGTCCTTGTGTGATAAGTCAACTATATCAGAAAATACCACAGAAATGCCAATAAATAGCCTGCTATATCATATTTAAAGGGCCCATATTAATCTGATTTCTGATCTGTTATAATGTTGTTTCCTCATCACAAACACACCTGGAGCTGTGTTTTGTTTCATTCACACATGTTTAACACAAAAACTCTGCATATTTAGGCTGAATTCTTTTCTCAAACAGAAAACGCTCTGTTCCACCTTGTGATGGCATGTGGTAAAACAGGAAGTGCTTCAATATGTTTTTAAACTCCATACAACTTCACTAGAATCATCTGGATGATTTCAGCTCTAGTGAACTAAAGGGAAAATGTAGTTGTTAACTTGAAAACTACCACTTCATGACATCACAAGGTGGAACAGAGCATTTTGAGCTTTGGAGCTGTAGACAGACTAATAATAAAGGATCACTTAAACATGTGTGAATGAAACAAAACACAACCCAGGTACGTTTTTGATGAGGTAAAAACATTCTAACGTGGCTTAAAGCTCACAAGAGTCAGTTTTGTGTAATAAAGGGCCTTTACATTTATCAACATGAATTTAACCTCTGCCATGATTTCAACATCTATTTAATAATACGCTGAATACAACTGGAGTTTACTTACAAAGTAATGCAAAAGCAGTCTCTTAACAGGGGAGATGGCACTAGACACATGTCATTATCAAACCAACAGAAAGAGACAATACTACAGTGAACGCTAGCGTAGAGTGTGCATGCATAATTAATTGCCTTTAGTAATTAATCTAAGCAAAAAATGCAAGAAAACAATAAAAGGAGATTTTTTTTTTTCCTATTTACCAGTTATAATGTACAATTTAATGAAGCGGAACATGAATTTGGCATTTTGCCCACAGCCTACAAACCAAAAGAAACAGTATGTTAATTTTCTAAACAGATGAATTAGCTCGATTTAATGCAAAAACGCTATGTGCACGTTTGGAGGATTTGCACGCGTTAAATGATCGTAAAGAAGCTCTTTAGTCCTTGTTGACAGAAACGCTACGACCATGTTGCTGGTTGGATGTGATGTTTACGTATCGCTTAAAGCATTTTCCAGCAGTCCAGCGAAATTCTGGCTTTAATTAATCCTAATATTAACATAACTGTGGTTTCATAGACGTTATAATACATTTTAATTCAGAAATAGTGAATATTTTCCATCGTAAACAGGCGAACACAGCTCCTACCTGGGTGGCTTTATGGAACTGCTTCTTCAAACCCGCGACAGACATCTCTCCCTCTTCGCTTCACAGAAAGACGCAAAAAAGGCGTAAATAAATGATCTTAAATCGTTAGTTTGAATCGTCTATATTGGCCAGAGAAGGCAGATCCTCCGTTCTGAGGGACACAGGCGACTCCGGTGCTCTGTTTTTTGTCGGATTGTCGCGGGTAGAGCCAGCGCTGCTCAGCTGGAGGAGAGAGAGGCAGATCCACGAGCAGCGAGGGGAAGCCTCACTGTGAACGACAAACAAACTCTACAGTCTATTTTTTTTTATATATATATACATGCAGCACATCTATAATAATAAAATAGATACGCTAAACTAATTTAACAAATAATTTAGCCGTGGGATATATTATATAATTTATTCTTGTGTGCTTTAAGCCATGTTAAAATGCTGTTACCTCATCAAAAACACACACCTGGAGTTTTGTTTCATTCACACACGTTTGAGTAATCCTTTATTATTAGTCTGTCTGCATCTCCAAAGCTCTGTTCCACCTTGTGATGTCACGAAGTGGTAGTTTTCAAGTTAACAGTTCTCGTTTACCTCTAGTTTAACAGAGATTGGCAATTCTAAGTCTGATATTATTATTATTGATGTGTGAATGAAACAAAACACAACTCCTAGTGTGTTTTTGATGAGGAAACAACATTATAACAGAGATCAGAAAATAGCGTAATATAAAAAAAAAAAAAAATGACAGCGAGCCACAGTAACAGCCAGAGAAAATAGGACCTTTAAAACGCTATCAGTAACTGCAGCTCTGTCTTGCATCATCTTCCCTCACAATACATCTCTGTCTCAGCTGAGGGGGACGCTGGGGCGAGCCCACGTTTTCTGTGACGTAACCACGACGTTTTTTTTCCTCCCTCCGCGTGCTCACCCTGCCCCTTCGCACGAGACCAGATGACGTGTATTTGGGTGCTTTCTTTGCTGTAGGACAATATCGTAGAAGGACCAATAACATAAAATTATAAATAAGTTTTATTATTAAGAGCCAACAATGCTCACGTGATTAGTCAAACCCTTCAGAATGAACTAAAATAACTACAATGAGGTTTAAAATAAGCGCCAGGACCGTGGAGAGCGACAAGAAGCTTTTACGGTTGAGTTTACATCAAAAGGAAAAGTTATTCGAGAAGAAGAAACAAAATTAAACTTAACTGGCTTCAAAATCGATTACAAACATCTTAGTACATAACAATGGAGGTTTAAAATAGTTGCATTTTATTGTAACCGTGCACCGTAGTCATATGCCGTCCATTTGGTAGAATTCTGCGCCCTCTAGTGGTCACATAAACTCATTACCGTCTCCACTGTTCGCTTTGGCGCGGACTTGATCTTGTGTAAACCGCTGTATTTCATCATTTATTAGGCTATTTTCTGATCTATGTTATAATGTTGTTTCCTCATCACAAACACACCTGCAGTTGTGTTTTGTTTCATTCACACATGTTTAACACACAAGCCCTGTATATCTAGGGTTCCTCTCTCAAAGTTTCTTCAGAGTTCTTCTCTCAAACAGAAAACACTCTGTTCCACCTTGTGATGTCATGTGGTAATACAGGAAGTTTTTAAACTCAAATCACCTTCATTTGAACATTTGTATGATTGGATGATGATTTAGCCCTTAAATCGCCCATCTCTACTGAACTCAAGGTAAACGGCAGCTGTAACATGAAAACTACCACTTCATGACATCACAATGTGGAGCAGAGCATTTTGAGCTTTGGAGATGTGGACAGACTAATAATAAAGGATTATTCAAACATGTGTAAAAGGAACAAAACACAACTCCAGGTATTTTTGATGACGTAACAACATTATTGCATGGATTAAAGCTCCCAAGGATCGATTTTGATGTTAAATGTTGAGCCGAGGCGCTCTGCTAGACAAAGCCAATTAATGCCGTTAGCCACTGCTTCCTCTCTCATACATAGATTTATATCATATTTCCAGTAATGCATCTGACATGAGCCAAACCCAGTGCATTACAAAGAGACGCTAAAACGTAGCAGACCCGCTCCAATGCGGCCTCAAGCAAATCATGCCTGTGGAAAATAGTCTTTTTGACGTCTTTTTGCGTATTTTTAAGACCGTTCCTCTCGCTTGTATCCATCTAAAAGGTAAGTGATTAAATGATTGTTGTGGCCCTTCAGTTTGAAAGCACTGGATAGTTATATAACTAGCAGCAGCATCATAAAGTGGCCTAAATAAAGTACTAGAGTGAAAGTCTACAGGGAAGTTTAACAGGCAAAAGAAAAAAACATAGTTAATGGAAACTTTAATTTAGTAAACCTACAGGATTTTACATTTCAGCACCACGGACAGCGACTACAATGAACAAGTGATTTGGTGATACATGAAATGATTGTGTTGATTTAATTGTTATTCACGTCTTTTTTTTTTTTAAATGTAGTGATTTGAAAGAGCTAAAATGGGCCCTGCATCTCTGAATATGGGAGGGAAAAAAGAATATACAGTATATAGGATGACTTATAGGATGATGATTTGTGAAAACAACTTTTAGCTCAAAATCATAAATAGTGATGTGTCTGTATCATACACCTGGGGCTTTTTCTGTCTGATTTTAAGCATCTGTGTTGATATAAAAGTCTTTGCATTACGCTTCTACCAGATCCGGTTAGCTACATCCGCATTTAGTTGCTTTCACTTTGCTCAAACAGTTTCGCTTTTTTTGAGACGTGTCGCGTATGATCTCTAAAACATGGCTTGGGTTCGTATGTTTTAATCTCTTTGCATGTGTATTTGATTAATAAAAAAGCGCATGCTTGTAAATTATTTTGTTATGTATGAGTTTGTAAAGGGTGTACAAGGACCATATATTCAGTGTTTAGCATCAGACGAAGCATGATGTCATCACAGTTTATACTTTGTCAGTATGCATTCATATCCTTATAACTATCGATTTTATATAGTATATTGTAGTTCTTTGTGTGTGCACTGTTGTTGATAGCTTGTATATCTGCTTGTAAAACAAATTGCTGTTTTACTGTCAGCAAGTAAATGTGAATCTCACATATGTTATATAAGGACTGGTGGAAAATACTGTATATAGGCTCATTCAGATAAATTAATGATGAAAATGATAAAAATTATGAAGCTCTGATGATCCTCGGTTTTTCCTCGTGGAAAGTCCCTACCTCCCCCAACAAGCTCAAAGCATATTCAAGCTAATAAACAGTGAAGGGAAGAATACTATGGAAATGTATTTAGTATTTAGAATACTGAATACCTGCATTAAAATGTATTTTGTAACCTTGTACAAGGTCCAATCACAGTACTATTCTGAATACTTAGAATACTTTTACATTGAGTTGCCTTTAAATTATAGTGAAAACATGCAACATAGTAGTAATAACAACATTATAACTGTTTCACCATTTTTAAAGCATTTCCTATGACACAAAAGTCACACATGCCTCACCATAAGAGCAGAACTCTGATTTTGTGCAGTTTGAAACCTAAATTACATGATCATTTACTGTCATTTATTCCTTTGATTTTAAAAAAGTACCTGTATTCTGAATACCACCAAATAAAAAGTAACTGCACCAGAATACTGTTACTCACAATTAGTATTCAGTATACGTATTCTCAGTATTCAGTTACTTCCCAACACTACTAATAAGTTATATCTTATTTCATCCAGCCTAGGAAAGCATCCTGTAAAAATGAACAACAAAATCAAATATGTTTCAAATAAAATCAAATAGCAACTAGAAATCATTCCAATTTAGGGCTGCACCGATTAACCAAATAATTGTGACAAAGGTTTTCAAAGTATTGAAAATCAGACACTAATACTCATATACTCATTTGAGCAAGTATCGATATTATAAGACTCACAGTCACAGAACAGAAATTAACCTTTCCTCAATGTCTTTAAAATGATCTTGAGCTGTATCAGAACAAGTATAAGAGCACATAGACTAGTATACGCCCATGGACCACTATGGAACCTACAGGACTACTGAGGGATTACACAGATATAAGGCCACATAATAACGTAAAAGAAAGTACTATGATTTAATTTAATTTAATGAGTCTATTGAAATCAACTTTAAAATGTTTGTATCGTGACAGCCATTCTTGTATGTCTGTATTGTATGGGATAAAACAGAATGACTCAGCATAGACTTCACAGCTCCCTTTGCCATATGGAGAGCCAAGCAGGAGCATTTAAGTCTCTTTGTGAAGAGGTCAGATAAGAACTTTGCCCCAACTAACCTGACAATAGACTTTAATAATTTGACAACTTTATATTAGTGTTGTCACTGTTGTGATGCTAAAATTTCAAACTCAATTTCAACACTAAAGAACAGACTTGATACTCAGTACTGATTCTGATAACACAATGATAACAAAAACACTAAAAAATACTCTTTCTTTAGCCAATAGAATGTGATTTTCAACATTAAATTACAGTACTTTGTTTATATTCCCATGTGGCCTTATATCTGTGTAATACTTCAGTGGTCCAGGTATGTTCCATAGTGGTCCACAGTAGCGTATACTAGTCTATGTGCTCTTATACTTGTTCTGATACAGCTCAAGATCATTCTAAAGACATTCAGGAAAGGTTCATTTCTTCTGACCCATTTTTCAACAATGGCGAAAAGTCATGAGGCCAAAAACGTTTTCCCGTAGAATCATGAGATTTGACACAGAAGTAGATCATGACAAGACAAGTGTTATGGAAATCTTTACATCAGTGATCTTTTAATGGGTTTAGGCTGTTCATAAATGGTACATCAGATATTTACTATTAAGCGAAGTTATCACAACCTCTTGACTGCTCCTGTAATCCTGTTATCCTATGTAGAACACTCTGGCCTTGTGCTCCTCATACGAGTCTATTGTTTATATCAGGCCTAGTTTGGTATTCTCCTGACTGTTGACCCAAATTTGGTACACATTATCTCAAGGGGTGGGACATCAAAAGTTATCCAAATTTTTGACACTCGTCTTACGGTCTCTGAGCAGTGAAACAACAGAAATTGCCCAGAATTTTTGAAATTTTTAATTTTTACAAATTGCTCACATTTGCACAAACAAACTCCGATTTCAGTGAAATTTGAATCAGTTGTTAAACTCCCTGCACTAAAGCTACTTAATGTGTAAAAATTTAATTTGGTGCGTTAACGCCCCCTACAGATTGAAATAAAATTGAATATGGGGGAGAAAAATTTAGTTGCACAAAATTCCATTTTACTATCCCGATCCAAAAAGTCAGTGACACTCATGTCATATTTTTTACAGCGTTGCCATAGCGATGACATAAACTCTCCATGTTATTCCAATGGTAAAATCGACGAATCACACAAACTTTGGCTGATTTCACTCAAACTTGAATCGTGGGTGCACACCCTGACCCTGAACAGACTGTAGGATGTAAGAAAATACAAAAATGGGTGCAATAGCGCCCTCTAGACAATTTGTATGGAATGATAACATTTTATTTGTCATAGATATACAAAATTTGGTATGCACATTTGTGACATGATCTCGATCAAAAAACTCAATGATGCCAACACCCCATCTCACATTGTGTTGCCATGGCGACAAGCCAAAAATCTGTCCTTGCCAATGGGATGTCTTTACACAAACTTTGGCATAGCCAAACTAAATTTGGTAGCCAGATGCATCATGGCAATAGGAACAAAAAATTATAAATCTTTGAATCTTCTTTTTTTTTTTTTTTTTTTTTTTTTTTTAATCAACATGCTCAAAAATTTAGAAAAATGGCAGGGTTAGGTTAGGAGTTAGGGTTAGGGTTGGGGCTATGGTGAGGGTTACAACCAGGGTTAGGATTAAGGTTAGGGTTACGTTTAGGGTTAGGGTTGGAGTTAGGGGTTAGAGTTGTGGTTGAGGTTTACGGTTATTAAGGTTAGTGCAGGGCATTAAGGTTATAAGGTTAGTGCAGGGCGCGGCATTTGCAGGGAGCAGCGTACGTGAGGGCTGATCATTGCTGCTTGCAGCTACATTTTATGTTGTTTCTGTGTGTTTTTGACATTTTAGGTCGGGACTTGGAACATGATCTGGCTGTTTTTTCTGCTGCAATGCATTTTTGGAGATACTATAGACTATGTGGAGACTTTGGTTGGGGAGAGAGTAACCGTGGTTCCTCCAAAACGATGCCTGAATGAGGAGAATGGGTTGCTATTTCGACACCGCCACACAACTCGACACGTGGCCAAGTTAATGAAGGGTCAGTGGTATCCAGCATCTGGTTATGAAACTCGACTGACTACAGGGAGCAGTGTAGAGTTTAAAGAGGCCATGTTCAACGACAATGGAATGTATACGCTTAAGTGTAACGCCATCATCATGATCGACGTAAGTATGTTTTTTGGATGTGTGAGTAAAAAAGGGCAATGGTAACATTATCACTTCATTGTATTGGAGAAAAAAACTGCCAAAAACACATTACTGTTGGCCTCTACCTTCCATCCGACTCCCCTAAAAAGAGGTTTACCCAAAAGTTGTCGATTTAGAAGAATTTGTCATTCCACAAGGATTTTATCCAACAAGCCAAAGACTTGTCTTAAACATTGGCACACTTTGAAATCAGTCCCAGAAATCTCACCCATATTTAAAGATCCTCCACTGTTTGTGAATAAACAAGGAAAAAAATCTTAGACATTATTTGGTACGTGCCATTTCCACAAACAAATGGAAATTGTCCTCTCAATGCCTGTTGCACCTCTACCCAATGGCAAAAACTGCTGTGACAGTTGTGCTCAGTGTAATAATACAGCAAAAACTGACCACTATTTACACCCCAACACTGGGAAGGAATATCCCATCAAAAGTGTAAATTGAGGTGTTCTTGTGGCCTACTGTACATCAATAAGACCACAAGGAAACTCAAACAGAGAATTAAAGAGCACAAGAGCTCCATGAGGGAGAATGACAGATGCACAAGGTGCACTTTAAGGCTTAACACAATATCTGTTCACTTCGTTTCTGTGGCATTGAAAATGTCCCCCTCCACCCAGAGGAGGGGACCATGACCATCTTCTTAAACAAAAGGAGGTATATTGGATTCATACCCTCCAAACTTTAGCTCCCAAATGTTTAAAAGAGCACTTTAACTTAAGCATTTTCCTGTAAGAACTATGTGATTATGTTATTGGCCACTACTGTGTTGTACATGTACCGGATGACAAGTTATATTGTGATTTTATAGATATGTATGTAGCACACCAGTTTTACTCTTTAGCCAGGTAACCATATACAATATCAGTATGTATTCAAATCATTTTTATTATTACTACTACAATGATTTACATTTGGATTGTTTTAAAATAACATTGTAAAAGTGTAGATTGCCTTTTGTATTATGTTTTTTCTAATGTTTTTGGGTACACTGTTTATTTTATGACCTATTTAAGATGGCCACCTAAACCTCTTCCCCTATTTGCCTATTTGTCCAAATAAAATTCATAATTTGTAGAGGGTGTGTGGGATTATTTTCTGTTCATATCCTGAATGTGACAGGACTTGTCAATACCTGCTCTAATGAGTATCTAGTTTTGATACTAGTCTTGGTATTGATTAGTATATGATTTTTGATACTTTCGACCACTCTAAAGTGCTCTTTCTCTCTCAGGTGAAGGTTCTGGTCCCACATGATCTGTGCACCACAGTGGGAGAGTCTGTGAAGCTGCCGTGTTACTTCAACACCAGAGAAGAAGCAGTGAAGAGTGTGCGCTGGAAACGAGGGCCAGAGCTGGTGATGGAACATTGGTTTGAGCCAAAGAAGCTGCTCTATGGAGACAGGTAAGGTCTATTTTATAATTCAACTGATGTTAGCATCATTATTAGGGCAGAGAAAATAGAGTTGGTAAGTATGATATCGCTTCCGGGTCCCACCAGAAACTTCACATCTGATTTCTAGCTTTGTTTTTGTTTCTTTTTTATCAAGCAAAAGACAATTACCTTTCAGACATGTATGTTTAACCATTAATAGTATCAAATATGTAAATAATTAAAAATCTATCATAACACTGGATTACCAGTGGCAAAAGGAGAAATTCAATTTGTCAACTGGACAAAAGTTTATTTGGTCAAATACGTTTCGCAGCTCATCCAAGCTGCTTCTTCAGTTCTGGTCAGACACTGGTTATATCTGCCTGAAGGCAGGAGCTAACTACAGTGAAATTGACTACCACGTCTATTTGTTTACAGTTCCTGTTAGTTAAGTGGGCCTATTCAATATGGAGTGGGAGTGGGGGAGTAGTTAGCAGAACCATTCAGGGCCATGATGGTGTTTTCACACCTCTGGACATGTCCTGGCTAGTCCCATTGTTTTCCCAGTTTGTTTTGATTTAGGTTTGAGGATAGAGTTATAGATGGGAGACAAATGATGTCTGAGACCCCCATTTCTGTTCAAGGAAGGATTCTCTTTCTTGACAAAAATAGCCTCTTTAACTCCCCTCTCAAACCAGTTCTTTTCTCTGGCCAAGATCTGGACCTCGCTGTCCTCAAAGGAGTGGCCCGTGGCTTTTAGGTGGAGATGTACGGCAGACTGAGGTCCTTTTAGGTGGAGATGTACGGCAGACTGAGGTCCTTTTAGGTGGAGATGTACGGCAGACTGAGGTCCTTTTAGGTCAGGGGTGTCAAACTCATTTTCACCGAGGGCCACATCAGCATAATGGCTGTCCTTAAAGGGCCAGATGTAACTTATAAATGTAACTAAATGTAATCGAATGTAATGTAAAATAAATGTAACTACTCCTTAATGTTAAATAACTCATTATTTATTATAACTCTTTGACAACCGACACCGCCTCGTAACACAAAAGACATACCGGTCTTTCTCCTTGAAGCACAAACAAGTATTCGCCTTCCCATCTTTCCGTCTGCATCAACTTTTCTCTTTCTGGACATTTTGGGATCATTATTTATATCTCAATTCCACTCGTTGGCATGGATGTGGAAACACTGCCGCGGCTACCGTAGTCGAAAGGCATTGTGGGAAATGTAGTCAAAGCACGCTCTTAATTTATTTTTTGGTATTTATTTTTAGAGTCTAAAAATATTTTTTGGTATTTATTTTTAGAGCCTAAAAATAAATACCAAAAAATAAATTAAGAGCGCGAGAGCTTAAATTTTAAGCTCTTAAAAGTTTTGAGTGTCTAAAATTTAGACACTCAAAACTTTTAAGCTCTCGCGGGCCGCATAAAATGACATGGCGGGCCACATCTGGCCCCCGGGCCTTGAGTTTGACACATGTGTTTTAGGTGGAGATGTACAGCAGATTGCGGCCCACTCTGACTCTCCCGTCTGTGTTGATACATTCGTTTGAAAAGTGGCTGTTTAGTTTCTCCAGTGTAGCGCTCACTGCAGTCTTCACTACACTGAATGGAGTAGACCACATTGCTTTGTTTGTGGCTCGGTGTTTTGTCCTTAGGATGGACCAGTTTCTGTCTTAAAGTGTTTGTGGGTTTGAAATAGACTGGGATTTCATATTGTCTGAAAATACTACTGTAGTTTTTCAGAAACACCAGCCAGGTCACTATGAAACTGAGAAGCACCTGCTTCACTGTTGCCATGGTGACTAACTGAAAAACTGTTGGCTAATGCTAGCTTGTTTGTGACAGTAATTTTATGAGTGAGAGACTTATTTAACTTACAGGTCCCCTGTTGTAGCTCCAACCAAGTCAGCTCTTTCTTATAGGATTGTGTTAAAATAAAGCTCAGATTAAAGACTATCAGGCCTCAGATGGAGCAGTGCTTTTAGTTAGCTTCACACCCCCAGGGAATGTTGATGACATCAACTGCAAAGTATGCTACTTTGCTCCAGAAAGTGTTCAACTGTGTTTTTAAACTCCATACACTTTCACTAGAATCATTTGGATAATTTCAGTCCTGGAATTGCCAGCCTCTACTGAACTAAAGATAATCGGTGTTAATTTGAAAAATACATGACATCACAAGGTGGACCAGAGCATTTTGAGCTTTGGAGATGTAGACAGACTATTAATAAAGTATTACTCAAACATGTGTACAGCTCCAGGTATGTTTTTTGATGAAGTAACAACATTATAACATGTCTACATTACTGGAATTTCCCCACTGTGGGACTAATAAAGGCATATCTTATCTTATCTTAAAAGCTCACAAGAATCCATTTTGTGTAATACAGGACCTTTAATGAAATTACTTGTCACCCAAAGGTTCAGAGACAGAGTGAAGATGTCCCAGGATGCTGATAGCACAGGAGACCTGTCCCTCAGCCTTCAGTCTGTCCACCTTCAAGACCAAGGTCTGTTCTTCTGTCAAGTCCACATCTCAAAAACGAATTACATCAACGGAGAGCCCGCTGTGATCCGACTCAGGGTCAGTGAAGCAAACAGGAACCAGAGCTATCCCTTCATGGAAAGAAACACGGTGAGTATTGAGAACATATCTATGCACTAATGAAACACTAGGCAGAGGAGGTAGAGTAGTCAAGTTAGAGTAACATTACTTCAAAATTATACTACTCACGTAGAAGTACAAATTAGTAGTCCAAGAATTTACTCAAGTAGGTGTAAAAAAAAACCTACTCAAATAAGAGTAACTTAAAGGTCTAATATTACACAAAATTGACTCTTGTGAACTTTACGTCATGTTATAATGTTGTTACCTCATCAAAAACATAGCTCAAAAACAATGTTGTGATGTCATGAAGCAATAGTAACAGCTACTTTTTATATTTAGTTCAGTCGAGATTGGAAATCCCAACACTGAGTTCTACCCAGCTCTGACAAACGGTCACGTTCACACTTTAAAGTTTGATGATGTCATAATTTCAAAGGGAAGACGGGGTTTGTATATCTCTACTGACAATAATCACGTCACAGGGAGAGGTTATGCAGGGTTGAATAAAACATGTTACTGAATGAGACTGAACGGTAGTGAATTAGTGTAGGTGCGACCAATAATAGACAAGACTTGTTTTTATGTAATAAATCATAATGGCAAAACCAATTAAAATACAACACCCTTTGTAAAATACCATTTAAAAAAAATAGTTAAAACCGGCTGTTTAAAAATACTAGCATAAGCTAAAATGGCAACCATAAAAATTTGTTAATTTGTTAAAGTGGATAAAAGACCAAAGTACCCATCCTGTCCGGGGCGACCGGGGCTGGCCAGCAGGTGTTAGTCGCCTCCTCACCTTCACCCCTCCTCCCATCTGCCTCTCTCCCTCTTGTGGTCGGCCCATCCTCGCTGGCCCCATCTGTCCGGCAACTTGTCTGACGGGTCTCCGTCTTCCTCATCACTGTCATCCTCACCTTCGCCCTTGTCCGCCGCACCATGCTTGGTCGACTAAAAATGGGGCGTAGCAAAAGCTCTCAAAACTATTATGCATCTCTGTGTCTGACCAAAACTGCAGTCACAAGACTACACCTGCACGGGAGTTCATGCAAAACATTTATGCAGAAAAAAGTACTCGGAAACAATGAATTTATACAGATTAAATTTGTCAATAATGAGTTTAATATGCCTTTTTACAGATAAATACCAAAATATACCAAATGTCCAGTTAACTCATTCACCACAACTTCTATTTTCTGCTTTTGTCCATGTAAATAAAATGATTCAACTAATCCATCATTGACCGATTAACCGACAAAACTAAACTAAACTGAACTAAAGCCTACAGCCCTAGAAGATGATATTGTCTCTGTAGTTCCATGCCAATCATTGTACTAAATGTAGTAACAGATTTGCCCTTCTGTCTCTGCAGGCCTCACCGCTCTCATGCTCTGGACTACACCCATTCATACTTTCTGTGTTATTATGCATTTCCTAACCTACATATGATAATTGTCTACATTGTACATTTGCACCTGTGTTTTGAGATTTCCGTCAGTGCTCACAGCCAGTCAATATCTCAGTCTACCATTGTGCCAGATATTGCCATAGTATTACCTGTGTATTTGATCCACTGTACAGTCTATGATTTGATCCAGATGTTTGTCCAGATTTCACAACCTCACGCAAACCACAATGTGACGTGAATAACCAGAGGGACCATGTTTACATTTCATTTTTATAAACATTTAGCTCCAAAAATTTGATGGACCACTACAAACCATTTAAAATGAACTAGTTGTTTTTCACATTTTAACATAGTAAAAATCAGGTACTTCTACATGCTAACAACTTCTCCCCACACACTGTTATAAGCTTGAACAATGCCCTTTGAACCTTAAAGCACCTTAAATGCCCATATTATTATTTTCCTGATCTATGTTATAATGTTGTTCCCTTATCAAAATCATTGTGTTTTGTTTCATTCACATAGTTCTTCTCTCATATAAAAAACACAAAAACACAGGAAGTGCTCCACTGTGTTTTTAAACTTTACACACCTTCACTAGAATCATTTGGATGACTTCAGCCCTGGGATTGCCCATTTCTACTGCACTAAAGGTAAAGGATAGCCGCTAACTTGAAAACTATCACCTCATGACATCACACAGTAAAACAGAGCATTTTGAACTTTGGAGATGTAGACAGACTAATAATAATAAAGTAGTAAGTAGTAGTAAAGTAGTAGTAGTAAGTAATAATAAAGGATTACTCAAACATGTGTGAATGAAACAAAACACAACTCCAGGTGTGTTTTTGATGATGTAACATTATAACATGAACATGAACATGAACACACACACCCACACACACACACCCACACACACACACACACACAAACACACACACACACACACACACACACACACACACACACACACACACACACACACACACACACACACACACACATATATACATTTTATAAAAACCTTAAATATAATGATCTTAACACTGTAAGTAAGTAAAAGGAGTAGTTTAACCTCTCACAGGCACTTTGATAAAAGTCTAAATGAAGTGTTCCTGTGTGGCCAAACGCCCCTGTCAAAGCCTGGTCAGTAATTGGATGGGAGACCGCTGGGAGTACCAGGTGTCATAGTGGGGCATCAGTGGCAAAAACATGTCATTGTGTACTTAAGCAAGACACTTCACCCACATTGCCTAGTATGAGTGTTGGTGATGGTCATGGTCGAAGAGGCAGATGGCAGTAATTGACAGCTCGCTTCCATCAGTCTGCCCCAGGGCAGCTGTGGCTGCAATAATGATTTTCCAGTGAATGAAAAATGCACGACACAATTGTAAAGCAACTTTGAGCATCTGGAAAAGTGACGTCTGTTTTTACCTTGACAGTTTGGGCTGTATATGTGCTATAAAAGGAAAGAACAAACAATAAGAAAATGGGACAAACTTTCTGGGTCTAAACTGTGCATTTTTGTCTTGTCTGTGTGTTTCTCTAAATGTTCTCTGTTTCTGACCTGCCTTAGGACAATGGATGTAAAGTAGCTATTGTGCTGTTTGTTGACATGTTCATTAATATGCACTGCCCTAATTAAAATAAATAAAACAAAATGTGAATGGTCTTTTGGTCTATGATCACATTTTTATATGTAGTGCTTTTCCACCTTGAAGCTCTTTACATCAAGGAGCCACTCCCCCACACACAGTCATACCCCAGTGTACCAGACATTCTACAAAAGCTTCACGACCAGTTCAAGAACAGTCAGTACATACAGATACTTTTACGTGAGTTTACTTGTTTGTTAAATTAGGTTCCTGTAATTCAAATTCAACATTAAAATAATAAATGTACAACACTGTCATTATTGATCGACTGAGAAGGTAAACTGTATGATTTAAAACAGGAATGTCACAGGTGAAGCGTGTCTTTCAAAAGGCACAGGATTACGCAAACAAACCAATACAAAGCATTTTAACAGGCAAAAGTCATATGAGAATTAGATAAAAATACATGGAAAATAAGTGATAAATAGATTACAATAGACAATGTACAGCTTGTAACAGATAAAATGAGCTAATCACAAATAATACAATACAAATGAGACAATAGAAAGACTTAATGTTACTTCATATTACAGTAATTGTTCCTATCATCATATCATATATTTTTATATACAAAGAGCATTTCTGTTTTGTGTGAATGTGAATGTGGCTAGCTATTTTAATAGTAAGTTGGGAGAAGTTGACAAGAGAACATTTCCACTAAATTTACAACAACTACTACTACTACTACTACTGTGATCAGAAGTGGGTAGTACTTTTTAAACTTATTAAAGAAATTGTACTTTTCAGAATTCTTTTCTAGCAGCGTACTTTTACTCCTAGTTGAGTAATATTTTCATTTAAGTAGCAGTACAATTATTTGAGTAAGTCTACAAGTGACAAAAGCTTCATGTTGACAAAATGAAATGAGTTGAATATTTCAGAGCAGATTTTGTGTGTACTTAAATGTTTTGTCCTTCGAATTACATTAACTTTAAATTATAAATCAGATCTTATGTCCTGACAGTTACTCTTACTTAATTTCTTAGACCACTACTACTTTGTACCTCTACTTGAGTAATATTAATTTGAAGTAACATTACTCTTACTTAAGGACATTTTTTGGCTACTCTACCTCCTCTGGACATGAGGGGCCTAAACTGATACTGAAACCACTACAAAATTGAGAGTGAAGCGGGACTAAACTTGGACTAGACCTGGACTAGACCTGGACTAAACCAGAACTAAACCAGGCGTAAACCAGGACCGACTATGAATGCACATATGGAGAAAGTTTGTTAAGCCTATTAGTTTACATACAGAGATTATAACAGAGCAACAATAGCTCAGTTTATAAATATGTTTTCCACCCAGTCAAAGGTTGTTAATTTGATCCCCATTCCCTGCACTGTGGCCTGATGTTGTGTCACTGGGCAACACATTTCAGCCACAAAAGAAGTAAGTTGCTACCACCAAATTAGAATTGATTGAGCTTTGAGCTACTCCAAAGTGGAAATGTATTAATAACTACTTGATATGGCCTAAGCAACCCACTCATAACACAAGATAACTTAAAATGAATCTTTATCATTTTGTTAACCTGAAGTTGGGAAATACTTGTACTTGCTGCTGGAAATACCTTTACAAGCTCATCATTTTAAATCTAAAAAGTCTAAGAACTTTTGACAGATGACCAAATCTGAAAGAAAATACTAGACTAGACATTTTGTGACATTTATAATAGCTACACCCAAATGGTCTTAGTAAAAGCATGAACAAAGACAAATTGTGCACTATGTAACGTTTTGGTTGGGGGTCTGCCACCTGCTTGTTTCTATGGATATGTCGTTGCTCTGCTTGGAATGTTCCACAGTATGACATTAAACAGCTCTACCATACATATATTAAATTACAGATAGTTTTATAGCCCAAAAATGCCTAGAAAAACAGGCATTCTGACTGTGAGCGGGGTTGCCTCTCCACAGATCTGATCTGTAACTTGGTCTGGTTTGGTCTCCATACAGAGGTTTACTGCCATTCTGTGAAACATTCTAGACAAAGCAATAACATCTCCATGGAGAAAAGCATTTGACGGACCATCTCTCAGAAAAGTTACACAATGCACCTTTAAGAAGATTCAGATGTAGAAGAAGATTCTACTTAAACATCCCCATAATCCTTACTGCTAATCTAAATCTTAGGGTTACAAGTCTGACTTATTAAGGTTTAGTAACTAGTGAATTAAATAAGCCCCAATCATTCTTAATAAACTATTTGTTCATTATGAATTAAGTCTTTTTTCATGCTTTATTAAGGCTAATTAAGATGTAGTTATTATAAAGTGTAACCAGACATTCTCCCAATAATTAATAAAGTACACGACCAGTCAAAAGTTTGGACACTTTAGATAAATACAGAAGACATCAAATATATGATGCAAGATATAAGAATTATGTAGTAAAGGGAAAAAAACTTCAAGTCCCCTGAAATTGAGTCTAGAAACGCCAATTGGCCACTGTGAACAAAGCAAACGAAATGAAAATAAACAAGAAACAATAACACAAGATGGGGTAAATGGTCTAAATATTATAAGAAGTCTAGTGGATGGTTTGTGCTGCTCTATCTCTACATGTACTAGTATACAACTGTCAACTGTACACTCAGTCATATTTTTCATGCAGATGTACGCTAAATTCCTTGCCAACTGCACTTATTTTTGTTTAACTACTGTGTAAAACCTTCAATAGAAATAAAATGACAAAAAAGAGAATAAACAAGAAACAACATAAATGAAAAAGTGTGTCCAAAACTTTGCCTGGTAGTGTTAAACTACGTGTTAAACCTCTGTCCTGTGGGTGGTGTGGGTGTAGTTTTAGTGCACGAGCTCGAGCTGGCTGGTGGAGAATGGCAGGACTCCGCTGACATAGTAGGCGATGCCCAGAGACAGCAGTGCTATGACGACGAGCAAAAGCAGAACTCTCCAAAAGCCCAGGTCCTCCACAAACTCCTGCCATGTGGTGCGGAAACTGGACAGTACGCCCTCTGTGCTCTGCAGATTTGGATTCAGCAGCGAGTGGCTCTCCATCGCACTGCAAGGAAAAATATATGATTTGTACTGAACAATGGGCCTATTCCATGAAGCGAGCTAAAGTGAAAGCCTGACTTATTTGGCCAAACCAGGCCAGGTTCTGTTCCACCAAAGTGACTAACCAGAGACGGTGCTGAGTTGCTGCAGTAACAAGCACCCGGACACAAACCTGGTCAGGTCTAGGCTAACTGTCAAGATTATTTTAGCTTTGTCTCCAAGAACGTCTAAAGGAACAGTTTAATCAAAGGTTTCAGCGAGTGCACTCACACACCTGTGTTAGAACACCTGTCTCTGTCTGATACAGTTTAAAAAGTGACTTTTATAGTTGCGCAGCCGTATGCTCCTATGCACGGGACACACGTGTCTGTGGTCACTGCACTCATCAAAAAGGCACAAACTATAGAAAGTCTGTGTGATGTCATTGTTCCATTGCTCAGGCCTTCCTAGAGTCACTAGGAGTGCGCACAAAGCTCTGCTTAAATTTTAGACCTGAATTACCTTTGGTCAGACTCAGACTTCTTTCTATTCTGGATCGACTTGAGGCTTGAGCTGGAGCTAGTTTCAGCTCAGGATTTCAAGATAAACCCTCAATATTG
This sequence comes from Taenioides sp. WSHXM2023, assembly GCA_029959045.1. Classification (NCBI taxonomy): domain Eukaryota; kingdom Metazoa; phylum Chordata; class Actinopteri; order Gobiiformes; family Gobiidae; genus Taenioides; species Taenioides sp. WSHXM2023. Next base: position 16,674,827 of record CM057106.1, on the reverse strand, counting down.
TTATATTTAAGAGATAAAGAGTGGAGTGGGGTTTAAAGTGAAGGCAAAACTGGAACTATATTATTATTGATGAAAACATTTTTTGGTTACAGGGTTTGTTCTGGATCTTATTCTAGCAGAACAAAACCACTGGCCTGACATAACCACTTTCAAACATGTGGTAATACATTAAAACGCACTGGATTTATAAGGCAATATTCATTCACTCTATAATAAAGTAATCTGCCTCTTCCACCACCACCAGCACTCACACACCACATTCACGACAATTCATTAGATCCACTGCTTAGGGAAATGGTGAGTGAGTGGTTCTAAAGGTTTTATTTACTCTCTGTTTGTTAAAGCTTTGTGTTTTTATCTGTGATCTGCTGCAGTGGACCTCTTCTCTCACCTCTCGCTGTCGGCCATCTGCATGGTCTCAAGTTTGGAGTGAGCTCCGCGGTTGAAGCCCTTCACTTCCTGTTCCTCCAGACCCTCCAGCAGACGGATGGCGTCTTTGTTCACGCCGCGACGCTTCGCCAAAACCAGCGGCGTCGAGCCGTTGTGATTACTGCACAGAGACAGGTTCATCACATCTCTTCTGGTCAATGACTGTGTAGCAGTACTTTTCAACTATCACTCAAAATGAATCATGATTTTGTGTTAATGTTTTTTACATTTTCTAAAACAAATAACAGAATTAAAATTAGGTTTATCTCCAGCAAGGTATGAATTACTGCAACATAAACATACTGTGCTATTACAGTAGAAAAGGTTTTAAAGGTCTGAACAATGTTTTTCAAAAACATATACTGAACTGAATACTTTTGAAAGCTTTACAACCATAGACTACTTCACGACAAATAAGGGATTAAAACAATGTCTGTATCACGTTTGGTTAAGGTAAGGGAAATTTGTCCTTTGCATTGGACCCACTCTTCAATGCCTCATTGTACATATGGTGCATGTTTTGGGTTGATGGGGAAAACCCATCAACCCTACTCACCCATACACGAGGAGAACATGCAAACCCCACACAGAACATAATGCTTCTGCTTATAATCTTACCAGATATCAATCTTGAGCCCATTGGACACCAGAAACTGTATGGTATCCACGTGTCCGCACAAATGCAGCGCTGTGTTGCCTTGGTAATCCGTTGCTAGGAGATCGGCCCCAAACTTGTGCAGAAGTCGGCATATCTCCACGTTGCCCCGGGCAGCGGCAAGGTGCAGCCCGGTGCGCCCACGGTTGTCCCTGATGTTTGGGTCACAGCCCGTCTCCAGGAGCCTCTTGGCGAAGGGCAGGTCCCCGTCAATACAGGCCTGCAGCAGAGGCACCGCTGTTTGGGACGAGTCATTGATGAAGACATAGGACATGTCTGAGCGCGTGTCAGAAAAGTCCAGCGTAACTGCAGAGAGATGAGGAGGAGAGGAGTTAAAGGTGAAATTTATATTATAACAAAAACGTGCTATGTTTATCAGTTCATTCTCAATGCATTTGTTTCACTCACTAATGTTTGGGGCTGTAGGTAATTCACTGACTAAAAGGGGGGTGCAGTGTGGTGGTAGAAGAAATTCTCAAAATTATTAGGATCTTGTGCAAAACTACTTCGTATACAGATGAGTACTGGCAAACAAGTGAAAAGGCAGAGTCAACTGTACAGTCGCTCCCAATACAAAGATATGCAATATTAATAATACAATAATATGCAATATCTAATGAACGAAAAATTCCTAAAATTCCTAGTGAGTGGATTTATTTCTCAAGGAATGAAGCCAAATATCTTTGCTGGATGTACAACGCTTAGGCTATTATGAATTTACATTTTCCTTAAAGACGTGTCTTTGTAGCAATACAACAATACAGAACAATGTAAAAGATCATTAAATCTTATACCAAAACATCATTTCTAGCCTATAAACACATTGTATTAGGTATAACATGAAGTAGTTAGCAGTTAGCTTGTGAAAACTCTCTAGGACTAAGATGGCAGTTTCAAACATACTAGAAGAAAACTTAGTCATCTATAATCACGAATCACATTTAAGTTACAGTGTTCATTTCCTTTCTATGTTTGCAGCATTTTGTAACGCAGAGAAAGGCTAGCACACAGGCTAGCCACTATGCTAACGCCACACACCACAAAAACGCAGTTTACACTCTGATCAGATCTCCGCTAAAAAGAGCCGTGTATCAGACGTGTTATAAAGCGGTGAGTCGTATTTTTCACCTGTTTAAAGGGCCCAGATCAGAAGAAAAAGATCTCCGCTGGTTTGTTTTGTTTCTGCACGTTTCTTCGTGGTGGACGGACGCTGCTGCAGTGACCAGTGGAGCTGAGGATACACCTACAGGTGAATGGAGGTACTACAGCAGACATCACAGGCCAGGGCAATGTGTTTCGCAGAGGTGGGCAGAATATCAAAATATATCTGATATTGTGAATGTTCTTTTGTTTTGAAGGCCTTCATTGCAATATTGAGTAGGGTATAGGCCTACTGTTTATTATTAATTAAAATTTAAAATGGAAAAACCTTATCTTATAAACTTCCAACTAAATGAGTTAATAAAATTATATTTCTGAAATTTTACATTACATTTGTCTAATAATCAAACTTCAGATAATACATTTTAAGTGTGTATGACAGGTTTTTATGATTTAATAATTTTTACTTGATTTGGTGGGATATAAATATAGACATACAATCTATGGATATAAATTAGAAGCAATTTGTGAGGAAAAGCAGTGTTCTGAAACACATGGGATTAGGGAGAATGCTATGCAAAAATTTGGCAAAATTTGCACACAAGAAATATGTTTCATCTGATAGGCCTACTTTGAACATTTGAAACATTTGGCCCAGTGTATAAAATAGTTGCTAGGTAACAGTTATGGACACATTATTGTCTGAATACTCCAAAACTTCCAAATTAGAGACAATGTATGGACAGTTATACCATTTCACCAAAGAGCACTTTGTAGTATAAATGTTCACATTTATCTTATTCTCTTCTATCTTGTCAATTATCAGTTTTATGCACTGGAAAAATTACAAAAGATACAGTATATTAATTGAATGTATCACAAAAACTACTAGCCTTGAAAGAAACACTACACACATGTAGTTAATTTTCAGACTTTATTTTGAATGTGAGCACAGAGATACATATTACAGTATCATGTTATAGCTTTATTTATTATTTTTATCATCGATCCTCTTTGAGGAAAATATCTGAGGAATACTTTGTTACTCCAGGCACTTCCAGATGTTTTGGTTTTGAACATAAAGCTAACACCAAAAATACACTAGACTGTTCTGACATGTGTAAATGATCAGGCTATACTTTCCATATAAAACATTTCATTACAATATTTAATGTACAAATCATATTCTTTACCCACCCATCTCTGTTATATATGAAAGTATTAGGACTTAGGTAAAATAATTACAATCTAGATTACAAAAACAACATATGCAGACAAAATGAAAATAAAACTAAGGAAGTAAGTGGGGCTACCAGCAGAGAGGTGAGATGCAGTGGTCATAGTGGTTACAATCTCCAACAACATGCAAGTTCAAATCTGTATTAATATCCACAAGAGAAAACTACTTGAACGTCACATATTTTTTGTTCAAATATAATGTTTTTTCAAGCTTTATGTACAGCAATAATAAACAATTGAAAATGGGTGAAATGAGTTGAATGAAAAGCATCCTTCTTGATATCTTGGTTGGAAAAAAACTACATTTTGTAACAAAAATCTCAAAGAAAAGATGAAAAAGTGGTAATTGACTTAGTAGCAGATCACCTCAGTGCAATAGTAAAGAATGGTTTGGTCCCATTCGACAGACTGTGAGAGAAGGTTTAGGCAGGAAAGTGCTTGCAGTTGGTGGTAGATGTAGCACCAAATGTGACAAAAATACTGAACTGGTAAAAAGATGAGTTGTAGAATTATCAGAATCAGAAATCAGAATAAAAAATTACAAAAATAACTGCTCATTGACAGAAATAGTTTGATACAAAAATACCCATATGAAAGCTAGTAGAAAATATGGATTGGTACTATTTTAAGATATGCTAATAAACCAGTAATCAACTTATAAGCTAAATCTTGACAATCATTTTACTCATAGGAACCACAACATCAATACTTACTACCTGCTATTGCAAAGGATAGTACTTTAAAGGCGCACTATGTAACTTTTCTGGTGGAGATTCTGCCACCTACTTGTCTCCTTGGAGATCTATTATATATGCAGTATTTTACATATTTTGCCAGAAATGTTCCACAGTTTGGTATTATACATATCTGTTTCCTATCTATCTATCCATCTATCTCTATGAAGACAAGCAGATGGTGCCGATAGTTACAGGTCAGATCTGCGGAGGGGTGACCCCACTCACAGTAAGAAGAATGCTTTTTTTAAAGCTATTTTTGAGCAATGAAAACACCTGTAATTGAATAAATACAAGACATATCAGTGCTATACTAATGCTATACCATGGAACATTACAAAGCGATAACATCTCCATGGAGACAAGCATGTAGGGGATCCTCCAGCAAAAATAGTATATTCCATAGTGAACCTTTAAGCAAAATGTTAGGGCCTTATGTCTTGCACACTTATTTCGTGTATTAATATCTCCAATATTCGACTAGGCAAATGAACTGACACTATCGAAATTCATTTTTAAAACGCCATACACACAGTTTAGAAGTGAAAAAGAAAATGTAGTGTTTAGTCCCAAGATGGACTAACTCACACATCTACTTTGAATTACACAGACTGATATAAGAACTAGTGGCTGGTCTGATGTTAAGTGTATTTGAGTGATACAGTGCTACGTAAAAGGGGTGACACTCTCCGAGGTAGCCGAGAATGAGGCTTGCCAAAAACCAAAAAGGAAACACAAAATTACACACATTTAAGACATTTAAAACAATAGCACCATCGTCAGTGATAATCGAGGCAAGTCACATTCACTGCAAAAATTGTAAGATCATTAGTTAAAATGACTTGAATTCAGCACCTTGACGTACATTTTCTAGTGGAGGGTTCGCCACCATCTTGTATCCATGGAGATGTTATTTCTTTGCCTAAAATGTTTCACAGTATGACATGAAACTTATCTATCTCCATGAAGACAAGCTACAACAAAGAATGCATTTCCAGGTATTTCCTTTGCAATAAAAACACCTGTAATTAAATTAATGAAAAATAGAAATGTTTAATGCCATACTGTGGAACCTTACAAGATCTTCTTCAGAAAAGTTAGACTATAATGCACTAGTTATTTGGTAATTATCTACCAATGGAATACAATTTCCTCCCTTCCTGGAAGTTTCATTTATTGAAATGAGAAAATCTATATATTAGGGTTGCCAAAAGTATCAAAAATCAGATACTAATCGATATTAAGACTAGTATCGAAAGTACATACTCATTTGAGCAGGTATCGATACTAAAAAAAAACCTGAATAAAATTTGACCTTTCTTGAACAGTTTCATCTTCAGTTTTATCAGAAGACCACATGTATATTGTCAAAACTACTCAAAACAAAACAAATATTAGAATTTTCAGTAATTTTAACTAACTTTAACTCTCTCTTTTTGCAGTGTAACTTTTCTCATATTGAATTCTTTTCTCCCATTCACTCCTCACGGCAAACATCACCACACCCAAAGATGTCCGCCATTTTCAGTCACTTCGTTCTTGAACGTCTCCCCTGTGTGGTCGCTTCTGGTACTACAAGATCTTGCTGCAGACTTGACAGCGGCTAACCTTGGAGCGCTCCTGGCCTCCCTTTAGAGTGTCCGGGTTGGGAGAGAAGACGAACTCCTCTCGGGGGTCCACCGTGGTGAGCCAGAAGCTGTACTTGTTGGCGAAGTAGTGGCACGTTCCTTTTGCCCCGTTGCATTCAATAAAAGGCGTTGCCCGGAAGTCCTCCAGACATGAGCCGGGCGAGACCAGGGACTGTCCACCGCCCTCTGCCCCAGCCGCGGTGTGCTATGGGTGGGAAAAACATGTGGGGTTAGGCATGGATCTTTGTTTCATATTATTCATTCATACTGATGTAAGTAAGTAGTTAGTTTTCAGATTTTATTTTGAATGTGAGCACTAGGGTTGTCAAAAGTGTTGAAAATCAGATACTAAGCAATCAATTAAAACTAGATACTCATTGAAGCAGGTATTGATACTAAAGAAACCTCACATCCACAGGACAGAAATGAACCTTTCCTGAATGACTTTAGAATGATCTTGAGCTGTATCAGAACAAGTATAAGAGCACATAGACTACAGTCCCTGACAAAAGTCTTGTCGCTTATCCATTTTGTAGAAACAAAAGCTTATAGTCTGACTTTAAATTAATCGATTGGTTTTAGAAATGTCTCATATGAAAGCTAAAACCCTCCCAAATTATGCTCAGTATACTAAAATAAATTTGCTTCACTGAAGAAAGATTGATCATTTAATGAACACAGAAAGGTCAGATTTTGGCAAGACAAAAGTCTTGAACAAATAATTTACTTCAAATACAAAAATATGTTGCATAACGTCAGTGAATTAAGTAGTGGTGCTGTGAGATCCATATTTAATATCTTGTATGACTTCCATGAGCTTGAAGGACTGCATCCATGCGGTTCGACAATGATTCATACAATTTGTTGATGAAGTCATCAGGAATAGCAAAGAAAGCAGTCTTACATGCCTCCCAGAGTTCATCAAGATTCTTTGGTTTTGCTTTCCATGCTTCCTCTTTCATTCTACCCCAGACATGCTCAATGATGTTCATGTCTGGTGACTGGGCTGGCCAGTCCTGGAGCACCTTGATCTTCTTCGCCTTGAGGAACTTTGATGTAGAGATAGAAGTATGCGATGGAGCACCATCCTGCTGCAAAATTTGACCCCTTTTATGGTTGGGAATGTAAGAGGTAGCTAATACTTCTTGATATTTTAGGCTATTGATATTGCCTTCCACCCTGCAAATGTCTCGCACACCCCCATACTGGATGTAACCCCAGACCATGATTTTTCCGCCACCAAACTTAACTGTTTTCTGGGTGAATCTTGGATCCATGCGGGCTCCAGTAGGTCTCCTGCAATATTTGCGGCAGCTGTGATGTAATTCAACCGAGGATTCATCTGAGAAATCCACCTTCTGCCACTTTTCCAGTGTCCATCCTTTTAGCAGGCTGTGGGCCTTGGCAAATGCCACACGGTTTTTTAATTGCCTTTTGTTTAGTGCTGGTTTCTGTGCACTGATTCGACCATGGAGGCCATTTCGAGACAGAATTCTACAAACTGTTCTGGTTGACACAGGGACTTGAGGTGACCAGGCCTGGTGGAGCTCTGCTGCAGTGGAAAAGGGGCTGGCCTTGGATTTTCAAATCAACAAACGGTCCTCCCGAGCAGCTGTCTTGCGGGGTCTGCCGGACCTGGGCTTGTCAAAAACATCTCCAGTCTTTTCAGATCTTTTTCTTATTCTTTGTACTTGATGCTGAGACACATTGAAGGTGTCAGCCACCTCAGCAGTGGATCTGGTCTTCAGCCTCTTGATAATTAATGCTTTGGTCTCAGGGTGGAGCTTAGGCATGTTGTCAGAGGTCAAGTTGCAGTTGATGTGAAGGTCTGGTGTGCTGGGGTTCTTTTTATACACACCCACTAATTGATTGATCAGTAACTGATCACAGGTGAGGCTGTAATCTAGGATTGGGTGCATCATATGACAAGGCGACAAGACTTTTGTCTTGCCAAAATCTGACCTTTCTGTGTTCATTAAATGATCAATCTTTCTTCAGTGAAGCAAATTTATTTTAGTATATTGAGCATAATTTGGGAGGGTTTTAGCTTTCATATGAGACATTTCTAAAACCAATCGATCAATTTAAAGTCAGGTTATAAGCTTTTGTTTCTACAAAATGGATAAGCGACAAGACTTTTGTCAGGGACTGTATATACTGTATTTATTTCATTTTAGTGTCTCACCATGAGGAACGAGTATCCGATCCAGAGACTCCTCCAGCCCGCAGGGCAGTTGGGGATGGTGGTATCCTGACTGTGGACCGCCACGGCCTGGGACGGAGCCTCACACACCGCACACCTGAGGAGAGGGACAGATTTAGGTCTGTATTTTTCATTTATTTATCAACACAATAATACAGATATATACATAAAAAAACACGCACACACAATGTGTAGTTTTTGTTTGACTCTTTGAATTCGTTGGAATACAACCTCCTCATTTTGAACAGTTAAATGTGCCAAAAATTCCAAACTGAACAATATAGCTGATAACCAATATATAATAGGCAAATGTGTGGTTAAAAATGTTGTTTCAAATATCTCTTCAAATAAAGCTTGAATAAACAAATAATGATTAATTTATTTCTCATTCTCTCTCGACAGTGTACCTGCTGATGTAGGGCCGTATCTGTTCTTCAGCCACAGGCATCATGGGGATGGGGGCGGTGGTGGAGAGCCAGTAGGACTTATCGTTGCGGCTGGCGTAATAACACACCTCGTTTGGAGAACAATAAAGGAACGGGATGGTGCTGAAGCGAGGGAGACAAGAGCCTGGCTGACCTGAGGAGAGAGTCCATACAGACTTTATTTATCACATGGAGGTCAGATGTGAGTCTAAAATATGCTATTACAAAAATATTATAATAAAACAAACATTGCAACGTCACAGATGTAAATTTTAGTCAAAATAAAATTTTGTTTGTGAAAAATGTGCACAAGGTAAAAGCACTTTGTGCAGTTGTGCAGGGAAACGTGCTTTTCTCCGTCGTTTATAGGGAGAGTCTTTCCAGATTGATACATTTGTAGAACTCAGTTCAGAAGGCCACAGATTGACAAAAGTCAGGTTAAACATTTTGTGATTCAGTAGATTTAAAATAATTTATCATTATTTTATTAGCAAATAAACGAGACAATCATCTGTTTCACAATTTATTAAAGATAATGTGAGATGTATGTACAAGTTTAAATGTGGTGTGGCTGTGGTTTGCTGTGGCTCATATGTTTCATACCTAGATCCTGGTTGTGAGCCTTCTCCTGCCCCTCCACATAGAGCAGACTGTATCCGTCCCACAGTTTGGCCATGCCCTGGGGGCACATGGGAATCTGGGAGTTCTGACTGTGCTTCACCATTGTGTATCCGATACTGTAACTGCGGCCCACTGCTCCGGGGGGTCCAGGACGACCAGGTGCTCCAGGTAAACCTGAGGAGAGGAGAGCGGCGTTTACTGACAGAAATCTTTAAAAACAACGTGATGCAAGTTAACTTTTTATTACTGACCTTGCTCTCCATTTGGTCCAGGGAATCCAGGAGGTCCAGCGTCACCAAGGAAACCAGGGGAACCAGGAGACCCGGGTCTACCCAGTCTGCCCACAGAACCGGGGCGCCCCTTCGGACCTAAGACAAAAGTCAAGGTGATGTTTTACCATGAACCAAAAGACCACCTCAGAAAACTATTTGCCTTTCTAATCACTTTCACAACTAGGTCTAAATCAGGACTAAAACTGGCTCAAAATGGACTAAACCAGTTCTAGTCTGGGAATAAAGTGTGTGAAGCAGGACTAAACTGGGACCAAACCAACAAAGTCTAAAACAGAACAACTCTGGGTCTAAAGCAGGTCCGAACTAGGACTGATTCAGGACAGAACTGGATATAAACCAAATCTAATCTACAACCCCATTCACATATGCAACCTGGGAATTTACCTGCATTTTGTCAGAACAGGGTCATGTGTGAACAAAGCCAGAACTGATTTCCCAGGCTACCAATAACATGCAGGGAAGTCTGTGTGAATAAATGCTTTGGCTGAAAACAGGTCTGAAGCAATTTAAACAAAGTCCAAACCAAGACTAAACTAGATCTAACCCAGGACTAACCAAGGCCTAAACGTGTCAGAAACAAAATATTCAATGACTGGGTTAATCCTTTACCTGGACGTCCAGGAAGGCCAGGCTGACCAGCCTCTCCAGGTGATCCAGAACCTCCGGACTCTCCAGCCACGCCCATGTCTCCGTACAGGGGCCGAGCGACAGGGGGGCCTGGGAGGGTGAGACCGGGGGGACCCTTACGACCAGGGGGACCTAAGCAAAGATAAAAGAGAAAGTATTCAGATATTGTTGGATGTATTATTAGATTCTAAGATAATCCCCCATTTTTATTTTTTCAATACAATACAGTTTTGGGTATGCAACACAGAACTTTTAAGTTTTGGATGCTTAGTTTATAAATCTGGGTTTATAAAGTTGTGATTTAACAGGTTTTTACACCAATGTTATAGTATACTCCATATCACTACCTGTCTGGAGCAGTGGGACCCATCTCCAGATCTTGAGCTAGCTGGAGGCATGTTTTGGGTGCCCAGACCGGAGCCCAGAGGAAACCCACCGAGACACAAACTCCACACAGAAAGGCCCAAGAGTTGAACATGGAACCTTCTAGCTATGAGGCCAGAGTATTAACCGCTCAGTCATGTATATCTTACCTCTAAATCCTTTTGCTCCTTTTCCTCCGTAATATCCAGGATCTCCAGAAAATCCTTTCAGACCAGGACCACCGCTGAATCCAGGCTCACCTCTCTCTCCTGAAAAACACATGCGCCATCTTTAAAATGCTCCAACAGAACAACTCTCTAAATATGCAGGGTTTGTGTGTTACATGTGTGAATGAAACAAAACACAGGTCTGTTTTTGATGAGGAAACAGCATTATGACAGCATTAGCCCTTTACGGCAAATTAAGGTGTAGTTATTAAAGTGATACTGAAGAATCTTATGTTCTTACCTTTAAACCCAGGGCTCCCAGGGGTACCAGGTCCTCCAGGAAAACCAGGCTCTCCTTTCTGTCCCGGAGTTCCAGGGAAACCAGGGAGACCGGGATCACCTCTATCTCCCTGAGAGGTGCCCGGGCCGGGGGGACCAGGGGGACCGGGGGGGCCCTGGAAACCTGGAAGAGAAGACAATCAGTGACTAACCTAGGATGAATGCAAAAAATATATGATTATATATTTATTTTATAGTATATAATATTTTATATTTTTATATTTCTTACCATATTCTCCATCCAAACCAGGCAGACCAGGATCTCCGAGTGGACCTACAGCACTGGACACGGCAGTGGGACCAGGTGGACCAGGGCGGCCGGGGAAACCTGGCAGTCCAGGACCACCTATTACAAAAAAAAATTAAAAAACATGGTAATTATCACATTTTATAAAGAGCATGGGAGCTGGATTTGCATTAACTACTAAAAGTAAACTATAAGCCAAGAAACAACTGTAGGAGAAACATATTTATTTGTAGCACATTGTATAAAAGCTCTGTTTCCCAACCATATGGCACTTGGGATGACATTAAGAAAAAAAAGAAGTTAAATAGTATTTCAAAAAAATGCTGTTTCTTGTTAATTTTACATCATTAGGAATGTATACGAAATTCTTGAGAACCACTAAACCTCATTTCTGTGTTACCTGGCGCTCCTCTTTCTCCTTTGGCTCCATTGAATCCTGGGATTCCTGGGAAAGACACGCCTCTCTCTCCCTTCTGTCCGGGGATACCTGAAGGTCCGGGACGACCTCCTAAACTGGTACCTGCAAAAAAGATCAGTTAAATTTCACTTGGTTTAGTGAAATGGTACATGTGGTCAATCGTTATTTGTCATAGTTTTATGTAGTAGTGCTGAGTTCTAAAAAGAAATCCCTCGATCCATGGCATCAATACAGACAATTCCATCCAAAATGCAGAAACACCTTTTTCAGTGAGTTTAAACATTTATTTAACCCATTAAAGCATGTATTTTTATTTGTGAAATCATAACTATTGGTCACATGGTAAATGGTGACATTTTTATACAGCACTTTTCCACCTTCAAGGCACTCAAAGCGCTTTACATCAAAGAACCACTCACCCATTCACACACACATTCATACATCAGTGTACGCAGACACTGAGGGCAAGATGGGTTAAGTGTCTTGCCCAGGGACGCAACAAGCTGGAATTGCACCGCCAACCTGTGGGTCAGTGGATCTGATCGCTCAGCCAATGATGTTTATGTCGAGAGTAAACTGCCAACCTCCAGATCAGTGGACAAATGCTTTACTAACTGAGCTACTGTTGCCCCAGAACTAGCATAAACAAGACAAGCTTTGGCCTTAAATAACATTATAGTTGATTGTTAAGAGTTAGAATTAGAATTAGCTCTACGTATGTCATATCTGCACCCCGTGTCCAACCAGGAAGTAAAATGACACACATCAAACTAGAGAAATCCAGGGAAGACTGTGTGTGGTCTAAACTATCACTAGTCATATGCACTTTTAACAACAAATATTTTATATATAGCAAAAGGAGAAATTTAATTTGTCAACTGGACAGAGTTTATTTTTACAGTTTTACAGAAACTGTAAATAAATATGTGTTGTCTCAGAGTAATTTTCATTGTAATTAAGCTCCTCCCTTCAAGCAGATATAAAGCAGTGTCCACCAGCATCTGACCAGAACTGAAGAAGCAGCTTGGATGAGCTGCGAAACATATTCGACCAAATAAACTCTGTCCAGTTGACAAATTAAATTTCTCCTTTTGCCTGGACGACTGAGGGTTTCTACACACATATTTTATATATATTTATATATTTTTGGTCTAATGTTGACAGCAGTTTAGCTGTAGGAGAGTTACCTGGTGTTCCTGGCAGTCCTGTAGGTCCTGGGAGTCCATTAAGTCCATCCAAACCAGGGGAACCAGGCAAACCTAAAACACAGAAATAATTAAAATACCTCAGCCATAAATAAATAAAGTTGAATTGAATGTGCTTGTTTACCTTTAGCTCCAGGTCCTCCAGGCCCACCTGGACTTCCAGGCAACCCATCTGAGCCTCTCGGTCCTGGGTATCCCTGAAGACCTTTGGGGCCAGGGAAACCAGGGGAACCTACACAAAATAGCAGAATTGTATTTTGCTTAACCACATGAGGCTGTCATGATCCACTATAAAGCTAACATCTAACAGATATTTAATGTAATTATTGTGACAAGCCTAATTTTGTAAGAAAAAGGCTTGGTACTCCATAACTATTTAAAGACAGCATAAATGAAGTAGTAATTACAAGCCTCATCATTCTTAATAAACTAACTGTTCATTATGAATTAAAGGTATAGTAGTAACTTTCTGGAGGTGGAACCTCGCCTGACTGATTCCATGGAAATAGAAAGTTAAAACCATACTTCGGGACATTCACCACTGGAGATAGACAAGTTTTATGCCATGCTGGAAACAAGCAAAAAGAGCCCCTCCTCCAGGTCAAATCTGGTTTATGAAAAAGCGAGCCCGCTCACAGTAAAGACACATTTTTCTTTGTTTTTCAGTTCATCTAATATCTAACATCTAAAATGAAACAAAACACATGCTTTTATTTTAGTATGGTTAAAAAGTTGCATACTGTGGCTTTAAGTTTTTAAGTTTTATTAAGGCTAATTAAGGTGTAGTTATTATTATGAAGGTTTACCAGCTTTTTTTATTCATTAGATTGGAATTTTTAACCAAAAAACATGACAAGATGGACTGAATACTTTAATAGATTATTTCTCTCTGGACATTTAGTTTAGTTTTCCCAGTATCTCCATCTCCGCATATCTGTGGCACAGCAGCTGTAGCAGTGACTGTTTTAAAATTTTCACCTGTTATTCCAGGGCGTCCAGGTTCTCCAGGCTGTCCTTTGGATCCGGCGAATCCTGGACTTCCTGGAAACCCGTCATCTCCACGAGCTCCATCCAGCCCACGGCCTCCTGAAAACACAAGCAAAACACATGGAATATTATCAATTACCAAGTCAGTTTGTTACACTGTAGAAATAACTAATATATTGAACAGTAAAATGACTTAAATTCTCTTAAACTAATCATTTCATTTAATTTTATATGTTAGCGGTTTATATGTGTAAGCTGTTTTCTGATTTCATTTTTGGTTTTATTTCAAGCTAAGTTATTTACATATTATTGTCATGTCCTGTTTGCTTCTCTTTTATTTTGAAATCACTTTGTTTCTGTTGAAGGTTTACTTCCGCCCTCTCGTGTTCCTGCTTTTGATTATTGCTCTTCCCTTATGTGTTGTACCTATGTTTCATTAGCTCCCCTTTTTAGTCTGTGTGTTCCCTTCCTCATTTGCCAGATTGTCTCTATGTTACGTGGATGTATACTGTGTTCTTGTGCCTTCACCTTGGACTTATTAAATCTGTTTACTCTTCTTCCTGACTTTGGGTCTATTTTGGAGCCATTCATTGTACAAACCTGACAATTACGGTGTAGGTGCAATTTTCTCATCATCATCATCATCATCAAATACAACTTCTGTCACTACAGACAATTATCGTTGGTATGTTTTTGGTTGATGGGGGAAACCGGAGTACCCGGAGGAAACCCATCCAGACACGGGGAGGAAACATGCAAACTCCACACAGAAAGGCCCGAGCGACCCGGGGATCGAACCCGTAACCTTCTTGCTGTGAGGCATGAGTGTTGACACTCAGCCTATGGATAGATTCAGTTCTTATCTCAAGATTAATTATCTTGAAATCAGTAAATACCATTAAACAAGTCAAATTATGTGGTCATTAAAGCAATTAATTCTAACTCAAAACTACTGAAATCAGTATTCATATTTTGCATTCAAGACAACTGTACTCCTACTGGATGTTATTTTTGCAGTGTTCTCAGTTATGCGAGTGGGAGTCTGTCTGACCTGGGAAGCCTGGCTCTCCGGGGAGTCCTTTGGGTCCAGGCCCTCCTGGATATCCTCCATAAGAATCTCCGGGAAGACCTGAGAGATGAAATAAACAATGTCAATATTTTTACAGGCTTAACTGACGATATGGCTAGTAAAAAAAAAACAAAAAAAAAACAAAAGCCTTAGCTGACTTATTTTATTATTACATTGCTGGGTGTTGTAAATGGGCTATTTATAAAGTTTACTTATTGCTTACTTGATTGTATGCACATTAGTTTAATAAAGATTATGTTTTTTTAAGAGTGAACATCAAAAAGAAGATGTTGGACAAGTTTTCGGTTGAGAACCAAATTCAAAATAATTATAACTTGGTTCTCTCCTAGTTCTTTAGAGACTTGACTAGTCTAACCCAAGTCAACACAAGTAACTAAACCAGGACTGAAGCAGAACTAAAAAACAGGACTAAACCAGAACTAAACCTTGACTAAAGCAAGTCTAAACCAGGACTAACCCAGGCTTTAAGACATATTGTGGTTGTGTCTGCTATATAATTATAGTTCATGGCACCTGTGGATAATTATTATTAAATTAACACAATATTAATCTAAAACAAAATAATTCAGCGGTACCCAGTTGGAGCACCATGGAATGGGTAACTATCTGATGGATAGCTACAGATAAAGCTAGTGAGCAGCGGATTCTTTATCATTTGTACCAAAATGACTACAGCCCACAGATTATGAAAACGGGTTGATCGGCAATATGGCGTCTTGAAAATAAGAGATTAAAAATTGTTCAAACATGCACAAATGACTCCAAATACAACTCTGAGAGTGTAAACGATAGGGGGAAACAACTATAACAAAGTCAATTTTGCAGAATAGGTCTTTAACTAGTACTAATCTGTATTAAACCAACCTTTCGGACCAGGGCGACCAGGCTCTCCAGGATTACCAGGCAAACCAGGAGCACCATCATCACCCTTAGGGAAGCAACAATGATTTAGCTTTAAATCACAATTAAAAACACAGTTCCCTGTATATTTTTGTTAGAGATTTATGTACTAAACCAGTGATTACATTTCTAGTTAAAATTCATTTTTATTAAACTAAAATAGTTGGTTCATAATCTTCTCTGGCTCTGCAATCTTACCCTCGGTCCAGCTCCTCCAGGGAAGCCGTTGATACCGGCCTCTCCCTTGGGTCCGGGGAAGCCTGGTGTTCCCGGTATCCCAGGGAGACCAGGAACTCCAGGAAGACCCTTACTCTGCTCCGCAAAACCAGGAAGTCCAGGTAGACCCTGACGACCAGGCAGGCCCGGCAGACCTTTGTCACCTGGGAAAATATTGAAGAATTAACTCAAATGAATTGCTCTATATATTTTTGGAGTATCCCGATATACTATAAAATTACCCACAAAATTGCAGAAACATCAGTTCTGTTGCAGCATTTTTAAAACTATAAAAAATATGCTTGACATAAAAAGCTGGCACAACATTCACAATATAATCAATTTTTAGATAATCTGCCTAATTGGCCTGCTATACGTCTATAGAATGGTAAAATTTCATCTGAAACAAGTTCAATTTACCTTTATTGTATCAACTACTGTTCTCACAACAGTACTCAAGTTTCAAATTTTGATACTAAGGAATTAATTTGATACTCAATACTTATTCGAATACCACAATGACAATAAAAACACTCTTTCTGTAAACAATATAATGTGATTGTCAACATTAAATTGTAGTACTTTCTTTTATATTCCCATGTGGCCTTATATCTGTGTAATCCCTCAGTGCTTCATGGGCGTATACTAGTCTATGTGCTCTTATACTTGTTCTGATACAGCTCAAAATCTTTTTAAAGCTATTCAGTAAAGGTTTGTTTCTGTCCTGTGAATGTGACTTTTTTAGTATCGGTACCTGCTCAAATGAGTATCTGGTTTTGATACTAGATTTAGTATCAATTAGTATCTGATTTTCGATTCTTTAGACAACTCTACAGGAGTTTGACAGTTACCTCTGGGTCCAGTGAATCCAGGAAAACCGCTGATGCCAGGGTTTCCGTAGTCTCCCTTCTCCACAAGCAGAGAAGGAGGGGCCACACCGGGGGGACCAGGGGGGCCGGGGTACCCTCTCTCACCTGAAGAACGAAACAAGAATAAAGCAGGTTTGTATGACTGCATGATCATCTGTGAATGTAATATGCACACCACATAATGGACATGGACTGTATATGGACATAGCTAACCCGCCAGCCGCTGAGTTCCAAATAGGAAGTGAACATGGGTGCGATTCGGCTCCACTGACTCTGGCTCCAATTCACTTTCTACTGATAAACTGTCGCCCCTCTCTCTGTATCTGCTGCTGTGAGCCTCGTCATTTTGGTCTTAAAATGCTTGTATTAACCTGCTCTACAGGTCTATTTTCTGTTTTGTCTGAAAATCAAGATATAAACATCAGTAAGACCAATGAGCTGCCCTCTTTTGCTGAGGTCACTAGCATTAGCAAAGGGTTCGATTGACAGCGTTGCTAACTGCCTCCCATCTGCTAAAGCAGCGGGGCAGGCGGTGAGGGTTGCTACCATCAACAGCCTTGCTTCTGATTGGCTCTTTGGTTGCTATGATACTCGTGGTCGGGATTCCAAATATGAAAATTGGCTCCAAATTCGCTCCTATAACTGCTAGCCTTGTGAGCTTCATTTGACTGGAGTCGAACGCTATGAGTAACGTCACACTCCCTTAGTCGAATTCTTTATACAGTCGATGATCATGATCCAGTTACTCATCCTGCTTTGAACTATGGCTTTATTGTTACTATGACCATTATATTCTGTTGTTCATGTGTATCAGACAATTATAGTTAAGAGATGATGTATTACCTTAACATGTTTCAACCATATAATATATATATCTGAATATCTCCCACCTATGACCAAACCAGCACTAATTCAGGACTCAAACTACTTGAATATAATAGAATAAACGATGGTTTAGGAGGGTCCACATTAGTTTAACAAGGTTAAACCAGGATAACTTGGACTATTATTCCAGTCTTATTATTTAGTCTATTTATCGTCCCACTTGTTGACATGTATATTGATAACTCAGGACATAATTTGGGCGTATTTTCCAATACTAAACTGGAACTAATTCTAACAACTTCACCTGGATGTAACAAGAAATAAACTAAATTAAATTTGGACAAAATAAACCAAGAGACTTTATACTTTTATTCAGTTATTTTGTCATTCACATTTTTGTAAATAAATAATTGTTTTTTGCTCAAGCCATCATTTTCCATCGTTTTTATTCATCTTTACCTTTACGTTCCATGCCAAATCTACCCTAGACCAGCCTGTAGTACATAAGAGAACCACAGATGTTGTACCTTTGGTTCCAGGGAATCCGGGGCTACCAGGGAGTCCATTTCTTCCAGGGTCTCCAGGAAAACCCTTCCCACCCGGAAAACCAGAAGCTCCAGGACGACCGGGGAGACCAGGAAAACCCATCAAGCCTGGGAAACCTCTCTCACCTGAGGAACATGATAATTCTATTTGAGTTATATTGTACAATGAAAAAAAAACTCCAGTAACAAGCAATAGCAATAAAATATATATATATATATACAAAAAGAAGCAGAATAACTTTTAGAATTAGAGGCCTGTGGAGAAAATATATTTAATTTGAGAGGATTTTAAATAAATAAGTGTAATGACAATTTTCACACTTTCACACATACAGACCACATTAAAACTGGACTAAACTGGGACTACGTTTTGAATTAGATCAGGACCAAGTGTGAATGCAACCTAATGTAAGCAGCTTGTGTCTGTATATCGGTATAATATAGCAGCTAGCAAACAGTGGGTTAAAAATGTTTTTTACCAAAATGGCTACTCAATGGTGCTGAAACCTAAATGAGAAACTATAACATGGTTAAAAACTCTAAAAAGTTGATTCTGCTTAAACCAAAGCAGTAGCCAAATCTTACCCTTGATGCCTGGTATTCCGGGGATGCCAGGGACAGTGCCAGGTCCTGGGAGTCCAGGGGGTCCTTGGGGTCCAGGGGTCCCAGGGATGCCAGGTAGACCTGGGGTGCCCTTCATGCCAGAGGGGCCCGGGAATCCCGGATCTCCCCTGTCTCCTTTACGACCGGGATAACCTACAGAGAGAGACAGTGTATTATTATTTACTATCAAGCTGGTTCATTTAAGTTATGACTTACCTGAAATTTTATTATTTAACAAGTTTGATGTTAAAGGTGCACTGCGTAACATTTCAGGTGGGGAGTTTACCACAAGCATGTCTTCACAAATATGTTATTGCCTAGAATGTTTCACAGTATGGAAACTTATTTATCTACCACAGGCATGTGGTGCCACTATGCCAAGTCACAGGTGTAACTGTGGATCAATAAAAACACCTATTATTAAATAAATGTGATGGATATATTAAATACCATACTGTGAGTCATTCTAGGTGGCGCAATGGTGGATGCCAACCCACCAGAAAAGTTCCACAGTGTACCTTTAAATTTATGTAATAAAATCAACAGCACACACTTTGACAAAGACATGAATTCCAATGTAAATACCATCACATTGTTCTAATGTCTTTGAAATCTGCATTTGTACTTGGCCTATTTAATTAATAACTGATAATAATTGATTAAACCACAATTTACAGTCAATAACATAGGATTTCCAAGTACAAGAGCAGATTAAATTAGCCATGTTAAACAGCTTTAGGTTTGTTTGGGATGAAGCAAGCTAAATAGTAATATTGCTTCTATTGTAGCTAAGTCATTTTCAACACATCCTCATAAGTTGCATCTTACTTTAAAAATATAAACTTTACAACGTAGACTGTATATAAATAAATGGACAAAGCTAACCCATTAGCCGTCGAGTTCCAAATAGGAAGTGAACATGGGGGCACTTCATTGACTCAGTTTCCAATTTACTTTATATTGAATAAATAAATAAATTCCTGTTCCTAAGATGGAACTCAGCTCCAAATTCGCTCCTATAACTGCTAGCATCGATGAGCTTGATATGACTGAAGCCGAACACTATGGGTGACATGACAATCCCTTAGTCCACTTCTTCATACAGTCTATGCTTTATGCACATTATCTTTAAATGCGTTCTGAATGTGGAGTTATTAATTTAAAACATGGATGTGCTGGAAATATAATGCAGTTTTATTTTATTTTGCAGGTAGCTTTGTTTTTTCTCAGGAGCAAGCGCAAATAATTCAATAAACCTGTTTAGTAATGATTAGAAGTGTCCACACTCATTGCAAAAATGTCCATTTGTAGCCAACATCACAACTTAAAATTGCAAAAGGTAGGAACAAAATTGGAGATGAATTCAATGTTGGCTAATATGGGCATTTTATTTTTAAAGGCAATAAAATAAATGTTAATATTTGAAAGAAGAGCTGAAAACGAAGAAGAGGAGGAGAAGGAGGAGGCTCATATGGGATGTCTCACCTGGACAGCCTACAGGAATGACCCAAAACCAAAAAAAACAACAGGATGAAGGGATGGTGAAGGAGGAAAAAGAGGAGAAAGAAACAAGTAGAACAGATCAGTGAAAGACAGAAATACAAAATGGCCGACTCTGACTCATGGTGAAACTGAGGAGAGTAAAATACAAAAATGCAACATGAACATGAACAAGCAACTTCAAGACAGAATGAAATGATGAAAAATATTTAACTTTTGAGTTTTTAAATTGTCCAAATGAGAGTTTAATCTTTTGGTAAATACTTTGAAGTTTGAATATATTTCCAAGTAATAGAAAACATGGCATGAAGGTATCTAGTATAGTTTCCTTATTGACTTTATACATGCAAAATTCTATAATAATGTTACTCAATACTGATTACGATACCACAATGATAATAAAAACACTCTTTAAACAACAGAGTGTAATTTTCCACATTAAATAATAAGACTTTCTTTTATATTACCATGGGGTCTTATATCTGTGTAATCCCTCAGTGGTCCTGTAGGTTCCATAGTGGTCCATGAGCGTGTACTAGTCTTTGTGCTCTTATACTTGTTCCGATCCAGCTCAAGATCATTCTAAAGCTATTCAGGAAAGGTTCATTTCTGTCCTCTAACTTTTTTAGTACAAATAAGTATCCAGTTTCGATACTAGAAAATATGAAATGCTTTAGTAGACAGAAGCAGAAGGACTTGGGGAGTACCTGGGGGTCCGCTCAGTCCTTTGGGGCCTGGTTCTCCTGGCCGGCCTGGGACCCCTCCTGTGTATTCTCCTGGAGGTCCCTGAGCTCCGGGGAAACCTGGTGCACCATCCACTCCTCGTTCTCCCTTCAATCCGGGAACGCCATTACGCCCATCCAAACCTGACGGGAGAGACTAGTTAGGATATCTGAAGAACTGAAAATTGATAGTTTTGTATAGATAGATAAACCTCCAATATCACACATTTATAATTATACACATTTTGTCATTCGAAACTTAAAGTGGAACTAAACATTAAACATATTTTTTGCCGTGTATATAGTGTTTTAATAGCATTGTCTACTGTTCCTAGTACTTTTTTTTTGGCAATTTCAGTGCAAACTAGGTACATTTGCAACTTAGTGTTCAAAAACAGTGAGAGCTCCTTCCAGTGGCCACTTCAATTTCAAGTACTATGTGACATCACGCTCACGCAAGACCGTCCTGAATACAGCCAGGTGTTTTTGAATACAGGAGTGTGGAGACCTGTTTGACCAGTCACACTGTTTCTTCCAGGTACATGGGGGTATACTAGTCTATGTGCTCTTATACAGCTCAAGATCATTCTAAAGCTATTCAGGAAAGGTTCGTTTCTGTCCTGTGAATGTGACTTGTAAATGTGATACCTGTTCAAATGAGTATCTAGTTTCTATATTACTTTTAGTATCCATTAGTATCTGATCTTCAATAGATCTTCAATAGTCTGAGCTTTCCATTACAAAGCTCATAATAGCCATAGCTGGTCTGATACTCACCAGGTGCACCAGGTCCTCCGGGGGTCCCAGGCAGGCCCTTGTCTCCGGGGGCCCCAGGAAAGCCATTGAGCCCGGGTGGTCCTGGAGTGGCCCCCAGCACATCACCAGGCTGGCCCTTCGCTCCAGGAATACCAGGCAGACCGTCCTTCCCCCTCACTCCATTCACACTGGTCCCTGGCACACCCGGAATACCAGGGTCTCCTCTGGGTCCAGGGAAACCTACAGAGAAAGTACACACGATTTAAGCTATTTGGGTTAATTTTGCTTACTACAAAGTTATTGGTTTGTTCAACATTATATAACATTATAAATGGAAAAAATAGGGCTGCAATTGTATGATTTTTGCTTTTACAAAATACTGTTTAGTACGCTTTATTGTCCCTGTAAGGGAAATCTGTGCTCTACATTTGACCCATCCTTCAATGCCGCTGGGGCAACCTGCCCATCTCCAGATCTTGAGCTAGTCTTGGACAGGACCTTAGCTGGAGGATTTTACCTATGGTGCA
Source organism: Taenioides sp. WSHXM2023 (assembly GCA_029959045.1). Taxonomy (NCBI): domain Eukaryota; kingdom Metazoa; phylum Chordata; class Actinopteri; order Gobiiformes; family Gobiidae; genus Taenioides; species Taenioides sp. WSHXM2023. Next base: position 16,652,593 of record CM057106.1, on the reverse strand, counting down.
TGTTTTGGGTTGATGGGAGAAATGGGGTGACTGAAAGAAACCCACCCAGACACAGGGAGAACATGCAAAGTCCACATAGATAGCAGGATAATGCCTTAGCGAATATAATTTAGTGATGTTCTAAAAAATAAAATGAGCAGGTCGTCTCCTCTTTCTCTAAGTGAAAAGTGTTTAAAGCTGGCTTACCTTGTGGTCCCGGCTGGCCTCCGTAACCTGCATCTCCTCTTTCTCCTTTTGTTCCATCAAAACCAGGACGCCCTGGGTTTCCATTGGACCCAGACAGTCCCTTTGGCCCTTCGGATAGGTGCAAGAACAGGTGAGACTTTAACAACTTGATGACAACAAAAATATATTTAAAGGAGGTATAATATGCTACTTCTACTTATGCCTTAATAAATTCCCACATCAAAAATATAATTTGTTTCATTTCTTTCAACAATTTTATTTTTATTTAGGTAAAGCAGATCTGAAATGAATGAATGAATAAATAAATTAGCTTTAAAATATGCAGTAATACAACAAAAATATGTAGTTCCTTGAAATTATAAAAGCCAAATATTTTATACATTTAAAAGGCAAATAATAATAATAATTTAGCACCTATTACAAAATGTAATCAAGAACAGTTATGAATACATTTGAAGAGTGGTTGTTTTTACCTGGTCGCCCCGGGATACCAGGATAACCGGGCTCTCCAGGTTCTCCAGGAATAGTGCAGGGAAGATTGGTGCCTAGTAGTGGTCATGATAAGTTAGAAGTGACATTTGAACAGAGATACTGGACAACACAGACAGAGATACAAGCTCCAAATAGTAACAACAAATAAAATATCAGCCTAAATAAAAAAGATCAGAGGTGGGTAGAGTAGCCAAAAAATATACTCAAGTAAGATAAATATCACTTAGAAATAGTATTACTCAAGTAAGAGTAAAAAGTATTTTGGGAAATCAATTTTCATTTTGTAAAAAATGTCTGGATGTAGCATTGGATTTATAATTTGAATTTAATGTAGTATGAAGGACAAAACAATGCACATAATCTATTGTAGTATTTTCAAAGGATAGACACAAAAATGTGAAAAAATATCTAAGAAATATCTGAAGGTAAAATAAACTCAAATGTCAACATAAAGCTTTTGTCACTTGTAGACTTATTCACAGTGGGAAGATTAACCAAAACTTTTACTCAAGTACTGTTACTTCAATAAAATATTACTCAAGAAGGACTAAAAGTATGTTGTTTGAAAACTACTGCAATGCAATATAGTTAAAACAAAACAAAACAAATCAAACAAAACAACTATACTAGGCACGTCCGATAATGATCAATACAGATTCACAAAATACTTATAGTTCACATAGCAGTTTGTCTAACATATCCTAATAAACAATGTCATCATTATTGAATTATAGGTTCTGGTTAAACATGAGAGTTACACATGGATTGTCTTATGCACTGATTGTCTGTTGCTTCCATTCATACCTTGGTTAATTGTTGGGTTTGTCTGGTTTTAATGCAGTTAGTGGAAAAAAAAATGAAAACTTAATGAATGATACAAAATAGATATTGACATTTTGATTTTCCTTCAAAAATATTTAACTGGTTAAAAAGCACTTTAGCACTGCAGGCAGAAACATGCGCCAGGTTTGTGAAGCTTTGATTGGTGGAAATAAAGAAGGGTCTGCTCTATGATTGGCTAATGAGTCTCCCCTAACACTGTATATATAACTTAATATAATGTATAGATGAACCTGTTTATGGTCATCAGACTCGGCCAAATGGAGTCCCTAAAGTTCAGGGAGTGAGAATCTTCCATTGGCTTTGTCATCAACACATGCATTAAACTTTTTATAAACAAATGCATTTTTTTTTGGTTAAAAAAAAGGCCCATATTATGTAGTTTTCTGATCCAAGTTATAACCTTATAACCTCCTCATCAACAACATAACCAGAGTTTTGTTTTGTTTCATTCACACATGTTTAACACACAAACCCTGCATATTTAGGCTGAGTTCTTTTCTCAAATGGAAAACACTCCACCGTGTAATGTCATGCGGTAACACAGGAAGAGCTCCTGTGTGTTCCAGTGTTTTTAAACTTCATACACCTTCACTAGAATAATTTGGATAATTTCTGATAAAAGGTAGCTGGAGACTTAAACTTTTTGAACTTCAGAGATGTAGACAGACTAATAATAAAGGATTACTCAAACACGAATGAAGCAAAACACAACTCCAGGTATGTTTTTGAGAAGGTAACAATATTATAACATGGCTTAAATCTCAAGAGTCAATTTTGTATAATATAAGACCTTTAACAATTAATGTATTTTGGCAACATCTAAGGTTCCATTTACAGGTCAACAAGTTTTACCCATAATATTAGCACCATCTGCTGGACAAATGTCAGTACTGCATCATTCCTGTGTAAACAGCTAAATTAACATCTTCTCAAACTATTTTTCTTGTAAAACATTTGTCCACTAGTTTTCCTCTGACTTCTTATCTCTATTTGAACTTCCTGGTGGATGAAAAGCGTTAGTTACCCACCCGATCCCTTCTGGCCGTCATAAACCCCTCCACAGCTGCTGTCACCTGGACAAACATGCACAGGTGAGCGGGCGATCGAGAGGCAGGCGATGGGTGGAGAGATAGAGAGACAGGTACAGGTGGCAGCACACAAAGCCAGTTAGGATCATTTGCGCAATTAATTCAGTTCATCAAATGGATTTCAGTTCATTATTAAAGCAGTTAAGGCAGAAGCTTGATCAAATCTTGCTTCAATGTTTGCCAGTTATTTCCACTACCAACAGCATGAGACAAATGAGTATTTATCCAATCTTAAAGTGGGGGTATTACACTTCTATGGGGTATAAACTGCTAACACATAACATATTTAGATCACTGTGTTATGTGTTTATTTTTTTGAAAACACTATTTTTCCCTACATATTAACATGTGTAATATGTTTTCATTTTAGTTTTTGATGCTGAGTCTCCCCTCCCTTAGCGAAATGCATGGCAATTGTAATGTGATGACGCTCTGAAACTACTGAAATGAAACAGAAAACGCACACCAAAGTTCCTGCAGAGGTGCAGATGCAAGGAACAATAATCCAAAGCTCTGAAATTACTGCACATCACATCAAGTTTGTGGAGTTGTAGTGCATTTTTTTTGTCAGGCTTTTGTAGATTTACAGAAAATTGCCGAGCAGGTGGTGATAGAGACTTTTGAGCTGAGTATTGGACAGAATCTTACAGCTAACCATAAGAAGGGTTCAAACAGAGCCTGTGAAGAGATCGCTAAATTACTTAAACATGCATGGATGACATCTAAAACCTCTTCAGGCATGTTTTTGATGAGGGAACAACCTTATAACACAGAGGGAAGCAGAAAAAAAGGAAATTTAGCATAATACCCCCTTTAAGTCTTGTCTCCGCTGTTGTGAGTGGTAATAGCCTTCTTATTAATAGCATCATTAAATCAGTGTAGCATTAGCATCACATTCATACTGTAGTGGACTTTGTGTCATTTAGTCTCAGAAAACCGCTGTCCACCACAAAAAAGAATAAGACCTGGTGGAATTTGCTTCGGGATCAATATAAAGTATCTATCCATCTACAACAAACGCATTGTATACATTCATTGTATGAATTATCGAGGTGTGCATGTCTGTAGGTTTGTATTGAGGCTTTATCTGTAAAAAATAGATACAGTGATTTTATTTGATATAAGAAGGTACTCTGGATGCCCTTCCACATACTGTAACTAGTTTTGCATGTAATTATGCTGATGTTTACAACATCTTGATGATAATTTAGCAACAATCTGCTTTTTTGTATGACCCTAAGTGATATAACTTTAGAAATTGGAACAAATTGATGTACATGTAAATGAAGTATTGTGTAGATCTTAAATGTTTTTAAGTAATATTAGTGTACATTAGTGTAGTGTACTTTAAGAGCTTTTTTAAACCAATGTTTTAACTTGCTGAATTGATAATATATAAAACAAATGTCTTAAAGTGTTTTCTGAGACTAAAACAATCACAGTGGCTGTTACACATTCAACAAATACATCATCACTGTTAAAATGCAGCGGTTTGTAGATTATGGATTATTATTAATATTATTAATATTAATATCATGGGCTGCAGAGAAAGCACATTAATGGAGACCATTAATCATGAAGTTAACAGCTGCAGCAGGTGTGAAGGCAGGAAGCTGCAGAGGCCGGACCAGGATCTGAACCAAAGACTGGACCAGATCTGGGAATGGACCAGACCTGGGACTGGACCAGACGTAAAACTGGCCAATGTACCTGAAGGGTTCAATTTAAAATGGAGACTAATGGACTCTATGTGAATAACTATAACTACAGAGATGGATGAGATGGTGGTGGTTTCGTCCTGTTGAAGAACACATCACATCCATTCACACACACTCACACACTCTATCGTTATATCAGCTAAAGAACATGAGTTGAGTTTGACTAGATTTATTCATAGATTTATTCACTTTGTTGGTCTGGATCATTTGATTCTAAGACATTGCACTCTTTCACCTGGCAAACCAGTTCAGAACTACTGAAGTTTATGCTCCGCAATGTCTGTTCTAAACGTGCAATATAATGAAGATATAATATAATAAGATATAAAACTATTTAATTCAACCCTGAGCTAATTTGTACTATGCAACATGGAGCAAATGAACTGAACTTTTTTTTTTTTTTTACAGTTTGTATGTTGTGAACTGATAATAAAAGTCAAAACATAACATAATCTGGCATAGTGTTGTTAGAATGCAATACTAAAATTTCAAACCTGATATTAAGGAATAGACTTGATACTCAATACTGATCCTGATACTGCAATGATAATTACAAACACGCTTTATTCAGATAATATAATTTTCAACAATAAATAATAGTACTTTCTTTTATATTACCATGTGGTCTTATATCTGTGTAATCCCTCAGTGGTCCTGTAGGTTCCATCGTGGTCCATGGACGTGTACTAGTCTTTGTGCTCTTATACTTGTTCTGATACAGCTCAAGATCAGTCTAAAGACATTCAGGAAAGCATTTCTGTCCTGTGAATGTGACTTTTTTTGTATCGATATCTGCTCAAATGAGTATCTAATTTCAATACGAGTTTCAGAATATCGATTAGTATCTAATTTTCAATACTTTGAACGATTCTATTCTGACCCAATAAGTAAATAAATCTATTCAAATCAGCTATTCACTTCAAGTCATTTCAACTAATAAAATCCACACGCCACACTGACCTTTCTCTCCAGGGACTCCGGGCGTTCCTGGGAGTCCAGGGATACCGGGGTCCCCAGGCTCGCCTCTGTATCCGGGTGTCCCTGCGTAGCCCACCCCTGGTTCTCCGGGACCTCCAGGACGACCCTTTGGACCTGGGAATCCTGCGAAGCCCTTTTCACCGACTGTGCCAAAACCAGCATCGCCCTGGGAACAGACAGACAGATTAGCTGGAGTTTGCATGAAGTTGTGCAGCTTTATGGTTCCAATAACAAACAACAAAATATAATGTAGTTTTGTATATGTTACACTACTTGCGAGGTGTTGTGTTGGATAATAATAATAATAATAATAATAATAATAATAATAATAATAATAATAATAATGTATTTTTATTTTTATAACACACTTTACATTTACAAACAAATTAGTACTGAATGTGTGCTTCTGACATTGGCGGAGAAGTATTCTAATCAGGCTTTCCTAGTATCAGTTAATTTTTTGTAGTTTGCACACTACTAAATATTCGATACTCACTGGAGGTCCAGGGGCTCCAGGGAAACCGGGCACTCCGTCTCTGCCTGGTTTTCCCGTCTCTCCGGTGGGTCCTCTGGGTCCCTGGGCTCCGATCTCACCCTTCACCCCCAAAGTCTGACTGGGATAATATGAAGCACCCTTCTCTCCTTTACGCCCAAATCCACCCCGAGGTCCAGCTGGGCCCTAAGCATGAGAAATATACACAGTCCCAAGCAGTTCATCTTAAGAGAGCCTGGAGCCGATGAATGGAGTGGAGAAACACTGTAACATCTGGTGACTAAATCCTAAACAAATTATTTATTGAGGATCACTACATGTTTAAGTTAGTAAAAGTTAGGGTTTGCTAATTAAAGTGGAACTAAACACTAAATCCACTTTTTTGATACTAAACTGTGTATATGGTTTTAATTGCATTATGTACTATTGCAGGTCATAAGTAGGTAAATCAGCATCTTTATGATCAATAATGTCTAAATCTAAGTTTGTGTTGACTTCAGTGGCCTCTGCAATTTCCAGTAGTTAGTGACATCACAAAACACTGCCCTGATTACAGCCAGGGGTTTCTGATGACAAACACATGGCTCCAGGGGCGGAGTTTGTGGATACCTGTTTGACCAATCACAGTGCTCCTTATACCTCCAGACCCAGCCCCTCCTCCCAGTCACTCTCCCCTCTATATGAAATGTGGTAATCCCACATTAAGTATTAAACCATAGCAATAGTGTAGCTAATGGTGCTCTACTCTCCTCATCGACTGCAGCTAGAGACTTCTTCAGAGGTCGGCCACATTTGAATCCAGGCATGGACATTAAAATCTTCATGATCTCTTCATCTTGTCAACATAACTAAACTAGAAAAGCACTCAGAGAGCGCAGACCTCCGCCAAGCAGCTCAGTTTCAAAGCATGTTGTGAGATTATTATTCTATATCAAATGAAGAATCATATTTTGAACCTATATTTGTGTAATGTTCCAACGTGGCAATGAACTTCCATATTTGCTTAAGAACAGATTAATATTTGTTTATTGTGCACGTCGTCTCCTCTGAACCAAATGACATTTTGTATGTGTACATTTCTACATCTGTCTGAACATTTCCAGTCGATGAATATGTACATTGAACTTGTTATGCAGACTTGTCCTAGTTGAACTCAGAGGGGCGTTTTGTACTTTGTACTTCTTAATGCAAAGTTTTGTCATGTACCACAGTATATAAAGAGCCACAGTGGCCATGTTAAAGCAGGAGATAGCTGTAGAGAAAGTTGGTGTTTAACTTGATTGTTTAATACCTAAATAAAGAAACCGAATCGAGAAATCGCCTGGCTCCTCGACTCTTGCTTTTGGTTCGCCTTCAGGAGAAAGCTGACAATGTTTACATTCAAAACAAGTTCAGTGAGGAAAATGCGCGCAGTTATGGATAAAGTCGCCCTAAACATTTTGGCTGCTCCATTACATAAAATCACCAATATCACCAGTAGATGGCAGGATAACACTGGAAAAGCACTCAGCGCAGACGTCCGCCCAGCAGCTAACGAAATTTTCAAAGTGATCCAGAATCCAGGATTTCTTCTGGATCATCACCAAAATTTAATCATCTGTTGGATTTACCATTCGGAACATTTCCTGAAAATTTCATGAAGATCCGTCCATAACTTTTTGAGTTATTTTGGAAACTAACAGACAAACACAAACACACAAACACACAAACACACAAACAGACAAACCCAGACAAAAACATAACCTCCTTGGCGGAGGTAACTAGAAAAGCACTCAGAGAGCGCAGGCCTCCGCCAAGCAGCTCAGTTTTCAAAGTGATCCAGAATCCAGGATTTCTTCTGGATCATCACCAAAATTTAATCATCTGTTGGATTTACCATTAGGAACATTTCCTGAAAATTTCATCAAGATCCGTCCATAACTTTTTGAGTTATCTTGCTAACTAACAGACAAACAAACAAACAAACAAACGGACAGACACAGGCGAAAACATAACCTCCTTGGCGGAGGTAATTACACTGCATCAATGTCACCCTTTAGTTTGACTGGATCAAAACTCACTGGAGGTCCTTGAAGTCCGTTGAATCCTGGAGCTCCTCCGTCTCCGGGTTCTCCCTTTGCTCCAGGAAACCCAGGGGTCCCAGTGGGTCCTAGGGGTCCCTCAGCGCCCGGGGTCCCTGGAACACCGCCCCCAGCACAGGCACAGTCTCCGACCTCACCTACCAGTATAGCATGGGTGTCATTTTTTATCCAAATTGAGTTTTCTCAAATTGAGTGTCTCATTTTACTCTCCAGACTCTGCTGCATCTGTAAGTGTAATTGGCTTCACGTTCAGCCAGTAAGAAAGGGTTTTACAGCTCAAAAACCCCCACAAATCACAGTTATGTTATTGACAATATTTAAACTGGGTGGCTTGTCAAGCCTGATCTCATCAGATCTCAGAAGCTCAGCAGGGCCGGGCCTGGTTAGTATTTGGATGAGAGACCACTGGGAATTCCAAACGCCACAGTGGGAGGGCTCCTTATGTCCTTAGGCAAGGCACCCACATTGCCTAGTATGAATGTGGTATGTGTGAGTGTTGGTGGTCAAAGGGGCTGATGGCGCAGATTGGCAGCCTCACTTCTGTCAGTCTGCCCCAGGTCAGTGGTGGCTACAATAGTAATTTGCCACCAAATCAATGAATCAAAAATCGCCATTGATTAACGTTAGGGGAAAAAAAAAACTTTTATATTGCATATCGCCGAGCCCTATTTGAACAGGCAAGTAGATTCATATGTCTTTTTCATGGACCCAATAACAGAATGCATTAGAGAGAATCAGAGCATTGTCAGTGAGAGTGAGTGAACATCATTATCGTACCTCTGACTCCTTTAAACCCAGGGCTTCCTGGCTCTCCTCTGGCCCCTGGCAGTCCAGGCTCTCCTGGGCCAGCGATTCCACCTACACCAGGTCCTGCAAAATACACAAAGAGGTGATCAGTTTATCATCTATCTAGATGATCTAGATTCCTCAATGTTACTTACCTGAAAAGTGTGGAATCTACTTATTTAAAATAGATTTAAAATTTCTTTGCAAGAGGAAAGTTGCGTTTATATTTATATCTTTCTGAAAATATAAATGAGCTGTGAGAACTCATTCAATGATTTTGCATTGACCATGATCAAGAGCAATGTTGGGCATTAACTAGTAACTACTGTAAATAGATTACACTTTTTTGGTTTTGTAATGCAGTAATGTAATAGATTTTAAAATGTAGTAATTTGATTACAGTTACAATCCCCTGTAACTTTACGTAGTTACCTTTTCAGTCTATTTGCTGTGTCCTAGAACTGCTAGAATGTACCAGACAGACATTAGAAATAGAGCTGAGGTGTTGAGAAACACTTGGTTTCAAATAGTTACTTGTTTCTAAGTTTATATATTCAGATAAATGACCAGTAGTCATACATTTCACTATTTTTTCCCTGTGTCTTTGTAACAATCCCTGAGCTCTAAGTTTCTTTTTAGTTTCAAAATAATTTATAATCAGGAATCTGATTTATTTTATTTATTTATTTTTTGTGTAAATTATGTTAGATTAGAGGAAGTAATCCATAATAATCAATGTTCATATTACTTTTCCAGAGTAACTTGCCCAACACTGACCTAGAGCATGCATAGTGTCGTTTTGGCATACACACATTACTAAATTTCACATTTTAAACTTCATTTCATATTTCATAATGTTGAATGTGTCTTTGCCAAAAATAAATATTGCACTTGCATTGGCTGTTATGCTTTCAAAAATCATTGAACTGTTCACTGGCGACATCATCTGGCCAAAGATGAGTAAAGCAGCTTGGACCTTCCTATCCAAGTCTGAAGCTTTCCATACTCACCAGCGCCCCTGCAGGCTAGCACCAGTATAGCACTTAAGCAGTTAGACATAGAAAGTATTGGTTTGTGGTACCACTTCATAATAACTACATGTTAATACTTTAATAAACTATGAGCAAACACCTAATTCAGAATTAACAGATGGTTTATTAAAGAGGCGGTATTACACTTCTATGGGGTAACATAACATATTTAGATCATTACATTACATATTGACATGTTAAATGTCTTTGCCATCCATGCTAAGTCACTCCCCATTCAACACAATTGCTGTGCATCCCATTAATGCAACTACTGCACATCGCATTGGGTAGGTTTGTGAAGTTGTAGTGTATTGTTTTGTAGCTTGCTTTTGGATAGGATTGTACTGCCAACGGCCCAATAGGCCCCGGGAAAGATTACACAATTATTCAAACATGCATGGATGACATCTACAACCTCTTCAGGCCTGTTTTTGATGAGGGAACAAAGTTATACGGCTGAAAGCTTCAAAAAGTTGATTTTGCATAATACCCCCTCTTTATAAATGGATCGTTTTTAGACTTACCCTAAAGGGTTGGGATTCGGCTATTACTTAAGTAGTTACTGAGCCTGAATCATTGCTAATAAACTATTTGTTCATTATGATTTAAGTCTTTGTTCATGCTTTATTAAGGCTAATTACAGTGTAGTTATTATAACATGTTACCAAGGTTGTTTTATATTTTATAGTCCCATAATTGCCATAATGTTAATGGCAATATGGTTAGCTTATTGATACCTGGTTGTCCGTTAGGATAGATGACGCAGGGATAGAATCCTTGGACGACAATAAAAGTAGTGAGCTATAAAATTCTTTCCACATTAATCTGTACATTGGTGTTTAATTTCAAAATGGTATGTCATCAACATTTTCTGGGGGTGTGATGCTAACTGTAGGCTCTGCTCTGTCTGAGGCTTTATTTGACTTTAATCTGTGCTCTATTTTCACCCAATCTCACCATAAGTAACCGATTTAGCTGGAACTATAACAGGTGAGCTGATTTGTGCGCTTAAACAAGTCCTCCTCAAATAACATTACAGTCACAAGCTAGCTAGCATTAGCCAACAGTTTTTCAGTTACTCATATTCATAATTTTTGTTGAAAATCAAACACCTAAACAGGACCATGAACACTCATATTGATCACAGGCTCCTGAAAATGTGTTGTTTAAATACATTTTGCGTTTTTTTCTTTAGATTTCAGACAATATTAAAACTTTTCTGACAGTGTAAAAGTATCAATGGCTGCCTGTTTTTCACACTGCATACAGCCCATTTGGCCTCAGAAAATCCACATTCTTGTTAGGGACTGGGTTCACAAATTTAACAACACATTATGTAGAAAATGGCAGGATAATTTATATTTTATAAAATGAAGCTAACTCCTGATTTTGTAAATGTAAAATGCTCATTGCTGATTGCTGATTGAGATGTGTGATTGTGTGATACATCACAAACATACCTGGAGTTTTGTTTCATTCACACGTTTAACACACAAACCCTGCATATTTAGACTGAGTCCTTTCAAACAGAAAACACCTTGTGATGTCAAGTAGTGATACAGGAAGTGCTACGCTGTGTTTTTAAACTCCAAACACCTTCACTAGAATCAATTTCAGCCCTGGCCTTGCCAATCTCTAATGAACTAAACATAACATGTAGCTGTTAACTTGAAAACTACTGATTCATGACATCACAATGTGGAACAGAGCATTTTGAGCTTTGGAGATGTAGAGAGACTAATAATAAAGTGTTACTCAAACATGTGTGAATGAAACAAAACACAACTACTCCTGTTTTTGAGGAGGTAATGGCATTTTAACATGGCTTAAAGCTCACAGGAGTCAATTTTATATAATATAGGACCTTTAAAGGAAATGCATTATTCTTTGTTACCAGAGGGTCCAGGGGGTCCAACAACTCCGGGTGGTCCTTGGAGTCCAGTCGAGCCAGGTTGACCCTCAGGGCCGTAGCTCGGGATGCCTGGACTGCCCTTCTCTCCCTTTGGACCTGGTGTACCGGGGAAACCTGGGGCTCCACGTGCTGCATTGGAAGAGAATACATTTCAATGAAGCTTAACAATCTGTTAGTGATGATTCAGACCTATGTACCTGCCAGTTTTCTCCCATAACCAACTATCTTTCATGTTCATTATTTTTCCTAGTAGTAAAATTCAAACATTTATGGACAAACTTAACCAGATATGTTCCTAAATGTATTGTTTTTACCTCCAGTTCCTGTGTATGTTCCTGGAACTCCAGGAGGGCCAGGATATCCTGGAGGACCTAGGTCGCCGCGGGGACCAGGGTTCCCAGGAAGGCCGTTGTCTCCAGGTGGACCTAAGGCATGAAATCAAAGTGTAAGAGAAGTCCTGGAATTTATTTTTGCCCAAATACTGTTTAATTACCTTGAACAGCAGTGCCAAAATCATTGACATACGCTGGGGGTCCTGGATGTCCGGGTTCTCCTTGCTCTCCCTTTTAGATAACATCGGAAATCGAGTGGTAAGAATATTTATAAATAATTAGAAAAACATTTTGTTTTTAAGTATAAAAACTTTCAACAAATATACTTACAAATACAACATGTTAAACCAAACCACAAGATGTAATATGAAGCTTTTGTATATTTCGATTATGCAAAGTTAGCTAAGAACATTTGTGCTAAATTATGATCTATTCACAGGAAAAAAGGTGCATTCTTACAAAAGGTACAGTAATATACAATGGAAAAAGTAAGCATTATAATGTACTAAATAAGGTCTTAAGTTTAAGCTGTTCCAAATTCTGGTTCATAGTCCTTTTCCTGAATAAATGCCTTAGTTAATTACTTTCAATAGCGCCATCTAGTGGGCAAATAGCGTTACTGTAGGCTCTATTTAAAATACTATTGGACTTAGACAAACTTTATTAATCTACAAGAGAAATTACTGGAGCTCACACAGTAAATTATAATAACAAAGAGCAAAATTATAATAAAATGGTAATGAAATGTAAAAATAATTAAAGTAGCACAGTAAGTAGTAATTAAAGTAGCAAAAAGAGTATCAGTAAAAGTATTAGTACTAGGATTTAACAAACTAGTAACTAATTTACCTTTCCTCCTGGGATTCCAGGGGCACCTGGATAGCCTGGATTGCCAATGTATCCCTAAGAAAAATAAGAATAATATATTAATAAGTGTAATATATTTGTATTTATTTACCGTATTTATTTATTTTTATCATTCCACAAATTAGCCTGAATAAAGTTTGTGAACGTACCTGCTGACCTGGACCACCAGGAGGGCCATTAAAACCAGGTGGACCCTGTATGATGACAAAATTAATAGTAGTAGCTAAGTAGTTCCATCACAGGTATGAATATTTTAAGGATTTTCATAAAAATGTAAAATGTGTCCATACTCGTGTGCCCGGATATCCTGGGATTCCTTTCTCTCCGACCAGTCCACGATATCCAAATGGTCCCTGAAAATGTAAAATATATATGAATAACTGTGCACCAAGAAACTTTGATATAGGAACTTTTGATACAAGGTCTCACAATTGTTCATGTCTACAAACCGTCCACACTACAACTGAAATGGGGATTTTTTTTAAGTATGAAAAAGAAAACTGTTGTTGTGCATAGTGCAGATATCTATTTGCAATGGATTAATATGGGACTGAAATGAAATATTGTATTGTATATTGTATTGACATGTTTAAAGTAACTATCAGTGTTAAAGTAAAAGGGGGAAGATAACATAGGAGAACTGTTCTTTCTTCTCCTTTTCATTCATTTCTTGTTAAAAGTTAAAAGTTATGACACTGTTGACATTGTTCATATTTTATTAATTACATTTTAATCACTTTCCACAAATGGAATACATTTCAAGGACATGCAAAACTGGCCTCTGGTGCCACTACTGTATTTGGTATTAATCTGGTAATAGACATTTGTAGCTGGCCTGTTCAGATCCAGATTCCAAACGATCTTCTAAAAATTCAAATATTTGGTGGTATATTATTATTATTATTATTATATTGGTTGAGACTCAGTTGATACTAGCCTAGTCATCTAATATTGGCTGAGTATATTACTTACTTTGTAGAACAATGTTGGTGAAGCCATTGGTATTTTTCACAAAATCTAACACCACAGTTATTGAACACTAGCCCTCATTTATAGTCATGATTGCACCTCTTTAATGAACCTGTGAATTTTTTTTTTTTTTTTATTCTTTTGTTTGTATTGTCTAAACAGAGGAGTCATGAAAAGAGAGTCTCATAACATTAAAATAATAGAAATATATTATGATATGACATTCCTTACTTGGCTTGTGAAATGGAGTAATATACTGTTTAATTATATGGTTTAAAAACACTTACAGGTCGTCCAGGGGTACCAGGGAACCCACGAACTCCCTTCGGACCTGGGTCACCCTTTGAGAAAGAAAAAACACTATCAGACTTTTGATAGTGTTTTTTGAACTTTTGAACTTTTAAAGTGTGTATGACAGTTGTAAATATAAATGACAGTTTTACACGAATCAAGAAGCAAATTTGCAAAGAAAAGTTGAAAAATATGTTGAAAATGACAGGAAGTAAAGAGTTCTAAACATATTGATAACATAAATAACTAAGAAAGAATTCTATCCAAAAGTTCAAAACAATTTACATGCAAGAAACACATTTTTCATTTACTTTAAACATTATTTCAACTAAATAAAGGTGTTTTTTGTGTTTATATTAATCAAATTATAATGTTTGTGTACTTAAGAGCAGAGTTTTGGCCCAGTTACATTATGGTTGTTAGGTAACAGTTATGGAACCTAAAAAACATGCACCAGGGACTACATGTGGAAATTAGCTCTAGTGCTACAGCCTGGCACAATGCATCTCTCCTGTTAAGGTTCATGTAGACTGTGCACTGTCCTTGTCTCTTAAATAAACTGAATAAATAAATAAAGTGTGATGTCACGATTTCCAGCCAGGAAGTAAAATTTGAAATCTAAAAAAATTGCCAAATTGGGAAAAGAAAAGTAAAATCTTAAATATAATGGTCTTAACTGTGTTTTGGTGAAATGTGTTGCCCAACCTGTCATAGGTATTTTGTGAATAATTTGGGAAGCGTTTCCATGGTTACCCTGTCTCCTTTGTAAATGGTGAGAGTCTGTTGGCTGACTAAAGGTTCATCTCCAGTGGAGCCACTCGGACCAGGAAGACCAACGTCACCCTTAAGAAACACAAAATGAGATAATATAGACTTACTATCAGAGGATGGATTTGAGTTTTTAATTTTTTAAAATAGTGCATACCTTGTCTCCTTTCTCTCCCCAATATCCTTCACCGTGACTTCCCTAAAAAAAAAAAAAAAAAAGGTAAATTAAACACTGGTTTCTTTTTCAACATCAATGAACTTTATATCAAGAATAAAAGGGATGAGGAGTACAGTGTGGGTGCAAGCATATATATCATATATATCATATATATCATATATGTCCAAATAACATTCTTAAATGATGGCAAAAGGAGAAAATCAATTTGTCAACTGGACAAAAGTTTATTTGGTCAAATAAGTTTCGCAGCTCATCCAAGCTGCATAAAACCTAAATCCATGGTGAATGTTCCGTAGCCTTCTGTCCTTTTATACATGCATATTGACAGAGCCTCATTTTGATCTTACCATGGGCCCTGGAGGACCGGGGGGACCAGGCGGGCCCTGAAAGCACAGCAGATATTTAGCAAAATAATTTTTATTTGCTAGTTATGTTCAATATTTGTTTGTATCTTACAGGATATCCATTGGGTCCGATTGGTCCAGGCGCTCCGGGTCTACCATCAGGGCCGCGCAATCCCTGAACAAACAAACAAATTTCATTATTATACTTTTTATCATATTTATAGTTACATCAATTGGCAGTATCGTTTGGTGGTCAGTAGTCTTGGTATTGGAGGTAGCTGGCTTAGACAAACTTTATTGATCCACAAGTGAAATTACTTCATGTAGTAGTAGTAGTAGTAGTAGTAGTAGTAGTAGCAGTAGTAGTAGTAGTAGTAGTAGTAGTAGTAGTAGTAGTAGTAGTAATGGTTGTAATAAGTAGTTGTAGAAGTTAACATCATCAGAACAGTTGAACTGTGTGTGAATATTTTGTATTTAATTAAAATTAAGTATTAAAATCTCACAGGTGAGCCGTCGGGTCCTGGAAAACCTGGTAAACCCTGGAAAAAAGAAATAATGAATAGAAATGAAAATTATAATTGAGATAATAAAATAATTAAATCCATGCTTTGTTACCGTGGCGCCGCTGTCAGAGATGTACACAGGCTCTCCTTTCGGTCCTTTTGGTCCAACTATTCCCTGTTTGAGAAAGAATTATTAACAGTCGTATGTCTCAACCTAACCTGCTCTGACTTCTAAAAATGTAATCGTCCGGTGTGTGCAAAAAATTTTGAGATTTTATTTTTTGGTCCAGCCCTATTTTGTGATATTGCCTCTATTACGGAATTTAGAATGTTTTGTTTCCATTTTGCATGATATTTTTGCCTATTGGTTACACTGTACTTTGGCATGAAATATTCAAGAGGTAAATTTACATATTTTGGACCTGCATTTTACCAGTATTAATTGAACCTGCCCCCATCTGCATTAAATATTATTGGTCTATAGAATGTTGCAATGTCATGTGAAACACAGCAATTAAAGGGTCTAAATATGGACTAATTGGTACCAAACTAGGTCCCTCTGCTATGTGGACTTACAGCAGGTCCAGGAATTCCGGGTGGTCCAATGCCGTAGCCGGGGTCCCCAGGCTCGCCTCTCGTCCCATTACAGCCGTCAAGACCCGGGGGACCTCTGGGACCATCAGCGCCGGGGTGGCCCTGTGAGGGGGAAAGGGGGGTCACATTAGATTATTGTTTAGGGAATATTTGTCAATACAATGCCAAAATGTTGAATGTGTTACTTACAGGTACACCATCATTTCCTGAGAAGCCGGGCACGCCCATAGGCCCCTGCATAAACCAGAAATTAGTTAATTGGTCAATGAATACAAGAGCATCACCTAGTGGACAAAGATGGAAAAACAAATATGACTTGCATTTTTATTGAAATGAAAAAGTTGTGAGTTTCTTTTCTTGTGTGATGAAAACCTAATTAAAACATTATAAAATATACTTTAGTTTATTCTATAATTGTTTGATTGGCCACTGTGTTAAAACCCCAGTTTACATGGATTGTTGAGCTGATTCTTTAGCACCATCTAGTGTTCAATACGTAGCATTGCAACAAGATGCTCTTATTACTAGTTTATCTCATAAAGACATATAGACCAAGATCTCACGAAATGTAAGTTCAATCAAATGTATTAAAAGAAAAATATATTGGACCATTAACTATATATGGGGAATATTCCATCCCAACATTACCACAGCTGTTCCAGGATTATTCCCAGCGTTATATAAACAATCAAATACATACACCACTGACAGCACATGTATTTCTAGCACGTCTTTAAATAAAACAGTAGCATACACTGACCTTGTCTCCCTTGGGTCCGGACGGCCCCTTCAGTCCGATGTGGCCCTTCTCTCCTTTGGGCCCCGTGTGCCCGGGTCCTCCCCGAGGCCCCTCAGCTCCACTGGGACCCACCTCACCCAGGGGCCCGGGACGACCCTGAAACCACAAAGACCAAAGAGTCAATATAAAGGAATACATTTCACCCTATACCCTTTTAGTTCTTATATTTGACTTAAATACAACATTATGTAATTTTAATTTCACAGGCAGAAGAAAAATCTAAACAAAGGATAATGTGTGTGCAGTGAATCTTTCCATTCTGATGTCTTGTAATTGGAGTTTTGTTCTCCATGGATACAGGCCGGTGGCGATCCCTCAATAGATCTCAAATCTCATAGTATAGTGTAGGTACAGTAGGGCTGGGTAATTAATTGAAAGATCAAGAGATCATGAATCGTGGGTTAGGGTCGTGTCTAATCATCAGTGATACAGTTGGGGTTTTTGAATCAGTAAAAACAGGAGGTTTTGAGCGTTCAGACTCTAGGAGAAATTTGTTTGCGTTAAATGGCACAGATTAAAAAATTTTATCGTTCATGTTCATGAAATCAGCACTAAGAAGACAAAAATCAAGATTGAGTAAAGTGAATGGAAAAAAAAATTATGACCAGCCCTAATTTATAGAGCATGTTTGGCTTTGTAATCAAAATCCTACAGGAGATTTTCCTGTTTACTTGTTCTTCCTGTGTCTGTATAAGAAGTTTTTGCAATAATTATAAAGCCACTTTGTCATATAGGTAACAGGGTGGAAAACCTCTAATCTATATTTTCCACAAGAAGCCCCTTTGTTTTGTGTTTTGGAGATGGAGTGTGTCTCTTTTGCCTGCCCCAGTGCAGATGTGTTGTGCAGCAGAGTTTTGCAGGTTTAGACTTGTTCAGCTCTGAGGTGGTCCCACTACAAAACATGCTGTAGCAGACTTTTCAAATGTAAATAGATGTTTAGAAATTGGTTTTAAATGCTTTTAAGACAATTAGGTAATTACTTCCTTTCACTGGTTGAAGCAGACATGCGCAGATCGCTTTGAATAAGCTCAAGTTAAAGATGCACTATGTAACCTTTTTGTTTGTCTCCATGGGTGTTATAGTTTTGCCGAGGTTGGTCCACAGTCTATTTCAAACAAGTTACAGGTCATATCTGTGTAGAGGCGACCCTTCTCACAGTAAGAATGATTGTTTTTCAAAGCTTGTCTTTTGTTTAGCAAAAAAACATAAATCCTAAAAAGGTAAGTTTAATGCCATACTGTGGAACGTTTCTGGCAAATCATCTCCATGGAGACAAGCATGTAGTGGACTCCTTCCTCGGAAAAAGTCACATTGTGCACATTACAAGTCCTGATGCTTTTAGTTTTCACATGATCAATGATTTAGACCTGTTTTAGTCCTGGTTTGGTCCTGGTTCAGTTCTGCTGTAGTCCAGTGGTTTAGTTTTGGTTTTAAGTATCAAATTTAACATGAACTATTTGGTTAATTTATACTTCAGTTTCACATAAATATGCTTAAAACTTTGGATTGGACATTTCAATTTCTATCATTAACCCACTAGATGGTAGCAGACTCACATCAGTTCAGTGGTTTGGAATGGATTCTACTGTATAACTTAATTAAAATAATATATTTATTATTATTATTATTATTATTTGGTTTGGTGGAATAGAATCTGAGTTAAATAATCATCATAATTGACAGTGGCAGAAAGACAATTTAAGCACAAAAAAGTCATTTTTCGGACAGTTTAAACATTGATTGAACAAAATAAAGCTGTTGCCATTTATTTATATTTGTCAAATCATAACTCTTGTGTAATTGTGTTTTGGCCCTTGGTAACATTATGGTTGCTAGGTGACATACCTTTACGTATTGTCATATCTGCTGCCCGAGTACAGGAAGTACAATTATAATATTCACCAAATTACAAAATTAGAAAAGACTAGGTGAGATCTTTAGTAAAATCTTAAATCTAATGATGTTAACTATGTTTAAGAGAATGACTGTTACTGATGGGTCTCTAAGGTTATTCAACAAAACAGTAAGAAACTATTCAAGCAAGAGTACAAAAGTATTTGGAAAACTACTTTAAGAGTAACTGTTCTCACATAGCATCTGATTTACAATTTGAAGTTAATGTAATCTGAAGGACAAAACATTAAAACATGCAAAACATGATTTACTCACAGTGGAAAGAGAAACCAAAACTTTTACTCAAATAAGAGTACTGTTACTTCATTGAAAATCTTACTCAAGTAGGAGTAAAAGTATGCTGCTAGAAAAGTACAATTTCTTTAAAAAGTTAGTGAAGTAAATAGTACTACCCACCTCTGATTTTAATAATTTATTTTTGCAGTTCAGTTTTACTTGTTTATATTTTTCCTATATATTGTTTATCATGTATTTTAGCCAAGGTTTAGGCCTGGTTTAGCTATCAACTATCATCAGTCAAATGTTATTGTTCTGTGGTCTGTGTTTAAGTTGTGAATCCATTAAGAGAAGTCATAAAGATAAGAGTGGATGTAAAGCAGGCTGCACATGGACACTTTACATTTACAAGACTTTTATTGGAGAGTTTTATAGACTGGGAACACAAGTCTCAGCCTGGAGACCTGGAAGCAACCCATCACATATGTACAGAGGTGGGTAGTACTCAGTTACATTTACTTGAGTAACTTTTGATTGTAACTGTACTTTTCAGAGTACTTGTCTAGCAACACACTTACATCATACATAATTTGGACCTTTCCTGATTTTAAATTGGTATACAATCACACTGTGACCTAGAAAATATGAATATCATGTGTTCAATATACATAATATTGTCTAAAAAAGATTGATTTTTCATTAGTCCTGGTTTAGCCCTGGTTTATCTCTGTCTTAGTCCTGATTTAGTCTTGTTTAGTGCTTGTTTGGGCCTGGTTTAGTCTGGGTTTTGTTCTGGTTTAGTCCTAGATTACACTTGATTTTGGTATAGCCCATGGTTAAATCCTGGTTCAGTCCTGGTTTAGTCCTAGTTTAGTCCTGTTTAGTCCTGATTTTGTCCTGGTTTAGTCCAGGGTTTAGTCCTGGTTTAATCCTGGTTTATTCCTGGTTTATTCCTGGTTCAGTCCTGGTTTAGTTCTGGTTTAGTCCTGGGTTTCGCGCTGGTTTAGTCCCAGATTAGACTTGATTTTGGTATAGCCGATTGCTAAATCCTGGTTTAGCTCTGCTTTAATCCCAAGATCACCAAGATCAATTCTGATTTAGTCCTGGTTTAGTCTTGGTTTAGTCCCAGATTATTTGATTTGGGTTTAATCCTGAGTAAATCCAGTTATTCCTGGATTTGTCTTTGATTTCCTTCATTTAGTTGTGACTCAAACATAAAATAATATACCATTAACACCGGTAACCAATCACTAAAACTATAAAAACTGAAAATAAAAAAAATACACTAGATGCACAACAACTGACCTTTTCCTGAACTTTTCTGTCTTGCTGTAATTTTAGAGACAAATTTGAGTTTTAAATGCTGCTTGTTAGCGCTGTGTCTGGAATGGCTACTTTGCTCGAGGGCACAGGGGCAGTGCACTAATGAGAGGGCTGTCTGTCTGCATCACACCTGTTTTTACCTGAGGAAACTATGCACCATCCACTTTCTCTCACGCCTTCAAAATGTGACTTCACTTTTAAGAAAAACCTCTCCTCCATTCTTCAGTTGCAATATTACACCTTGTCAGAAAAGGGCCGTTGCTAGCCATCCTAGCCATCCAGGTGCCCTATGCACAAATGCTTTGTTATGTCCAACCCATGACTGGGGGGATAGTATGGCAGCGAAACTGAGGACCGGGGGAGGACAGAGACGTGCCGTGGGTAGTAGTAGTTTTGGGAGGATTCACAAGCGTGAATCCCCTGTGGTGCTATGTGTAATGTGCATAATGTTGAGCGACGGTACTGATCTGAACCATGATTTTTTTTAGCTGCTGTCACTCATTTTAGTCTTGTTTTTGTCTTTTCCAGTTGCAATATGCTATATAACAGCTGTCAGCTGACTTCCAGGTTAGAAAACTGCAGTGCCCAAAGGGAGCTAAGAAAGTAGATTTTTTTTCCTCATTTTTGTGTCTATAGTTTGGAAATATGATTTTGTGCATTATTTAATGTTTTGTTGTTCAAATTACTTTAAAGGTGCTATATTAGGCAAATTTAACTCTTATGAGCTTCAAGTCAGGTTATAATTTTGTTCCCTCCTCAAAAACATAGTTGGTGTTATGTTTTGTTTCATTCACACATGTTTGAGTAATCATTTAGCATTAGTTTTCAAGTTAAGATAAGATAAGATAAGATAAGCCTTTATTAGTCCCACAGTGGGGAAATTCCAGTGTTGCAACGCACAGTTCAAGAACAGTAGGAAAATGGAACATGCAATAAAACAAGATAATAGATAATGGCTAAAAAAATAATAATTTAGAAATAGACTTAAAGATAGACTCTAATTTTGTTCCGGTGGAGCAAAAATATAAAATACAAAATACAAAATATAAAATATAAAATACCAAAAAAACTATTATGTACAATAAAAGTAACAGTGCAGCATATGAACAGAGTAAATCTCAGTAAAGTGACTTCAGTATATTATGTTATTTACAGTAATATGACTATGTTTATGTACAGACAGGATAACAGCTACCTTTTATCTTTAGTTCAATAGAGACTGGCAATGTCAGGGCTGAAATTATCCAAATCATTCTAGTGAAGGTGTATGGAGTTTAAAAACACAACAGAGCACTTCCTGTATTACCACATGACATCACAAGGTGGAACAGAGTGTTTGAGAGAAGAACTCAATCTAAATGTGCAGGGTTTGTGTGTTAAACATGTGTAAATGAAATAAAACACAACTCTGGGTATGTTACTTGAGTTGTACTTTTCCCAAATAGTTTTTCACTCTTATTTGAGCCTTTTCTTGCACCACTACTTCGTACTTCTTCAACTATTATTTTGAGATAAAGTACAATTTTCGGCTACTCTATCCACCTCTGTTTGAATTCAAAGTTCAGGTTTATTTTCCTTACGACCATCCTTATCTCCCAGTGAAACTTCCATGGCTCCCGTCTGCACCTCCGCCTGGGTTGGGTTTTTTTTGCCCTTGCCCTTGTAGCTTCCAGCCCAATCACCTTCCAGCAGACTGGTCATTTTTCACCCCCAAATCCCTCACTCCACAATGGGATACAATGAGCTCTATTGGCCCCCTAAGCCCCCGGACTTACCCTTCGGGCCGCGACCACCTCACTTCCTGCCAAACATGTCTGGGTTAGTTGGCTTTTGTCACTTTGAGGGTTCAGGAGTTGGTATTGTGGAAGATTTGTGCTGTCAAAACGCCTGCTCAGTGACGGTGGTGATGGGGACATGGGCAGCTAACTATTTGGGTGCGTTCGAAAGGGTTTATTTAGTCTGGAGGGAGAATAATAGGAGGAGTGTGAAGGGAGAGAATACAAGTGGTGCAACCTCGAATGGCAAATCTTTTCTGTGATATTGTGATTAGGTTTAAAATTATGTTTTAAAATCAGAATTCAGTTCAGTTTTTAAACTTGTCCAGAAGCATTTACATTTGAGAGAAGACTATTATTACTGCTACTACTGCTGATACCGCTGCTACTGCTACTGCTACTGCTACTACTATTCCTACTACTACTATACCGAATACTAATTTATCAAAGTCGCAAAGGTTGCAGTTGTTTAGATGCAAAGGATCCCTGTGTTTATCAGTTCACATTTCAGTCTTCAGTCATTTACGTGGCCAGCATCATGTTTGGACAGTAGTTTTCAATCAGGCCTCTCATCGGAAAACCTGTATGAAGTGTTCAAATCCTGTTTAGATTATCGCAAGTGTGTTTATTCTCTGATCTCCTTCCCAGTTCCTCTCTCTCTTTCTCTCTTGCTCCCTCCCTCTGTCTCTCTCCTTCTCTTCCTCTGTCTCTCTCTCCTTCTCTCTCTGTCTCATTCTGTTCATCTGTTCCCTCTTCTCTAAACAGCATCCTCATCCAGGTGCTTTCCCCTCAAATATAAAACTCCACACCCCAGACGGTCCCACGGTGATGATGTCATAAAGAGAGGACTGTTTTCTCAGCTGCGTCAGGCAACACATTTATTAGTTAAACAAGTATTTTTTGTTGTGTCTGGATGTAGTTCAGAGGACCACACAAAAGACGAGAACAAAATTTTAGAAAATCGAAAATCCCTATGTAAGATGCTTAAAAACTTAATTTTTAATTTTATGTATTATTTATATTATTTGTATTATTATTTATTTGAATAGGGATAGATACATCAAACATAGATTAACAACTACGTAATCTGATTATTATTATATGTTTACTTCACTCGATATTAAAGGTGCACTATGTAACATTTCAGTCACATGCTTGTTTCTATGGAGATGTAATTGCTTTGGCTGGAATGTTCCACTGTATTCCACTGTAACATACAAGCCACAAGGCCAGTTAGATCAGACCCAAACTGCACTCACAAGGCTACACCTGCAGGGGGAGTTCATGCAAAAACAACTATTTATGCAGAAAAAAGTTCTAAAGAAAGAAAAAGCTGAAGCTATATTAAGACTAAATTAATTTTGTGAATCATCAGTTAAATCTTCATCTTACTCACCCTTCTGCAGTTACACCATGTAAATCCTTATAATCTACATAAAAAGTCTACAGCCCTAGTGGCATTATTTGCTTGTCTCCAGGGAGACAGATAAGTTTACATACTGTGGAACATTCCAAGCAAATCAATATATCTCCTAAATCTATGCAATAACAAGCTGAAGGACCCTCCACCAGAAAAGTTCCACAGTGCACCTTTAAAATTAAGAGTATTTGTTGTTGTGAGTTGAGCGGTTGTCATGTACCTGATACTTGTACAGCTCTGAGCTTGTTTGTGTTAAAGTGGGACAGTATTAGTGGAAACTCATAAATATCTCCACTGTCATTGTCTCATCAAATCTACAGCTGTAACGTCACTAATAAAATATCTCTAATGACACGCTTTCAAACGCTCCTACTCAAAAACTACGCTACAGTTTCATTTACAAGGGCCTAAAATTAAAGGGCCCATATTACTCTATCCTACCCTATTTTACCCTATTTTCTAATGATGTTATAATGTTGTTTCAGGAGTTGTGTTTTGTTTTGTTTCATTCACAAATCATTTCATTAGCACACAAATCCTGCTTATTTAGGCTGAATTCTTCTCTCAAACAGAAAACACTCTGTTCCACCATCTGTTGTGATGTGAATGAAACAAAACGTAACTCCAGGTATGTTTTTGAGGAGGTAACAACATTTTAACAAAGCCTAAAGCTCACAAGAGTTAAGTTTGTGTAATATATGGCCATTAACTATTAGTAATTCTTTAGAAAATAAATCTAAATAAGGTCACGGTTTTCACTCAATGTATAAAGGAAAAAAAATAGCTGCAAGTTTTTAAAGTCAAAATTATTCAATCAAGACAAACATTCAGATTTCCAGTCATTTTGACAAAATAAAGAATAATCTTCATAATAGAATAATAATCTTCATATATCTTCATATACAGTAGATATTTTATATATCTACTGTATATGAAGATATATAGTTTTGTGGACAGTTAAAATAATTCTCAAAGTATCCAGATGGGGGCGGTATAAGCACAACTAGAGAGGTAACACTGACTTCCTGCCACTGTCAAATTGTACAACTAAAATAAAAATAAACTTAACATGCATAGGTTGTCACAAGTATTGAAAATCAAATACTAATCCATAATAAAAAAAAAAAAAAAGATTGATACTAAAAAAGTCACATTCACAGGATAAAAATGAACCTTTCCTGAATGTCTTTAGATTGATCTTGAGCTGTATCAGAACAAGTATAAGAGCACATAAACTAGTATATTGATTATATTCATTTTAACCCACTTACAATTTATAATAATTTACAATTTACAACCCACTTACAATTTATAATACAAGACATTTTAATTTAGTTTTAAATCTGAAAATTGTATAGGTTGAATAGTACAAAGGGATAAAGGGGATACATTTGCGAGGGATATATTTAGTTTTGATGGTTTTAACCCTGACCCTCTTAGCATTAGTTTGGCTTTGCGTTTGCCTTGAACTTTGATCTTTCCTAGACCCGACCTTAGAGTGTCAGGTGTCCTCTGAAACATGTGAGAAGGCTGAAGTTTTGCTCTTCAAGTTTTCTTCTTATTTATTTATTTATTTTTTATTTATTTTTTCTTACCATATTGGAAAATATTTGAGCTTAACATTGAGATGAATAAGATACAGAAACTAAAAATAAAAATAAAAAATACTCAAGATTGATGCTATTCTGAAGTAATTTCAAAGCTGCACTGCGTAACTTTTCTGATGGGAAGTATACACTTACTGCTTGTATCCATGGAGATGTTATTGCTTTGCCTGGAATGTTCCCCAGTATTGAATTAAACTCTATTTCATTACAGGTGTTTCTATTGCTCATACCTTGAAAAACATGCATTCTTGCTATGAACAGGGTCACCTTTGCACAAATCTAACCTGGAGAAGTTTAACGCCATACTTTGGAACATTTCAGGCAAAATATGAATAGAGACAGGATAACTAGATTTTCTTCCTTTCGCTATCTCTCTTTTCTTGTTGTGTATTGATATTTTTTTGCTTGTAGCTCCAGTTTAGCTTTGTTTAAGCACATTTTAACTTAGACATAATAGGATTTCAGTGATATGAAAGTCAGTGTCCTGTGGGTAGATGAGACGCTCCACATGCTCATGCATCAATCCACAGAGACTAAACAAAACCTGAGACTCAAAAATGAGACAAATGTAGATTTTTTAGCAGATTTTTTGGGTTATGGTGCATATAATCATATTTAACATGATTCCAGTGTTGTTGTAATGAACAGGGCTGATATAAGCAGTACCTTTACTAAAATAAGCACATTAGAGGGAGTAGTCTACATAGCAGTACTGTCTTCTCATCCAATAGCAAAAACAAAGTGAAAATAGTTTAAAAAAGGATCTACTCCATAGCCATAAGGTGTTTACAACAACAACTACTACTACTACTACTACTACTACTACTACTACTACTACCAACAAGATGACTATTACTTTAGATTAGATTAGCCTTTCTTGTCTCCTTTATTGTTGGACAAACAATGGGCACAACTACAAAAATAAAAGACAATGCAGACTACTACTACTATAAATACTATGAATACTACTACAACTACTCCTAAATACCAGCTTATACTGGCCATGTTTGGAATTACTGTCCATAATAAATCACACAAGCGGACATATCACTTTAAAATCTTGACCACTACTACAACTAATACACAAGGTGACTTTTACTTACTACTACAACTAAAACTTATACTACTGTCTTAAGTCCAACCTGTACTGGCCATGTTTTGAATTATTGTCCATTATAAAGCACCAGAGGCATCACTTCTAAATAGGAAACATAACTTCGACTCCTCTCCTCTGCCCTCTCTGCCCTGTGCAGCTGTAGCTGGTTTTAATATACACAATCACACTGCTTTCATTACGTCCAATCACAGGGCACCTATGGGGGAGGTCAGAGGTGAAAGGTCGCGGACAGGGAAGATCAGGTCGACAGTGAGGTCTTTGAAAACCGTGAAGAGGTCGGGAAATGTAGGCTTAATCTAATCTAGACAGAGCTGCTTTGGTGTTGATCACAAACAGATGCTACACGCTTCCTCTTTCTGTTAGCGTGCTTTTCCAACTAGTTTGATCATTTGTCCAATAATAATCATATGTAAATGGAAATATACACCACATTGTTTCACAGTCCACATAACAAAACTGACTATTAAAATCTTTTGCATTAGTTTGGTGTCACAATTAACTAGACAGATTTACTTATTAAAAATATGGCAAACTGTGTGCAAAATTTTGAATGAGTTTAAACCGACTTTAATGGCTTAGTTACTACCTGACTTCTCATGTTTAGTTGTAGTAAAGTAGTAGTAGTAGTTGTAACTGTTGTAGTAGTAGTAAAGGTATTTATACTTGTGTGTTACATCTTTTGTATGAAAAGCACTTTATAAATATAGTTTGAGTAATTGACAGTACTGACAGTGGGAGTGATAGTTTAATAGTGGTGGTGTGTTCACTACCATATAAGCTACTACACTACAACCACTACCACTACTATTACTACTACTACTACTACTACTACCAGGCAAGGCAAATGTATTTGTATAGCACAATATAGCACAAGTAATTCAAAGTGCTTTACAAAATAAGAAAGACATTAAAATCACAATATAAACGTAAACTACTACTATTACTACTACTCCTACTTCATCCTCATCCTTTGTTCATCTCTGACTCATCTCCCTCCCTTCCCTGCCCTGAGGTAATAGTCTTCTATTTTGGATTTCTTGAATAGATAACCCTTTAATGAACCGTAAAATAGTTTGATTACTGACAAAATGCCTCGCCTCCGGGATCATCCGAGCGTCCCGAAAATCAAAATCATTCATAAGTCTTCAAACTCCCTGTTAGAGGATAAAATATCACATTTATCTTATTATGAAATTGTTGTTTTAGTGTACAGGTGCTAGCAAAAGAGGATTTAGGATATGGGAACTATTACTGCTGAAAATACAACTGTAAGCAACCATTTAAGGTACTGCTAAACTTTAGAAGATATAGGTCACATGATTTGAAACTCTGCTCCAAACCATGACAATGCATGCTTTAAAGAGAGGGTATTACACTTCTATGGGGTACAAACACATAACATATTTAGATCACCATGTTACTTTTTATTATTTGTAATGTCTTGTTTGGTATCAGGCTTTTGTATGATATAATATTTTATAAAAACGTGTGTTCATGGGTGATGGAGGCTTGTGGGTTGAGAATGCATTAAAACATGCATGGATGATGTATTCTTCAGGCACGTTTTTGATGTTGTTTGAACAATGTTATAACATGGTGGAAAGCTAATACCCCCTCTGTGAGATATTTTTAGCATAATAAACACCTGTCTGAACACATGCAAGATAAGTTTAATGCCGTACTGTGGAACATTCTAGGCAAATCAGTTAGGGATGTAACGATATTCAATCTCTCTGCATGATATTTTCATGATATCCCTATTTATTGCGACATTTTGTGGAGGCTTACAAAATGATGAATATGCTACCTTTTCCTTTTAAAATGCCTTGACAATCCTTTGACATACTCCAAAGAATTAAGATTTAAAAGTGCTTAATAACAGTTATTTCTTCATATAGTCTGCACTGATTTATGTAGTTTCCACTGATTTTTTTTTTCCCTTCTGCGCCATAACTATTAATTTAAGCGAAGAGCCTTGTAATTCGCTATATTATGACAGCCCATGATATTATTGTGAGACTTTAGATGATATGATATATTATTGTTACATTCCTAAAGCAATAGCGTCTCCATGAAGCCAAGCAGGCAGCAGACGCACCACCTGAAAAGTTACACAGTGCATTTTTAACTGATGGAATAATAAGTATCTTGTGGTCTAGATTTCAGTGCTAAGCTAACACTAACTGCAATGATTGCTGCCTGTGCAAAAGTAAAACTGAAGTGAGACAAATAAGCACTCGAAGCGATTAATGCTAAGTGTATTTTAGCCCCTGTACTCAAAACTAGTCTGGAGGTAGCTTGCTCATATAATTTACAAACATCTAATGCATGAGGAGTGCACACAGCTAAATGCAGCCTGTGTCAGACTGTAATTGTTGTTTAGATTTGGGCTGAAGTCTAAGAAGGAGGCTAGCAGTTCGTCTGAGCAAAAAAGGCAAGCGAAATTATTCAATACATGAACTTTTAGCTATAAGAGACTATTATTAGACACACGGTTTTAGAAGCAAGAGAAAACTGATAAATATGGCATTTAAAACAACTTCATTCTGCTGAGAGAATCATTTAAATTGAAATCATAATATGGATGACCACAATTACACACTTATTCCAAGCCTGACAATGTATTTAAAGATGCACTATGGAACTTTTCTCATTTCATTTCATTTCTATTAAACAATGTGTAACTGACCTTCAATTTAAATATGCTGGAGTTAAACTATGGCATTAAACTTATATTTCTCCATGGTGACAATAAACAAGTCACACCATCAAGCCAAGTTACTGGTGAGATCTATGGAGGGGCGAGTCAGCTCACAGCAAGAATGCATGTTTTTCAAGGTATTTTTTCAGTATTAAAAACATCTATAATTGAATAAATGCAAGATAGATAGGTTTAATGCTGTACTGTGGAACATTCCAGGCAAAGCAATAACATCTCCCAAGCAGGTGGCACATCTTACACCAGAAAAGTACCTTTAAATTTGGTATAACTAGAAAATATTGTCAATATTATACTTTCCTATAGTTTTACAAAACTTACAAAACAGGCTGGACTACTCATTTTACTAAAACACAGTTAAGATCATTATATTTTTTTAAAAAGTGTAAACATTTTTTCCAGAGTTTGGACATTTTTTAGGTTTCAAATTTTACTTCCTGGTTGGAAATCATAACATCACACGAGGGAATTCTATAACTGTTACCTAGCAACCATATGTACACCGGGCCAAAACTCTTCTAATCTGCAAAGAAATTATTACTTGGCAAAAAAATATAAGAAAACGCCTTTATTTTGTTGAAATAATGTTTAAAATATTGGGGGGAAAAAATCTGTTTTTTACATGTATATTGTGCCGAACTTTTGGACAGAATTCTCCCTAGTGTGATGTCATCAATATGGGACTCTCTAGAATAGAACTCTGCACTTCCTGTAATTTTCAACATATTTCAACATTTCTTCACAAAGTACTTCTTCATTGGTGTAAAACTATAATTTATATTGACAACAGGTATCATCCCTCCAAATAAAGTAAAAATTGGAGCCTCATCACAAAGAAATTACAAAAGTATTAGGTCATAATAATAGCAGTCATTTTCTATAACCTAGATTTTCTCATCAAGTTCTCATCAAGTCAACAATATTTACAGCCTTCTCACAAACAGCTGTTGTGTTTGACAACTTATATAAATGTTTGGTCATTAATCAGATGAATCACTGAAGGGTTTTTAATTTTAATGACAATATCATTACTCTTGTCTATGTATTGTTGCCAGCACGTTTATTTGTCCAACTTGGTTAATAAAATACACTATGAACCACATGACCTATGACCTATTTGATTAAAGGTCATATATTATGCAAAGTTGACTCTTGTGAGCTTTCAGTCATGTTACAATGTGGTTTCCTCCTCAAAAACATGCCTGGAGTTGTGTTTTATTTCACTCACACATGTCTGATTAAACCTTTATTATTAGTCTGTTTACATCTCCAAAGCTCAAAATGCTCTGCTCCACCTTCTGATGTCATGCAGTAGTAATTTTCAAGTTAACAGCTTCTTTTACCTTCAGTTCAGTAGAGACTGGCAATTCCTGAGCTGAAATCATCCAAATGATTCTAGTGAAGGTGTATGGAGTTTAAAAACACAGTAGCACTTCCTGTATTATGACATCACAAGGTGGAACAAAGTGTTTTCTGTTTGAAAGAAGAACACAGCCTACATATGTAGGTTTTCTGTGTTAAACATTTGTGAATCAAACAAAACAACTCCAGGTATGTTTGTGATGAGGAATCAGATCAGAAAATAGCGTAATATGAGCTTTTTATTATGACTACTACCATTCACAGCCATTGTTTAATATATTGAGTGAGTGAGTGAACTGAAGATTTGGTATTTTTTGGTATTCATTTGTAAAAGGCAGATTAAACTTTAATTTGTCTTATATATAAATACATTGTTTCTTAGTACTTTTTCTGCATAAATAGTTTTTGCATGAACTCCCCCTGCAGGTGTAGTCTTGTGTAGGGTCACATACATAAAGATGTGTAATAGAGATAATTTGGGAGCGTTTGCCACGCCCCTTTTTTAGTCGACCAGTCGATCGGCAGGACATGTCTTTAGTGGAACCAAGAATTTCTTTTGCTGATTGAGTACTATTGGTTTGTGATCTGGACTCACCCGGCTGCCCTTCTCTGGGTTGCATTGACATCCTCTGCTGCAGTCTCGCCCATTGCACGGCTCGTCAGACTTCTTACCCTGCAAAACACAAAACAATACATGATAAGTTTACATTACATTATTTATACCAGTAACAACAAAAGTATTGAAAATCGCATACTAATCTTTATTAAAACTAGTATCGAAACTAGATACTCATTTGAGCAGCTACTGAAACTAAAAAAGTCACATTCACAGGACAGAAATGAACCTTTCCTGAATAGCTTTAGAATGATCTTGAGTTGTATCAGAACAAGTATAAGAGCACATAGACAGATATAAGACCACATGGGAATATAAAAGAAAGTACTATGATTTAATGCTGAAAATCATATTTTTGTATCTAAAAAAAAATCACTGTGGTATCGGAATCGTGTTGAAGATTGAGTATATTCCTTAGTATTGAAATCAAGTTTGAAATTTGTGTATCATGACAACACTATTTGCTATAATAAACTACCATTCATTTGTCAATAACAATTCCCCAAACCAAAATTATGCAATGAATTCCTGTTAAACTTTTTTTCTCACACTTGTGCCGCTATATAAGCTTAAAAACTAGATTAACCTCTGTATCTTTTGGCTTGGACATTCCTAACATATCTACGCACCATCACATCTTTTTGTACACTTAATAATCTGGCATTTGAGTGACATAAAACCTCCCAAAATTGGAAAATATACAAAACAACTACTGAAAAAAATAACATAAAACAGTTGGAGTTTGACAGCTGCTACGATCCTTTTCAATTATCTTTTAACTCATCTGAAAACATCGCATGGTTTACGCGTTTTATTATAGGAGTCATATGGAGGTTATTTAAGGTAGTCTTTTTAAGGTCACGGACACAGGTCAACACTGGTATTCCAATGTGATTAGTGATTGAAAAGCGCATGGTAGGGGTTAGGGACAGGGGTACGGGAGGGCATCAGGGACAAAAAAGTGTCTCAAAAGGGGGTACGGGGAGGTTATAGGGACAAAGGGAATTGTGGGAAAGTGCCTAGGTCAAGTTGTATGTGTTAAGAATGTTCATATGATTTAAATAGAGGCCAGAGTGGACCCCTACAGTGAGGGTCTAACAGAGCGAAGGGGCTGGATCAAATGGATGAAATCAGTAGCCTGGGAACCACAAGATATAACATTTTGTTTTAAATTGTTAATCACTACGGAAACAATCCTAATTTCATACCATTCTGAAACCTATGGATACGTTTTTATATAGGTCATACATGTTGATTGCAAAGCTAACCTAAATGTACTTTTTATTATTTTTTATGTATTATTTTCTTAGTGATTCTTAAATTGCATCGTTCGTGGCTGTTCTTTAAACTCATTATAGGGGGAGTAAATTGAAATATTAACTACAAGAGGACAGAAAAGAAAGAAGAATTTGGATCAATTTAAGTATGCATCAAGAATTACTACTCAAAAAAATCTTCTAAAAAAAGTTAAAATAAAAAAGTACATTTACAGTACCATGAGTATTAATGAGTTACTTTATACCCCTGCATCTACTGGTAAGTAACAACACTAAAATACATACGCTGGCATTTCTCCCCATATGCGTTTTAGGTATTTTCTAAACTGGGTCTCTGGGTCTACCTTCTCCTCCTCGCTGGTGCCTCTTGTGCTGTGTCCTGCTTCTGTCAGTGTGATTAGAATAAACATGGAGATCAGAGGAGCAGAAATGGACCAGTGATCCCTCATGGTCCAATAAAACTTTGCAACTCTCTCTCATCTGACTTTAAAGTGTACTTGAAGTGGGGTCAAACAGGACACTAGACTGTACTGTATTGTGATCTCAGGCCTATTACACTGTACCAAGCTGCTACAAGTGAGAGTGTTGATCTTGCAGCAGGAATTGTGAGTAAAAATGTGAGTATCTTGTACAAATATGTCAACTTTTAGTCATGTTATAATGTTGTTAACTCATCATAAACATACCTGTAGTTGTGTTTTGTTTCATTCACACATCAGTAACCCTTTATTATTAGTCTGCCCAAAATGCTCTGTTCAACCTTGTGATGTCATGAAGTGGTAGTTTTCAAGTTAATAGTTACTTTTTACCTTTTGTTCAGTAGATATAGGAAATTCTAGGGCTGAAATCATCAAAATGATTGTAGTGAAGGTGTATGGAGTTTTAAAACACAGTGGAGCACTTCTTGATTACTAGCAAAAGGAGAAATTTAATTTGTCAACTGGACAGAGTTTATTTGGTTGAATACGTTTCGCAGCTCATCCAAGCTGCTTCTTCAGTCTTCTTCTTGATTACTGTTATCTATTGCCACATGAGATCATAAGGTGGAAGAGAAGAACACAGCTTAAATATGCAGGGTTTGTGTCTTAAACATGTGTGTGTGAATAAAACAAAACACCACTCCAGGTATGTTTTTGTTGAGGAACCAACATTATAACACAGATCCTGAGATGTGCTGAGGCAATGTCAGTCCACACCCTGAGTTTTACAGTGAAGGATGAAATGTCATAGGAACAATAGACCTGGTTTAAAGTATTACAGCCAAGAGGAGCCAGACACGTGAGGAGAAATAATACAGACTAAATACTGTAAATACAGGCACATATGAGTAACACGTGCAAATACATAACGACTGTGATTTTTTTTTTTTTTTTTTTTTTTTTTACCTGGAAAGATAA
Source organism: Taenioides sp. WSHXM2023 (assembly GCA_029959045.1). Classification (NCBI taxonomy): domain Eukaryota; kingdom Metazoa; phylum Chordata; class Actinopteri; order Gobiiformes; family Gobiidae; genus Taenioides; species Taenioides sp. WSHXM2023. Next base: position 16,618,597 of record CM057106.1, on the reverse strand, counting down.
TAGGCAAACTTTGAGCTTTCTTCAGTGTCAGGTAGTTAAAGAGGGAGTGTTATGCTTCTATGGGGTATTAACTGCTAACACATAATCATATTTAGATTACCATGTTACTCATCGCAGTGAATAATTAGGATTTTCAGAATGTAAAAGGCAAGTGAGAAATAACTTTAAACTTTTTTCACATTTTTAAGACACTAAAAATGAATAAAATCCACATACTAGGAATGCACTTTATCATAAAAACTATCATCATATCATAATAAATAAATAAATAAAACTGATATGTTTAAGTCCTATATTACACAAAATTTACCTCAACTTTAAGCCATGTTAAAATGTTGTTAACTCATCATAAACATACCCAGAGTTGTGTTTTGTTTTATTCACATATGTTTGAGTAACCCTTTATTAGTCTATCTACATCTCCAAAGCTCAAAATGCTCTGTTCCACCTTGTGATGTCACGAAGCAGTAGTTTTCAAGTTAACAGCTCCTTTTACCTTTCATTCAGAATTATCCAAATGATTCTAGTGAAGGTGTATGGAGTTTAAAAACACAGTGGAGCACTTCCTGTATTACCACATGACATCACAAGGTGGTGTCACAAGTGTCACAATTCCAGGTCTGTTTGTGACGAGGAAACATCATTATAGCACAGATCAAATATGGGCCCTTTAATGTGACAAGTATTCACCATTCAGTCATTATAAGAGCAAACTATCAGTACATTTGTAGTTTTATATAGTTAAACCTCTGTACATTTCTTGTATAATTATCATACATTTTCCAGCATGCTGATTCTTGTTCTTCCAACTATTTTCCATGTGTCCTGTCATCCCCGCATTACTTTAGCTGTGAGCCTATTCAATGTTCTTAAATCAATCTGGCCTTAATGTTTACCCATACTTTACTGTGCAAACACACTTTGAAAGAGCTGTCTATAGCTGCTCCGAGTGGTATTTCTAACCGATTGGCCGGTGTCTAGACTTGTTCCTTATTCCTATAGGCACTGATGTTATCCCCATACAGATAGAGTCTGCGTTATAAGATTACCTGGACTTCACATACCAGGTTCATTTTAATCAGTGTTAGAATCATAGAGGTGTTTTGTTGGATGATGAGGGGAAAAGATGGCAGTGTGTCTCATAGCTTAAATGTGCGCTATAGAACTTTTTTTTAGAGGGGGTTCAGTCACATACTTGTCACTGTGGAGATGTTATTGCTTTGCTTAGAATATTCCACAGTAGGGTTTTATTGAAAAAGTACCAAAAATCAGATGCTAATCGATACTAAAACTAAAATCGAAACTAGATACTCATTTGAGCAGGTCACAGGACAAAAATGAACCTTTCCTGAATAGATTTAGAATGATCTTGAACAAGTATATGAGCACATAGACTAGTATACAGCCACGGACCACTATGGAAGGGATTACACAGATATAAGACCACGTGGTAATATTAAAGAAAGTACTATGAATTCATGTTGAAAATCACATTCTATTGTCTAAAGAAAGAGTATTTTTAATGATCATTGTGGTATCAGAATCAGTATTGAGTACTGAGTCCTTAGTATGGAAATCGAGTTTGAAATTTTAGTATCATGACAACATCTTAGAGCAAAACAGTGTTGGACTGGCCCATCGCTGCCCCCTGTGGTGATCCTGTCTGAAAGTCGAGTCTTGTTTCAGGAGCTCTCTGTATGTCATGACCTTTGACCTTTGGACGCCAAACTCTGTCTCCGGGTTTAAATAATGTCTAAATAATGCCTGCCCATCTGTCAAACCAACACTCAATATACATCTGCTGTCAACGCCTTGTAGCTCAAGTTGTCAATCATTTAAAGGACCTATATTAAGCAAAACTGATTGATGTGAGCTTTTGGTCATGTTATAATATTTGAGTAATCCTTTATCATTAGTCTGTTTACGTCTCAAAGCTCAGAGTGCTCAGTTCCACTTTGCGGAGTCATGAAGTGGTAGTTTTCATGTTAACAGCCCCTTTTATCTTTTGTTCAGTTTATTAATTTATTAACACATAAAACCAAACAGTTAGCATACACTCTACCAGAAAAGTTACGTAGTAGTACATTTAAAAGTACATTTAACAGAGGCCAGAGTCCATTTTGCGTAACATCGGGCCTTTAATATTAAAGTAAAAATATGACCATTAAGCTTTTTACCATTAGAAACACAGTGGAACACTTCCTGTATTACCACATGACATCACAAGGTGGAATAGTGTTTTCAGTTTGAGAGAAGAACTAAATGTGCAGGGTTTGTGTGTTAAACATGTTTGAATGAAACAAAACACAACTCCAGGTCTGTTTTTGATGAGGAAACAACATTCAAAGTTCAAAGTTTAAAGTTAACTTTACTGTCAATTCTTCACATGTACTAGACATACAAAGGAATCAAAATTACGTTTCTCTCTGTCCCATGCGCAAACAAGACAGGACAACATTTATGTGCACAGGGACAACACATAATATATTCTAACCTATAGAATATATTATAGAGCGAGATGGAGTGTGGTGGTGGTGGAGCAGGTCTGTGAGGTAAGGAGGGGCCAGGTTATGGAGTGCTTTGAATGTGATGAGAAGGATTTTGAAGTGGATACGCTGAGGGACGGGGAGCCAGTGGAGCTTGTGGAGGACAGGGGTGATGTGTTCATGTGAGCGGGTGTGGGTAAGGAGCTGGGCAGCGGAGTTCTGAATGTACTGTAGTCTGTTGAGGGTTTTGGATGGTGTACCATAGAGGATGCTATTGCAGTAGTCGATTCTAGATGTGATAAATGCGTGGATGAGAGTTTCAGCGGCAGAAAAAGTGAGTGATGGGCGGAGACGGGCTATGTTTTTGAGGTGAAAGAATGCAGTCCGGGTTATGTGCTTGACGTGGGGTTCAAATGAAAGAGTGGGGTCGAGGAGCACACCGAAGTTGCGGATGAGTGGGGAAACCTGTCAAGAGGAACTAGATCTAAACCATATAATGTGCTCCTCCTTTTTGATTGTCCTATATTACACAGAATCGACTCTTGTGAGCTTCAAGCCATGTTATAATTTTGATACCTCGTCAAAAACATACCTGGAGTTGTGTTTTGTTTCATTTACACGTTTGAGTAATACTGTATTATTAGTCTGTCCACATCTCCAAAGCTCAAAATCCTCTGTTCTACCTTGTGATGTCATGAAGAGGTAGTTTTCAAGTTAACAGCTACCTTTTACCTTTTATTCAGTAGACATTGGCAATTCCAGGAATTAAATTATCCAAATTATACTAGGCAAGGTGTATGGAGTTTAAAAACACAGTAGCATTTCCTATATTACCACATGATATCACAAGATGGAACAATTGGGAGTATTTTCAGTTTGAAAGAAGAACATAGCCTAAATATGCAGGGTTTGTGTGTTAAACATGCGTGAATGAAACAAAACACAACTCATTAAAACAACAACAAAACACAAAATAGCTTAATATGGCCTCTTAAACATTATTGCCTGCATGTGTAACTTGGCCAGCAAGATAGATTCTTGCAAAATTTGTTTTGTCTCTTACATATGTCCAGTCTTCTAACTCCTCTCTCCTCATCTCTGCTCACTCCTCTCCTCTTCTTCTCTCCTTGTCTCCTCTCGCCTCACATCCTCTCTTCTCATCTCTGCACCCCTCTCTCCTCCTTTCCTGTCCTCTCTGTTTCCTCTTTCCTTATCTGCTCTCCTCTCATCTTGTCTCCTCTTTACTCCTTTGCTCCTCTCTTCTTCTCTCCTCTCTCCTTGTATCCTCTCTCCTCTTCTCCTCCATCCTCATCTCCTGTCTCCTAGCAGTCTCTCTCCTCCTCTCCTCTTCTCTCCTTTCTCCTCATCTCCTATCTCCTAGCCTCCTCTCTCCTTCCCTCCCTGTAAAACTCTCACACCCACATACAGTGTCTCTACAGCTGTGTTTGGGGCCCTGGCTCTTGTCCTTTCTCATTTGTTTATTCCTGTTTCGGACCGACAGCCGTGAGTTTGCGTGTGTGGGACGCTCTAGCTGTTTGATTGTGGCGTTCACGTGCATTTTGTGTAAATGTAAATATTGTTGTGATCGGCGCAGAGGGCCACCCAGCTGCTGCAGGTCATCCATAACGGCACACTGCAGCTACAGCTAAACAACACTGAGCACATTAAGCACAGCCGGTCAACGTGACATCCAAAACTTCAAATGGAAAACCCTCCTCAAAAAACTGCTAACAAGTTTGGGAATTACATACAAACTATTAAAAGTTTATATTTCTCGCAAAGAGCCTGTAAAGACTAAAGGGCTCATTTCCTCATCAAAAACATATCCAGAGTTGTGTTTTGTTTCAGTCGCACATGTTTGACACACAAACCCTCAAACAGAAAACACTCGTTCGTCTTTGTGATGTCATGTGTTAATACAAGTGCTCCACTGTGTTTTTAAACTCTATACCATTCCAGGCTGAAATTATCCAAATTATTCTAACGAAGGTTCACTAGACTTAACTTGAAAACTACAGCTTCAGGACAGCACCAGATGAAACATTTTAAGCTTTGAAGATGTAGACAGACTGATAATAAAGGGTTACTCAGACACGTGTGAATGAAACAAAACTCCAAGTATTTTTGAGGAGGTAACGGCCTTATAACATGGCTTAAAGCTCACAAGAGTCAATTTTGCGTAATATAGAATGTGAAAAGTGAAAGTAAAACCATGACGACAAACTAAAATGGCTTCTTTCAAGTTCACTTTTTGAAACTCAGTGCTGTAAACATTTCCAATTTGCAGAGGTGGGTAGAGGAGCAAATAGTAAAACAGTATGTAGGAAAACTACTACTCAAGTAAGAGTAACTGTCGGGTCATAACATGTGATTTATAGTTTGAGTTAATGTAACTGGAAAGACAAAACATTAAATAATGCACAAAATCTGGTAATTTCAAAGGATAGAGACAAATGATCTTCACCGTGCACCTTTAACATGAACCTTGCAACTCAAACTCTAGACAAACACTATTTATAAAGCTTATTTGTTTGAAGGATTTCCCTGCAATTATTCAAAGTACACCACAGACAAATTGACTTGACTCTCTGCAAACAGTTACCTCATGTGCCTTTAACTGTAATCTTCAGAGTTGCAGCATAGGGCCGGTAAAAAGCCCTCTGGAAAGGTCATAGTGAACAATGGACTGTGTTTCTCAATGTTTAATCCAGTTTAGTCCCAGTTAATGTTTAGAAAGTCTTTAAATTACATAAATGGACCGGATTTGAAAGTTGGCGGAGATTTGATTTATTCAGCTGTATCTCCAAACGTGATCGTACAAGTCAATTTGTATCACTAAGTACAATAACAAGGGATTAGTTTACAACATTAAACAGAAATCTCTTGTCTTGCATAGGGTTGTCAAAAGTCTCCAAAATCAGATATTAATCGATAAAAAACTAGTATCAACACTGATAGCTTTCCAGAATAGCTTTAGAATGATCTTTAGTTGTATCAGAACAAGTATAAGAGCACATAGACTAGTATACGCCCATGGACCACTATGGATGTCGACTTACAAATCAAATCTACTTCTTTTATTATTTTAAGATATTTTGAATACCGTCTCCATGGAGATGTAACAGTTTATCTTGATGTTCCACCACATGGCATTAAACTTGTCTATTTCCATGGAGACAAGAAGGTGACGCCACCGGATCAAGTGTCAGGTCAGATCCGAGGAGAGGCGTCCCCACTCACAGTATTTTCAATTCATTTATTTTAGCAATGAAAACCTGTAACTGAATAAAGAAAATATAGATAAGTTTAATGCCATACTGTGAAATATTCCAGGCAAAGTCAATATATGGCAATCATCAATGGGAATGGACCAAGAGAAGTTAGAGTGGAGCTTTAAAACGCAGTTACTACTATAATAAAACAATGGCTGCAATATTTGATGGCAGATTTAAAACCAAGAGGGCGTGTCCAATGTGAGTAAATGCATCTAAATTATAGTCACATGCAACTGAGAAGATGACAGAATTATTACAGCGAAGAGAACACCTTTAAGCAGATTTAGATCCATAGATCACTTTAAACAGCAATCGCTCAACACCCTACAAGGAGGTATGCACACTGGCCTTTCTATGTTTACAAACTTCAATATGGCTGTCCATCATTCTGACTGGGCAATAGTTTCAACAAGTTTCAAAAATGTCAAAAAAAATATTGTGCATTTTCTATTGGTTTAAAGTGCTTGCATCCAATTTTTTCTCCATGCATTTGAGAAAAATGTGTCTTATCCCAATACAGATATATTGTATAAGCAGTTCTTGAGGTCAAAATAAGTCTGAATAAGTCAAAAATCTGATATTAATAGAAACTAAAACTAGTATTGAAACTAGATACTCATTTGAGCAGGTATCGATACTAAAAAAATCAGGTTCACAGTACAGAAATGAACCTTTCCTCAATAGTTTTAGAATGATCTTGAGCTGTATCAGAGCAAGTATAAGAGCACATAGACTAGTATACGCCCATGGACCAATATGGAACCTACCTGGACCACTGAGGAATTACACAAATATAAGACCGCATGGTAATATAAAAGAAAGTACTACGATTTAATGTTAAAAATCACATTCTATAGTCTAAATAAAGAGTTTTTCTTATCATCACTGTGGTATCTGAAACAGTATTGAGTATCAAATCTACTTCTTAGCATCGGAATGGAATTTTATTGCATCATGACAACATTACAGATATATTGTTTAAGTGGCTCTAATTATAACACGTTTTATTTACTGTCCGAGAATCAGGAAGTATGTGTTAGCATGCTAGTTGCTGTTAACTGCTGTAACGGCAAAACTCCGCTCTGGTCTCTGAAAGTGGAGAAAAGCTCTTTTAAATAAACTAATCGCTGTGAATAATTACGATTCTATGAATGTATAAGGTATGTGAGGAATAACTCTGGACCACTGCAAACTGTTCTAAAAGAACTAGTTTGTGTTTTTCAAGCTTTTAAGAATTAAAAATGAGGTACAGCTCCTTTAAGCTGTACATGTACAGAAGAATTTGCATGTAAACGCAGCATATTTGGGCTTGTATGTTTCATGTTACCTTTAGCTAAAAAAAAGTGAAAGAACAGAACAAGTGTAGCTCACAGGCAGGATTAGAGCTCAACCTGTCCAGCCTTGTTCTTCACTCGCTGCTGTTGAAACGCAATTAAGGGCTTAGGAGGGAGTTTTGGTCGTTTTATCAAGATTTTGGGACAATTTTAATGTAGGATAAGGCCAGACATGCTTGTAGTAATTTTAGGACATGATCATTTAAGATAAAGGATCCAAATGTGGTTGTTAAAAAGCAGCAGGGGGTATTTTTTGATAGATGGAAGATTCAGATCAGTTTCATGGCTGTAAAATAGACTCCATGCTAGTCACTGGGTTCATTATGAAAAGCTAGAAGGAAAAAATATCTTACCAAAAATTGTACAAACTATAGATTGTATAAAGAAGTGGACCAAGGGAGCGTGACGTCACCCATGTTTGGCTCCAGTCAAATGAAGCTCATCGAGGCTGCAGTTTGCAAATTTGGTGAGTTCCAGGAATAGCAATTGATTTCAATACTGCAGTAATATAGCAATTTGAAAATAGCAAAATAGCAAAATAAAAACATCAGGATCTTGTCGAGCGGGTGAATCTGAACATTTTAAGATGAAAATGAGGAGGTGACAGCAACAGTTATGGAGAGATGGGACTCAGGAGGCTAGCAGGTTAGCTATGCCCATTTATACAGTCTATAAGCACAAAATACAACTTGCCAAAATTATTGCCAAGTTCAAGTGTTTTGCTAACTATTAAAAATTTTAATGAACAGTAGGAAACAATGATATTAATTCTTATTGCATAATTTTAACATGACATGGTTAACATTGCATTAAAACAGGCTGATAAGCTTAAGGCTGCAAAACTGTACTTTTAGTTTACCTCAAAATGACCTTGAAATGCATGGGATTCTTGTATTCTTTTATCAGTGCATATGTCAGTCTTCTCTTAAAGGTTACTCCTGGGTTTGTTTACTATGTGCACTCCAAACATACGGTATATTTCTAATCTAATCTCAACTGCAATGTCTAAAGTCATGCAGCCCTAGTCCAGCTATCTGTTTCTGGCACCAGTTGAACTTTGACCCCTCTTTTCTGGGTGATCTCCAAAAAGTCACATGATCTGGTTCTAAGACCCCAGTCCAAAACCCTCTAAGCGACATAAAGACCCCCTCTCCCAAACCGGACCACAACCTCAAAGCCCAAAATAGATCCCAGTATCATCGTAAGTCATAGCACAAGCTGGGACCTTTGTAATTAAGACTTTGGTGCACGAAAACAACAGTAAAATTGTAATATACTGTAGGAAGTGTGAGGACTGTAAATTTTTTGGTGGAGGGTCTGCCATCTGCTGGTCTCCATACTGATCTTACTGCTTTGCCTGGTTCTTTTCCACAGTATGGCATTTGACAAATACGTATTGTGTTTATTCACTTCTAAAAACTACCAGAAAAACATACATTATTTCTATCCGCGGGTCCACTTCTCCACAGATCTGACCTGTAACTTGGCCTGGTGATGTGGCCTGCTTGTCTCCATGGAGATAGTTAAATTAAATACCATACTGTAGAACATTTCAGGAAAAAAGTCAAGCAAGTGGCATAAAAACTACAATAAAAACTGTACTGGCAAACTTGACTAGACTAGATATCATTATTAAACCACACAGATAAGAAAGCACCATTAAAAAAAAACAAAACAAAAACATTGCTAACACTTATGAAGCTTAGACATGTCACAGGCTTCAGTACTAGTTTTAGTATCGATTAGTATTTGATTTTTTACAACCTTAGCCAAAACTGCTCAGACATGCATTATAATAACACATAATACATACCGTCTGTTCCCACTGGAGTCTACACCTCTGCGTTTGCCAATGGAAGCAATTACTCATCATTTTATACGTCTGGCTTCATCTGTTCATACAAAGCTTTTCTAAAGATAAAATGCTGTAATTTCTGTCAGGACCAAAGAGGCTGAGGGCTGACTCCTGGCCAATCTGGCACAGGGACAGAGACAGAAATGTGAACAGTCAAGCCAGAGGGGAACAAATTTGAGCTAACAAAAGCGAAAGAGCAAGACTAAACAAAAATGTGCACAGCTATTTTCATTGTTGTTGTTTTGGGTGAATCACAGCAGACTTTTGTGAGAATACTGTACCTCACAGGAAGAGAGAGTCCTAAGATTGAGTGTGGATATGAATTAAAATAGTTTTTCCTTTTTTAATATAGGCAAAAATATTCAGATGATACTCAAAAGTGTTGAAAATCAAATACTAATCAATACTAAAACTAGAATCGAAACTAGATACTCATTTCAGCGCGTATCAATACTAAAAAAGTCACATTCTCAGGACAGAAATGAACCGTTCCTGAATAGCTTTAGAATGATCTTGAGCTGTATCAGAACAAGTATAAAAGCACATAGACTAGTATACACCCATGAACCACTATGGCACCTACCTGGACCACTGAGGGATTACACAGATATAACATGGTATCAGAATCGGAATTGTATATCGAGTTTATTCTTTAGTATCGAAATAGAGTTCAAAGCTTTTGATAAAAAATCATTAACTTATCATTATTGTAACATACTGAACAGGATACAACCTGTTAAACTTTGACAATATGATTTTTTATTTTCTCTCCATAGAATTCTCCACAATGCTGCTCCCCCTCCTTTAAGGGGCTTCTTCCAGTTAAGATCAGAGCAGACGACTAGAACATCTCGCTCATTTGTAAATTCTGATCTGACCATTCCTTTTAAACATACTGTGATGGGACAGTTGGCTTTCTCATACACAGCAGCAAAAAACTGAAACATGCTTCACGTTGATCTTAAACTTGCATTAACTACCACACTTTCTCTCATGGGCTTAAACAAAGTCTTCTGAGCAGCAGACGTGTCAACATTAGGCTTCTTCAAACGTTTAAACATTCTGACTGATTGTACTATAGATGTATTGTGTAGATGTAAATGTATTGTGTTTGACTTATGACATTTGTCTTGATGGTAATGTTGCTGATGAATTGTATTTTAGAGGATAATAATAGTGATGAATTTGTTAAGTGTACATTTTAGACATTTATGGAAATTAGAATGAATTAATTTTGATTGTTTTATATGTTTAATGGTGAATTGAATAGTGGTTATTTTAAGGAGACACTGTTACTGATGAAATGTTGTTGTTAGAGTTGGTCTAATGTAAATAATTTAATATATTTTGTACCCGCCCAAGGACTGCAGATGGAAAGTAGCTTGTAGCTACATCTGGCACAGAGCTTTTCTCTCTGAGATGTTTTCTGTGCACTGTCCTTGTTTTAAATAAATAAATAAATAAATAAACTGGGCTCAGACCTGGAGAAGTGTCAGTACACTACTCAATGTCTGGACCAAAGTCGTTCCAAATATTTAATTCCAGTGGAAAGTTTAATTGAAGAGAATTAAACTCCTTGTAAACTTCCCTTTCCTGTCCAAATGCTTATACCTGTTTACAATATGGGATGTGTTTTACTGAAGGAATTATTACTCCAACAAATCAGCTCCCATTAAAAGTGTTTATACAAATCTGAATGATGTTAACACTGTAGTGGGAAATGACCTCTCTACCACACTAATGTCCTAAACAAGACTGTCAGATTAATATTGCAAAACCAAAATGCATGCAAGATAGAGGAAATTATTTCAATGCCATAATTTGGAACATTTCAGACAAAGCAATAGCATCACCATGGAGATTAGCAGGTACTTGCCCAAAAGGTTTCTTTGTACCTTTAAAGGGCCCATATTACGCTATTTTGTGATCTAGGTTATAATTTTTTTTTCCCCATCAACAGCATATTTAGACTAAGAACTGCTCCACTGTGTTATTAAACTGCTTCACTAGAATCTTTTGGATGATTTCAGCCCTGAAATTTCCGGTCTCTACTGTAGCTGTAGCTGTATCACTACATGAAATCACACGGTGGAACAGAGCATTTTGAGCTTTGGAGATGTTGATAGACTAATAATAAAAGATTACTCAAACATGTGTGAATTAAACAAAACACAACACCAGGTATGTTTTTGAGGAGGTAACATTATAACATGGCTTAAAGCTCACAAATTCTGTGTAATATAGAGCCTTTAAAGTATAACCGAATATTCAATACAAACGTAGTATAGACAGAGGCAGGCCTGTGCAAAATTAGGTCATGTTTTACAGGGAGTTCAGTTCATAGCTCCTCCACATAACTTCCCTTTAGGTAACTCTATCTCATTGCCTCATTTTTACCAATTCAAAGCGCTGCAAAAGCCCCCCATGGCTACAAACTGATATTATCACAACCTAACCATCACTCATCCTGCCATGTGCCCCAAGCCTCCAGCAACGCCATTTTATACTTCAACTTCGTCTATCCTCTCCGAATGTGCCCATATGGAGACAGAGCTCACTTTCTATATAGTCCAAAGTAACCCAAGACCTTCACATTGTCCGCTTTCATATAGTCTCCCATCCGATCCGCATTTTGAACACACTTAGACCCTTTTCTGTATCCTCAAAGCCTCCAAACCACAAATCACCAATATCTAGTTACACCTTGCTTTACAATTCTTCCCTTAAGCTTTGTTTTTTCCATTTGTCCCACCTGGGCACCATTACTGGCCCATGTGTGTGACCTGAAGTGCGTTTGGTAGTCATTATAGTTGGCCTCCTGCCTCTGTTTAATTTAATCCGGTGCATTCCTTGAGGGCGACCTGTGTTTTGCGCTCTTCAAAGTGGTAATTATGGTCAGGTTTATCACAAGAGGCACTGTCACTGTGCGTGGGTCCCTATGCTGGGGGAGCTCGTTTTGCAAGGTATAGTTCTGAAATACTGAACTATACCTTGTATATATGTATGCAAATGTTTTTGTAATTTGATTTCAATACTAAGGAATAGACTTGATACTTGATACTCAATACCGACTCCAATACCACGATGATAATAAAAAACACTATTTCTTTAGACAACAGAAGGTGATTTTCAATTTTAAATCATAGTACTTTCTTTTATATTACCATGTGGTCTTATATCTGTGTAATCCCTCAGTTTTCCAGGTAGGTTCCATAGTGGTCCTTGGGTTTATGCTAGTCTGTGTGCTTTTATACTATTGTTAACGCTCAAGATCATTCAAAAGCTAGTCAGGAAAGGTTCATTTCTGTCCTGTAGTGATTAGTATCTTATTTTCGATACTTTTGACAACCCTATTTTCAAAAAAGATGTTGTAGCAAAGAATTTTATGGTGTAAAATGTGTGAAAGAGTGTATTTTATTTTAATCATGGTATCGTAATCAGTATTAGAGTATCGAGTCTATTCCTTAGTATTGAAATAGAGACAATACTATTTTGAACTAATGTAGAAATCAAATTTTTTACCATAAAAATCTTAGCTACAACATGTTTGATATTTAGTCAGTCTCTTTCAGTAAAGCTCCCAGACCTCATGTTACCTCACTATATCCATCCACCTGCCAACCTGCGCCCATGCCAAACTGCAGGAACTATTTTTAGCAGCGGAAGTATCACTGACAGACGTGTGACTCCATTCGGTCACATGTGTTCTTCATCTTGTCGCAGTGGTGTGAAGAGGCTAGTGCTAAGTCATCTGGACCCATTTCTGAAGATAGGGTTTTTGTAAATACAGATAGTTAGCTCCAAATGTCCACTCACTGTTGAATTCCTCACCTGGGGCACAGAATAAACATGAGTCTGGATCTAAACCCAAGCACACATGTTCAAACTTAGTTCAAACCACAAAAAAGCGAAAGCTTTCTTACAAGCTACCATTTTCTGCATCAAAAACAGGCAATGGTTAAGATATTTTGTTCGTGCACTAATATAATATAATAATACACAAAAATATTGTGTTCATTTTCTCACAGAAGTTGTATCTTCATTTAAAAAAAAAAAAATCATAACAAGTAAAATGTGTTGGAAGATTACAATTGGCCCCGGTCAAAGCACAATAGAGTTGTCACAATATTAAAATTTCAAACACGATTTCAAAACTAAGGACAAGGAATAGCCTCGATACTCAATACCGATTCTGACACCACAATGATAATAAAAATACTATTTATTTAGACAATAGAATGTCATTTTCAACATTAAATCATTGTACTTTCTTTTATATTAGCATGCAGGCTTATTTCTGTGTAATCCCTCAGTCGTCCAGGTAGGTTCTATCGTGGTCCATGGGCGTATACAGTACTATATGCCCTTGTTTCGATACAGCTCAAGATCATTCTAAAGCTATTCAGAAAAGGTTCATGACACATTTTTGACAGCCCTGGTTATTTCTAAATATCTTTCAACATCTTCCCTTGAAAAGTCAAGTGTCCCATTATGATAATTAGAATAACATTGCAGTCATATTTATAAGTCTGAACATGAAACTGCTACCTCTGCATCATCCATCTTCTCATCACTGTTTTGCCCAAACCACAGCTTTTCAGTGAGTCAGGCACATCTTCAAAACACTGCTAAACCACAAGTCAAGTGGATTATATGCACCTATGTAGGAAGTCAATTAGAAAATGGTTTATGGGAGTGTGCAGACTGAGTTTCCCTGTGCGTAGTCAGACAGTGTTGGAAAGATCAGCTGATCCTGTTCTTCAGATCACATAAAGGACAGGGAGTGTACATTTGGCTGCTAGAGCTGTCTGCTACTTAAACTACTGTTATGCTGACAAACAAAATGCAATGATTCATGCTCCTGTTATATTAAATGTGAACTCTTAGAGAGTTGATTCAAATATTTCATTCATTTAAAGTAAATTATGGGTTGCCTGGTATTCTGGTCACCGATGAATCACCGATGTGTCTGGTCACCGATGAATCTCCCCGTTTTCAGATGGGTGTCATTGACAGGTGGATTACCCAATCAGGGACATGCATGGTCTGTTTATATCAAAACAAATATGAGTGAAGCATTAAAAGTCATTTTGTTTGTAAATGATAGATGACCAAGGAGCTCTTTTGTTTCACATGTGTTACTGACAAAAAATAATCTAATTGGACAATCAAGTTTGGTTGGTCAAACTGATGTGAATAAATCAAAATAAGACAAATTTTAACTTAAAACTCTAATTTCTCATAACAGAGGCAGATTTGGACCAGAAAAACCTCAACTATCAAACTAAATAACAACCAAAATGTCTATATAGTCAAAGTGTGGTTTAATCAAAGGAGGACCACAGACAGAGACTAAAGTAAGTTTGGTTTAAATTCCTCCAGAACCAGGGTCAAAGGTCAGACTCGTTTGGGATTTTGTTTCTCAGACTTCTCAGGCCAAGGGCAAACTCCTAAAACGCATGACCTTCAAGTTTCCTGTGTCACCACAAACCTTAACAAGATAACACTTTCAAAACAAGTTGTTTTAACGTTTGTTGGAATGGAGAAAAGGAAAAACAACTATTATCAACAGAGATGCCACATACAATATCAATGAATACAGTATCCTACTTAACAAAACTTCTCTAAATGATTAAAATTGAACAAAAAGTAATAAATTGTTCTAATCACTCTATTAATTCTATTCATTATTAAAAGTGCATTATGTAATTTTTCTCATGGAAGGTCACCCTGCTGCTTGTCTCCATGGAGATTTTATTGCTTTGCCTGGAATTGCATTAAACTTATTTTTCTCCACAGCGAAAAGAAGCTCATAGTAAAAATGCAAAATTTGTTTTTGAGCAATAAAAACACTTGTAATATAAGAAACACAAGATAAATAAGTTTACAGGCATACTGTGGGACATTCAAGGCAAAGCAATAACATCTCCGTGGAGACAAGCAGGAGGCAGACACCTCAACAACCAAAAATGTAACACTCCTTTAAAGGCGTGCTACTGTCTGAAAAATTGTGAAAATAGTTGTGAAATGGTGACCAGAAAGAACTGACTTAGAACTACACAGGTGATCTGGTTTGTGCTCTTAAACAAGTCCCTCTCAAATAACATTACAATCACAAGCTAGTTAGCATTAGCCAACAGTTTGTTCAGTTAGGCCCTTTCACCTTTTTTGCTGAAAATCAAACATCTAAATGGGACCAGGAACACTTAATTGCAACACTAAATTCCGTAACACTAACAAATGTGAGTTGTGTCCTTAAATGGTCAACTCTACCTGCATCAGTCTAAATACTAAAATTCAAAGTGTACACTATATTTCTCATCAGGCAAAGATTCAAGGCTGCTGTGAAGGAAATGACCAAAAATGGAGACCAGTGACTAGACTATGCATACGCTGTTGAGATGAGGTAGTGTAAAAACCTTGAGCCTTGCATACGCCCTTGATCCTGGTTAGCTTCTGTTTTACATGGGTCCAACATATTCAACCTTTTCAGCAAATTGTGGTTTTATAACTTCTATCATCGAGGTTAATCAAATCCATTAACTTTAGTGCTCCCATGAAAGCTCTCTCTATTTAAAAAAGATATAATTTATGGATATAGATGTTAAGCCACAAGAAACCTTATTCTGAAACAGGGAGAATGTGCAAACAAAGGTCCTGATCTATGTTATAACGTTGTTTCCTCTTCAAAAACATACCTGGAGTTGTGTTTTGTTTCATTCACACGTGTTCAACACACAAATCCTGCATATGTAGGTTGTGTTCTTCTTGCAAATTGAAAACACTGCAGCTTGTGATGTCATGTGAAGTGCTCCACTTTGTTTTTAAACTCCATACTCCATTCACTAGAATCAGTTGGATAATTTCAGCGCTGGAATCACTACTGAACTAAAAGTAAAAGGTAGCTGTGTTATAATGTTCTCTCATCAAAAACATGCCTGAAGAGGTTTTATAATTCATCCATGCGTGTTTGAGTAATCTAGTGATCTCTCCTGGGCCCTATTTGAATGCTCCTTACAGTTAGCAGTACGACTATGTCCAATGGTCAGCTCACAAGCCTACATCACTCATAAATATACAAAACAGGAGACAAGACAATACACTATAACTACAAAAACCTGATGCGATGTGCAGTAATTTCATTAGCAGGATAAATGCTGATTGTGTTGTGATGGCGCTCTGAAAGGGGAGTGACTTAGAGTGGGGAGCAAAGGGATGTGGGACTCTGAGTGAAACTTATTAAACCAGTCAGTATGTGGTTTTGTGCAAATATAGCATTTCAAAACAATAAAAGGTAACATAGTGATCTAATTACGTTATGCGTTAGTAGTTAATATCCCAGCGAAGTAAAATACTCCCTCTTTAAACTTCGCAATGATCCAGTTTTGTGCCACCATTTGGACCCCCCGTTTTCCAAAACATTTGCTTTGACCCACAGTCCCACATCTCCTGAGACTCTTAATGCTATTTTCTATTGTCCCTTCTCACGTGCACACTCTTAAACATGCAGGTAGAGAGGGGTCATTGTGTTACTGTGTGAGAGGAGGCGATGTAGACATAACAGCCCAAAAGATGTTCAAACTAGGTAGGTAGAACTCAAACTACTTTACTTCTGTAACTTTTTAATAAAACTGTACTTCTCTGAGTAGTTTTCATATGTACTTTAACCCCCATTTGAGTGATTTATTGTACAGTGTAACAGTTCTCTTACTTATGTTTTTCTCCCTCTTCCCACTGTAAGTCGACAAGTGACAAAAGCTTTATGTTGACAATATGAAATGATTTGAACATTTATGTTTCTTGCACCAGATACCAGATTTTGTGCATTATTTAATGTTCTGTCCTTCAGATTACATTGACTTCAAATTATAAATCAGATGTTACTTTGAGACAGTAATTTTTACTCTTACACTTGAGTAATGTTATTTTTGTATAATGTTGCTCTTACTTTTAGTAACATTTTTGGCGACTCTACTCATATCGGAAAGCAAGCATAGAGTGTAGCAACTGTATTAATCATTAATGCTGTAGTTATTCATGTACTCTGAATATGCAGACTGAATATACAGTTAGTTAAGTAAAAACTGTAGTCAAAAGGGAATGGGCAATCCAAGTATGAAGAAAAGTTAAAACACAATTACCACATAATTAATTTGAAGCAGTAACTAAACTTAAAAAATTGTGTTGAAATGGTACTAACATCTCAAACTGAATTCTGACACTAAGGAGAAGTTTGAATGCTCAATAACAATTCAGATACAATTTTCCTGGACTACCACCTGCTTGTATCCATGGAGATGTTTCTGCTTTGGCTGGAAGGTTCCACAGCATGGCATTAAACTTCTCTATTGCTGTGGAGACAAGTTGCAGGTCAGATCTATGGAGAGGTGACCCCGCCCAATCTGGCGACAAAATTGTACTCAAGTAAGAGTATCGTTACTTCAAAATAACTAAAT
Organism: Taenioides sp. WSHXM2023; assembly: GCA_029959045.1. Taxonomy (NCBI): domain Eukaryota; kingdom Metazoa; phylum Chordata; class Actinopteri; order Gobiiformes; family Gobiidae; genus Taenioides; species Taenioides sp. WSHXM2023. Next base: position 16,601,191 of record CM057106.1, on the reverse strand, counting down.
TAGTAGTGGTTCAAGAAGGATATACACAAAAATTTGAAAAACTAAATCATATCTAAAGGAGAGGTGCAAGAAACACAAATATTCATATTGTCTGATATTGTCAATATAAAGCTTTTGTCACTTGTAGACTTACTCACAGTGGGAAGAGGAAAACTTTTACTCAAGGACTGTTACTTCAATAAAAATATTACTCAAGTAGGACTAAAAGTTACTTCAAGTTACTCAAGTAAATGTAACTCCTCATCTCTGCATCCATACAAGTGAATGTCTCCTATATATATTCAGTATATACTCAGTGGGCTTAATAATTACAGTGTTTAGTGTTGGGGAATACACTTTTGTTCTTTAAAGGTTACTCATTGCCGTTGGGTTGTGATTGTAAAGAAAAGAGACCGTAAAACAGTGACTTGTAATAAAGCATTAGCAATATTTTAACTGGAGGGGGAGGAGCAGAAGAGGAGGAGGAGGAGGACAGGAGGAGGAGTGCTCAGACCTCTGCCTTAAATCACTCCGAAAGACAAGCTTGCCTGCGGTAAATGAGAGCGAGAGGAGGCGTACACATCATTTATGCCAACATGGGGGTCTAGGGGCGGTGAGGCGGAAAACTGTGGTTGTGTTGTTAGTGAAATTAAAGTACGAAGTATAGAGCATCTTTAATTAAGCTCTGTAACATTGCGGTTAGTTCAACGCATAGGAATGTTAGTACAAGTCTATTGGTGGTTTTTTAATGTATTGCCTTTCTTCATTTTATTAAAAAATTAAAAAAAAACAAACACAAATGCTGAATCTAGTAGTATGGAGTATATATCGATAATTTCACAGGTTTAAACCAAAACCAGTGTTGGGAAGCACCTGAAAATATGTTTCCAGAATACTAATTTTGAGTGCCTGTATTCTGGGACAGTTACTTTCTCACTTGTACTGGTATTCAGAATACAGTTAGTAATTAAAAGGAATACATGGTGGTACTTTCCAGTTCTAGAGCCAAATATATTACAAGATTTTTGGAACCACGCCACAAAATCTACAAATTAACACCATTTTATACTAGTGGTTTACTAGTGGTAAAATTATCAGAAATCCTCTGGGAAACAAGCTATTGATGATCCTTAACTTTTTAACAAAATACAGAGCTAGTTTGCATATTGTTAAAAGGCCAATATTACGCTATTTTCTGATGTATATTGTAATGTTGTTTCCTCATCACAAACATACCTGGAGTTGTGTTTTGTTTCATTCACACATGTTTAACACACAAACTGCATATTGAGGCTGTGTTCTTCTCTCAAATGGAAAACACTCTGTTCCACCTTGTGATCTCATGTGGTAATAAAGGAGGTGCATCATTCTGTTTTTAAACTCCACATACTCCACTCCATACAGAATCATTTGGATAATTTCCTGGAATTGCCAATATGTACTGAATTTAAGGTAAAAAGGTAGCTGTTAACTTGAAAACTACTGCTTCATGACATCACAAGGCGAAACAGAGCATTTTGAGGTTTGTAGACAGACTAATAATAAAGGGTTACTCATACATGTGTGAATGAAAAGAAACACAGTTCCAGGTATGTTTTTGAGGTGGTAACACCACTCTAACATGGCTTAAAACTCACAATAGTAAATTTTGCATAATATAGTACCTATAGAACTCATTCATTCCTTTCTACCATGTCAAAAACCCCACACATGTCACGTTAAAATAAACCCAAAAACCTTAAATTCTTTAGCTCATCTTGACAAACACCGCAGCCAATTCTCAAATGTCTCCCATCACCGCGAGCAACCATGTGATGACATATTTTTATTATTAAAAAAATATCAATCGTGAATGGGCAGACAGCACCTTGCCTGCAGGTACAATAATAAAAGCGTACTAGGACTCTTTTATGTCACAGATGTGGAGAGCTTTGGCATCTGAACCACTATCTGACAACATCCACATTTAAGGGGACAAGAAGAGACACGAATCTACTTATGTATGAGAAATACTCACTTAAAATGCTATAGGCTTACATTGTCTTTATATGCAAAAAAGTTCAATAAATTACAATACCAGTGAAACATTTGGACATGTCTTTTGATTTAGTGCTCTTTTTACTACTTACTGCATTTTAGATACATACAGAAGACATCAAATATATGAAGCAAGATAGGCGGAATTATGCAGGAAAGAAAAAAAAGTTAACTAAACTTTTATATTCAAATCCTCAGAGTATCCACCCTTTGCTTTGTCGACAGCTCTGCAAACCCTCAGCCTTCTCTCAATGAGTCTCCTGAAATAGTTTTCATTTCACAGCTGTGCCATGTCAAGGTCAAAATCTAAAACAAGTTTGAAGTTATTCTGAGTTTATTTTTTGTTTACTACATTCCACATGTGTTCATTTATAGTTTTGATGCCTTCAGTGAGAATCTGTAATGTAAATAAAATAAAACATAAATAAAAAAGTGTGTCCAAAATTTTGACTGGTAGTGTAACTGCCAACTATGGTATATGCACTTTTTGGACATTAAATAGTAAAACAAAGGCAGTAGCAGGAGTAGTACTAGGGTATATTGCTGATGTGTCCTTGGGCAAGACACTTAAGCCACTGGGCCTGTATGCAATCATCAGTTTCATGCATAGATATAGATGTCATATCATGTACAAGTGTAAATGTAATACAATATTGAAATATACTGTATGTAGTGTTTAATGTTGTAGTTATATAGTAGTTATTGCTCAGTTGGGGTAGGATAAAATCAACTTAAAATGGCCATAGTTGATCAAAAAGAAGACTATATAGAGCATTTTTTTTTACTACTACTGTTACTGCAACTGCTACAATATTTTTTTAGAATACTTTGCAATAACCACATAATATAAACAGTCAAAAGCCAATTCAAAATAATATGCCAAGACTAGATACCAGTTCAGACTGACTTATGTTGACAGTGCAATTTCAATGAAAAACTACAACACCCGTAACATATGCATTACCATGACAACAGCCTTCTTTCAAGAACCAGTCTCCATTATTGCTAGCTATATACCAAGACTAAAGCTTTCAGCTAGACCACTAATTCTATACACTTTACAGTACATGCCAGCTAATGTTATTAATTAGGCTAAAATACTAGCTCGGGGATCTAGTTCCCAGTGTAGATTATCAGAGACTGTAAAATATGGGAGATTCCTTCGTGTCAGCTCATCTTTTCCACATTTAGGATTTATCGATGGCTCTAAGTTGGTTTCTAGGTGCAGAGTAAAGCAGGGGCGACCTAGGAATGTAGTTCCCATGAAGAGTGTGTCTCTGTGGGTGCCATATATCGCCACATACCGCACCACTGTCCAATGTTACCATAGGAAGACTGCAGGCATGTGGTTAACTGGCACCAAGCGGATACATACATGCTAAGAGAAGCAATGGGGAAGAAGTATGGTGGACTGGAAAGATACTAAGATATCACTTAGAATATATGACCTACTTAGGGTTGCCAAGTAGTATCGGAATTCAGATACTAACCAAAACTAAAACTAACTAAAACTAGCTCATTTGTATTGATACTAATGATTATATAGTGCTTTTCCACCTTCAAGGAACTCAAAGCGCTTTGCATCAACAAACTTCTCACCCATTCACACAAACAAGGACACAACGACATTCATTCAGCATTCATCTGTGGGAGCTGGAATCGCACCGCCAACCTGTGGGCCAGTGGATCTGTCGAGAGCGGGATTCGAACAGCCAACCTTCGGATCAGTGGACAAACACTAAAAAAGTCACATTCATAGCACTGAAATGAACCTTGAGCTCTTGATCTGTATCAGAACAAGTATCAGAACCTACCTGGACCACTGAGGGATTACACAGATATAAGGCCACTTGGGAATATAAAAGAAAGTACTATTATATAATGTGTTGAAAATCACATTCTATAGTCTAAAGAGAAAGTGTTTTTATTATCATTGTGATATCGGAATCAGGAGTATCAAGTATATTCCTTAGTATCTAAATCGAGTTTGAAATTTTAGAATCATGACAATTACTGCAAGTGAAGTGTTGGTCTAGGAGTAGGATCAGAATGCACATTTGTAAGGTTTTTATAATAATAATTTGCAACATGCACCATAGATTTGGAGATAGGTCCCCAGGTGTTTTTGTATTTATTTTAGTAATATGATTTCCTTAGCGATAACATTGGGTACAACACTTTAAAGTTGACAATGAAAATTAAAATTGTGTATTATTTTCATGGGACCCACCCACAGTCGTCACAGAGACTTCCTGTAGTTGTAATGAGGTGTTGTTAACAGATCCATGAGGGTAATTGGGATAATTACAGACCCTTATCAGGTTCAGTGAGGAGAGATAAGACAAAAAGCAGTACTGCCTGGTACAAAGCCACAGGAATAATATTGATAATTAAAGATGTATGTTTGAAGACTTTCATAATCAGATAAAGCTTAGGTGTTTACAGTATAAAATGTCAGCAAATACATTTTTCACAGTGTTAGCCAAAATGGTAAATTGAATGGTTTACTAAGCGAACGAACTATGTTGACTATCACAATTTTTAATAATTGACAAAATTTTCCCCCCTTGGACTCCCCCTTCAGAGCATTACCACATTACAATCAACACGTATTTGCTAATGAAACTACTGCACATTGCATCAGGTTTGTGATGTTCATGCTTTTGTATATTTATAGAGAATTATCGTGTGGGAGCATGGGCGACGTAGGCTTGTGGGGTGAACACTGGACAGAATCGTACTGCTAACCATAAGGAGGGTTTGATCTCTAAAGAGAGATCACTAAAACACTCAAACATGCATTGGATGACAAATAAAACCTCTTCAGGCATGTTTTTGATGAGTGAACAATGATACTTGGTAGAAAGCTCCAAAAAGCCCTCTTTAAACAAACTGAATAAAACACTTTCTTGTATCTGCATTTTGTAGGCTCATACAATTTGAAAAGTTTGAAAAGTGGATACCATGATATTACCAATTTTCCTACATCCCACTCCAACTCAAAAGTTAGCTGGACTGAGAAAAATGAATAAATCAATTGTAGCCAATGTCTATTGTCCAAAGATAACCTGCAAACCACCGGACGGTGCTGACAGCCTATATCACTTAATGAGCAGGTACCTAATGAGTTGACGAGACCTGTAGAGATAATCAATCCTAAACCAGATGTTGCCCCTGGTTACCTAGAGAGCAGATCTGAACCAGGAAGTGAAAGGGGACCAAACCAGGAAGTAAGCGAATGGGTAAACCAGGTGTGACGATCCCCTGCGCCCTCCAGGTAAAGACTACAGCTCTGTGGTTAGATCGACTGATGGGTCTGAACAATGGGACTGACAAATGACCTCAAGAGGAAACATCTGGAGAGAGGAACAAAACTGAAAGTGAAAATGTAGAAAGCTCCAAAAGTCCAGAAATGTTGGGACAATTACTATGAATTAGGGCTGTCTAAAGTATAAAAAATCAGATATTAATAAATTCTAAAACTAGTATCAAAACTAAGTACTCATTTGAACAAGTATCGATACTAATAAAGTCACATTCACCAAATAGAAATGAACCTTTCCTGAATAGCTTTACATCTTGAGCTGTATCAGAACAAGTATAAGACCACATGAATTTAATCACATTTTATTGTTTACATAAAGGGTGTCATCATTATCATTGCAGTACTGGAATTGGTATAGAGTATCGAGTCTATTCCTTAGTTTTGAAATCAAGTTTGAAATTTTACTATTGTAACAACACTAATACAAATAAAGAAAAAATAAATAAACTTGGTCTAGACAGGGTCCAACCCCTGCTTGTTTCCATGGAGATGTTATTGCGTTGCCTGGAAATGTTCCACAGTATGATATTAAACTTCTTTATCTAATATATCGTATTTATTTAAGTGTAATGTGGATGAAGTATCTTGCCCAAAGGCACAACAAATTCTTCAATTGGGAAGTCAAAGCACTTTTAAGCCACCACTTACCCTTTCACTCTCATACCAGCAACACACTAGCCTACACAAAAACAGACTAAATGGTCCTGCCCATGAACACAACCCTAACATTTCACTGGTGGGATAGGGACTTGGACCATCAACATTTGGGTTAGCTCTACCAACTGATGTTCTTTACAATGCCTTGGTTGTTTATACATTTAGGGGTATGGGCAGGGGGTATGCCAACACTTAGCAGGGGGTACTTGGAAGGGTTTCAGTTTCAGTCTTTATCGTACTTTTATATCCTTGTTGTTTCTGTGGGATAATTTAGGCATTACTTAATAAATATAGTAGTTATTGTTTGGATTAGACTGCTAATCTGACTGTGTAAACTAAACTAACTACTGATCTGAACAACTTGTCAACAAACACTCTTGAATTACTACTGAACATTCCAGCAATCACATTTCCATAAGATAAGCAGGTGACCCTCAACTAACGTTACACAGTGAACCTTTTAACTTTCCTCTTATGTAAGAAATGTCATTTAAATACACAATTTGTCAACCATCCGTCCCAGTGAATCCTGTAGGAATGTGTTGGATCATAAGGCCAATAAGCACAGAGCCCTTTTAGTGTCGCCAATTGTCAGTCATGCATTGTTTTGATTACCCACAATCCCCAGCGGTATGCCATCATCACTGTTTAAACCAGGTTGATAGATGACAGGGATACTTGCTCAAGAGCCACAAGATTTTGTTTACCCTAAAAATTAAAGAAAGCTGAAACAGAACATTTAAAAAGTGATCAGTTTGCAAATATAGCGTAGCCTCCATACACTTGTATATGCAGGTTATTGGGGTATTATAAGCAAGTTAAAATGAAAATGACTGGACTTATTTAGCTTACTATTATGGTTGTTATTATTAGCAAGTCGTTATTATATTATTACTAATGAAACCATCACATCAGGTTTGTGAAGCTGTAGTAAATTGTTTTGTATCATGCTTTTGTATATTTATGGAGAATTGTCAGGTGGGAGCGTGGGTGATGTAGGCCTTATGGGCAGAGCATTGGAGAGAATTATACTGTAAGGAGGGTTTGAATAGTGCCCGGGAGAGATCGCTAGATTACTCAAACATGAATGGATGATATATAAGGCCACTTCGCGTTTTTGACGAGGGAACGTCATAACATGGCGGAAAGCTCAAAAAAGTCGATTTTGCGTAGTACCCCCTCTTTAAAGAGTCTTCCACATTGTAACCTTGGTCCACTCTTCCCCGCTCCCATCTTCTCTCTCTCTTTAACCCTCTTGTCTGTTCGTGCCCCCGTGTTGGGTGTTGAAAACCCCCCTCTGGGCCCCCCTTCTCTCAGGATTAGCCCCTGGGCCCCCTCTCCTGTGCATCCTGTCCCAGACCTCCGAACTCATCAATACATCTCACTCAACGCAGTCACTCAACCACAAGTTTTAACAAGACCCAGTGACAGCTGAAATACTGTAACACAGAAGAGGGGTTAGCTTTCATTTCAAATAAGTGGTTAGCGTGTTTAAAAAGGAGCATTGTAATTGATATTTGGAGATATCTAGTGTTAGTGTTTGTTTTGATGTCGGGATGAGAAAAGAAAAGGAAGGCATCTTAAAAAACTTGGCTAAAACGGAAAAGCAAAGAATGGAGTTCTGCATCAGCTTCTCTAGCATTTTTAATTAATATTTTACGATGGCTGGTTCATTTTGATTGCTTGTTGTATTGGATTGTACAGTTGATAACAGATTACAACCTAGCAATCTAGTGTTTTTAGTAATTAACAGCAAAATAATAAGAGTTTTAATTGAGAATAAGAAATCAAGCAATGTAGTATAATTTAGAAAAGAGAGGGCATCTGTTAAACTGAATAAAAATAAACTACTATGTTGATGCAGCTGCTGTCATCAACATTTCCTGGGGTTATAAAGCTAACTGTAGGCACTGCTCTATCTTAGGCTTTGTTAGGCTTTAACCTGACGTTTATTTGTAAACAATTTATACAAAATCTGACCAGAAAGAACTGATTTCATCATCATCATTATTAGATACAACTTCTGTCACTACAGACAATTATCGTTGGCATGTTTTTTTGGTTGATGGGGGAAACCGGAGTACCCGGAGGAAACCCATCCAGACACGGGGAGGAAACATGCAAACTCCACACAGAAAGGCCCGGGCGACCCGGGGATCAAACCCGTAACCTTCTTGCTGTGAGGCATGAGTGTTGACACTCAGCCACCGTGCCGCCGATTTAGTTGGAACTACAACAGGAGAGCTGATTTGTGCTGTTAAACAACCATTCAAACCATAAACTGTGTAACTTCTTTGTAAAAATGTTGTATGTTGTGAATGTGGCTTCCAAGATTTCACCTAGTAAATAAAAATGAGTTTTGAATGTTTTGTCAGACTGAAAAGTTTGGCTTTCATTTATATCGTTTGAACACCTTAGAAATAATAATATTAAAAGGACAAACATGCATTACAAATATCCTCAAATTTTAATTTATTGAGTAATTATCATGTACTGTTTAAGTACAGTTTAAAGGGCCCATATTACACTATTTTCTGATCTATGTTATAATGTTGTTGGAGTTTTGTTTCATGTTTGTTACATGTTTAGCACACAAATCAAAATAGTTATTTTCTCAAACTGAAAAAAACTCATGTGGTAACACAGGAAGTGCTCCACTATGTTTTTAAAAGCTCCATACACCTTCACTATGATCATCTGGATCATTTCAGACCTGGAATTGCCAATCTCTTCTGAACAAAAGGTAAACTGTAGCTGTGAAATGAAAATTACAGCTTCATGACATCACAAGGTGGAAGAGAGCACTTGATCTTTGGAGATGTAGACAGATGTAGGACTACTCAAACAAACTTCAACTCCAGGTATGTTTTTGACATGGCTTAATGCTCATAAGAGTCAATTTTGTGTAATATAGGACCTTTAAAATATATTTTTTTTCACTGCAATGCCTCTCCATTTGATTCGCACAACCAGCAAGCAATCTGTTTTGGATGAGGTTTGTTGTGCAGTTGTTAGTTCTCACACTGAGCTGACGAGGAGGGTGAGAAACCAGAAGCTTAGTGCCCACCACGACTTTATCAGTAATATTTAGAAAACTGAACTGGACAACCTATTCCCACAAGGCAATCGGGAATGTAATTTAGCAGATCAACAACGATTCTGGTAAATTGTTTTTCTAAAAGAGTGATTTATTGGCATTGGATGTTTTTGTTTTTTTTTTCCTTGGTATTGGCAATGACACAAAACATTCCCAAAGGTTAAAATAACATATTTTGGAATCTGCACTTAAACAAACAGATAATAGACTGCATTAAGACAGCTGTGCAGGATTTGGTGAAACGAAATGCTCTGTCTCATGCTCTGACTTGTCTTGTGCTTTTGATTCTGGCCTAATCCCAATTTGTCCACAAAGAGATCTGTCAGAAGAATATATCAAGTCAGTTTAATTCTGTCAAATGCACTGGTGTTGGTTGGGCAAAATTAATAGTTATAAATTATGATGCTGCTGATTTTGTGAAATTTGTTATTGAAAGCGTTAAAGGTCACTATTGTGAGCTTTGAGTCATGTTATAATATTGTTATCTCTTAAAAAACATACCTGGATTTGTGTTTTGTTTCATTCACACGTTTGAGTAATCCTGCATTATTAGTCTATATCTCCCAAGATCAAAATGCTATGTTCAACCTTGTGATCTCATGAAGCGGTAATTTTCAAGTTAACAGCTACCTTTTACCTTTGGTTCAGTAGAGATTGGCAATTCCAGGGCTGAAATTATCCAAATGATGAAACACAGTGGAGTACTTCCTGTACTGTGACATCACAAGGTGGGACAGAGTGTTTTCAGTTTGATTGAAATTTATTATTGAAACATTACGAAAAAAAAAAAAAAAAAAGAGCCTAAAACTGCACCTTGTGGCACACCTGATTGTTTTAGTGTTGGGTATCTAAACCTCATCTAAACCTAAATTAACGCCAAAAAAAAAAAAAAAAAAAAAAAGAAAAGAAAAAAGAAAATCCAATAAAATCCAAACTTGACTATAGCACTGTGAAAAGTTAAGATGTCAAGATTAATCAGTTAATAGTTAATGGATGAATTCCCGTGCAGGTGTAGTCCTTTCACGTGCCCCTCTCTCTCACCCTCCCCGCTCTAAAATTCCCTCTCTTTCTCCCCATCTCTCTCCTCCTGTCTCTCTCCATTCTTTCTCTCCCCATTTCTTCCCCTCTCTCCCATTCGCCCTTTCTCTATCCTTCTCTCTCCGCTCTTTCTCCCCCAGTCTCTCTCTCCCCCTCTCTCATATTCACTCTCTCTCTTTCAATGTCCGTCTCTCTCCCTCTTTCTCCCCCAGTCTCTCTCTCTCTCCTGCTGCCTTTCTCGCTCCCATTGCCTCTTTCTCTAACCCCCCCTCACATTCCCTCTCCGTCCGTCCGTCTCTCTCTCTCCGTTTTGCCCCAGATTTGCACTGACTGCGAGTGACCCCTTTACCTCTTTTTATTCATTCATTCAAGCATCAAGAGCAAAACCACACTTCACCACTGCTCCCACTCCTCCCCCATGAGTCTGCCATATAACACAGAACAACACAGATAACTTTGGGTCCACTGTGGCCCATACTCCATTTGAACCATGGTGTTAAAAAGGGCTGGATTAATGCCTCTCTCTGTAGGGGATTCCTGTTCCTGGTAATTACATGGTTTCACACAACGCCCAGGAAAGATTAACTTCATTTAAGCATCTGTTCTAACGTGTATGTGTGTTCTCTGAGATGCTCACACAGATTAGGTCATTTTTTTTTGTTTTTGTATGTGGTTAATTTGCCTATAGCTAACATCTCATAGTATTATATTGCATTATTTGTGATGTTATAATGTTGTTTCCTCAGTACAAAGTTCAGTTTTGTTTCATTTATACATGTATAACACACAAATCCTGCAACAAAGATGTTTTTTTTTTGTATGTGGTTAATTTGCCTATAGCTAACATCTGATAGTATTTTGGTTGTTAAAGGAAATGCATTGCACTATTTTTATCTATGTTATAATGTTGTTTTCTCATCATGAAGTTGTTTTTTGTTTCATTTACACATGTTGAACTCATTATGTTAATGCTTTGGATTAATCGTTCACTGTATGGTATGGTATGGTCCCATGGTATTAAACGAATCTGTCTTGCATTTATTCAACTACAGATGTTATTTGCTGCTCAAAAATATATTAAGATACATAAATTCTTACTGTAAGTGAGGTCACCTCTCCACAAATCTAACCTGTAATTTAGCTTGCAAGTCTCCATGAAGTTTCTCAAGTTTTCTCAAGTTTATGGCTATACTGTGGAAGATTCCTCCAGCACAAATATAAAAAATCAGCTTTCAATCTTTTCTTTGTGTCTGTTTCAAGTCAGTACAAGTGTTACTTCAGATTGGCATTATCAAAAGGAAGTCTTGCATGTATGCCTGAATAAAGCATGTTGAGTCTGTGTTAGTTTAAAGATCACTCGTGTCAAGGCAAGACATGTGTTGTTGGATTAATTTCCCAATAATAAATCGTACAATAGAAATGATAGGGTGCCTCATTGCTTGATATGTGATTTATGGCCTATTTCATCTTGTGCAAACATACATGGATCACACATGCTGTGAGGTATACGGCGCTTTCAAATCCATCAGCAACAATGAGTAGATATTATTTTAAAGAGACACTAAGTAACTTTTCACATTATGTTACGAGGTGTTATTGTTATTGTGTAATTACGAGGTGTTATTTCTTTGCCTGGTATGTTCCACATTATGGCATTAAACTTATCTTTATGGAGACTCTGACCAAGATCTGTGGAGAGGTGACCCTGTTTACAGTATGTATGCACGTTTTACAATGTGTTTTTCAAAATCAATAAAAACAGCTGTAATTGATTAAATGCAAGATAGATAAGTTTAATGCCGTACTGTGGAACAATTTAGGCAAAGCTTCTCCTTTTTTTCAGCATGGATACAAGCATCTGATGTCCCTAGGCCAAGTTACAGGTCAGATCTGTGGAGAGGTAACCCTGCTAACAGTAAGAATGTATGTTTGTGAGCAATAAAAAGACCTGAATAAATGCAAGATAGATCGATATAATGCCATATTGTGTACAATTTCAGACAAAGCAATAACATCTCCATGAACACAAGCAGGTGGGGGTGCAAAGCTAAGAGAAAGCACTACTCTGTTAGAAGCTCTGTTACTTGAGTTAAAGTTTGTTTTTTAGTTTTTCATTTAATCACTCTCATCTTTTTGAGTTTTTGTGTTTTTGCTAATATGTGCACTGTGACACCCTGGTAACTGCTGAACATTCCGCCAATAGAGATACATGTAGAACACCTCTAATGCGATGTAAATGCAAAGTATAAATTATTTCTTGTGAGATTAGTCAAGAAACATACCAGAAAAATCATCTAACTCCAATGCATTTCTTTATCTAAAGACTGTATTGAGTTACACTGGTTATTGCTTGAGGTCTGAACTCTTGTAGACTACAGACAGCAGTGGTTTATGTTACATGTATGAGACCAGGGTTTCACCTCAGCGCAGGCTTTGTGAATGGCATTATTGTGGATTTAAAGTCAAGCTGCCATTGTGGGGCCTCAGAGCATGAGGGAGAGGGAGATAATTGGACCTCACTTTTCTTATGTTGACCTACAAGGTGTTGGGTTGCTTCAAATCGTATTTTATTTAATCCGATTTACTTAAAGAACAAATGTATGCAAAGTAGGGTTGTCAAAACCACATGTTGAAAATCACATCAAGTCTATATAATGACAGTGAGCTTGAAATTTTAGTATCGTAACACTACTGGGAAGTTCTGGTTGACAATCTGAAATCCAACTACAAGTAGTAATTGCGGTAGCCCTATAGTTATAGATTTATTAATCATAGTTGTAGTAAGAGGAGTAGTAGTACCAGAAGTTGTGTTGTGTAATAGCAATAGCAGCATTAGCAGTAGTAGTAGTAGCAGCAGTAGTACCAGCAGCAGCAGTAGTAGTATCACTGGTAATAGTCGCTTCAATTTACATGTCCACTAATGTAAGTCAGACTTAGCTTTGATAGAAAACTTTGTGCACCATTTATTGTCTTCTGGTCTAAATTTCCACTTTGAAGAAGCATAATATACATTTTACAACATGTCAAGTCATCACAAAGGTTGTTTTTACTTTTATGTTGTCTTAAAATGTCCCCACTGGAATCCTGTAAAGCCCTTTGTTCTTAGTTCAGTACTATGTTAACACTATCCACTCACACTATGACCTAGAATATTTGAACTGTTCCCATGCACGTACTTAGTTAAGCCCCTCACATGTTTTAAAGTGGTGTCTGGGGACTTTTTTAAAACCCTCAAAGAACAAAAACCATGGCGTGTGTGTGCGTGTGCATGTGTGCGGGCTAAAGGAATCAGATCTACATAAGGTTTCAATGGACTATCACCAGTATAACAGTACAGGAGCTTTTGGAAACTATAGGGCCCTTTGTTTGAGAGGCCGTGACCCCCTGCTGTTGTCAATGGTAAAGAACAGCATTAACATTTAAATGACATGCACGACTTAAGTGGGATTTTTGTATTATACTAATGTAGTTACAAAACATCTTGCAAAATCTCCCCACATAAAATAGGACTTGACATTTATAGTTTTGTTCATTATATATGTTCTGATATTGTAGGAAACTCCTATTCCTATAGATTTCTATTTTTTAGCTTCAGCCTTTTCCAGAGTGATGTAAATTAGTCCTTAAAATGTCACATATAAACAGAAAGCTGAAATCTGTAGGATTCTTTGCTTTTTTTTTTTCTATAAACACCATTTGTAGAACTTTTAACCAAATATCTTAAAACTTTGCTCGCTAATGATATGTATTGGCAACAGAGATACATATAGAACAACACCAGTGTGATATCAATAGCGAACCATACTAAATCTGCATCATTATAATACTGTTTGAAAATGTATAAGTTAGTAAAATAAGTTATATTGAGGCTGATTTTAGGTATAATGTATATGTTGAATGTTAGGTACAACTCAGTAAATAAATAATGCATGTAGTTGCTGGTAGACATTTGGGTTTTTTTTACATTTCTCTACATTAAGATGATAAGGATGCTTAAGTATATTCTGGTTAATCATTAAGTAAACAGGGCCTATAGTTAAATTTAGGAGTAAAGTCAAAATGGTAAAAGTCCATGACCTTTAATAAATAAGGACTCTGAATGGGCTTCTGAACCAGTCTGACAGAAATACGGCCGACCTTTATAAATCTCCACACTGTTCTAAATAACCTATATTGCTTTCTCAACCACCGCATTGTTAAGATCTGACTTTTACTCCTATACATTTAATGAAACTTACATGCCCTGCTTCTGTAGTCCATCAATGTACAGTAATTTAACAGCAAGAAAATGACCCAAGTCTTCTAGTGTTCCTCATTCTCAATAGTCAGTTTGAAAAGGCCTGTGGAGAACGCCAAAGCAGAGAGTTACTCAAAAGCCTGTCATTCATGTAGTTTATGGTCCTCTTTGCATCTCTATGAAAAGTCATAAATTAGGTTAGCAGGCCCCTGTCCACTGCTGAAGCTCAGGGCACTGGGGCAGAGGGCAAAAGGAGGGGGTAAATCTCCATCACTGGTAAAGAAGTTAAGAATTGCTCATATAATGCACTCTGTCTATTGTTAAAGTGGCCCATTTATGCAAAATCTTTTCACCATGTTATAGTTGTTTCCTTTACCCTCACAAAGTTTATTAGTGTGCTTCATGCATGTTTGAGTAATCTTTATTCTCCTGTATTCAAAATGACATTATACTCAACCATCGTTTTCACTTTTCTCTGTACTTACTTCGTTCTCTCCAATTTTATTTTCCTAATCTGTAACACAGGTAGGATTTGGTAGCATCGTGTAGTCATTTTGGTACAAATGAGAAAAAAAAAAAAAAATGCTCCTAGCTAGCGTGATCTGCAGCTATCCATAGGAGGGGCCGACAGCTGCACGATATCATCTTTAAAAATGACTTATCTCCATTAGTACCAGACACTTTAAACATGCATATTTTTGATGAATTCTTCAGTAATTACTTTTAGCCATTGGGGCTGTCTGTGGAATGGGGCCAGTTTGTGGAGCAGGTGATGGCTTCTGGATAAATGAGTGTAATATCATGAGAGAATCTTAACACATACTTGTACTGGTAGGGGTAAAAAGGGGGGTTGATTGGAGCAGTGACTTTGTGAATACAGGAGAACAAAGATTACTCAAACCAGGGATGCACCAATACTGATATGGTGTCAAATGTCGGCGCAGATACTGGAACTAGATATCAGGGTATCAGTTCCATGACGTTGGTTAAGCACAAATCCTGATTGGGCCTTTAATTGGATGTAATAATATTTACAGGTTGATTTAGGCCTAGAATGTCTCATAATCCTTGAACCTTTATTCATCTGAATCAGTTCAGTAGTTATGTGAAGGATAAATAACAGTTACATAACACAACTGGATCTCTCGTGTAATAAGTTAACTGTGTTTTAAGGGAATAAGAGCCACTTTCCATCCCTATACTGGTGTTGGTTAATATCGGGTATTGACAGATACTGAAAGTCAGAGTATCAATATCGGTATCTGAACTGAAAAAGCTAGATTGGTACATCCACAGTATGGCATTAAATGTACCTATTTCCATGGAGACAAGCAGGTGATATCCCAGGTGGTTGATTTCATAAGATTTAAGAACTTTCAATACCTCATACCTTTTTGTTAGGAACCATTTAAACTTTGAGATCTCTGTACTCGTTCACAATCAAATACGCGTAACATTATGGATATGCAATCATGTAAAAATACAAACGGACTAAAAGCGTGCGAGGACAAGTCGGCACAGCAGAGACATAAAAAAAGCAGATGGAGACTGTTGCTTGTTTGTTGAAACAAATACTCAAAGTGCACTAGTTCAGTAATAATACTGATCTAGGTCTTGATTTAGATATTAAGGAATAACGATCACGTTACTAGTAAAAAAACAAAAAAACTTTCTTTAGACAAGAGAATGTTATTTTCAACATTAAATAATAGTACTTTTATATCCCTGTGTGGTCTTATGTCTGTGTAATCCTGTGTCATCCAGGTAGGTTCCATATTGGTCCATGGGCGTATACTAGTCTATGTGCTCTTGTACTTGTTCTGATACAGCTCAAGATCATTCTAAAACTATTTAGGAAAGGTTCATTTTTGTCCTGTAAATGTGACTTTTATAGTTTTGACACTTGTTCAGATGTGTATCTAGTTTTGATAGTAGTTGTAGTATCAAACAGCATTTGATTTTCTATACTTTTGACAACCTTATGACCTAGAAACATTTCAATAACCAAAGAATGCAATAGGAAATATACCACAAATGTCCCAAATTCTTCTTGTTATAAGTTCAAGACTTGGACAAACAGAAGCTGATAACACAAACTTCACACAGGAAATAAGTGAACATGTGTCCACTTTGAACCATTTTATTGGACATTGTTTGGTATCAAAGAGACACAGCCAGAGCTTGTTTTTTAATAATATTTGTCATTTTGTGGTCCCCCAGGTGCAGTCTATATCTGAAGCTTTAGTATATTGTTACTGTTCAATAAATTCAGTTCAAATAAGCAATAGATACTCGGACTTACAGTGGAGACTTTAATGCAAAATAAATTAGACTATAGCAGGTAGAGACGCACAAGTTATTCTCAATACAGTTTTGACACACAATAGCCTTGCCATGAGCTTCATTTGACATTTGACAACCGGACGCCCTTCGGTTCACTTCTTTATACAGTCTATGATTATTTCTCAATTAGGTTAAGGATTTAGGTTTGGTCGATACTTGCTCAAATATATAAATATAGTATATAGATTCGATACTAATTTAAGTCTCAATTAGTATATGAATTTCTATATTTTTGACAACATTTACATTTACATTTCGACATTTTTAGACATGAATTTAAGTTTTTTTTACACCAAACTGAAGCCACAACATATTTATCTGCCATTGTTGCTAAATCTCCCCATTCAAACCCAGAATCCTGATGTTGGGGAGTCCACATTCTTGTCTCGCATGTCTTTTGAAAACTCCCTTTTCTCAAACAAAGCAGAAGACAAGAGTCGGACATGTCCATCCCTCATCACTGCAGTCCCCTCATGTCTGTGAATCTGCATCTGTCAACATGAGGACATACACTAACGCTCCCCCTGCCCCTCGTTCGCCCACTTTCGCCAAAACATCAAACTTTTACTCTGTGGATGTCAACGGTTCAGGATGAGAGCTAGACTTTGAAGAGGGAATTTCATTCATTTGTAGAAAAGAACATAATACTGATTGATTGATTATTATTTTTACGTTTTTACTACAACCTACGTTTATTGTTTGTAGGGCTGGAATGGAAATTGGCAATGCGTGTGAAGTATCATGCCAAAGGACACAGCAACAGTAAGAAAACAGAACAGGATGCCTTCTTATTTGTGCGCTTAAAAAAGTCTCTCACCATAAAATTACAGTCATAAGCTAGCTGGCATTAGGCAACAGTTTTTCAGTTCACAATTTTTATTGAAAATCAAACTCCTAAACAGGGCCATGGACAAAATGTGTTGTTTAAATCTATTTTGTATTTTTTTCCCCAGACAATCTTAAAACTTTTTGACAGTGTTTGCTATTGTGTGCATTGTGTCACCATGGCAACTGCTGAACATTCCACCATTAGAGATACATATAGAACACCCCCAAAGGGATAGCACTGCAAAGTATCAATATATTATAACGTCACTGCAGTTTATCATAGTTTATCAAACTTTGTGTCTTTCCGAGTACCACCAGATATAAACCAGGTCTATAGCAAGACTAGTCCAGGTCTAATCTAGAGCCAAGTCTAAAAGTGGACTACATCATTTCAACTAAGAGCAAGAAATGATCCAAAGGAGGACAAAAAGTGGACAAAATGAACTCTCAATTAGACAAACCCACCAACTGAAGAGCTGTCTAAGAAACACGTGAAGGAGCTCGTGTACCACAGTTTGAGAAACACTGTCATAGGCTGTAGACCACAGGGGGGACAGGACACTGGGGTTTAATGGACCGTGTAGATCTCATATAGAAAATGGGCATTTCCAAACCTGAGGAATGTCTGGAATCTAAAAGGGACAGAGAAAGAGAGCTTATTCTGCTCTATCTGCCCCACGCAAGCTCAGATCTGAGGATTCCTGCGATGCTGCGTGCGTTTTTGCCTCCGATTGAAATGCCGAAGCAAAAAGAAATGCTTGAAATGAAAAGACAACATCCACAACAACAAGGAGATTAACCTGAAATGAAATTCTTTGTGTAGTTTCATGTGTCTGGAAAGGGTGTTATGTTCTGGAGTGAATGAACTGAATGTTGACTTTGATAATGGATGATGATTTTAAAGTTCTAAGAACACTGGGTGTGATGATTTATGATGATCTTTTTTTAGCTAAAACATCAGCCCAGGGCCTACAGGTGAAAATGAGCTACAACCTGGTACAATGCATCTCTCCAAGATTAATGTATATTGTGCACTGTCCCTGTCTCATTAAATAAAGTAAACAAAACTAAAAGCAGCGGGGATTGAGATAAACAATGTATAATAGAACAAGTTTTGAATATTTGGAGATTGCAACTAACTACAACATATATCGATGCATACAGTTATGTTACATTTTAGAGTTGTCAAAAGAATCAAAAATCAAATACTAATCAATAGTATTACAATTTAATGTTGAAAATCAAATTCTATTGTCTAAATAAAGAGTCGGAATCGGTATTGAGTATCGAGTCTATTCCTTATTATCAAAATCAAGTTAAAATTTTAGTATCATGACAACATAAATGCCATGCTGTTGAACATTCCAGGTTAAGCAATACGATCATCACTGGGAACAAGCAGGTGGCAGACCGTCCACTAGAAAAGTTCCACAATGCATCTTTAAGAGTTGGTGTTGTTTTCTTGTCAGGCATGTGAAACCTCGACCGACCCTCCAGTGCTTTTCCAAACACACTGTAATGTAATCTGCACAGCTGGCCAGGCCTTTGCTGTATGGGGGAAACAAGCCCAAACGAAGACAGAGACCAAACCAAGCAACCGAAGTGCAGTGTGCAAACAAAAGACACTGTTAGCTCCACCATCATGTGTCTGAAGAGGCTGCACGCATGGTTAAAACTTCACTGAGATATTAAGACGGGCTGTCAAAGAAACATGTCAAAATACAGGGAAAAACTAAACTTCCTATGTAAAAATATGGGCAAATACTAAACATATATACACAGAAGAATACATCGGGGTATTTATCTAGAACTTGTTTAAATCTAGAGCTGCATTATGATTATCAAAATAATAGTGACCTGAAGGTGGGTAAAGTAGATGAAGAATGTGCCCAAATAAGAGTAACTTTACTTGAAAATAATATTACTCAAGTAGAAGTACAAAGTAGTGGTCCAAGAAATTAGAGAAAAAAAGTACTGGTCAAGTAAGACAAACTTGAGGTGTTAATTTAAATGGAAGGACAAAACATTAAATATAGCACAAAATCTGGTATTTTCAAACGATATACACACAAATTTGAAAAACTAAATCATATCTGAAGGAAGAAACACAAATGTTCAAATCATTTCATATTGTCAACATAATGCTATTGTCACTTCTAGATTTACTCACAGTGGGGAGAGTATCCAAAATGTTTACTTTAGTACTGTTCAATAAAAATATTACTCAAGCAGGAGTAAAAGTATGCTACTAGAAAAGTACAATTTCTTTAAAAGTTACGTAAATGTAACCTCTGCTTACATATTGCATATTGAATATATTGAACAGGCCAGGATACTTTCAGAAATCGCCATCCAATCAGGACAGACTCAAGTGGGTACTATTTCAAGGAGCTGATGAGCCCACTTTGATTGCTGCTCTCAAAATAATCAGTGATACAGCCACAGAGCCATCTCTAAGTAAACTACCCTGAGTCACTATTTAAACAGGGAGTTCAACATAAACAGTTACTTTTAATGTCTAACCCTGTGGTTCTCAAACTTTGGTACGCGGTTCTTTTCTTTCAGTACTTTAAACTAGTTCAGATCTACTTTATTCTTCTTGTTGGGTTAGTTTTGGTTAGGTTGGGTTTAATCCTTATGTAGGTTTAGAGAGTCCTGGTTTAGTCCTGGTTTAGACTGGTTATGGTCCTGATTCCGACTTAGTTCAGGCCAGTTTTAGACCTGGTTTAGTCCTGATTTGGAGAAACACCTGGTTTAGTCCAAGTATGGTCATCTGGTATCTCTGCTTGTACTTGGAATGCCAAATATAGTCAGAAATGGTATTTGGTATTAGTAATAAAACCACTTAACGTACTTTTATCAAAGAATAAAACCGAAACCACTTAAGATTTGATGAAGATTTATATTAGTTATTTGAACTAACTTACACTACGAAACCAGGTAAGTGGCTAGCGCGGGTTTGTTTGCGCGTACTTAAGTTAGCGCGGGCTTTGACGGGGCTACTCCGTCACACAGTCAAAAGACTGGAAATACTTTTTCATTTTTGTTTCTTTTTTATTGCCATCATTATTTACATTGTAGTTTCTCACTATGAATGAACGCATGGAATGGATTAAACCAAAAATAGTTCAAAACTTTTAGACAATTTTTAAAAATAGTAACCGTTTGCTATGATCACTGCTTTGCACTCTTGGCATTTCTTGATCCTGAAATGACACAACTGTGAAGTGAAAAATATTTCAGGAGACTTAATCAAGAAGGTCACTGAGAGAAGGCCAAGGGTTTACAGCGCTGTAAAAAAAGTAAAGGGTGGCTACGTTGAGGATTTGAATATAAAATATAAAAACATATTTTTAAAAAGTAAACTTTTTTTCTTTACTACATAATTCCATATATCTTGCTTCATATATTTAATGTCTTCAGTATCTACGATGTAGTAGTAAGCACTAAATGAGGAGGTGTGTCCAAACTTTTGAGCAGTAGTGTAGACCATTCTTTCTTCAGTGCATTTTAAGCGTCTCGTCTGTCTAATAACCTTGAGAAACAGGAGTCCCGGCCCTGGCATCTGAACAACACTGTCATGTGGATACCTCTCACCCACATACTCCTCCTCTCCCTCCTCCTCTTTATCACTTCTTCCTCCTCTCTCCTCCTCCACTTCTCCTTTCCTCTCTTCCTTCCCCTCCTCCTCCTCTTCCTCCTCCCTCTCTTCCTCCTCCTCCTTCTCTTCTTCCTCTGCCTGCACCTACTCCTCTTCCTTGTGATAATCAAAATATGTTTTAATGAGTCTGGACTGCAGCCTGGAGGCATTTGATTTTCTCCCACTGATGGACACTGGACTCTGGGATGGGTAGGACTAGGCAGCAGGTATATGGGGGAAGTCTATAGTCTTCAGGAGGTCAGAAGAGGTGAATAAAGACAAACTTGTTCATGAAAATGCAAAAATGAGCATGAAAGAGCAATGTGCAAAGGTTTTTTTTTTTGTTGTTTTTTTTTAAAATCCCAGTACAGAGGTGGTTTATTACATGGTTTTTATAGCATGCTGAGGGTTTGATTCCCAAATGTAAAGACAAAAATTACAACCAAAACATTGCTAGAAGATAAAAGTGATATGGTAAGACCTCTGTCTGAAGCTCAGTTACTCAAGTTAGACTAAATCTAAGCTTTATTTTAACACAATTTTTAACACAATCTGACCATTAGCCAACAGTTTTTTTCAGTTTTTCTCTTCTTTTTGTTAAAAAACAAACTCCTAAACAGGACCATGAAGACCCGTATTGATCACAGACTCCTGAAATGCGTTGTTTAAATCCATTTTGTATCTTTTCTTGAGTTTCCAGACTATTCTAAAACTTTTTTGTCTGTGTTTGCTAATGTGTGCACTGTGTCACCATGGTAACTGCTGAATATTCCGCTAATAGAGATACATGAACGCCCCAAGTGTGATGTTACTGCAAAATATAAATATCCTATCAATGTATGCAATCAAATGAATATGAGAAACAAGCTATTACAAGTTTTATTTCTGACGGGAAAATGTGTGCATTTAACAGACAACACTTTAAACTTCAAATTCATTACGGTTCTTTATTGACAGTAACAAGGTGTGGTTATGGGAGGGGGCCCTGCTGAGGAATGCGGTGTTTGTGGTGTATAAGGCACGTCAGTCTACAGTCATGTAAAGTCGGATGAGTTTGACAGCAGTGGGTGAAAAACAAGGAAAAAAATCTGTGCGGGCAAGTCGAAAAATCGAAACAAAGACCCCCGCAAACACATTCCTGGTACGTCAAAAGTCAGATGCTTTGAGCTCAGGGCCAGACCAAAGTGGTTTCATTGATGGATGTATCAATGCTGTCAAATCAACTGGACAGCATTGAACCTTGTCTGAATAGCTTTAGAATGATCTTGAGCTGTATCAGAACAAGTATAAGGCTGCACAGACTAGTATAAACCCATGGACCACTATGAACCTACCAGGATGATTGAAGGATTACACAGATATAAGGCCACATGGTAATAAAAAGAAAGAACTATGATTTATTGTTGAAAACAACAGTCTACTGTTTTTATTATGCTTGTGGTATGGGAGTCTATTCCTTAGTATTGAAATCAAGTTTGAAATTTTAGTATCATGACAACACTAATACAAAATCACCAGGAAAAGATTCTGTCTTTTTGACCTCTTTCCAAGGATCGCTGGTCAAACTTGGACTCTATGTACACAGTCTCTATGGTAACCGCTAACATTACACAGTGAACAAGAAGCCAACATGACATTTGAGTGGCTCTTTTCCAGTACGCCTAAAGTTTTAGATAGTCACCAGCAGCATACCAAATACTTGTGATATGTAAAACTTTTTCTGGTATCTTTGTCAAACTTGTGTCAAAATAGCTGGTTTTAAGGCTTCAGTTATTCTCAGATGGGTTTAGCAATGCCCTCTAGACATTTCGGTACAGTTGTTTGACATAACTTATTGATGCTGATAGTAGTCGTGATGGTGCAGTGTGTAAAGGTGCACTGTGTAACTTTTCTAGTGGAGGGTCCTTCAAATGCTTTTCTCCATGGGGATGTTATCGCTTTGAACCTTTCTATCTTCATGGAGACCAAACCAGACCAAGTTACACCAATGTTCACGACATATTTTAAACACATCCAGGATAATTTACAATGTGAACTGACAAACTAATACAAGAATCACATTTCAGAAGTTTGTACAGATTTAAACTACAGGGTTAGCCGTTTTATGCAAATTATTTTTGTTGTTTATGGAGGAAATTATGGTACTTCAAAAACTGCAGTCTGTGCTTTGCTAATTGGGACCATTCAAATTGCAACACTGATTTGATATCTTGCAACCCTATACTAAACCAGGACTGTTGGACTAAACCAGGACTAAACCAGAGACTACAGACCCATCTGTGAGAACCATAACCTAAAGCCATCCCCCAATTGAGATAGAAATTACTATTTTAAAGGCCTAACTTGACCCTTGACCCCAGTTGCCACGTGACTTTGTTGAATTTTTCCTGAATGAAGTCAACTGTAAATCTTTGAAAACAAATTATTCTTCTGCATTTCTCTGGCTTCAATACAACTTTATTTGTACACGTGCGTTTACAAAGCAATACATCACCATACACTTAAACTGCATTCCTCAGACCTACAGTTTAAACAACCCTCTCCCTGTATTTGACTGTCATTCGGTCCAGATACAGTTAACTAAGTTTTCCTGAAAAATGTCAACATAAAACTGTCCAAAAGTGAAGCATGGACCACCAACGAAGTAAACCGTGGGTCGGCTGGCGAGGTTTATGCGATTGTAAACAGGCTTGCACCATCTCAAGAATAGGACATCCCCCATAGTAGCCAGAGAGCCTCTAGGACACTAGAGTAGCTACTTAGTGATTGGACTGAGGTAGGGTTACACAAGGTGAACTAAACGTATTCAATTTAGTTAGTCACTTGTACTATCTGTAAACAGCATGTAGATGTTAGCAATGGAAGGTAAGCTAATCATAATACACGGTATGATCTATGGATACAATTAAACGTGACAACTCGCTCAACAATATATGATATAAATATGATATTGGAAAATTGACTTCAAGCAGAAACATTTTTGGCTCAAAGTTCACATCTCTTAAATGCATCCAGAAGAATTGACAAGAATACTAAAATATGAATTGAAAACTAATAAAAAATCACATTTCAGAACATGCTTGTACAGATCTAGACTACAGGGTTTGCAGTTTTTATGCAGAATTATTATTATTTGTTATTTATTTATTTTTTTATTTAGTTAGTTTATGGAAAGGAAAATTATGGTACTGCAGAAACTGCAGTCTTTGCGATTTGCTAATTGTGTCTATTGAAATTGCAAGTTTGCAATTAATCCTGCAGTCCTACTACTTTGGGGGGAGACACAACAATTCATGATACTCCAGCTTTAAAGAGTCCATATTACAGAGTGTAATTCTGATTTATGTTATGTTTCCACATCAAAAACATAGCTAGAGTTCTGTTTTGTCTCATTCACACATGCTTAACACACAAACTCTGCATATGTAGCTGAGTTCTTTTCTCAAACAGAAAACGCTCTGTTCCACCTTGTGATGTCATGTGGTAATACAGGAAGTGCTCCACTGTGATTTTAAACTCCATACATCTTCAGTGGAATCATTTCGATAATTTTGGCCCTGGAATAGATAGACTCAAAGGTAAAAGGTAGCTTTTAACTTTAAAACTACCAGTTAATGACTTCACAAGGTAGAACAGAACATTCTGAGCTTTGGGGATGTAGACAAACTAATAATTAGACTTTGACAAACTTTGTTGAGCCACAAGGGAAATTATTTGTAATAATAAAAGATTACTCAAACATGTGTGAATAAAACAAAACACAACTCCAAATCTTTTATTTTATTATAACATGGCTTACCAGACCTCACCACCTCAGCCCTGTAGCACTTGCCCCAAACAAACCCTTTTTGTTCGGACAGGTTCCTAAACACTCCGCTCCATTTTTAGTCCTTCAGGCTTCTCCGTTTCTTTCACAATAATGCTACCAAACGCGGTGCCAAGAAGCGCTCACGTCGGTATGTGCCGCAGACTCTTACAGAGACAAGCAGACAGCTGATACACCACACAAGACAATTTTGGGTCTTTGACGAAGCTCCAACTGACTCCACAAACTTAGGCCTGGAGTGGCCCGTGCGGTGAGACGTTTAATCCACCAAGATATTTCTCATTTGTTTCAGTGGGTTAGACATTGGCTGATGGATAGACACAGAGTTGCATTTACTTGAGTCGCTTTTTGAAGAAATTGGACTTTTCAAAGTACTTTTCTAGCAGCATACTTTTACTCCTACTTGACCCATATTTTATTGCAGTAACAGTACTCTTACTTGAGTAAAAGTGTTGCTCTTCCCACTGTGAGTAAGTCTACAAGTGACAAAAGCTTTAGGTGACAATATGAAATCATATGAATATTTGTGTTTCTTGCACCTCTCCTTCTGATACAATGTTGTTTTTTCTAATAAATCGGCTGTTACTTCCCTCTTAAAGTTACTCTTACATGAGTAGTACTTTTTTACTCTTACTTGAGTCATTTCTTATACCACTACTTTATACTTTTACATGAGTATTATTGTATTATTTTAAAGTAACACTTATGTTTCAGTACCATTTTTGGCTAATCTACCACCTTTGCTCACTTGTTCCACTACATCTGCCCCGTGAGGTCAGACTTCATGTTCAGAGGAAACAAGCTTTTCACTTTTCAACATATTTAGCTTTCAAAGAATCTACAATATCCATTTCTTCCCCTCTCCATTTACACACACTCACATCTGGAAGCTGATAACTGTAGCATTGCATTATGGGAGGTGATGTTTGATAAACGCTAAACAAATTCGTGCTTTAGAACAGTGGTTCTAGGAAAATATACATGAACAGTTGCAGTGTGTATTCAAAAACTTCAGTCACAGTTTAAAAAACGTTTGGACATAAACTCTGTGTTTGAAAAATGACAGAGATGGAGTGTAAATATGTCCAGACCAAACACGAAGGCAGAGATTTGTGAATGGGCTTGTTCAACTAGGAATTTTATGTTTTGTTTAGTAGAATGAAATAGAGAACCTTTTAGACACTGAGAAGTTAGTTACATGCAAGATTTCAAACTAATGTGTCATCATAGTTTTCATTTACATAGTGTATTGCTGCCATGTTTGATCTAACCTTGACTAAATCTGTATTAACTAAGCTTGAATAAAGATCTTAACTTGTCTCCACAAAGATTTTTTTCCCTAGAATGACCCATAATATGTAATTAAACCTGTCTATCTTGCATGTTGTTTTATTTTTTAATCACAGGTGTTTTTATTGCTAAAAAAAAATCTGGAAAATCATATTCTTATAGCGAGTGGGGTCACGTCTTCACAGATCTGACCAGAAAATTAGCTTGTCTTCAAGGCGAAAGATACATTTAATGCCATACTGTGGGATGTTCCGGGCAAAGCAATAATAATAATCTTTACACAGACAAGTAGGTAGACAAGTCACATATATGTTTAAAAGGTTCAGACTAGAGTTGTCAAAAGTATCGAAAATCAGAGACTAACCAAAACTAAAATTGGTATCAAAAATAGATACTTGTTTGAGGTGTCATAACCACTATGGCACCTGGATGACTGAAGGATTACACAGATATAAGGCCACATTGTAATATAAAAAAGTTCTATGATTTAATGTTAAAATTCACTTAAAGAAAGAGTGTTTTTATTATCATTGTGGTAGAGGAATCACTATTGAGTTTATTCCTTATTATCGAAATCAAGTTTTAATTTTTAGTATTGTGACAACAGTAGTTCAGAGTAAATTTCTCTCAGTGCCACAGTACATGCAAACTGCTTTAGCATAACAGTAAACACAAAGATAAGGTACATATGTGAGGGGCGACCAACAGCACAGCAATGAATGAAGCCTTAGTCTTTCTGCAATTCTCCATAGCACATTAGAATAATTACTTCAATACAACAACAGAATGCAGAATGCTATAGGAAGACATGAGGCCACATGAGAAACAGAAAATATTGTGGAGGGCCGGGCCAAAATGCTTAGCTCAGTTCTGCATAATATAAAATTACTTCTTTATAAAAAAAAAAAAAAAAAGCAGTAAATAGCACTGTTCTAACAAGCTGGTAAGACTGGTAAGACTATATGTTATGACTAAGCAATGAAAAAGTGAAGTTGCCTTACAAAAAATGTCATTTAAAAAAACAAAACAAAAAAACACCTCTAAAATAAAAGCAATGCAGGTTTAGTCCATGCATGAAGTAAAATGATAAAATATTTTTATTTTTATTTCAACATTAAATTTGACTTTCTTTTATATTTATTTTATTTAAAAAAAAAATGTATATGTGACTTTTTTAGTATCGATACCTGCTCAAATAAATATCTAGCTTCTATACTGGTTTTACTGTAGTATCGTTTAGTATCTAATTTTCGAAACTTTTGACAACCCTAGATATAGATAAGCAAAAACTATTTAGCTTTTTAAAAAGAAAAAAAAATAATAATCTCAACAGGAATGCAAACATAACCTTCACCTTGCCCTATAAGCATAAGATGGCCATTGGAATAACCTTGATGTAACCAAAAGCTACGTGTGTTTTGGAAATAATACAAGGTCTGTACTTGGAGATAAGCAACATGACATCTACCCTATATGAAACATCATATTAGCTTTGTGTACCTTTAAAATATGCTTCAGTTCAAGGCACAACTTACATTGGCATTATATTATTGAAAAAAGGACTATCAAAACATAAAACAAAACATGTTTAGGATGTTTTCCCCATTCAGAAGATATAGTATAATAATAAATAATATTTTGTTTTAAATGCTATATATGTTATATCTATATCTATCTATCTATGTTATATCTATATCTATCTATGTTATATCTATATCTATCTACTAACTTTGCCTGACTGAACTCTTCTATTCAAACAAGTGAAACTCCAGTGAAAATAGTTTGGTACATTGTGCAAGAAGACACTACAGAAATGCAAAGATGGCGGAAAGCTTTACACAGCTGTCCGAGCCTCAGAGACAGTGGGAGACTTGCCGCAACAAGCCACCCACCTCCACCCCCCCATCGCCACGGGAACGCCACTGCACACCCACCAGTGGCCATTTTGAATCAGATGATGTATGGGTTAAGCTAATAGACTGACGCTTTAAAGTAGGGCATCGGTTAGGTCCCATAGTTTTTCCATATGTTTTAGAA
Source organism: Taenioides sp. WSHXM2023 (assembly GCA_029959045.1). Classification (NCBI taxonomy): domain Eukaryota; kingdom Metazoa; phylum Chordata; class Actinopteri; order Gobiiformes; family Gobiidae; genus Taenioides; species Taenioides sp. WSHXM2023. The sequence goes on along the minus strand of CM057106.1, from coordinate 16,572,857 downwards.
GGGGCCCATCTCAAACCATTACACCAAAATTGATCTTAGTTCTTCAATGTTGCTATGTTGTTAAAGGTGCACTGTGTAACATTTCTGGTGGAGTTATCTGTGGAGATGTTATTGGTTTGCTTAAATGTTCCACAGTATGGCTTTTCACACTTCAATTACAGATTTACAGATTACAATATTTTTTTATTTTTTTTTTGCTTGGAAACAACTTGGAAAACATAATTTTATATTTTGGGTTTAAGTTCACACTTAATGCTACACTCTGGAACATTACATACAAAGCAATAACATCCCCACAGAGACAAGAAACAATACATGCTGAGGGATTATGCAGCTATAAGACAACATGGTAATACAAAAGAAAGTACTTCAATTTAACAATGAAAATTACATTCTATTGTCTAAAGAGTGTTTTATTATCATTGTGGTATCAAAATCAGTATTGAGTATTGTGTCTATTCCTTGAAACTGAGCTTGAAAATGTAGTTTTGTGACAACAAATGAGGATTACTTCTTTTCCCATCACACACCAAGCTCTAAGTAACTTAACACTGATTTATGTCTTAAAGTACTGACAAAATATTTTCCAACCAGGAGTTCCTTTGCCCCATAGAGTCACCATTTTAAGCTGATAATACACTTAAGAGAGGTGTTATCTACCATTGGGACCTGCATATTGGAATAACAAGGGGAACTTATGCTGGGGTTAAGTGCTTTAGAGACATAGGAGGCCGGGGTCAAAGGCTGTGGTGGAGTTATGACGATGTTTTCTCACGCAGTTGGGGGCAGTCGACATATGGATCAAACGTGCTAATGGTTCAAACGAGATGGGCCTCAAACTTCACAGGTGTGGTTTATTTTGACAGAAAATAGTGTCAAGAGCTCAGAGAATTTACAAAAATGACAGTTATGTTGGCCTCTTAACCGAAGGTGGTAGGTTGTGATAGTTTTGAAGACAACGATCAGAAACTAAACGTGTAAATGTTGACTCAAGATCGAAAATATTGGCTTTGCCTGTTATTTCTGCGCTTTTGAAGATTCATTATTTATAGTATGCAGAGTGTTGTCACGATATTAACATTTCAAACTCCATTTTGATAATAAGGAATAGATTCGATACTCAATACCCATTCCAATACCACGAGGATAATAAAAAACATTTCATTCAATCATTTAGACTACATAATGTGATTTTCAATCATTCATTCACTTTTTAACACACAAACCCTGCATATTCAGGCTGAGTTCTTCTCTCAAACAGAAAACACTCTGCTCCACTTTGTGATGTCATGTGATAATGCAAGAAGTGCTACATTGTATTTATGAACCACATACACCTTCACTAGAATCATTTGGATAATTTCAGCCCTGGAATTGCCAATCTCTACTAAACAAATGGTAAAGGGTAGCTGTTAACTTGAAAAATACCACTTCATGGCATCACAAGGTGGAATTTTGAGCTTTACAGATGTAGACAGACTAATAATGCAGGATTACTCAAACATATGTAAATGAAACAAAACACAAACCAGGTATGTTTTTGAGGAGGTACCAGTATATAACACGGCTGAAAGCTAACAAGAGTCAGTTTGTGTAATATGATTAGTGTCTGATTTCCAATACTTTTGACACCCCTATCTGCTTTTGTCACTTAAAATCTCATATTAAACTGCTTATTGTAATTCAAAACCGCTTCACCAGCATCTGTAAACCTACATTTCTGATACCATATATATAGGTCCATTCCTCTTTGGTCTATAACTGACCACATGTGAGATTTGCTTCAGCTTCAAAGCCTCATTAAACCCTGTTATCTCCACGCTCCATGTACAGTCCCTGACAAAAGTCTTGTCGCTTATCCATTTTGTAGAAACAAAAGCTTATAACCTGACTTTAAATTAATCGATTGGTTTTAGAAATGTCTCATATGAAAGCTAAAACCCTCCCAAATTATGCTCAATATACTAAAATAAATTTGCTTCACTGAAGAAAGATTGATCATTTAATGAACACAGAAAGGTCAGATTTTGGCAAGACAAAAGTCTTGTCACCTACAGAAAATTGAACAAATAATTTACTTCAAATACAAAAATATGTTGCATAACGTCAGTGAATTAAGTAGTGGTGCTGTGAGATCCATATTTCATATCTTGTATGACTTCCATGAGCTTGAAGGACTGCATCCATGCGGTTCGACAATGATTCAAACAATTTGTTGATGAAGTCATCAAGAATAGCAAAGAAAGCAGTCTTACATGCCTCCCAGAGTTCATCAAGATTCTTTGGTTTTGCCTTCCATGCTTCGTCTTTCATTCTACCCCAGACATGCTCAATGATGTTCATGTCTGGTGACTGGGCTGGCCAGTCCTGGAGCACCTTGATCTTCTTCGCCTTGAGGAACTTTGATGTAGAGATAGAAGTATGCGATGGAGCACCATCCTGCTGCAAAATTTGACCCCTTTTATGGTTGGGAATGTAAGAGGTAGCTAATACTTCTTGATATTTTAGGCTATTGATATTGCCTTCCACCCTGCAAATGTCTCGCACACCCCCATACTGGATGTAACCCCAGACCATGATTTTTCCGCCACCAAACTTAACTGTTTTCTGGGTGAATCGTGGATCCATGCGGGCTCCAGTAGGTCTCCTGCAATATTTGCGGCGGCTGTGATGTAATTCAACCGAGAATTCATCTGAGAAATCCACCTTCTGCCACTTTTCCAGTGTCCATCCTTTTAGCAGGCTGTGGGCCTTGGCAAATGCCACACGGTTTTTTAATTGCCTTTTGTTTAGTGCTGGTTTCTGTGCACTGATTCGACCATGGAGGCCATGTCGAGACAGAATTCTACAAACTGTTCTGGTTGACACAGGGACTTGAGGTGACCAGGCCTGGTGGAGCTCTGCTGCAGTGGAAAAGGGGCTGGCCTTGGATTTTCGAATCAACAAACGGTCCTCCCGAGCAGTTGTCTTGCGGGGTCTGCCGGACCTGGGCTTGTCAAAAACATCTCCAGTCTTTTCAGATCTTTTTCTTATTCTTTGTACTTGACGCTGAGACACATTGAAGGTGTCAGCCACCTCAGCAGTGGATCTGGTCTTCAGCCTCTTGATAATTAACGCTTTGGTCTCAGGGTGGATCTTAGGCATATTGTCAGAGGTCAAGTTGCAGTTGATGTGAAGGTCTGGTGTGCTGGGGTTCTTTTTATACACACCCACTAATTGATTGATCAGTAACTGATCACAGGTGAGGCTGTAATCTAGGATTGGGTGCATCATATGACAAGGCGACAAGACTTTTGTCTTGCCAAAATCTGACCTTTCTGTGTTCATTAAATGATCAATCTTTCTTCAGTGAAGCAAATTTATTTTAGTATATTGAGCATAATTTGGGAGGGTTTTAGCTTTCATATGAGACATTTCTAAAACCAATCGATTAATTTAAAGTCAGGTTATAAACTTTTGTTTCTACATAATGGATAAGCGACAAGACTTTTGTCAGGGACTGTATCTAATGGGGTTTCTATGGGGCACCACACCCACCTGCTCTGCTTAATTACCCATGAAGCCTTGCATGTCGGTTGGCCCACATGCCCGGCGACTTCAAAACAAGCCAAACATCCCAAAGTCCTTCCCCCGACTGTTCACTGTTGTAGCTATGTCCACCGCTAGCTAGCACACACACACACGCTACGCCATGCAGGGTCCTGTCTCTTTCTTCTCCACTCCTGCCCGACCTCTGACCCCATCTGTGGCGTGGTGAGGCGGGAGTGAGGGACAGGAATGCCGGGTTCAACTTTGAAGAGTCAGCAGACAACTAGAGATTGGACACCACCAGAGTCTACCAAAATGTCATGTCATGGATTGCAGGGTTAATCAGAACTGAGACAAAAGGTGTGCTGCGTAATATTTCTAGTGGAGGGTCCGCCACCTGCTTGTCTCCATGGAAATAGTATTGCTTTGTCTAGAATGTTCCACAGTATAGATTATACCTATCTATCATGAGGGAGACAAGCAGGTTATAACACTACGTTATATTACAATTCAGGCCTGTGGAGTCGCCCCTATTCACAAGGAATGAATGTATTTTTGAGCAATAGAAACACCTGTAATGAATCAACGTTAGATGGATATGTTTAATGTCATACCATGGAACATTCCAGGCAAAGTATTAACATCTCCATGGCGACAAGCAGGTAGCAGACCCTCCACCAGGAAAGTTGTGCAGTGCACCTTTAACTGGGTACAATTAACTAAACACATTTTCATATCTAAAGTTTTATGATAAAGACTTCCACACTCCTGTATCTGTGTGTCAGATGCTCTCCCATCAAAAGTATTGAGAAACAGATACTAAATCGATACTAAAACTAGTATTGAAAGTGGATACTCATTTCAGCAGGTATCGATACTAAAAAATCACATTCACAGGACAGAAATAGCTTTAGAATAATCTTGAGCAGTATCAAGACCACACAGACTAGTTTACACCCATGAAGCACTATGGAACATACCTGGACGTCTGCGGGATTACACAGATAGAACATCACATGGTAATATAAAAGAAAGTACTTCGATTTAATGCTGAAAATCTATTGTCTAAAGAAAGTTAGTCAAGTTTGTGATAACTTTTATACAATGTAGGGTCGTCCTGGAATGTTCCACAGTGTAACATTAAACTGATCTATCCCCATGAAGACAAGCAGGTGATGCTACTAGGCCAAGTTACAGGTCAGATCTGTGGAGAAGCAAGCCCAAGGTAAACCTAAATAAATGCGTGATATCTCAATGTAATGCTATATTGTATATTACAGACCCAATTCTCATTAGGTTTGAGCTAATCTTGACCTCTCCATCCAACTCTGTGAGGCTATGTGAATGTGTCTGCACCACACTGTATAGAACAGACTAGATTTTAACATTTAACATTTGAATCCTGATTGTTGAGAGAAGACAAGACCCGGAGCACAGAGGGCCTCCAGGACATAACTCTTCCACTGTTAAATGGCTGCTCTGCTTTTTCTCTCCGTTAACTATGTTTCCCATGACGACCTATACTGCCTCTGTGCCCCACACTCAAAACAGATACAGGTGGTTTGGCCCTGGTTTGGTTCTGGTTCAGTTCTGCTTTGGTCAACATTGATTTCCTATTCCAGAATGATGGGTAAAAAATACGGTACTTTTCAGCATAGTACTTTCTATTATATTCCCATGTGGCCTTATATCTGTGTGTTCAAGATCATTCTAAAGCTATTCAGGAACGGTTAATTTCTGTCCAAAAAATTTGACTTTTTTGTATTGATACCTTCACAAATGAGCATCTAGTTTCAATACTAGTCTTAGTATAGATTAGCATCTGATTTTTTTATAGTTCCGATACCATTAAAACCACAACCTCCATTTCAAATCCTATATTGTCCAAATAGATCTGTAGCCTTATTATTGACCGGGGCAGGAGAAGTTCACATAGCCTGGGTTATTCTACATCATCTCACCACTACAAGTCCAAACCTGTAATTGTCCCTTTAAGCCACAAAAAATGTCTCCCTCATTTTTATGCAAATTCAGTGTTTGACGGACAATTTTAACGCAGTAATTCTACAGTGACCTCAGAGTTCAGCAGTTTGTCAGCCTTAAGCGTTCTCCTAAATCAGGGCTAGACTCATTATTGTCATCTTCTGTTGATGCTATCTCTGGGTCAGATGGGTACCATGGCTTATTACATGAACCCAATTATATAATAGAGTACAGGTAGAATACATAGAAGAGTTGATAGCTATTATAAGCACAAGATGGATTCACTTCATAGTAGGGTTTTTCAAACGTATTGAAAATCAGATACGTTACTAAAACTGGTATCGAAACTAGATATTCATTTGAGCAGGTATACTGAAAAAGTCAAATTCACAGGAGAAATTAAACTTTCCTGAATAGCTTTCTTTATTATCTTACGTTACTATGGACCACTATGGAACTATTAAAGAAAGTACTAGAATTTAATGTTTAAATGTCTAAATTAAAAGTGTTTTGTTTTTTTTTATTATCATCATCGTGGTATCAGAATAGGTATTGAGTCTATTCCTCAATATCGAAATTGAGTTTGAAATCTTAGTATCGATATAAGGACTCGATGTGGTCTTATACTTGTTCTGTACTTTGTACTTGTTCTAAAGCTATTCAGGAAAGGTTCTCTTTTTTTAGTATAAATACCTGCACAAATGAGTATTTAGTTTTGATGCTCATTTTAGTATTGATTAATATCCAACTTTCGATACTTTTGACAAGCCTAGTAGTAATTGTAGTTGCAGCATTAGTTGTAGTAGTTATAGTAGTAGCAGTTAACTTTTATTTGCAAACTCATTTTCAACTATTTAACAGAATATTTTAACCCTATAATTACGTTGCCATGTTTGGACTGGACCAGATTCATTACAGCCCAATAACGCACAAACACCATTACATTTATTTGATCTGTTCACTTCTGGTTATGTGCCCTTTAAGTCCATTTGGGGCCTATATTAGCTTGCCTTAGTTTAACCTTTGGCTTCCAGGTCGAAAGGCTCTGCTTAACTGTGCCCAGACCAGACAGACAGTGCAAATAACAGTGTGAGTAAATGAGGGGGCTTCACAAAGAATGCACCGTAATGAGGGACTATTGTTAACCAAATACTAGACTCCCAACGTGCCTGGACTGTCACTTTTTACAGGTATTTTCTGTTAAAAGTTTATAGCTATCTTCAGTCTATTTATATGTTAAATCAGTAAAACGTTTGGACTTGCATTTAAAGGTCCAGTACCTGATTTTTCTTCATGTATTTGAAAAATCTGACCTAGAAGCAGCTCTTGAGGTCAAAATAAGTCAACTGTGTACTCCCTGGATTTAATTCTTAAGTGTTTTATTGGTTGATAATTAGGAAGTGCTTGGTTAGCATGCTAGTTGTTGTTTGATTATTGTGCCCCGGTAAAACTCCGCTCTAGCCTCTGAAAGTTGTGAAAAGCCACTACCACTACTACAACTACTACCACTACTACTACTACTACTACTACTACTACTACTACCACTACTACCACTACTACGGCAAAGTCAACTGTAAATACATTTTGAAAAGCAAATTTATAGGCACTTTTTAGTTAGTTCCCAGTAGTATGTCGTAGTTAGCATGATGTACTGTAACCTGCTAACACAAAGGTCAAAGGCTGATCCTAGTTTATTAAAAAACAGCATGGAGCAAGCCGGGTAATTCCCTGTCTGTCACTCATCTCAGCGCTTATCAGTGACAGAACTAAGAAAACGTACTGTAAAACTCAACACTTGAATACACCCATGACCTATACTGGGGTAACTGTGGTCTGTTTGTCTAACCATACATCTACCTGCAAGTGAGCTCCTGTCCCAGCCGTGAATTCCTAAAGTACCACGTATTGTTATGTCACTGAGGTGCTGTCTAGTTTTATGAAACGCAGAGGAGAATGGGTTGCTGCTGTTGCTACCTGCTGGGGTTTCGTGACCTTTGACCACCGTCTAGGGCTATTTGCTGACCTGATCTGACATGACCCCAAGTTCGGTTCCCACACTTTTATATTGACTTTTAAGGATTATACCTGAGGAGAAACAAGTCACCATAGATAACCATAGATAACATAGATCCACAGATAACACCGCAGGACCACATTAAGAAACTGGGAAAATATTTGGTCTTCCTCATATTGATTGATCATTATTTACGATTAAATTTAATTTTGTCTTATTATATATATATATAAAAAAAACTTTCCTTGTTCATTGCTTCAACATAAAGAAGTCACACTTTTAATCAGTGACACTGGATAAATATAGTCTAATAGAAATTAACAGCATGTAAGACCTGTGCAATTTATACTCATAATATTAACATACATTCTGCCTAAAAATTTGATGTAGAAGTCAATTAGTATTTTTTGCTCCAAATAGTTGATAACACTGTAAGGTTAGCCGATTAAGTAGCTGACAGACTCATCATCATAAAAGTTACATAGTCTAGCTTTAAAGCAATTGTGATTATAATTGACCAATAATCAAACAGCCTTCTTGCTATATATCATATGCTATATGCTATATATTATATGCTACATGATCATTATGCTATAATTTGGACATTTTAAATAATTTGCAATATTGATCTAAAATGAGAAAAACTGTGGTGCCTAATGGGAGCTGATGTCGCTGTAAACGTCATCACAACAAACAGCCACGCAGCTGTCGGCACCTACTATAGCTGCATATCACGCAAGTAAGTAGCAGATTTTTATTCATTTGTACAAAAATGGCTACGTGACGCTGTCAATTCCTTCGTGTATCACAGATTAAGAAAATAAAATTGGAGGTGCGGACAGGTGTGTGACCCGGAGTCTCTTCAGGGCACAGGGGAGGGGGAGGGTGTAACTATGGGGATGACACGGAATGTGAGTGTCGCCAGCGGCAACGGTTCATCAGCTCTGAGCCCCGAGAGGCTGAAGGGTCCCAGTCCAGACCTGCCCCTCCATCGGCCCGTCACGGATTCCTAAATGTCACCACAGCTTCTATAGAAAAAAAGAGCATTCCCCAACTAGAAAGTGCAGTTTAAGCCTCTGGGTATTAGGGTGTCAAAAGTATTGAAAATCAGATACTAATCAATACTAAAACTAGTATTGAAACTAGATACTCTTTTGAGCAGGTATCAATACTAAAAAAGTCACATGCACAGGACAGAAATGAACCTTAATAGCTTGTAGCTGTATCAGAACAAGTATAAGAGCACATAGACTGGTATACACCCATGGACCACTACGGAACCTATCTGGATGACGCAGGGATTACATAGATATAAGACCACATGTTAATATCAAACAAAATACTATTATTTAATGTTGAAAAATACATTCTATTGTCTAAATAAAGAGTGCATTTTTTCATTATCACTGTGGTATTGAAAATGGTATGGAGTATTGAGTCTATTCCTTCTTTAGACACTCTTTATTGTTTATAGACTTCTTTGGTGATCCTTCAGTGGTGGTCAGACATAAGCCATCTCACCTCATATCTCGTAATGTTAACTTTACCATAAATCTCCAAATCCTCTACACTTTCTCTCGGGGCTGACCACAGGGCGAAAATGCCACATTAGTTAACAAGATGTCTGTACTGCCCGGTAATTGAACTCTCAACCATTTATCAGGTTTGACAGAGCTCATAGGCAACAGTCAATCTCCATGTTTTTGATTGAAAAGATGGTGTTGAATCAGATCTGATGTTAAAATTTGCTAGAAATGTAAAAGTTAGATTTGGTTGGGTGGATTTGAGATTGCGTTTATCTGAATTTTGTAGGAGGTTGTTTACGAGGCAGGGACAGTGTTTTGGGATTCTTGAAGAGGGAGATTTTAAAGTGATTTTACAGTGACTCTTTTCAACATACGGTAAGAAGAAAGCCCACACTGGCAGAAAGGCAAAACAAATTTTCTTGCTTAAATTTGAGTGAGAGTATCATGTTGTGAATATTTAGCTGGAGGATAGATCTACTGTACTTTTTTGTTAATGTGGCAACATAAAACTTAAAAGTTCATTGATAAATTGAAATTGGATAAAACTAAAGAATGATTACTAGAAAATTAGAACATTTTTAACAAAGCAAAATATTGGGTATCGTCAAACATCAATCACTTTAAATCTCTTAAATCTTTGAAAGATAAGAGTTGTAGTAGTAGTAGAAATAGTAGCAATCATTGTAGTAGTGAGTAGTAGTAGTAGTAGAAGTAGTAGTAGTAATCAACTATAGACTAAGTATGGTGCTATATTCGATGTATATCTTCAAAAAGGACATTTTGATATGTATGTTACATTAAACTTACTATAGCTATTACATCTAGCCTAGTTGTAGTAGTAGTAGTAGTAGTAGTAGTTGTAGCTAGTTGTTTCTATAGTAAAATCCATTTACAAAGTTACTATAAATATCATATCTAGCCTGCTAGTAGTAGAAGTAGAAGTAGAAGAAGAAAATCAAATCTTAATGCAGCTTTTTTTGTAGTTTTCCTATTATAGACAATATGGTATTATGTTTGATATTCTAACAGTGAATATATTCTATTTCACACATTTATGAAGTTAATATAGTTCTACAACAAACATCCTATTGCAAAGCTACTACATATAATTCCCAAAAGGAGTGAGGAGAAGGGTTAGGGTTAGGGTTAAGGTCATGGCTAGGGTTATTTGCCTTCAGTCCCTTTTAGAATACCATTATAGCAATAATCATAAAAATGTCATCTGCACTGCCCAGAAACTGAACCCTGAAGTTTGACCATTTATCACATTTGGCAGTGGGCTCATACTCACCAGTCAGTCTCCACGTTTATGATGGAAAAGACTGTGTCGCCTTCAGACAGGATGTGAAATTTGCATGAAATTTAAATCATATCAATTTGGTTGGGTAGATTTGCAATTGGGTTTATCTGACTTTTGTGGGAAGTTGTTTACGAGGCAGTAACGGTGTTTTGGGATTCTTGGAGATTTTCTTGGAGATTTCAGAAGATTAGCTTACAAAGTCCTCTGGCTATTTTCAACATACAGTAAGAAGAAAGACCACACTGGCAGAAAGGCAAAACTAATTTTCTTGCTTAAATTTGAGTGAGAAAGTGAAAGAGAAAAGTGTCATGTCATGAATACTTAGCTGGAGGATAGGTCTACTGTACTTTTTTGGTTAATATGGCAACGCAGAGTACTTAAATTAAATTAGATGATCACTCTAAGTTTGAATATTTTTAATATAAAGTAAATATTGGGTAAAATCCAATTGCAAAGTTACTATAACTATTACAACTAGCCTAGTAGGAGTAGTAGTTGTAGTAGTAGTCGTAGTAGTCATAGTAGTAGTTGTAATATTAATTGTAGGATTAATTGCGGTAGTAGTTGTGGTAGTGGTAGTAGTAGTAATAACAGCAGCAGTAGTTGTAGTAGTAGCAATAGTGTAGTATTTCTACAGTAAAATTCCAAGTTACTATAAATATAACATCTAGCCTTGGTTCTCATCATTTGTCATTCACTTATTTGACTGAACTGTAGCGGGTTGGCTCTCCCTCTTGTCCCATGCTCTTATCCCGATCTCGAGCTCCATTATTGGGCTTTGTAAAGGACCTCTTCAGCCCCTGGCTCTGGTCCCTGGTGCCTAACACTGCCCCTAATGAGCCCAGGACAAACCGGTCTATTGTCCCCATGCAGGCGGCATTGAACTGAGCTTTCTCCAACCAACTTCATTGTCTTGATGTGCTGAGAAAACAACTTTATTTAGTGTATATAAGTTAGCGTTGTCACAGTACTAAAATGTCAAACTCAATTTCGATACTAAGGAATATACTCAGTACTCAATACCGACTCTGATACTATGATTATAATAAAAAAACCCTCTTTATTTAGACATTATAATGTGATTTACAACATTAAATTGTAGTACTTTCTTTTTTATATCTTATATCTTATACTCTTATTTCTTATATCTTATACTTGTTCTGATACAGCTCAAGATCATTCTAAAACTACTCAGGAAAGGTTCATTTCTATCCTGTGAATGTGACTTTTTTAGTATCGATACCTGCTCAAATATCTAGAATCGATTATTATCTGATTTTCTTTTGACAACCAAGTGAAAGTACACACAGGCCTGGTGCTGTGTTTGTCAACACAGGGTGCAGTTGTCCTGAATGTGTGTTTGGCAGATCGTGGAGGGGTCTATAAATAGCACAAGGCTCATCACCAGCAGCAAGAAGATACACATTAGTGCCAAGTGTAAGGGCAGAGTGATACTAGTAGTCTTCTGTGTCTATTCTAATGTAATCTATTGCTGTGTACTTTTTCAATACTTAAGGAAAAAGTTAAGCCTAGTTTCTTAATTCATTTTGCATACATATATTCTGCAGACATATAAGGTATAGTTATAACTGTGGTAGTACTCAAGAAGTAGAAGTAGTATAGTAGCAATAGCAGCAGCAGCAGCAGCAGTAGTAGTAGTAGTAGTAGCAGTAGTAGTAGTAGTAGAAGTAGTAGTAGTAGTAGTAGTCCTTGTCTGAGTCCAGTTCAGTCCTGAGGTAGGTTTAGTTTTATCTAGTCCTGGTTTAGACCTGTTCTAGTCCAAGTTTAATCCAGGTTTTAGTTTATTCCCTATTTTGATGTGATGTGTGTGCACAATGGAAGTTACTAGAATCTTATAGTAGTAGTAGGATAAGATAAGCATTTAGTAGTAGCAGCAGCACTAGTAAACGCAGTTACCCCTAGTATATATTTAGCCCACAGACAGTCCTGGTTAAATCCTGGTTTAGTCCCAGTTTTGATGTGTGTGTTTGAAGTGTGAACTCAACCCTAGTTAAGTAATGTTTCATAGTAGTAATAGTAAAAGTAGTAGTAAAAGTGTCGGCAGTATTAGTAGTAGCAGTATGTCGTTAGCAAGTCATAGTTCTCTTCATATATATATGTTTTTTAATTATTACAACAACTTCATAAAAAACAAAAAGACAAAACTTAACTCTTAATCCTGAACATCTTCTGCATTCTCCACTTTATTGCCTTTATCCTCTGGCTCTGTCCTTTCACTGAAAGACCCCACAGCAAATCTCTTTCACCTTATTAGGGGCTTGACGTTGGCTAGAGATTCATAGCTGGAGGAGTCAACGTTTGAACAATTAAGCTTTAAACAGTCTGTGACACCAGGGCACACAGCTCAGTATCCTAAAGCAGTAAAACATCACTGACACCCACAGGAGCAAGTGTTGTTTCTGCCCCAGAGGTGAACAGATAATCAGATATGAGGTGTTTGAAGAGGGACTGCTAGATTCTGTGGATAACTTGCAAAGACATGATTTAGCTGTAGAAAACAACGTCAGTTGTGTGTAATGGTAAAAAGCCAGGCTGTAGGGCTTTAGTCAGTCGATGTTGTGATTAACTGAATTTCGTAGGTTGTTTACGAGGCAGTAGCAGTGTTTGTGAATCTTGATTAAATTTTATTTAAATACATTGTTTCCTAGCACTTTTTTTCTACATTTTTGCATGAACTCCCATGCAGGTGTAGTCAGTGCAGCTTGTGTCAGATACAGATGTAATTGTTTTGAGAGCTTTTGCCCCCCTTTTTAATCGGCTAGTCCTAGTAAAAAGTTAATTTAGTTTTTATAGTAATTTAAAATAAGGTAGGACTGGTCAAACAAATAAAAGGTACAGTATTTAGCCTTTGCTCTACTGGTTTAAAAAATGTATCACAATCACAACTGAACATGGGTTGTCAGTGCCTTAATCTCCAGATAGAGCACATATACAAGTTTTTCTCATTCTCAGTATATGAACAGGCCAAGTCTCATGTGAAAGCTCAGAAACTCCAGAATTCACTCACTGAGCTGCAGAGGGTGCACTAGCACTGAATCATAACTGGCTGGAGGTGTTGGGGTTTAGGTAGTGAGGAAGAACATAGAATCTGGCAACCCAAACAAGAGACTTGTGTGATCTTCTTGAGAACCGAACACCAAATGAAAAAATAAACAACTTGTCCATCATCTCCAGTGTATCTGTAATTAAGAATAAATCAACATTTCAATTGTTACAAGTGAAAGCAATATTTGATTTTAGACAATTGCAACTATTTAAGGTACTCTACAACATATACTATACTATACTATTTGCATTAAGATAATAAGATCTTTGGAGGAGACAGAATGAGCTTGGATACTTTTTGGTTCATGGTACACGCAGGTATTTGATCTGTTGTGTAGACAGCGTAAGCGCATTAGGAGCATTTCTCAAAACAAGTGCTGGTACATGTGAGCACCGTTCCTGCCAAATGGCACACTTTTATTTGGGTTGAAAAAAGAATCGCAAATCAAAAAAGTTTTCCCTTCCCATTTACCCAATCAAAGTTGTATTTAGAGTGACTCCTGCAAGTGATTGAATTCTACTGCAATCAAGACACCAATTTAATATGTATGAATGCTATATGAAAATGCCATATACATATTTGATCCCTTGCTGATTTTGTAGGTTTGCCCACTGACAAAAAAAATGAACAGTCTATGATTTTAATGGGTTTATTTTAATATTGAGAGATAGAATATCAAAAAGAAAATCCAGAAAATCACATTATAAAAAATATATTAACTGATTTGCATTTCACTGTGTGAAATAAGTATTTAATCCCCTACAAACAATTAAGAGTTCTGGGTCCCACAGACCAGTTAGACTCCTAATCATCTCATCACCTGAATTAGACTCCTGTTTTAACTAGTCACCTGTATAAAAGACCCCTGTCCACAGAATCAGTCAATCAATCAGACTCCAAACTCTCCAACATGGGAAAGACCAAAGAGCTGCCAAAGGACGTCAGGGACAAGATTGTAGACCTGCACAAGGCTGGAGGGGGTTACAAAACCATAAGCAAGAAGCTGGTGTTAAGGAGACAACTGTTGGTGCAATTGTTCGAAAATTTAAGAAATACAAAATGACCATCAGTCGACCTCGGTCTGGATCTCACCTCGTGAGGTTTCAGTGATCATGAGAACAGTGAGAAATCAGCCTAGAACTACACGCGAGGAGCTAGTCAATGATCTCAAAGCAGCTGGGACCACAGTCACTAAGAAAACCACTGGTAACACTTTACGCCGCCTGCAGTGCTCGCAAGGTCCCCCTTTTTCCCCATATTCAATTAATCAGAAACAATTAATCAACAACCACTAGTATTTGCAAAAAAGAACTACGGAAAATATCTTAAAGGCCCAGTACCTGAAGTGATTTATGCACAAAATAGCGAAAAAAAATGTAGAGCAAGTTAATGCTAAAATTTTAAGACCAAAATGAGAAGCTGTTACGGAAAAAGGAGCAACGTTTTTTTCAGTACAAAGTGAATTGGAGCCAGAGTCAACTGTGCCAGAACAGCACCAATGCTCACTTCCTTTTTGGAACGCAGCAGCTAATGTGTTAGCTATGTCCATTTATATGTAGTCTATGACCATGACCAGAGAATCAAGTAGTAGTCTGGGATAGGCAGGCTGTTGGTTTCTCATGATTCTTAGTAACAATACACAGGATTGGATGAAAAGAGGTGGTCCTATCAGTAGCTTCTATATTAGTTATTACTAAAAATTAAATGCTATGTAAAATGAATAGATTATATCTTACTGTCAGATTTTTTTCTTTTTCACAGTGCTCGATGTAAAGAGCATTTATCTTGACAAGAATAAATTAAAATCAGGTAAAGGCTCATTAAACTCAAGCTCAAAGGAGATTGCTGCTCTCTGGTTTGTGCCTTTAAGGTGCACATTCCTATAGCAGTGAGTCTGATGTTACCTCCAGGTCCAGAGGATCATCCAATGTGTTGAGCTGTGCAGATTTATGACAACTGTTGACCTGGTTCTACAAATATGTCCCACCTAGGGCACCATACTGTTACATGACAGAACACTGGAATGGAAATAAGTCATGACATTTCTGGTATTGACTGCATTTTTGTGTTGAAAACTGGTATTGGAAATATTGTTGCTGATACTAAAATTTCAACTTGATTTTGATATTAAGGAATAGATTTGATACTCAAAATTGATTCTGATACCAAGATGACAATACAAAACACATTTAGACAATAGAATGTGATTTTCAAGATTAAATAGTAGTACTTTTTTATATTACCATGTGCTCTTATACTTGTTCTGATACAGCTCATGATCATTCTAAAGCTATTCAGGAAAGGTTCATTTCTGTCCTGTGAATGTGACTTTTTCAGTATTTCCTACCTACTCTAATGAGTGTCTAGTTTGGATACCATCTAATTTTCAATACTTTTGACAACCCTAGCGTATTGTTAAGGTGGGGCACATAGTTATAATTTAGACCAACAAATTAAATTAATAACAACAATAAACACTATACAAAACTAGATCACTATTTTGAATTCATGACATTTTAACTACTTAACTACTACTATGTTTTACTACTAATTAGTTAAAACAAGAGGGTTGTGGGTAATGGAGTTCCATGTATTCATCTCTGTGGAGAAAGATCAGCTTATTAATGCTTTACTGTTAGACAATTGTGGCAAAACAATTGGAGACAAGCAAGCAGACCCTCTACCCAGAATAGACAGTGCACCTTTAACTAAAGGAAGAGCAGAGGTTTGTGGATAATGGAGTTTCCTGCACAGTGGCGCGTGCATTACCTGGCACCTCTCCAGTTTTGGGGGGGATGGGGAGACACAGCAGAGATGTTGTAATTACAGGGATGAGTGAGACTTCTGATGCAGCAATGATAGTCTTTCTATGGAAGCCAGGTCTACCTCCCAACAAGAATGTAACTGCAGCGACCAGGAAGGAAGCCATGAGGAAGAAAAGGTGTTGTCATTTTTGTTACTCTCAAGAATAATCTTGAGATTAAGTACAAATATTTGTATAAAATTGTTGCGATGCTACAATGAGAAAGATCAAATGCTTTTTGAAAGAGGAGTTATTTTTAGAGCTGCCTCATCGAAAACATGCCTGAAGAGGTTTTAAATGTCATCCATGGATGCTTGAGTAATTTAGTGATCTCTCCTGGGTCCTATTTGAACCCTTCTAATGACCAGCAGTATGATTCTATCTCATGCACAGCACTCTGAAGGGGGAGTGACTTTTTGATTAATACTATAACCAGGATCATACTCAACTGAACTGACAGAAATCACAAAAATAGGACCGTTTGAATAGTTTTAGAATGAACTAAGAACTACTAACTACAAGCCCACATGCCAGTATTAAAGAGACTACAAGTATGCTGTTGGGTATTACAAGTCTAAAAAAAAATCTAAATTGTGCGTTGAAGTCTTTCCTTCGTATTGCGATCAAACTGAAATGTGATTCTTTTATTAGTTTTTTAGTCAGACACGTTTAAAATGTGAACTTTGAACAGAATCCTATTATTAAAACATAAACTGCAAATCTAATCATAATCCCAATTTGAATTGCTGTTTTCTTCCCCAAACCGTTCAGACCAAACATCAAGGTCCAAAGTAAAAAAAAAAATCCCAAACCTCATCCATCACTTTGGCTTTGATGCTCTTGAATGGGACACTCCATTGAGTCCCATTCAAAGAGTCCTGTTGTCATTTGAAAAGTAAATAGAGAACGGAGCTTCCCTTCTTTGGCCTGAACTTGCACCGCGCTGCTAAAGATAAAGTTAAACAAGATTTTAAAGCTGAGCACACATCTGCTCTGGTTTTGTTTAGCTTTGCTGTCGGCCAGACCTGCCACTTGGCCTTAAAATGGACAAACATCAACTGGCTTCCTCTTCCACAAGCTCTCCAGGTTTTGTTTATGTGAAGGGAACAGAGGAGAGAGTCCGAATCAGATTGAAAGACACACCAAAAGCATTTAACTGCCAGTGTTGTAAAAAAACATCCAGATACTAATTAGTCCTACAACTAGTATCAAAACTAGAGGCTCATTTGAGCAGGTATCAATGCTAAAAAAAAGTCATATTCACAGGACAGAAATGAACCTTTCCTGAATAGCTTTAGAATGACCTTGAGCTGTATCAGAACAAGTACAAGAGCACATAGACTAGTATACCCTACTATGGACCACTATGGAACCTACCTGGACGACTGAGGGATTACACATGGGAATATAATAGAAAGTACTATGATTTAATGTTGCAAATCACATTCTATTGTCTAAATTAAGAGCGTTATCATCATGGTGTTGGAACAGGTATTGATTATAGGGATGCACTGATCCAGTACTGGTAAAGAATATCTGTGTCGATACTGAAAAGTTTGCTGGATCAGACATCGGCTTTCAAATATTGGTTCAGTCGATATCTGGTTGATCATATAAAATGATGTAATAAGAATGTTTACTGGTTGTATTTGGCTGAGAAAGTCCAATAATGTTTGCACTTTTATTTACACAAAGTTGTTCTGTCGTTATATGAAAGATAAATAACATGTATAGCACATCTGGATCAGTTTTGTCTTATTTTATTTTTGTTTATTGAAACCGATGCTGTTTTCAGTCTCTGCTCTATCAATTGATAGAGCAATAGATAATACTTAATTTATCTGAAAGGAAATTCATTTTATTATTGATCAGGTACTTAAAGTCATAGTATCAGAATCAGTATCGGAACTGCATCCCTAATTGAGTATCAAGTTTATTCCATAGTATCAAAATCGAGTTTGAAATTTTAGTATCGTGACAACAGCAGTTTATATATAAGACTTCTTTCTAAAAATAAAGCGCAATTTAATGTTTTTCCAGAGTGGCTCAGCTAAATCCTGGTATTTTGGGGGTTAGCAGGTGTATTTTTTCAAAGCATAGGACAAACAAAGGGAGGTGTGTTCCTTGCTCAGGCATGTATATGATAATTGCACCGTGAAGGAAGAGATTTTGAAGTTTAAGGGTTTGACTTATAATGGCGCTTAATGCTAAAGTAATGATGTTAGGAAGCTACGGCATCAAAGCTGAAATTGCCAGACTTTGCAAAACCCCGTCCCAATGGTTTTCTCTATAGTTTCAGTAATAGGCAGGATGCAGCTAAGTGCATCAATGGATAGCGTCAACTGTCAAATTAAAGGCGGACTTCGTAACTTCTCTGGTGGAAGTTCTACCACCTGCTTGTCTCAGTGAAGATTTAATTGCTTTTGCTGGAATGTTCCACACTATGGTATTACTGGCATGACTTATTTTTCCAATTACAGATGTGTGTGTTTTTTGATGTTATAACAAAAGCATGGTTTCTTAACAGGAGTTGGGGCTGTCAAAATGATCAAAAATCAGATACTAATACTACTATTGTAGTAGGTCACCTCTCCACAGATCTGAATTGTAACTTGGCCTTGTGGTGTCTCCTGCTTTGCTTCATGGACATACTAAGTCAAATGCCTCACTGTGGAACATTTAAAGCAAAGAAATACATGCAAAAAGGCCAACGCTTTAGATAGATATTAAAAATTGGATAACTGCTATTAGTTTTATCTAATATCATTTGTTTAATTAATTAACTTGTTCAAACAAAATCACAACTCTAAGCCTTTATCGTGGGTCCATACATTCACACTTTGGAGGAGAGAACCAAATATATGTCTTGGAAGATGCAAGTCAAGTGATGAAACAGATGACACCAAGTTACAGGTCAGATCTGCGAAGAGGCAACCCTGCTCACAGTATGAACGCATGTTTTAAGCAATAAAAAAACCTGAAAGATTACTATAGCATCAACACATTATCTGTAATGTAAAACTAATCTGTCTCACAATGGTCTAAACCCAGCTAACATTCCCTATTAGTGGGTGATTTGTATACTGTGGAACATTCCAGACAAAGCAATAACATAACACGAGAAAAGTTCTTTTACAAAACTAAATCATATGTGAAGTGCTGCAAGAAACTCAAATGTTCATTTTTTTTCATATTGTCAACATAAAGCTTTGGTCACTTGTAGACTTACTCACAGTGGGAGGAGTAACCAAAACTTTTACTCAAGTAAAAATACTGTTACTTCAATAAAAATATGACTCAAATAGGAGTAAAGGTATACTGCTAGAAAAGTACTCTGAAAAGTACAATTTCTTTAAAAAGTTACTGACCTCCCACCTCTGTAACTAGTACTGTTATTCTGACTATTCTGTGTAGGCAGTTTATTAACTTGACTAACCCTTCGTCATCGTACGCCACTGCAAACACCCCCGCCACAGTTTGCTAACACCAAGTCAAGAGGTAAAGTCAAATTGTGCACAAAAGCCCCTGAACGCGCTTGCATATTTACCCGACTTTGTCCAAATTTGACGTACAGCGATAAGTTAGTTTTGAAATGCCAAGAATGAGGACAGAGCAAAGAAAGGTGCAGCAGAGAATGAGAGATAGGAGAAAGCCCAAGAAACAGCAGTGATAGGAAAGACTTCTAAATCCTCTGAGAGTGCAAACAACCCCTGGGGCGATCCGCGGCATTAGGCAGAGTGAGACAAGGGGCAAGTTGAGACAGTTTTGCCCCTCCTCGGCATCACTCTGACAGCGGCAAAGACTAGGGCAAAAAGCAACCCTCCAGGCAAAAAATGCCATGTTTGCCATGTCAAACACAGGGATAAATTAGAGCCTAAACATGTTCTGGTTACTCTCTGTGTCAAACTGTGCAACGTGCAATAGGGTGGTGTTGTCACAATACTGGAGGGATAGACTCAATATTCAATACCGATACCACAATGATAATAACATCTATACTGGCTCAAATGAGTTTTTGTTTGGGCATAGCTAGCTTATTCTACAACAAGTTCATATATGTTAAATTGGTATAGATATCTTGCATATATTTCCATAGTTGTATTGTATTGCATTTTCCTTTATTTCAGTTGAATTTAAGTACTCTCACTGAACAGATCATATTCTGGCCTCAGTCCTGGCCTATGAACTGTCTGTGCTGTTTTGTGTCGGTCCGTCTTCCCTTTGAGAAAGACACTATTGTGAAGAGCGAATTGGAATGTTAAGCTGCCTCCTTTTGTGTCATCCATGAACTTTGACCTTTCGGAGTTCACCGTAACCAATGGGAAGACAAACCAACGGCGTGCCTACGGATAACCTGAAGGCCCAAAATTTGAGAGAGGACTGCTGTTGGAGACAAAAAACTTCAGCGTAGAAAAGAGTTGAAGACTTGTTGAACTGTCAGTCATCCCCATTCAAAATAATAGGTCTGAAATCTTGTCCGTTCAAAACAATTGCATTTATAGAATTTCTGTCACCCAATCAAAATAAGGTGCCAAAATTGGAAAGACCTCTTTGTACAAGCAAGTTAGTAATCTCTCAAATAACAAAGATTTTTCACAAATTTATGCAACAATTTTCTATTTTAGTTTTAGTTTATTTATGAAGTGTTACTAGATACTCATATGAGCAAGTATTGATACTAAAAAAGTCATGCACAAGTCACAGGACAGAAATGAACCTTTCCTGAATATCTTTAGACTGATCTTGAGCTGTATCAGAACAAGTATAAGAGCACGTAGACTAGTATACGCCCATGGACCACTATGGAACCTACCTGGATGACTGAAGGATTACACAGAGACCACGTGGTAATATTAATGAAAATACTATTATTTAATGTTGTCTAAAGAAATATTATTATTTATTATTATAATTTATTATTATTACGGTTTCAGAATCGGTATTGAGCACTGAATCTATTCCTTAATATTGAAATCGAGTTCAAAGTTTTTGTATCGTAACAATGAAAGAAAACTACCTTGGAAAATTTTGGAAATGTAAAATAATAAAAAAAACTTTAATGTCTAACCCTAATGTTACCGTGGGATGTTATTTTGTTCCTGTAGCCTTTTAAACCAGCACTCATTAAATGATTTCATCATCTGGTCTGTCCGCCAACCCTGTCATCAAATCACAGGTTTGATTGAGAAATTTTGAAGATCATATCAACTTTAAAGACATGTGGCGAAACGTTATGCCACCAACCCTAAAAGAATTATGAGTTACAGCCAAGCTAATTTCCAGTGTTTCCAAAGCAATGTGCAACAGAAAAAATAGATGGCTATTAGAAAATAAAAACAGTCTTGGGAAGTACTTTGGGTAATAGTAATAGTCTTTGTTGCTGGTTGTGTTATGGAAATTCATATACTGTACATAAACAATAAAAATAATTATGTGAAAGACATTACTCCATTGAAGTCTATTACATCTTTAACCATTTATACTTTATAGTTTTGAATCTTTAATTGCTGGGACATCCAAAGTCATCAAGCCCATGTCCTGTATAGCCTAAGCCTGCAGTTTCAGACTACACTACAGTCATGCAAGATGTGACAAGATTAATGCATTTCTATATAGTAAAAAACAGACACTGGAGTGGAGTCGAGGAAGGTTAAGTGCCTTGCCCAAGGACACAATAACAGTATGCAATGGAGACAGCCGGCACTGAACCTTTAACCTTCAGGTGAAAGGGTGAATGTTCTACCAGTGCAGCTTTTGTCTAAAAAGACCTACATTACCCAATTAAAAAAAATCTGTATATTGTATTCTCATCACAAACAGACCTGGAGTTGTGTTTTGTTTCATTCACACGTTTAACACACAAATCCTGTGTATCTCAAACTAAAGACACTCTGTTGCACCTTGTGATGTAATCGACTGATGATAGAGGAAGTGCTCCACTGTGTTTATGACATCACAATGTGGAATAGAGCATTTTGAGCGTTGGCGATGCAGACAGCCTAATATTTCATAATTACCAAATATGTGTGAATGAAACAAAACACAATTCCAGGTATGTTTTTGATGAGGTAACAACATTATAAGACGACTAAAAGCTCACAGAAGTAAATTTTGTATAATATAGGACCTTTCATTTCCAGGGATCCCGGGGTAAAACATGTTCATGGTAATATAGTTTCCTATTAAAACTTGACAGAGGAACATGGGTATTCCCCAACTCTTCCTCTGCACCTGCATTTTAAATACACAGTAGAGCATATTCCCAGGCAATACTTTTACGAGATGCATGTAGCAATGCACCACACAGGTAGAAGATTGAACGAGAGATGGTTCTGCTGAGACATGGGAGTTTTTAATGTCATGTAAGCTCACTGTGTGGTTTATAGGTTCCTTAATGGTATAGGTTTTCGCCTGAAGATAGTTAGCATATAGCAAGGTATTCATGGTTTTTGTTTACCTGGGAGTTCTCAGATTCTAGAATGTGACGATGTCATATTCCCAGATGGGGGGCAAGAGACAGATTTTCCTATTGATTATATTGTACTTTGCCATGAAATATCCAAAAAGGAAATTCACATGTTTAACCTGATATTTTCAATTATTGACTAAACCCAAGTCCTCTCTACATTACAAAATAATTTTGTATTTTAACAATATTAATTTTAGCTGTCCCCATCTGTATCAAATAATATTGGTCTATAGAATGCTGTGATGTCATCTGAAACCCAGCAATAGGTGTAATTTTGAGGGCCTGGTACCCTATCAGGTGTCATGTCACAAGCATCGAAAATCAAATACTAATCGATACTAAAACTAATATCGAAAACTAAATACTAATTTGAGCAAGTATCAATACAAAGAAAGTCACATTCACAGGACAGAAATTAATCTTTCCTGAACAGCTTTAAGAGCACATAGACGAGTATACGCCCATGGAGCACTGAGGGATTACACAGACATAAGACTTCATGGGAATATAAAAGAAAGTACTATGATTTAATGTTGAAAATCATAATCAGTATTGAGTATCGAGCCTATTCGTTAGTATCCAAATCCAGTTTGAAATTTGAGTATTATGATAGCACTCTGCTATATAATCTTTGTGTTGATCTAAATAAGAAAAAATACTGCCCAGACTTGAGCTACAGGGTAAAAACATAGGCCTTATCTTGTATACCTGAAACCATCCACCCGCATATGTTCCAGTGGGAGTGAAGTCATTAATCACTTTTAATTGGGTATGACAGCTGTCTCAACTTCACAATTATAAAGACTGGTTGATGTTATCTGTTCTTTCTCAAGCTAAATTATGTCTGTTAACCCTTAATCGTTTTGATATAATAAAAGATTTACATTTAAAACATAGCATTTCTAGCCCCCTTGTGGCCATTTGGGGAAAGCCATAAAAACAATTTAAACAATGATAGCATAGACTGTATATAAATGGACATAGCTAACCCCCTAACCGCCATGAACATAGGGGCACTTCCAGCTCCATTGACTCTGGCTCCAATTGACATTAGATTGAAAGGCATCGCCACTCTCTTTCTAACTGCTGCTGTGAGCCTTGTCATTTTGGTCTTAAAGTGTTTGTATTAACCTGCTCTAAATTCCTATTCCTAATGTGAAACTCAGCTCCAAATTGACTCCTATAACTGCTAGCCTCGCGAGATTAATTTGACTAAAGCCAGACACTATGGGTGGCGTCACACTCCCTTAGTTCACTTCTTTATACAGTCAATGAATGCTAGTCGATTTGGTAATATCTATGGAACAAAACAATACAAAATTCACACAACACCATAGATGATAATTTAAAGCAACACTGTAACTCTCTGGTCACCTGCACAAATAAAAAGTTAAAGTCATACTTCAGTCATACTATTTGCTGTGGAGATAGAGTGAAGCCACAGAGGCACCCCCCATTCCCTCCTGCCTGAAGTTGAATACCTGTGGATCTTGGTTGAACATGCCCACTGCCTGCAGGTGCAATAGGGCTACATGGGACATTCCATTACACTTTGCTCCCGTCTCTCACACACGCCACTTTCACCTTTGACCTCTGACCTCATCACTGCCAAAAATAAAATATGCGTGATCTAAAATGAGATGAATTCGCAATATTTTAACTTAGTACGTCTTAGTGTTGTCACGATAGTAACATTTCAAACTCATTTTCAATAATTAGGAATAGACTCAGTACTAAATACCAATTCCGATACCACATAATTAAACAGCAGAATGTACTTTTCAACATTCAGTCACTTTCTTTTATATTACAGTGTGGTTTTAGATCTGTGTACAGCTCAAGATCATTCTCAATCTATTCATCTGGCCTATGAATGTGACTTTTTTGTAGTATTGACACTTGTTTCACTTGTTCAAATGAGTATCTAGTTTCAATATTAGTTTTAGTATCGATTAGTATCTAACTGGTATCTGGTTTCTCTTGCTTCCCCCCTGTCTTGACTTGTTGCCAAACTCCACTTGTCCTCCATGCTTCGGTGAGAGGTGTGATCCAAATGTGAAATGTGTTGAAGATCATGTTTGAGGTAGCAGAGGGTGGGTTTGTGTGTGGAGAGGAACACAGCTGTTGGCAAAGAGAAAACATCACATAGAGGTGAAGGGGAGAGAGAGAGAGACAGAGAGAAGAGAGGGGACAGAGAAAGAAAGAGAGGCAACACGTGGAGGTTACTTTGACAAGTTCAGGACATATGAGATGCATATATATAGAAAGCCCAAAGAAAATGATTTGATTTGATTTGAAATGTCAGTCTTTTTAGTAGGGCTGCAAAAAAGAATCAACTAATCGTGTTTTGATAATTGTTTTCTGGTACTGATCGATACTAAAATTAGGATCGAAACTAGATACTCATAACAGCAAGTCCCAATTCTAAAAGGGTCACATTCAGAGTACATAAGTGAACCTTTCCTGAATAGCTTTAGAATGATCTTGAGCTGTATCAGAACAAGTATAAGAGCACATAGACTAGTATACGCTACTATGGACCACTATGGAACCTACAGGACTACTGAGGGATTACACAGATATAAGACCACCCACATAACCACCATAATATAAAAGAAAGTAGGCTACTGTGATTTAATGTTGAAAATCACATTCTATTGTCTAAAGAACGATTATATAAGTCATATTATCATCCTGGTATCGGAATCAGAATTGAGTATCAAGTCTTTTCCTTAGTATCAAAATCGAGTTTGAATTTTTAGTATTGTGACAACACTATCTTACACCTCTTATTATACCCTGTTATTTTTACATTGGTCATTACAAATAAATACACTTTACTTGACTGAGTTAACCAAGTTCTGACCAGTATCTCTAGGACCACCCAATGAAGCAATCTGTCACTTGTCGTTTTACATATCCATCCACTGACCCCCCTAGTCACTGGCTGTTGTCGGTGATACAACCGACAACAGCCTAAAGGAGGACCAGGGGGGCGGAGAACTCAATTCAAAGTCAATGCACCTCAATCAGTTAACCCCAGGGAGCTCAGATTGGATTTAATGTCTCTATATCATTAATGGGATGAGAGACTTCCTGACCTAGAAAGGACTTTTACAAACATGTTCATGCAGATCAGTAAACACTTAAGTCGCTCAGATCTTAAGCTGCAAATAGTTCTTTTTCTCATTGTAATTAGGAGATGACCCTGTGCACTTTGCTGGTCAAGACCTCAGAGAAGTGACAATGCAACAAGTCTAGCCATTATACCATTAACAAGTACGGACAAGAATGAACAAAGTACACGGCATAACATTTCTAGTGGAGGGTCCACCACCTGCTTATCTCCATGGAAATGTTATTGCTTTGTCTAGAATGTTCCATAGTGTAGATTAAACCTATATATATCACCAGGGAAAAAAGCAGAAGGAATGAATGCATTTTAGAGCAACAGAAATGTATATAAAATAATATATGAATAAATACTAGCTCAATACTACCCGTAATGAACATCTCCATGGAGACAAGTAAGTAGCGAACCCTCCAGAAAAGCTGCACAGTGTACCTTTAATAAAAATTGAGATTAAAATTTCTAATACATGGACTGCTTTGTTATATCTCTTGGAGGGCGCATAAAAAAGCCACAAGCTAGTAAAGGTCTTATATTACAGAAAATTGATTCTTGTGAGGTTTAAGCCATGTTAGAATGTTGTTACCTCCTCAAAAACATACCTGGAGTTGTGTTTTGTTTCATTCACACATGTTTGAGTAATATTTATTATTAGTCTGTCTACATCTCAAAAGCTCAGAATGCTCTACTCCACCTTGTGATGTCACAAACCAATAATTTTCAAGTTAACAGCTAACTTTTACCTTTTGTTTAGTAGAGATTGGCAATTCCAGGGTTGAATATGCAGGATTTTTGTGAATGAAACAAAACATAATTCCAAGCATGTTTTTAAAGAGGAAACATTATAATACAATGGCACAATATGGACCCTTTCCTTATGGTTATACTTATGGTTATGGTTATACTAAACTTACAGACATAATACAATACAAAAAAATGTATGTGCAGCATACATCGCATGTAAAAAAAAAAAAACTGTTCTAAAACATCTTATGGTGCATTATGTGAGTTGTCCATAGCTATGTCTTTTGATTTGCTAAACTACAATCATATGTTATGCCTAATGCATACTTTTTACATTTTATTGTCCCAAGACTTTAGTTAATCCCATATGTTTCCTGTTTTAGCTCCAGATGAGAGCGTAGCCTAAGCGCGCTCTATTAGGTGCAGTTAATAATATTCCTTGGTCCTCTTTACATATTTAGGAGCTGGGCGGGCTTTGCATACCTAACACCAGCGAAAGCGGGCCCACTCAAAAAAATGAACGACATCCCCTACCTGCCCCTCCGGCTAAAACACATCACTAAAACACATCTACTACTTAGCAAACACAAAAAGTTACTTTAAACGCCTATGGCATAAAATCGTTTCTATCAAAACAAAACTTAAAAGTAAATAGGAAGATGTCCACATAGTTAAACATAAAGGTTACTGATGCGTATGGCAGTCACGTTATGGCAATACAATACAAAGTGGTTTTACGCAGAGGCGCGGTAACTTTACGCACGAATATATGTCATTACAAAATCCCCAAAACACGCCACAAATAAGACATTTTGTGTGTAGATGTGAATTAAATGACGAGGTTTATAGCTTAAAAGCATACAAGAATATATAGACAGGACTTACCCCTTGCGCATAGGTGGACGCGATCAGGAATACGACCACGCAGACTCTGTCAAAGAAACAAAAAAGCTGTTAGTCCGATTACACGTCGGTCACGGGCAAACAGCCTGGACCAGGTAAAGTGCACCGGGATAGACACACGCTGTGGTTTAGCTAAAGGCTGTGCGCGCTGTTTGCTAAGTGTAAAATTGTTCAAAACTGGAGCGATATAAAAGTTTAAATTAACTTACAGGACTTTCATGTTTCTCGGTCAGACGGGGAACCGCAAAACCACACTTGATACCCCGTGTCTTCAGCACCGAGTCCCCGCTTCTCTCGCACTCATCGACGGCACCAAATTCGTTCTCATCTGGGAGGAACACAAGCGTAAAACGAGCGCAGGGAAAGCAACAAGTTAGATTTCTGACAGTGGAGAGTTGAGAAAATGAGATCTGTGTCATAGAAATCAGAGCGTATCCAAAACTCACCAAAACTTGCAGCCGTGGATTCGCTGCTGCTGCTGTTCTCGGGCTGTTGGTGAAGCGCTTCGACTCCGCAGCGCCTGCACAGAGCCAGGGGGGTGGGGCTTACGCGCATGTCACTCAAACCGAGCCATTTAGGACCAGAGGCACGAAGCATCAGAACCTCTCATTCTGCGACAGGGGAGCGCTGAAGACGCATCTGCAAGAAAGTTAATGCTTTGAAGAGAAAGTTCAAAGTAGCCTATCACAAAATACTTGCAACTTAAAATTAATTGCTGTATGAATAAATGAAGTCCTGATACAGATTAGTAATTACCCATTTTCCAGCCCCCAACTCAAATTATCAAAGGTGGGTATACCATCCAAAATTGTACACAAGTAATAGTAATGTTACTATAAAATAATATCACTCAAGTAGAAGTATAAAGTATTGGTCCAAGAAATTACTCAAGTATTTGGGGAAAATACAACTCAACTATTCAAGAGCAACTTAAACAGTAACTGCTGGTACATAACATCTAATTAAATTTTTGAATGACGCACAAAATCTGGTCAGAAATTAGAAATACTAAATCATATATGAAGGAGCGGTGCAAGAAACATAAATGTTCAAATCATTTAATATTGTCAACCTCAAGCTTTTGTCACGTGGGAAGAGGAACCACAACTTTTACTCAAGTGAGATGGGTCCAGTATAGAACAATACTATTTCAGTGACAAGTTATATAAATAGCAAACTTCTGAGACGAGCAAGAGGCACAATCACTAACCCAAAATTTGTGTACTATTTTTAAAAAGTATGCCAAGATCTATACCACCATATTTTACCGTATTTTAAATTTTATAACAATTCTATAACTTGATGTAGCAACCACTCAAAAAGTTGATTAACTAATTTTTAAACTATTTCAAGTTTAAAAAGAACAACTTACCCAAATTAGTAACTTGAATGACAGTAACATTGCCCCCGTTTTTACATGCAGTCATAATACGAACATACCCAAATCACACACAGACTAAACAGTGGATTTGGATTTTAAAGTGAAACTTCATCCAGACATAACATAAATAAAATTCTTTAAATGTTTTGTGTGACCCCACATTGATTGCTACATCACATTTCAGTTTATGCAAAGTCAAAGTTGACACTGGGAACAGTCTAACTAACAGATTGTGTGTTGGTTCTATTTTAGCCCTAACTGAGTGTCTGTGCTGTTAGTCACAATAGGTTAATTTAGCTTTAGATTAGTGTTTCAAACTCTATTTCAAAACTAAGGAACACACTCGATACTCAATACTGATTCCAGCACCACAGTGATAATAAAAAAAAAACACTTTTTAAAATAAATGTAGCTGTCCACTGGAATTAAATGTTTGGAACAACTTCGGCCAAGACATGAGGAAGTGCATTGACACTTGACACCAGGTTTGAGCCCAGTTTAGTCCTTATGTAGACTGGTTCTGGTCCTGTTCCATAGTTTAGAATTAGTCCTGGTCTAGTCTAGGTTCCATAGTGGTCCATGGGCATATACTAGTCTGTGTGGTCTTATACTTGTTCTGATACAGCACAAAATCGTTCTAAAGCTATTTTGGAAATTTCTTTCCTGCAGAAAAGAAAATGTGACTTTTTTAGTATCGATACTTGCTCAAATGAGTATTTAGCTTTGATGCTAGTTTTAATATGGATTAGTATTTGATTTTGATATTTTTGACAATCCTAGTACATAATGAAATCAAATATCCCCTTGCTAATAGTACATTAGTGTGGTAGAGGTCATTTCTCACTACAGTGTTAACATTATTCAGATTTGAATAAACACTTTTAATGGGAGGAGATTTGATGGAGCAATCATTTCTTTAACAAATAAAACATACCATGTATTGTAAACAGTTATAAGCATCCGGACAGGAGCAGGGAAGTTTACAATTATAATATCTGGAATTAAATGTTTGGAACAACTTCAGTCAAGACATTGAGAAGTGCATTGACACTTCTCCAGGTTTGGGCTCAGTTTAGTCCTTATGTAGATTAGTTCTGGTCCTGTTCCATAGCTCAGAATAAAATAATAATAATAATAATAATAATAATAATAATAATGCCAGGTTCTCCAAGTGTCCATGTTTTGCACTGTTTAAATTGAACTTAATTCCAATAAGCTATGCAACTCAACAAATACAATATTTTTTTTAGTAAGATGCGATCAGTATCAATATAAAGCATATTTGAATCCATTTACATGAAATGTTAATTACTATGGCAACAGTGCTAGATTTCACTCTGCAACCCATGAAT
The DNA here is from genome assembly GCA_029959045.1 of Taenioides sp. WSHXM2023. Taxonomy (NCBI): domain Eukaryota; kingdom Metazoa; phylum Chordata; class Actinopteri; order Gobiiformes; family Gobiidae; genus Taenioides; species Taenioides sp. WSHXM2023. The sequence goes on along the minus strand of CM057106.1, from coordinate 16,542,657 downwards.
ACATTACAGATACTTTTTTTTTAAATAGTCAAGAAATGTATCAGACAAGATATACTAGTATATACTGCATATAAATTTATCAATGCTTGTCTCATTGCAAATTTCATCACCCATATAACTTTAATCTAATTATGTGCAGTTCTAATTGTCCGCGATGTAAATTGTGCCCGCATTAATATTATCTTGTCTAAATATCTGCATTTTCTATGCACTTGGTCAATCTCTTCCACTATCTCCATTGCCAGCAGCGCCATCCTTGTGTCAGAAGTCAAGAGTCAAAAAGGTAGAATTTGACCTTTTAAATACAGTGGCAGGAATGCAACTTGCCCGGGCTCATAGAAAATGTCAAATAAAATGGTATATGTCAAGACTTTTTTGTAGAGCCGCGGGCGTTGGGGTGGCTTGGTAATGCATGCAGCGGGAAGTAAGAGTATCCCTCCGCGTTTTTAGGAACTCTATTACAATAAAGCAAAATTAGACGTGATTTTAAATGCAAGAGTGGACTGTTTAATGAGAGCGCTAATTGAAATAAGTTCTCCAAGAGTTGGAGTTTGCACTGATTTGCGTTGTGGGTAGTTTGGGGTAAGTTGCGTGTATCCTTGCGCGCGGTGTCAGAAGGGAAGTAGTTCCGTCTGGGCAGGTTTTGGAAGTTGAGAGGAGGCGGACTACAGAGGCGTTGGGTGCCAGGACCATTAGGAGCCTCCGCCAGCTCAACAAACCAGCGACGCGCTGCCTTTTTAGCGAGCAAGTTGTAGTTGTACCTTATCGCGTCTTTTGCACCCAACGCGAATGGTACACGGGGGGAGAGAGAGGGCTATGTCACGTTTTTAGGTATCCTCAGGTTGAATTTGACGCAGGAGGATCGCAGTTTCTTTTATAGGGGAAGAAGAGGAAAAGTGCCCCCCAGAGCAAGATGAGAAGCCAGAGCGGGCTGCCTCGGCTCGCCGCGGCTGTGGTCTTCGTCGCCTTGTGCGTAGCGGTGCAGAAGTCAGAATCTGCGGTAAGTGGGACTTTTGTACCTCTATAATGCAACAAAACAACTTACTCAAACTAACTTTACTTCACTTTCAATCACAACCGGCTTTTCTTTGGGGTATGACCGTCCCCAGACGCAAAGTTATTAATAGGGATCAGGATTAAAACAAGTGCACAACTCAACCCAACTCCAACATGCATTTTTGCGCTTTATCGTTCAACTTTTACGCACGGCTTCACACGTCGTGTGCGTCGGAATTAAACAGTTTTCACGGCTATATGCCCCGCTTTCCACCGCGCATCACGTTTCTTCCTCTCTCAACCTGTGCTAACACGCCAGCACCTTACCCTCTCCATTTATCTCTATGGAAAACTAGCAAAAACTGTGCGTAATAACCGCTTCGCGTGGAAATGCGCGGCGACTTTATCCGTGGTGACACTGTGACAGCCAAGGCATCCGTCTAAACAAGCGCACTGTTACTTATCCAATACTATGCTTACAATTAACAGTCTAACTTTTAAAAAAATGTGGTTACATGCAGTGTGTGGGCTGTCCATTGCCATCTCTTACTTTATATCTTTATTTATACGTTTTGCTTTCAAACGTAACAGCTAGCAACTTCATCGCTATACATTGCAATGATTTTCTATTGCACCTGCAGATTATTTAGCGCAGATTGGGCAAGTACGGGACTGTTTGCACATTCTTGGACTCCCTTGTTTAAATTGGTGCCTTGCTGGTCGCTTTTGTCGGCTGCTATCTTCATTTGCACCCCAGTGTTACGCTCTTGCAGCTAAACAAACCTCTCACTTCGGGCCAGATATAATATTACAATGAGCCTCGTACATATTCAACCTCATTAAATATTCATGAGCGCGAGCGCCAACACACGCCTACGTACTATGTGCATAGCATGCCTATGTACTTTTGAGCGCAGATCTTTACATCTAGATTTCTTCTTCCAGTTTTTTCCTAAGTTTAAGATTTTTTTTTTCCATAAATACTAACATGCTACCTTAATTATAGCATCTATATATATTAATATAAACTGAAATTAATAACATTTCAAAGCAGTGCATTGTTTCGCATACCCAATATAACTGGGTTGTAAAAATTATTCATGGCTTTCAGCTTCCTGTTTATAGGTGACATTTTGAGGACTTTTGCCTATTCAATAGATATAAAATTGTGTTTTTAATTGTTAATTACTATGCAACAATGCTAGATTTCCCTCTGCAACCCATGGATACATTACAGATATATTTTTTGACAATTTAAAAAAGTTTCAGGCAATATATATTTCATGTATCAATGCTTGTCTAACTACAAATTTGAGCACACATACAGCCTAAGCCCAAACTTTTTAGCTTAAATTGTCCAAAAAATACAGTTGAATTATTTCAACTGAATTGAAAAAATTGAATTTAACCAAACATTTACCAAATTTTTACCATTTTAAGAGATGATGGATTTTGAAGGCAAACTTCTCAGTGCAACATGTCGATGTGTCAAAAACCCTCTTAAACCTCCAGAAGTCATTTTAAGGCCACCTATTGATGGGAGATGTGCGGTTCTTTTGTTGTGGTCGGACACGTTACAAGTCTGGTCTGTGCAGAGGAAGAATGGTTGCCGTGGAGACGAAAGTGGAGGAAGACAATCCAGGAATGCGGTTAACTGGATGCCACCATTTTTGTTAGACCCTTATCAAAAGAGCAGAAGAATGTAAAGTTATGACTTGGCGTGGCAGTGGAAAAGTATTTGATAGAAATATAGACAGACTCCTGGTTGAATTTCTATAGGTTTGATATAATCTAATAGCATCTTAAGCAAGGGTGGGTAGTACTCAATTACATTTACTTGAATAACTTTTTTAAAGAAATTAAAACAATGAACCAAGGAATGATTTAGTCTACACAAATCAGCATCATCATCCTAAAGCTTTATGTAGTTACTAGCACTTTTTACCAATTTCAATGCCATTTTAAGGGCTAAAAGTGGTCTTAACAACTTATCTCTCTTCAGCAGGCGGTCTGACAATTCCGCTGGTCTTGGTGTAGTTAGGGGTCTCACTCTTGCCCCCTAGTGGAAATAAGTCTCCACTGTAACTATAGATATCCATATGTAGTAGACAGGTATGTCTACTACATATGGATATAAGATTATAAGATTGACTGATTGATCGATTGATTCATACATATTTATTTCGAGTTTGTGCCAAGAGAGAAACAATAATCAAAAAAACAGAAAAGCACATTTCTCGAAAAGGAGTGGGAAGAAGAAAAACTTATATTAACCCACCCCTATTAATGACATAGTTTCAAAATTAAAATTATGATTATGTGGTTGCTTATGTACATTGATCACAAAACTTTACAAATATTTACATATAGCAAAATAAATTACACATTATGCATACTTAATACCATTTTTACCCAAGGGTTTTTGTTTTTTTTTTGATCACCCAGTGCTGTCACTTACCCTTATAACACGAAAGCAAAAACTCTTTATAATTTCTTTTGAAGCTGTGAATATTTGGGCACTGCTTCAGGTTTTCTCCCACACCATTCCACAGACTGACCCCACACACAGATACACACCTGCTCTTCCTGGTGGTTCTCACCTTCTTTGTTTTAAATTTACCCCTTCCTCATAATTCATAGTGTACGTCTTGTGTACTGAACAGTTTTTGGATATTGAATGGTAGTAAAAAAATTTTTGCTTTATACAAAAGCAAAGCAGTGTAGAATTTTACTAAATCAAAAATTTTTAATAATTTCGATTTGAAAAACAAGTCGTTTGTATGACCCAGGTACCCGACCTTACGCATTATTCTCACAGCATGTTTTTGCAATTTGAAAAGGGAAAGAAGTAAAGTTTGGTAATTGTTGCCCCAAATCTCAATACATTATGTCAAATATGGAAGTATGAGTGAGGAGTACAATATGTAAAGAGCCTTTTGATCAAGAATGTATTTCACTTTGTTGATTACTGCTATACTTTTCGAGACCTTAGATTGTGTGTATCTGATGTGAGGTTTCCAGCTTAGCTTTTTGTCTATCATTACACCTAAAAATTTATTATCAGAAACCCACTCGATTTTAACACCATCAATATGAATTGAAACGTCAGAATTTATTTTATAATTACCAAAAAACATAGCCGTTGTCTTGTTTAAATTTAGGGATAACTTATTACAATCCATCCATAATTTAATTTTACTTAACTCCATATTCATAGTTGTAATAAGTTGATTATAATTGTCATTAGAATAAAATATATTGGTGTCATCTGCAAATAAAATCATTTTTACTATATCAGATGTTTTAAATATGTCATTTACGTACAAATTAAATAATTTGGGTCCCAATATTGAGCCTTGTGGCACTCCACAAGTAGTACTCCTAAATCTGGAAATATATCCATTCATTTTCACAATCTGTTGTCTTCCGGTCAGATAGCTTTCAATCCAATTTAGTGCAATGCCCCTTATGCCAAACAGTTTGAGTTTTTTGAGTAGTATGGAGTGGTTAAGAGTGTCAAAAACTTTCTTTAGATCAATGAAAACCCCCACGACATACTTTTTACTATCTAGTGCATTGGTTATCTCCTCCACAGCATCCATAAGTGTCAGATAAGATTATTAAGGCACAAACAATATAAATAATACATTGGAACTGTAAGAAATAAACTCATTTTTATTCATTTAATATTTTCACACACAATCATTGACACAAAAGGTCAGTGATTTAAAAATGCACAGCTAATCTTTAGGTTTTGATAAAACAAATTGTGTAGAATGTGATGAAATTGGAAATAAAAATATGAAAATGTTTGACTGAAATTTAGACCTCAAATGTCAGATCACACTCTGCCTTGCCAATAGAAAATATAGTATTTTAAATTCCTTATGTTTTTACTTTCCCTTCATAAACATATTGGTGTTGCCATGTGTTTAAGGTGCACATGGCAGGCTAGGTTATTTGTCTCTAAAACATAGTTAACATCATTTTATTTAAGATTTTACTAAACATACTTAGAGATATGCTACCTATCAACCAGAATGTCAACAATGACCAAAACATGTCTAAATTATACAGTAATTATGATTTGACAATAAAAACACATGGAAACGTGCTTACTTTATGAAATCAATATTTAAACTAAGAAAAAGTCAGAAAAATGTGCATAAATTGTCTCCGCAATTTAGATGAAATTGATGCTAGTTAATGACATAGATGTAGTTGGTTTTAGAACTCACAGCTACTTCCTGTATTGATACTTTGCAGTTGCATCACACTGGGGCTGTTCTACATGTGTCTGTATGGTGGAATCAATTCATCAGTTACCATGGTGACACAATGTACACATAAGCAAACACACAAAAAACTTTTAAGAAAAATAGTTCTTTATGATATGACCAAGTTAAATAAAGCTAAGATTAAAGACTAACAAAGCCTCAGACAGAGCAGTGCCAACAGTACTATCCCACCAAACCAAATAATAATTAGAAAAACATATAAATGTGTCAAATGCGCTTGTCGTTCCGTTGCCCTGTTGGTTAGCTTAGCGTGTTAGCATGTGTTGTGAGGGTCTGTGTGCCCGGTGCTAATCCCCAGGGCACTGATACAGATCGGGCTGGTGCAGGTGAAAGAGTTCAGGTGTAATATATACCTCCAGGTCCCGCCTTTGAAGTCGACACGCCGCAGAGCCCACAGACACACACTTTAATTTGATGCATGCTTCTCCTTCACATAGACAAAGAGAGAGAGAGAGAGAGACAGGGAGAGAGGGAGAGAGGGATAGGGAGAGAGAGAGGAAGGAAGAGAGGGGGATAAGAGAGAGAGAGGAGATAGAGACAGTGATGAGTGAAGGAATAGAGTGTGGAAACAATGAGAGAGCCAGGAAAGAGACAAACAGCGAGTGAGGAGCGAGTAAGGAAAGACAAGATAATTGGGCAATAGGGAGAGAGAGGAAGAGAGACGTGGGGCAAGAGAGGGAGGAATAGGTAGAGGAGAGAGAGGAAGGAATAGAGAAAGTGGAAGAGAGGGGATGAGAGGGGGCGCAAAGAGAGTGAGGGAGGGAGAGACAGGAGGAAAGAACGAGAGGAAGGACGATGGAGAGAGTGAAGGGGGTAGGAGAGGAATGGGAAAAAGAAAACCAGTGGGAGATAGAGGGGGTGGGGGTAAAAGGGAGGAAGACATATGGAAAAGGGTAAAGAGACAGAGAGTGTGAAGAAAATAGAGAGAGAGAACGAAAGGGGCAGAGTAAGAAGGAAGGGGAAAGAGAGAGAAAGAGGGGTAGATAGGGAGATATAGATTGAGAGGAGGGAGAATGGGAGAAAGAGGGAGGGTCCACCTGTGATGAGGCCATGTGACTACAAAGAGCCAATCACATGGGGATAGCAGTCAGCCAAAACATCCTGAGATTTTTAAGATAGTCACATTATACTGAAAAGCAAAACCATAACAGAGAGACATGGGGGAGGAGGGTAGTGTAGCCACGATACATTTCAAACCAAAAACCAACACAGCATGTCTGGAAAGCTAATTCAACAACACAGTGTACTATTTAAGGCTCATCAGCTGTCAACGTAAACTTTAGAAAAACTATTAAAAAACAGATAATCGAGACTGAAACTAAAACCTATAAACTATAGATATAGTATCAATATGAATATTGGGTAATCTGTCTATTATTCATCAATGTCTGTTTCACTGGTGGATTAATCAACAAAAATAAATTGAATTTAATACATGATTGTATAGTGGTAGTAATTAATTTTTTTGTACAATAATTACAACAAAACCACATTCAGCATACAATACTAATCATAGACTGTGTAAAGAAGTGGACTAAGAGAGTGTGACGTCACCCATATGAAATGGTCACTCAAATGAAGCTAACGGTTACAGGAACGAATCTGGTGAAATTAATAGGCAAATAAATGAACAATACTAGTTTATGTGGTCTTATACCTGTTGTATCTAGTTTCAGTATTAGTTTTCGTATTGATTAGTATCTGACGTTCGATACTTTTGACAACCCTAGTCCCAACAGTTACTCTTTAACTTACTCTTACTTAAGTAGTACTTTTCCCAAATACTTTTTTACTCTTACTTGAGTAATTTCTTGAACTACTTGGCTATTCTACGCCCCACCTGTTTTTTCATACGAACAAATAAAATTGATTTGCAAAACATGATTGATCAATATGAAGAACATCACCTTAATTAAACATTAATTTTTTAGTTCTGCATCAAACCACAGCATTTACACCTGTCTCAAGAGAGCTTCTGCCCCCTCGCCACAGACACACAGTGGCGTTGTGTGGATGTTTACCTCTGTGTGTTTACCCAGTGTCGATTTGTCTCTGTACGTCTGTGCACGTTTCCTCCAGCCCTCTTCACGCCCAGGTGTCAATGAGCTGCAGATTAACAGCAAAAGGTCAAAAGTCAAATAAAACCAACACAGCGAGTTTGGATAGTCAATTTAACCAGACAATATTGGACTATTTAAGGCTATAACTCATTAGATGTCAGCATTAATATTAGGGTTGTCAGACGTCTTGAAAATCAGATACTAATTGAGACTAAAACTAGAAATTAGATATTAATTTGAGCAAGTATTGATACAAAAAAAAGTCACATTCACAGAACAGAAATGAACTGAATAGCTTTAGCTTTAGAAATTGAGTTTGAAATTTTAGTATCGTGACGATACTTCTTGCTATTAAATATGACTTTTAGTAATGATTCAAATGAAAAGCCAGTTAGATAAGATGCCCTTCCTGAACCCAATATTTTTTACTTTTATGTCCAAGAATTGAAGCCATAACATTCCAAACCAAACACATGAGCTAAGTATGCAGGGACCTGTCTGAATTGCTTGAATTCCACCAAATATTGCAGACTGTTTACCATTTGATGCAATAAAAAAAGTGAATGCTATCTCTCTTTAGATCTGTCTGTGGTTTGTGTCCACTTAAGATAAAATACCAGCAGGATGAAACATTAAACCTCTGAAAAAATATTACATTGAGAAATATTGGAAGAATATGCAACATCATTCTCTGTTTTAAAGCACTCCACTGGGCCTGCTGAAACTAACAAATGTATTATAGAGACAGGCACTAGCTGATCAAGGGACTGTAGCAACATTATAATGGTTAACGGTTATCTGTTTCTATGGAGCCAGATAAGTTTAATGCAATTCTGTGGAACCTTCTAGGCAAGGGAATAATATCACCATGGAAACAAGCAGATGGGGAACTCTGTACCAGAAAAGTTACACAGGGCACTTAAATGTTCTGCTCTTGAGCTGAATAATAGTGATAGTTTTAATTGTATTAGTATAATGGTATTAGTACATAGAGAAAATATATACACGTAGATACTGTATTGATAGTTTGCAGCTTTGGGGGTGTGAGGCTAACTGAAAGCACTACGCTGTCTGAAGCTCTTTAATCTGATCTTTATTTTAATACAATATGACCAGAAAGAGCTGACTTAATAACTACAACTGAGCTGATTTCTGCTCTTAAAAAAGTCTCTAACACATAAAATTAGTCACAAGATAGTTAACATTAGCCAACAATTTTTCAATTAGTCAACAAACACGTACAAGCGCCTGTACTGACTAAAGACTCCTGAAAATGTGTTGTTTAAATACATTTTTTCTTGAGTTTCCAGACCATCTTAAAACTTTTTAACAGTGTGTGCATTACCATAGTAACTGCTGAACATTCACCTATAGATACATGTAGAACACCCCCAGCGTGGTGTCACTGCAAAGTATCAGTAGTGGTAGTAAAATAGAGGATATATAGTCCTGTCTAAATACTGTATTGTATAGGCCTACTCAAGTAATTTTATGATGTTGTTACAATTCCTCAGTATTAGCAGAAGTAGCAGTCTCTATGTGTAATTTTTATAGCAATAAATCATAAATTTCGTAACATATTCAAGTAGCCCTTAGAAAAGAACTCATAGCTTGGAGTGAATGTGATTTTTCATTACAGGATTTGTGTCACAGCCATCAAAGGACCCTCCACGCTTTTGACTCTTTGCTCTGACAAAATTCCTGCAAACGCTATTTCTTTCTCACTTTTACAATGTCAACATGAGTTCAAATCAATTCTAAATAATAATCTTAATTTGAGTATACATACATTCTATTACAAGGCCTACATCACATGATCATTTTCATATTTTGACTGCTTAGTTAAAGTGCACAGGCTTTCACGTTTTTCTAATTATGACTGAGTTTGGTGGGATTGTACCTGTGGTTAAAATTGATCAGTTTTACATCAGTTAAGTGGCAGTTTGTTGGAAAAGAAGTTATAAGGAAAAGTACAAAAATACAGGAAGTAGCGCTGAGTTCTAAAACAGAATCCCTCCACCTATGTCATCAACACTAAAAATGCAGAGACAGATTACGCGGAAGGAACACTTTTTTTTTTTTTTTTATTAAACCTTGATTTAACAAATTTTAAGTATTGTGATCTATTTGAATTAGTCAAATCATAAGTGTTGTGTAATTTAATTTAAGTTATGGCTGTTGTAAACATTACGGTTGTTATGGAATTACCTCATTGTATGTCATCTGCTGCCAGTGTCCAACCATCAAGTAAAATGATAAACTTCACTAAAGAGAAAAAGAGAGATTTTTAGTAGAATCTTAAATATAATGCTATGAAGAGTATTTTAGTGAAATTAGTGTAACCTGTCATATCCACTTTAAATACAGGCCTATAAGAAATAAGAAAGTTAGATCTGTGCCAATGCAATGCAATAATAATACTCACATTTGAATTAAAGGCGCAGTATATAACTTTTCTGCTCTGGCTTGTCTCCACGGAGATGTTATTGTTTTGCCTGGAATGTTACACAATATGGCATTTTGCTGATCTATGTTACACTTGTTCAATTACCGGAGTTTTTAATGCTTAAAATTGCTTAAAACACGGATTGCATCTCCACAGATCTGACTTGTAACTTTGCCTGGTGGCGCGACTTACTTGTCTGATAAGTTCAATATACTGTGGATCATTTCAGGCAGAGCATCTCCATGGAAACAAGCAGGTGTCAGAGTCTTGAACGTTACAGTACACCATTAAGGAAATATCTAGAAACAAATGTCTATATATGGAGATGTAATTGCATACTAACTAGTCAAACCTTCTCAAATCTAAATTATTATTCAGAATTTTAGTTTTCACTTTTGTGTATTTGCTTAGCTTCCTAAAGGCTCAGATATCAACATATGGTATCAGATAGTAGCCAAAAAGTAATAAAAGTTTGTACTGAAAAGAGGTTATTGAGTGCGTTGAGATAAAAGTGGAAGGTTTTGGCTGGCTATATAGTGTACACAACTAGATATGGGGACCTTCATTGTTTTGCATTCTTGCTTTATGAAGGGAGGAAGAGATAGCGAGAATCTGTCTAGGATCAAGTTTACCAACTGTACAGATGTCAGCTTCTTAAAAAGTGAGATTGAGTTTGCGCTAAAATCAGTTATACCATAATCAGTGAGAATTCTGAGTCTAACTGCCATGCATTATTTTTGCATATCCACACAAGTAGTTTTGGCAACAGTTAATCGCTGTTTTATATCACTACGCCGAGTGCATCACTATAGCAACGGTTAAACAAATGAAATACTGTTAGGAGGGACTAGCTTCTACTAAAACAGAAATAACTAATGCTTTGAACATCCACAGACAGCTAAAAGTTCGTCAAAATTAAAAGTGAACTATTTTCAGTTGTTGTCCAGTATTTTGAAGCAACATTATAAGATTTGAGATTTGAGAATTGAAAATAGATACTCATTTGAAAAAGTGTCGATAAAATAGGACAAAACTGCACCTTTTCTGATTAGATGCAGAATGGTCTGGATCTATACCAGAACAGGCCTTGCATAGGACCACATGGTAATATTAAATTAAATAAAAAGTGTATTCACGACTGTGAGAGTACATAGACAAAATACAGCATGGTAATATAAAAGAAAGTAGTACAATTTAATGTTGAAAATCTATTGTCTAAATGAGTGTTTTTTATTATCATCATGGTAATTTTACTATCAACAACACTATTGTCCCTCCATAAAACCAAATGTATCACTTTTACCAACCCCAGATGTAACACAGTGATCAGTACCAGTATTGTATTCAAATTCAGCCTGATCAACACCACCTGCCCCATTTCCATAAAAAAAGAAAAAAAAAAAAAGAATCCTACCTAAAAGCCAGACCTCTTTAATAAAACTAATTTCCGAAACACTTAGAATAACCCCTTGGTTTGGGGTCTGCCTTTGATGTGTCCTGGTTTGACCTGGAGTGACTCAGGCTTTCCTTGGCTCAGTTCAGTTTTATTGGTATCTGTGTTCTTGTTGTACTGTCTCCTCTTCCTACAACTTCCCTCTGTCATTAACATCAGGAGCTCAGTTGAAATGCAGACAGAAGAGCAGCTTGTAATCAAAGTTAGTGACAAAGTTTTGAATTTCCCTAAATAATTATAAGTGACAAGTTATCCTCGCAACAAAAAACATTACAAAACACAGGCTCAAAGTACAATGTAATTACCTCTACTGTACAGATTTTAATACCACCCATTGCGTCCTTGGACAAGACACTGCACCCACCTCGACTACATGAAGGAGTGACTTGTGTGCCTCTGACAGTCTGGCCTAGGGCACCTATGACACACAAAAGAACTGAAAATTAATAATCAAATCCTTTATTTTAGTGAGATTTCTATGCTATTGAAATAATAATATAACATTATTAGACTTAAACAGTATTGATCTGCAAGGGAAATTATTTGGACACTGTAGCTCACACATCACAATATAATAAAATAGTTATATAATAAGTATTTTAACATCTGCAGTATTATAACTGCTTTTTGTAACCCAAAATATGCAAAAATAGGTCAAATCCTCCAGCTAAGGTAGTCCTGACCAAGTCTTGCTCAAGATCTGGAGGTAGGTCCCTGGGTGCTGTACTGCAGTCGCCCACTTTTCCTGACAGGTTGTCCCAGTGGCTTTGAAGGATAGGTCAAACGTAGAGACAAATTTTCCATTACAATTCAATCAATAATCTATATTTTGAACAGGTAAAAGTCTTCAAATTGCTTTGTCTGAAATGTTACACAGTATTAAACATATTCAGAAAAGTTACATAGTGCACCTTAAAGGAAATTACTACATTGTGTTAATCAATATTGACTATCAAATCTTTTACTGTACTAGTATATAAATGTAGTAGTGTAGTCATATAATAATAATAATAATAATAATAATAATAATAATAATGATAATAATAATAATAATAATAATAATAATAATAATAATAATAATAATAATAATACACTCTATATATGTTTGAATAAAAGATGAATTATGTAACTCTGGTGGATGGAGATCCGCCACAGCTTGTCTCCATGGAGATGTTATTGCTTTGCCTGGAATGTTCCACAATATGGCATTGCGCTGATCTATTTGTTCAGATACAAGAGTTTTTTATAGCTCAAAAATACTTGAAAAACACAGATTCTAAATGCAGTCATATTAGTAACACTAAAGACCAGTGGTAGGAGGAGACAGTGACCCTCAGTAACAGTATTTCACTTACATGCTGTTTCATTATATAGATATAACATATTCTAGTTTCTGTTAAAACTGTTAAAGACATCCACAAAACCACTCTTGTTCTGACCACACAAACGTAGACTGTTGTGAAACTGGACTCCTCGTGAGTGGGAGCGTGTCTGCTTCTGTAGTTCTCGATGTTTTTCACAGTTTTTCTTTTATACCTGGTTCTTCTATCACTCTGGGCCACTTCCCACCAGCTAATAAGAACTAAAGCTATTATTTACATAGACTCCCATATTGAGTTACTGGATTACTTTGTGTTGTATATAAACAGTCTACAAAAGCTTTGGGTGTGAATCAAATGAACTGCTGTGAAAGACTCATATGTTGTGTGAATTATGAGGCAGGAGCTAGGGCAGGGTCATGTTAAAATACAGTAGAGTCACGACACAAAATTTTCAAACTTGATTTCGATGCTAAGGAATAAAGAGCGGGTACAGTTCTATGGGGTATTAACTACTAACACATGATATATTTAGGAAACCTTGTTTCCTTTTATGGTTTTGGAAATGTTATATTCACTGAAAACAACGTATTCTGCTAATAAAACCACTGCACATCACATCAGGTATGTAGTGTATTGCTTTGTATCATGCTTTTGTATATTTGTGGAAGATTGCTGTGTGGGAGCATGGGTAACGTAGGCTTATTGTCTGAGCATTGAACAAAATTGTACAGCTAACCATAAGGAGAGTTTGAATAGGGCCCGGGAGAGATCTCTAGATTACTCAAACATCATGGACAGCATCTAAAACCTCTTCAGGCATGTTTTTGATGAGGGAACAATGTTATAACATGGTAGAAAGCTCAAAAAAGTCGATTTTGCATAACACCCCTACTCCCAATTAGACAAATGTATTCATGAAACAGTAAGACTCTATGTGATTAATTTTAGACATAAGGCTTCATTGAGTCACAGAGGTAGATACTAAAATGTCTCTCTCATTAGAGTAGATCATGTTGTGTTTGTAATTAAAACTCTGGCTAATCTTTTGAGTTATGCACTAACCCCCCAATTCCACAGCAACAGGCACTAGGACCAGAGCAATACAATCTCTTTCAGCAAACTGCAATATTTCTAAGACGATTATTATCCGTATTAACGATACAAAAACTTCAAACTTCATTTTGATACTAATAGACTTAATACTCAATACAGATTCCGATGCTACAAAAATACTCTTTCTTTAGACAGTAGAATGTGATTTTCAACATTAAATCATAGTACTTTCTTTCATGTCACCATGTGGTCTTATATCTGAATAATCCCTCAGTGGTCCAGGTAGGTTCCGTAGTGGTCCATGGGCGTGTACTAGTCTATGTGCTCTTATACTTGCTCTGATACAGCTCAAGATCATTCTAAAGACATTCAGAAAAGGTTCATTTTAGTATCATTACCTGCTCAAATGCTTATCTAGTTTCAATACTAGTTTTAGTATTGATTTGTATCCGATTTTAGATACTTTTCACAATCCTAGTCTCAACAAACATGGTATCTGATTTACCCCAAAAAGTGTCCAATTTGTGAACAGCTGATTTTAATTGGCTGCAGACATAACATTTTCCATTACACTCAAAACCGAAACGTATTTCCTATAGGGTTATTTTGCTCTTTTATTGTTCTGACCTAAATCTGCAATCTATTAATTACATCTAGCTAGCTTTGGTGCACAGATGTGAGTAAATACCCCATTAAATACCCTATTATAATGAAGGAAAAATATCTAAAATATCTCAACTAGCTCAGACCTGCCTAGATTCTGCAGATAGAATCATTTCATTATGAAAAAGCTTGTGTGGCCTTTGAATGCTCCAAGAAGAAACCTCAGTATATAATTGTATCTTATTCAAAGCATAGATCTTTATCGGAATAATGTATGGGGTAAAAATCATGTAGGTTTTGTTTAACAGTGTAGCTGTCGCATAGGAATAACATGCGTGTGGTTAGGTTTGATGTGGGCTTGTAAAATGCATTGTATAGTAAAAATCTTTGTGGTTTGTGGTCTGTCTTTGGATGTGAATGTAAAGATTGGCACACATTTCTTTTTTTGCAATTAAGGGAAAACAATTTGGTGAATAGTGTAAAGGAACAAACGCATATTTAGAACCTGTATAAAGGCTCCATATTACACAAAACTCACTCTTGTGAGCTTTAAGTCATGTTATAATGTTGCTACCTCATCAAAAACATACCCAGAGTTGTGTTTTGTTTCATTCACACATTTGAGTAAGCCTTTATTTTTAGTCTGTCTACATCTCCAAAGCTCAAAATGTTCTGTTCCATCTTGTGATGTCATGAAGGAGTAGTTTTCAATTCAACAACTACCTTTCACCTTTAGTTCTGTACAGACTGGTAATTCCAGGATGATTCTAGTGATGGTGTATGACGTTTAAAAACACAGTGGAGCACTTCCTGTATCACCACATGAAATCACAAGGTGGAACAGAGCATTTTGAGTGTTTTCTGTTTGAGAGAAGAGCTCAGCCTAAATGTTTGGTGTCAAACGTGTGTGAATGAAACAAAACATAACTCCAGGTATATTTGTGATGAGGAAACAACATTTTACCAGAGATATGGGCCCTTTAATGTTTGACAACCTTAAAGCACTATGTAACTTTTCTGGTGGAGGGTCTGCTGCCTGCTTGGCTCCATGGAGATGTTGTTTTTTCCTGGAATGCTACATGTAAAATTTCAGCTGGCACACAGTCATGTTTTTTTCAAGGTAGCAATAACAACACCTGCTGTAACTGAGTAACTGCAAAATAGATAAGTTTAATGCCATATTGTGAAACATCCAGGCATAGCAATTATAGATACATCCAGCCCTCACTAGAAAAGATACAGAGTACATCTTTAAAATATAATAGACATATAGTGTATAGTGTAAAATAATACTTAATAGTTGGCCAGTGATACCAAACATGAGACTAAAATATCCCAATTTAATTCAGTCCCTGTGTTCAGTGTAAAGACATCATGTGCCCCTCCTTCCTCTCTTCCCCTCATCTCTCTCTCTCCCCCTCTCTCTATCTCTCTCTCTCCTCTTTTCTTTCTCTCTTTCTCTGTCCCACATTCATGAGATGCTGTATCAGGACATGCCGTGCTATGCTGTTGTGTCTGCAGCCGAGATTCTGGGTAAATATTGAAGTTCGGTCGGAGTTCAGCCAAACAAATATGAACTCGCTGACTTTTGTATATAAACGTATGTATTGCCATAGCGACAAGCATATGATGCCACAATTCAAGAATACAAAGCAGGTCTGTGGAGAGGTGCTTACAGTAAAGATGTATGTCAAGCAAATCTAGTTTTACATCACAATTACAGATATTTTTGTATGCATGTTTCAAAGTTCATAAACTTATCTTTTTGCACAGTTCTTTAATCTTTAGACTTAGGATTTGGCTGACTAAAAAGGGGGTGTGACAAAAGCTCTCAAAACTATTACGTATCTCTGTATCTAACTCAAACTGCACTCACAAGACTACACCTGCACGAATTCATGCAAAAACAACTATTGATGCAGAGAAAGTATTAAGAAACAATGTATTTAAATAAAGAGAGATTCAACTTCTGAATCATGAGTTTAATCTGCCTTTTTGTACGTAAATACCAAAAAATATCAAATGTTCCTCTAACTAACTCACCAAGTTTTTCTTTCTGCTGTTGTTCCAAATCCTTTTACTCTAAATAAAATCATTAGCTGACTAATACAAATTTTCATTGGCCATTGACCAAGTAATCTGCAACACTAAATAACCAAAGGCCTACAGCCCTAATATCTACTGATACCGTTGCTCATGCTGGAGGTGTTCTATATGTATGTATATGGCAGAACGTTCAGATGTTACCATGATGACACAATGTACACATTAGCAAAAACTGACCAAAAAAGTTTAAGATTAAGTCTGAAAACTCAACTAGTGAAACTAGCACTAAAACTTGTGCTGTCAAAAATATCACATTATTAACGCCTTAATGCAAAACAATTTTAATGCCGTTAATTTTTTTTTGTTTTTTTTCGCGAGATTAACGCTCTTTGTGACCTAGTGAACTATTTTTTTCATAAGCTGTGGCCACTGCTAGTAATGTTAGAAAACTACAAGATCCAGCTGTAAACAGGAAGGAAAACAAGTCCTGGCTGGAGGAGGTGGGTCAAAAGATGGCACAACTTCAAGCCCTGCACGAGCTGATGCCACCTGCACGAAGAAAACATGAAACAAAGTCCGCTCCAAAACATACGGCGAATCCGTGCCCACCCCAGACAAGGACCGCGGACAGCGACAGAAGACCCGGAGCCTCTCTCCTCCAGCAGCCCCCACTGCCCCGCACCACCACCACATCCACAAACCCACGGAGGAGCGCGCACCGCAGCAGGACCCACATCGGTCCCACCACTCAATAAACACCCCATGCCGCTGGACCTACCCTCTACACCAAAAGGTGCGAACATGGGCCACAGAACTCCAGGCAACCGCGCCCGAGCACGACACGGCCCAAAAGTCCCAGAGCGAGTCTGCCCCTAGTACAGCAGGCGTTATGCAGACAAACACAGTAGCGCTAACTACAGATTACTGGATGTCCCTCAGTAATGAGAACTACCTCAGGGTCACAGCACATTTTTTCACCCTCAGTGGGAACTTCAGTCACTTTGACTGTTCTGAAGACAGAAGAGAAGCACTTCACTCACACTGATGCAGAGCACTTCATGAAAGTGGAACATGAGAGTGGAACATCCAACACAAAGTGTCTCACTGACAGTTGTTATGGTTTGCAATAAAAAAAACATTTACTCAAAGCAACGCCTATACAATTTTCTATGTTGATAAGAGTATTAAAATGATGATTCAAGGGACAAAAATGTGTTTAAATATTTTAATCAATTAACAGCACTAGAAAAAACACAAAGTGGATTTAAACAACACATTTTCAGGAGCCTGTGATCAATACGAGCGTTCATGGTCCTATTTAGGAGTTTGATTTTCAATAAAAAAGGTGAGAGTGACTGAAAAACTGTTGGTTAATGCAAGCTAACTTGACTGTAATGTTATTTAAGAAGGACTTGTTTAACAGCACTCATCATCTCACCTGTTGTATTTCAGTTGGTTCTTTCTGGTCAGATTGTGTTAAAACAAAGCTTAGATTAAAGTCCATCTTGAGTCATGAAGCTTCAGACAGTGCAGTGTCTACAGTTAGCATCACACCCTCAGGGAATATTAATGACATCAGCTGCAAAGAATCTATAGACACCAATAGTAATGTTCAGAATTGGGTTCATAGTGTTTTAGAACCACTTTCAGATGTGATTTGAGATTTTAATGTTTTTGCCAACCAGTAAATGTTGCTGGATACAATTCAAATGGCAGTGTTCTCTATTAAAACATAAGGAAGTGTACGTAAAGCTACACATGGAAACAATGCAACTTGGAAATAGATCATTCAGTTTTAAGATTTGAAGCAGAGATTTCAAACTTCAAATGATCCCACAGAGCCGTGGAAAAGCAAAAACAGAAAACATGCTTTTATTGTTCAAAAATATATAGATTTCATATGTGTGGCCTCTTTTGATGTAGTTTAAATGCAAATATTCTTCAGATGTACTACAGCTGCAAGAAGTGGATAGTCATGAGCTACATTTTGGTTTTGATTAAAGTAGCTGTTAAAATATTGCATATGTTGAACCATCCTTGTACTAAACAGAAAGTCCCTATACTATCTAGCAATTGATCCTGAGACATGTTATGTGAATTCAACTTTTATGAGCTTTTCAGCTTTTAAAGAGGGAATATTGTCTTTTTGGAGCTTTCTACCATGTTATAAGGTTGTTGCCTCATAAAAAAAAATGAATTTACAAATCATGATACAAAACAATACACTGCATCTTCACAAGCCTGATGTGCTCTGAAGGGGCAGTGACTTAGCACAGAGAGGGAAAATGTAATCTGTTTCAGCGTACTTCAAACTTTCACACCCAATTCATTGTTATATTATTTGGGTTTCAAGGACAAAACTGACCAAGACTAAATCTGGACTAAATCAGGTCTAAGGTTGATCCTGGTTTAGTCCTGAGTTGGAATTCTTTTGACTTAAAATGTTTTCCATTTTTTTTGCATTGAAGCCATTTTTTCAAATTCAAACTTTTGTCATTATTTCTTTATTAAATCCCGGCTTGCAGCTCATGTCATCAACATTCCCTGGGGGTGTGAAGCTAACTGAAGCACTACTATGTCTGAAGCTCTGTTACTCAAGTACAGGCGAGATGATTTGTGCAGTTAAACAAGTCTCAGGTGTTTGTGAATGTGTGTCTTGTGTCTCTGTGGTAACTGCCCAGCGTAATATCACTCCAAAGTACCGATATATTCACTAAAGACATAAATTAGTAGTAATTTAAAGTAAATTTGAGCTCTCCCTTTCTCTCTCCTCAAACCTGCAGCCCAGAGCGTATCCCGCAGCGGCACATATAGGTACTGAGTTTGGCACTGCACCCGCCCCCTCTCTGATCTCTGGCTCTGCTCTGTGCCAAGCAGTGATGTAGTGGACAGAGGCGAGTTTGGACCTGTGCAGCGTACAGCCGGGGCGGGTGGAGTCAGGCAGGGCAGGAGCATGGTGGGACCAACCGGGCAAAGGGCGACCTCTGTTGGAGAAATTAAACACCAAAATTAAAGGCACTGTGCTTGATTTTGCCATCTTAAAAACATGAAAAACGGAACTATTATTTTTAATTATTTGCAGTGGGGTTGTCAAAAGTATTGAAAATCAGATACTAATCAATACCAAAACTAATATCGAACCTAGATACTCATTTGAGCAGGTGTCAATACTTAGAAGTCAGAGTCACAGGACAGAAATGAACCTTTCCTGAACAGCTTTAGAATGATCTTGAACTGTTTCAGAACAAATATAATAGCACATAGACTAGTATATACCCACGGACCACTATAGAATCTACTGGACGACTGAAGGCTTACACAAATATAAGGCCACATGGTAATATAAAAGAAAGTACTACGATTTAGTGTTGAAAATCACATTCTATTGTCTAAAGAGTGTTTTTAATTATCATTGTGGTATTTGAATCACTATTGAGTATCGAGTCTATTCCTTAGTATCAAAATCAAGTTTGAAATTTTACTATCATGACAACACTAGACACTTGTTTGCAATAGCTTAATAGATGCTTTGAAAACCATTGGGTATCTCTTTTATGACCTGCTAGTGACTACATAACTAATAATAAACAATAAAGTACAAAGCAACAATTTGGGCTCTGCTATGTCACTGTTGGAAATCTTGTCAACTTTTGAGAAAAAGAAATCAAAGCAAACTAGATTGGGAAGAAAAAGCAACATTGCGGGTTTTTTCAATGGCACTTCTGG
Source organism: Taenioides sp. WSHXM2023 (assembly GCA_029959045.1). Taxonomy (NCBI): domain Eukaryota; kingdom Metazoa; phylum Chordata; class Actinopteri; order Gobiiformes; family Gobiidae; genus Taenioides; species Taenioides sp. WSHXM2023. The sequence goes on along the minus strand of CM057106.1, from coordinate 16,522,654 downwards.
CTCAGTGGTGAGTAGAGTAGCCAAAATGTATGAGTAATGTTACTTCAAAATAATATTATTCAAGTAGAAGTACAAAGTAGTGGTTCAAGAATTTAAAAAGTATTTGGGAGAGTATCTTAAAGAATAAATATCGGAACATAACATCTCATTTATAATAAGTCAGTGTAATTTGAAGGACAAAACATGATCTGGTATTTTCAAGAGTTACAAAATGACAAAAATGAGACAAAACTAAATCTGAAATCTGTGCAAGAAACACAAATGTTCAAATCATTTCATATTGTCACATCAAGCTTCTGTCACTTGTAAACTTACTCACAGTTGGAGGAGGAACCAAAACTTTTACTCAAGCAAAAGTACTGTTGCTTCACTAAAAATATTACTTAAGTGGCTAGAAAAGTACAATTTATTCAAAAAGTTACTCAAATAAACGTAACTTAGACCTAAACTTTGACTAGCTGAGCGCTCCCCACCTCTGCCTGTAGCTGGCTCTAGTTTTTCATGTGGTGTAAGCGATAGGGGGTCTTCCTTCAGAGGATAGCCTCCCGGTCCAAACGAACACATTGGCTGGATCTGAAGTCGAGGTAAAAATATTTGGTTTGGTGTCGATGCTCATCTTGAAGTGGTCAGGAGGAGTCCAGCCGTGATGAAAGGAAAGCCCTGAAGTGTCCTAAACTAGTTCAATATGTGAAGGATGCAGGTTGGACAATGTCTGTTTATGATCAAAGTGTGGGACTAAATGATGTTAGCAAATCTGCTGTATTGTAAGAGGTTTAAGATGGCATGTTTCAGTAATTTAGCGATCTCTCCCAGGCCCTACTCAAACCCTTACTTTTAGCTGTAAGATTCTGTGCAATACTCAGCCCACAAGTCTACGTCATCCATGCTCCCATACAACAATTCTCCATCGATATACAAAAGCATGATACAAAACACACTTCAACCTGTTGCGATGTGCAGTAGTTTTCATAAGCGGGATGCACGCTGATTGTGTTGTGACAGCGCTCTGTAGAGGGAGTGACGTAGCACAACAACACATGAATATTACGTCTTTAGCTTCCTGCCTTTTCCTAAGTGTGTGAACATGCTGTTTCTTGTCCTAATCTTTTTAATTACTTCAGATTTGTTTTTGTTGTGGTCAAATCCAGGTGCTTTTTAACTTGTTTTTGCATTGTCCAAACCACAGTGTCCTCCCCCTGTATGCCACAGCTGTATTTATGCATTTAGAAGCAATAATGTGTCTTATTTGTTGTTATATGAATGTAACGCGTGTTAGTTCTTCAGTGATGATCGGGTTTTGATGAGTGGGGAATTCCAGACTGCAGTTTTAATCCTACGGCTCACGCTTCCGTCACCACTCCCTCCTCCCGCTACCACTCCCTCCTCCTGCCCAGTTTAGCTGACATAAATTCACTCTTTTATTATAACCTCATTTCATCTATTTCTCCAGTGGTGTTAACAGTACCGAAAGTCTGATACTAATCGATACTAAAACTAGTATCGAAACTTACTAGATACTCATTTGAGCAGGTATCGATACTAAAAAAGGCTAATTCACAGGACAAAAAAGAACTTGTGTAAAGTTTGTACAGTACAGTCTCTGAATGGATGATTGAATATTTGAAGTAGCTGTAGTAGTAGACTTGTTATTAATTTGCATAGAATCTTCCACAGTATGACATTAAATATATCTGCCTTGCATTTATTTAATTACAGGTGTTTATAGCTCAAAAATGCCATGAAAAAATGGAATTCATACAATGTTCAGGCTTGCTTCTTCATAGATGTGAACAATGGAGACAAGTCTGACCAGTGACTTGTCTCCATTGTTATAACCAAGTTTATTTCTACTCTCTATACTGTGTGGAATATTCAAACAAAACAATAACATCGCCATAAAACAAGCAGAAAAGTTACACAGTGCACCTTTAATGTTGAAAATATAAAGAATTTGTGGGTTTTTTTTTATAATTGTGGTATCAGAATCGGTATTGAGTATCGAGATCGAGTTGGAAATTTTAGTAATGATTCATGACAGCACTATTACACCTCCAGTTGGTTAGTTTGGGATCAGTTAGGGCACGTCATATACCCTCCCTCCCCTTCTCCCTGTCTCTGTCTCTCCCTCAGTCCTACCCTCCTGTCCCTCCCCTCCCTCTCCCCCTCAGACCTGATTTTATGTCTGTCTGGTGGAAAAGTGGGCCGTAGGTGAGGAGAACAGCGACCGAGCCAGAGGAGCCCAGACCAGAAACACCAGAGGCACATTTCTCCAGCTCACTGACCTCTCTTAAGTGGATTACACGCCCAGCCGGTGCAGAGGAGAGAGGAGAGAGGCACTGACAGCTCTGTACTAACTCCACATCTGTGGGGCTAGAGGAGAAAATGAGTTAGAAGTGGTGTCACGATACAAAAATTTCAAACTTGATTTCAGTACTAAGGAATAGACTCGATACTGATTCCGATACCACAATGATAGTAAAAACACTCTTTATTTAGACAATAGAATGTCATTTTCAACATTAGCTCATAGTACTTTCTTTTATATTACTTTGTAGTCTTATATCTGTGTAATCCTTCAGTCGTCCAGGTAGGTTCCATAGTGGTCCATGGTGCTCTTATACTTGTTCTGATACAGCTCAAGATCATTCTAAAGCGATTCAGGAAAGGTTCATTTCTGTCCTGTGAATGTGACTTTTTTAGTTTCGATACGTGCTCAAATTAGACTATTTTGATACTAGTTTTAGTATCGATTAGTATCTGATTTTGATACTTCTGACAATCCTATTACATAGTGCAGCAACTTCAACCCTATAGGCCACTGTGCATTACAACTACTGTATACTGCAATAACAATAATGAGTGTGTGCGTGTGTTATTAATGGAGTGAATGAATAATGCACAAAATTATAAAGCGTAATTTTTCTAAGTATTAATATTCTGAAACTTTTTTTTATTAATTACTATTTCTATTAATTTCACTACTTATTATATTTTTTCTCTTTGGCAGACAACATGACTTTATAGTGGGTAAGACATTAACATGAAGATGGTGATGTTTAATAGATAAATAGATGGATATATATAGAGATAGAGGGGCTGCAGTTCTGGGCGTGGGAGAGAGTACTGCATTGAGTTGAAGCAGACCAGAATAATGTGCAGATCCACCACTTATAAAAACACAAGCATTAGCCTAGACATGTGTGATAGCCTAGCCATGTGCAGGCCTATTGACACCTGCAAAGAGGAATTACAAAATGTTACATAGTGCCCCTTTAAGTGCAATTACTTTCTCATTTGAAGAAATATTTATTAGTGAACCTGTGAAAGTTTGTACAGTAGTCTTTGAAAGGATGACTGAATATTAGAAGTAGTTGTAGTAGTACTAGTAGTAGTAGTAGTAGTAGCAGCAGCAGCAGTAGTCACATTCAATTAATTTTTCCTGAATAGCTTTAGAATGATCTTGACTACATAGACAGACTAGTATATGCACATGGACCACACGTGCATTGTCAGTTGGACAACTGAGATGTAAGACCACATGGTAGTATAAAAGAAAGTACAACAATTTAATGTTGAAAATCACATTCAAATAACATTGTCTAAATAGTGTTTTTTTGTATTATTATTGTCATATCAGAATCTGTATTCACCTCAAAGGCCTATCTTCTGTAGCAGAAAGTGCCATTGAAAATATGTTAAGGTGGATGTGTCTGTCTGTGGCCAAGACCTGGTTTATAACGGTCTATATACGTCCTCTTCACACAAAGGAATGTACCAAATGAAGTCTAGTATACACCTCTTTCTATTTATATGAGCAAAATCAGTCACCGTTTACCATCATGCCCAATTATAGGCCTGTCACAACAATTACCATATCAAGTTATCATTCAGTATATGATAGCAATAACAAACATTTTTGGACACTGTATTTATTGTCTGCATGTCGTCTTTGAACTTGTGGAGACCTGATTCGATCTGAGGTGTGGAGAGTCAAATTAGTAAGGCCCAAAGTTGTTTCATTTGGCTAATTATTTTCTGCAGTTCACGTTTTCAAAAATACTGTAACTTCAGATTTAAATCAGGTTTTGTATCTGTGGAAAAAAGTAGTTTCAGCATCATTGTTTATTGTGATGTTTTCGGTAGAAAATAGTGTTGTCAATAGGCCTACTATTATACTCTACTCACAAAACAAAATTTCTTTCTTAATACCTAGGAAGACTCGATACTCAATACTGATTTTGATACCACATTGATAATTAAGCACACTCTTTTCTTATAGCATGTGATTTTCAGCCTTAAATCATACTACTTTTTTATATTACTATGTGTTCTTATATCTGTGTAATCCCTCAGTGGTCCAGGTTGGTTTCTGAGCGTATACTAATCTACTGTATGTGCTCTTATACTTGTTCTGATACAGCTCAAGATCATTCTGAATATTCAGAAAATATTAATTTCTGCCCTGTGAATGTGACTTTGTAGTATCGATAGTTGCTCAAATGAGTATCTAGTTTCAATACTAGTTTTAGTATTGATTAGCATATGATTTTAGATCATTTAAACAACCCTGGTAGAGAAATATATCCAACTTCAAAAACATTTATTGTGACAGACCTCCCAGAGTTCATTGTTGCCTGGTTTAACCGAGAATCCACATCAGAAAATACACGGCATCTTTTATAAACTAGTGAGCTTATTTAGACAATGAAAAATCGTTGAAAAGTGGAAAATGTTGAGGAAATGTCATGTTTACTTTGCCCACAAGATGGCAGCACAGACACAAACGACAGTTAGCAACAATTAGCAAATCTCTACAAGCGTTAGCACTTTTTTATTTTTCCAGGTGAGCAAATAACTATTCTATATTTTCAATCATTTTGTGCACATTTAGTTATTATTAATTTAACTGCTAAAATCTGATAATGCTACTCCTACATTAAGCATGCCTATCTAATGTTCCATGCTGTGTGGATTATCAAAGGCGAGCTAATTTAGTAAAAGACCAGTTAACATGTAAATACGGTGGTATTTTTAAATATTTTTTTTAATCACATAAAGTCATATAAAAATACTAATTTAACCATTCAACCATTTAATTATATTTTATGATTTTAATTCTAGTTTTAATTGAAAATCTGGTTGGTTTTGGCTGTGTCTCTGTTGGCGAACATGCTACTCCCTTTCTTCCATCCACTTGTTGCTTAGAATGCGTGGTAGGAAATTGTCTAGCCTTTACAGAGTCAGCTTGCCTGGAAAAATCCAGACTCATCGCTGTACCAGCGGCTGAGTCTGGTCACTGGTGGTCCAGCAAATTTTCCTTGGCGGGCAACAATGACCAAACAGACAGCAAAATAAACCAATCAGAGAAGAACTAACGGGCAGCGAAGTGAACCAATCAGAGAAGGGCGGATGTGACGTCGGCAACGCGACACGAAAATCTACAGTGGGAAAGTAAATAAACAGTAGCAAAGAACGGGGAGCTAATTCAACATGGCTAGCGTTACAGAGATCGTTGTAAATGACGTGTGTCGTTGTTGCGGTAAAAACATGAGACGTGGTGTAACTGGAAACTTTTATAAGTCACGAAGCTCACCGTTGTTGCAACGACTTGTGAACTTGGGTCTTGCATTAAGACTTGAGTTAAATAGATCGATTAGAGTGTGCAAGCCTTGTGTAAGCCTTGTCGGGCGCTTGGAATGGGACCTAACCATTTTTCGCAAATGGCAACAAGACGTGGAAACTCTCACTACTGAAACAATAACAGAGGATTCATCTGGACCTGGTGACAAACGAAAACGCTCAACTCCTTCTAAAACTCTAAGAGCACTGAAGAAGATCCGGCGTAGTCCTCCCCCCACTCAGTCCGCAACAAGGCGAAGCATCACACAGGTAAGCGTGCTATTGTTAAACGCTTTACTGAGTGCTAAGTCTGTAGGCTATAACTAAGTAAACATTAGAGACACGGAAGAACCCAATTCACTAATGTGTTACTTCTTACGGATCAAGGCATTTGTCACTCTGTAGAATTAAAGTAATTAACCTATAAAACTACGTTGTGCTTTTTTAAATGCCCGTTCGTTTACAAGTTGACACATACATTGCTGTTAATGGATGTGTTATAACATATTCCCGATCTATTTGCACAGTAATAAAGAGAAAATTAGGATGATATGGGTATTGACTGAGTTGAAAGATGTATCTTCTCCCCCACTATCCACAGCCTTGATGGATCAGTAAATGGTCTTTTTAACAAATGGTTATTAATTGTAAGTCAAATCCTATATTCTTTAACATTTATGAACATTGTGTCTTCTATTTCACAGGTCATTACTGAGAACACAAGCAAAACTGTTGTCAAGGTTTCCTCTCCGTCTGAAGCTGGGATCATTCAGAACATAACTAATAAAAAGTTGAAAACTGCAGCCAACTTGATTTCAGCTCATAAAGAACTTAAAGTTAAAATCAAAGATTCACCTGGTGTGGAAAACTACACCAGAGGATCTCCTTGTGGACCTTGAAAACATGTCTCATTTTTTGCTGTCCGTTTTCCAATCAGTCAACAGCAAAAGTCTACCAGCTGCTTGCACTGCACTTTGTATAGCACTACGAGGGAGAGAGCCTCGGATGTCAGCCTTTGCTTATTATCTAAATAGTATACTGCAGCATGGAGGCACTAAAAAGGCTGCCTTTAAGAGGTTAAGCAAAATGGCCATCAAAACATCATACCAGCATGCAATCGGCAAACAAAAGGAGTTAGTAGCCATGTGTGGAGAGAGACTACAGGAGCTCCAAGTCTCCACTGAACTTTACCTGACCTCTGGGGCAGGAGGACTCTCTGAGGACATGGCAAGTGTGAATGAAGGTGAGATACTATTTCACTAAAATATGACAAAAAACTAAAACAAATACTGCTTTATTATTTGTATGTGAATGAATTTGTAATTTGCTTGATCATACTTTATTCTACAGATGACAATCCTGAAATCAGAGACTCCTTCATCTTCAGCCCATTTGCTGTGTCAGAAGCTGCAGATGTGAATGTTCCACATGCTACCACACAGCTTCAGGCGCCATCCACATACTCCATGATATTTTATAATATGGACTTCTTCATGAAGGCACACCAGCAGTCCTCACTGATAAACAATAAATCCCTTCACTGAATTCATCATATTGCTGTAGAAGATCATGTCGAAACAAACCACCTCAGTAATGTAAGGCCACATGTTGACAGTGGTATATATGATCTTGAGGTTTTCAAGCATCTTTCCAAGGTTGTGGTATATTACATTCCACATGAGTATTCTGAGTAAATGTTGCTATGCTCCACAGACGTATGTACACATTTACCACACAGTTTTACAGCAGCAACATGTAATTCATGCATTGAATGTGTTGCAGTGACAATAATTATTTACTTTGATTACAGTACCTCCTTGGTGTGCTATTTAATAAAAATCTGTAAAAGGCATTTCTCAAAACACTGTTTATTTTTAGTGTCATACAAACAAATACAATTAGTTCAAAGCCAATCCCAGTACAAGGTGTTTTGCTGGTGTACAATTGTTATGTGTCCAAAACTAATCTGTTCTGAAATTGCTCCAAGAGGTTCTGTAAGAGCAACTTGTTTTCATATGTCACCTCTCTTCTGACAAGATGCGCAGAAACACCACTTTGAGGCAGTTCATACACTGGGGTGGTCTCCTGACAACCTGGGTGACATTGGCATACTGTGTGACAGTAGGTGCAACACAGATGACCTGGTATAATTGCTGTGGTATACTCAAGTCAAAATGACTGTACAAAGCCGTTTTGTATTTAGCAGCTCCTTGACTACCTGATCTGCCTTTGTGTGCTGTTTGATGCGATAAAAAACTGCATGTGTTTACCATCTCTGCCTGCCCTACCCATCTCCTGCACAATGGCTTGCACATCCTCTGGAACATCGTACATAACAACATGAAATATGTTTGGAGATATGTCTTTGACTTCCTGTACTATCCAGTCCATACAGTCCAGCTGAGGTCCTGATACAGGAATCTGTCCAAGTCTGATGTTGGTCCGGTTTGGGCTTTCAGTCACAGTGACCGCCTTTTCCAGATGAAGCGGCCTCATCACTCTGTCTCTTGACTGGACATCAGCAGAGGCAGTTAGGGCCATTATACAGATACCTGTGAGACAACACAAACAAAAACATCAAAACAAAACATTATAGGTTCTGAAAGAGTAAAAAATTAATTGAATACCAACCTGCTTTGCCTGGAATTTGCCTACTCTCGCAAAGCACTCCCTGAAGGCACTTTTTCCTTTGTCAGCCAGTCCACTGGTAGGAAAAAAGTAAAAAAAAAAAAGAAAAAGAAAAAAACATGAGTACAACAGATCTGCATAGTAAATGAATTGTAGCCAAGCAGCGATACACTCAACATAACTTTATTACATTACATAACTCATCAACTTGTAGCTTCTGCGCTCATGTGGTCCACGGAAAATGTTTTTTTCCTGAGTTGACAGCAGTGTGTTTACGTCACACAGTATATGGAGAATCATTTGTTTTTTATCTTAATCACTTTGACTAAACGCTACTACATTTACGGGTTTAATGACAGTTACCCAATGCCCATATCATAAGAGCAACAGATCTGCGCAAGACCCACACTACTGTATAAACATAATGAAGCTAATTACCGATATAGCTCTTTATGTTAAGTAGCTCACGTTAAAATAAACAAATAACGTTTAGCTTTTGAAGAGGCTAACAACAATGCTGTATGCAGCTGTTAACGATATGTAGCTCATGTTTAAGTAAACAAATAAGGTTTAGCTTTTGAGGCTAACAACAAAACATATGGGGTTATTGTTGTATGTTAAGCACTTTGGTCAACTATGGGTGTTTTTAAATGTGCTATACAAATACATTAAGACACCCGGTGACGTCTAAATCCCGACTTTCTGAGATAAAAGCACGCGAATGCAAACGAGCCATAAGCTAACCCAAACTTATCATCTCAGAAACGAGAGCACCACATGAACGCAGTTAGTTACGCTGTATAACAAAGTAATACCTTACCTTTGTATGTGAGATGAACCTCATCCACCACAATTCCAACAAGCTCCTTGATGTTACACAGCAAGCGCCTCCATTTGTCATTTAACAGCCCAACAGTAACTCCGCTTTTCCGCTGAAAATCTTCACATCGCTACTGACTCCAATCTGCGTGGCGATAACTCCAAGCTTAGAGGACTCTGTTACCTGCTGCTCCATGAGTGCAGAGGAGACACGGCGACTACAACGAATACAACAAATGGAGCCGTTTGATAGATTAAGCTTTTCCCAAAGCCGGTAGGAAGCAATGCGAAAACATCTTTAAAAAAAAAAAAAAAAAAAAAAAGAAAGAAAAGCCTCTAGAGCTGTCAGCTGCTGTGGTTTTAATGACTCTATGCGTTTTTGGTCATTTAAGACCATTAAAGATTTGAAAGCTGAACGAAAGAAACTTTCAGCTCTCCAGTGCGCCATCTTGATTCAAAACTGAGGGGAACTTCCGCCGCCTAAGAGTGACGTTGCCGGCAAAGGATGCGTCACTTCAATGAACGAATCAGATTGCACGACCATGTCGAACCGGGCATTTCAAGCGGGGCGGAGGACATGGGGACCAGACGGATATGGAGCTGTATTACAAATACAGGGAGATATCCTTCTGGATTTCCAGGCAAAGAGTCAGCAGTCCTGGGAAAAGTTAATCAGCAGCTTGGCACTCCCTTCACCTCCCTCTAAAAATACTACAATAATAACAATATTCACTTTTAACTGGAGAAGTAGGAACTGTATTTCCAATGACAGAAAACATGGCAGTTTTTTGTAATTTAGCATCCCTACCTTGTTTGATGCTGACTTGTTTTGTTTAGAGCTGCAATGATCTTTCACTGTCAAAGAAAGTCAAAGAAAGTCACGTGACAGCATTGCTTTTACTTGTGTGTGGGCGCGCTCTAGTGGCTGCATAGAGAACTGCATTGCAATTTCCAATCCACTACACTTTTTCACTTGGTATCTTTATTTTAAAATATCTAATAATACACACACACACACGAAAGAAATGTCTGTTACTTGCCATTGTAATTTATCTTTCAATTAATGTAAATATGTTTTTTGTTTCTGTCTTACAGGCTTGTAATGGATGTGTGGGATCCAAATGTGACTGCAGTGGAGTGAAAGGAGCCAAGGTACAGACAAATTGACTGAAATGATTTTAAAATGTGCCCTTGTTTTGCAAAAAGTCAATGATATGACTAATGTTTATTGTTTTTTACACAACAAGCATCAGAAAAGGGAATTAGAAAGTTTAGAACATAAATAATTTTCATACTGTATACAGTGCATCCGGAAAGTATTCACAGCGCTTCCTTTTCCCCACATTTTGTCATGTTACAGCCTCATTCCAAATTGTATTAAATTCATCTCTTACCTCAAAATTCTACACACAATACCCCATTATGACAATGTGAAAAAAGTTTTTGAATTTATTAAAAATAGAAAACTAAGAAATCACATTTACATAAGTATTCACAGCCTTTGCCATGAAGCTCAAAATTGAGCTCAGATGAAGTCAAAGGAATTGTCTGTAGACCTGAGAGACAGGATTGTCTTGAGGCACAAATCTGGGGAAGGATACAGAACAATTTCTGCTGCTTTGAAGGTCCCAATGAGCACAGTGGCCTCCATTATTCGTAAATGAAAGACGTTTGGAACCACCAGGACTCTTCCTAGAGCTGGCCGGCCGTCTAAACTGAGCGATCGGGGGGAGAAAGGCCTTAGTCAGGGAGGTGACCAAGAACCCGATGGTCACTCTGTCAGAGCTCCAGCGTTCCTCTGTGGAGAGAGGACAGCCTTCCAGAAGGACAACCATCTCTGCAGCAATCCACCAATCAGGCCTGTATGGTAGAGTGGCCAGACGAAAGCCACTCCTTAGTAAAAGGAACATGGCAGCCCGTCTGGAATTTGCTAAAAGGCACCTGAATGACTCTCAGACCATGAGAAACAAAATTCTCTGGTCTGATGAGACAAAGATTGAACTCTTTGGTGTGAATGCCAGGCGTCATGTTTGGAGGAAACCAGGCGCCACTCATCACCAGGCCAATACCATCCCTACAGTGAAGCATGGTGGTGGCAGCATCATGCTATGGGCATGTTTTTCAGCAGCAGGAACTGGCAGACTAGTCAGGATAGAAGGAAAAATGAATGCAGCAGTATACAGAGATATCCTGGATGAAAACCTGCTCCAGAGCGCTGTTGACCTCAGACTGGGGCGAAGGTTCATTTTTCAGCAGGACAACGACCCAAAGCACACAGCCAAGATCTCAAAGGATTGGCTTCAGAACCACTCTGTGAATGTCCTGGAGTGGCCCAGCCAGAGTCCAGACTTGAATCCGATTGAACATCTCTGGAGAGACCTGAAAATGGCTGTGCACAGACGTCTCCCATCCAACCTGATGGAGCTTGAGAATTACTGCAAAGAAGAATGGGCAAAACTGCCTAAAGATTGGTGTGCTAAGCTTGTGGCGTCATATTCAAAAAGACTTGAGGCTGTAATTGCTGCCAAAGGTGGATCAACAAAGTATTAAGCAAAGGCTGTGAATACTTACGTAAATGTGATTTATTAGTTTTCTATTTTTAATCAATTCAAAACATGTCAAAACTTTTTTCACATTGTCATAATGGGGTATTGTGTGTAGAATTTTGAGGTAAGAGATGAATTTAATACAATTTGGAATGAGGCTGTAACATGACAAAATGTGGGGAAAAAGGAAGCGCTGTGAATACTTTCCAGATGCACTAGAAGTTGCATAGAAGTCATAGAAGTTGCAGTTGCATACTTGTAGATACTCACATAGGAGTAAAAGTGTATTGTTTGAAAAGTACAATTTTCTCAAATAAGTTACTCCACTAAATGTAAAAGTTAGAAAATTTTACCAAAAATAATGACCCCCTTTGATTTGTACCCTGGTTTGCACTTCTTTGCACTGGCATTTCTTGACCCCTGTGAAGTGGAAACCATTTCAGGAGACTTTATCATGATGCTCACTGAGAGAAGAACACAGGTTTGCAGTACAGTCCCTGACAAAAGTCTTGTTGCTTATCCATTTTGTAGAAACAAAAGCTTATAACCTGACTTTAAATTAATCGATTGGTTTTAGAAATGTCTCATATGAAAGCTAAAACCCTCCCAAATTATGCTCAATATACTAAAATAAATTTGCTTCACTGAAGAAAGATTGATCATTTAATGAACACAGAAAGGTCAGATTTTGGCAAGACAAAAGTCTTGTCGCCTACAGAAAACTGAACAAATAATTTACTTCAAATACAAAAATATGTTGCATAACGTCAGTGAATTAAGTAGTGGTGCTGTGAGATCCATATTTAATATCTTGTATGACTTCCATGAGCTTGAAGGACTGCATCCATGCGGTTCGACAATGATTCATACAATTTGTTGATGAAGTCATCAGGAATAGCAAAGAAAGCAGTCTTACATGCCTCCCAGAGTTCATCAAGATTCTTTGGTTTTGCCTTCCATGCTTCCTCTTTCATTCTACCCCAGACATGCTCAATGATGTTCATGTCTGGTGACTGGGCTGGCCAGTCCTGGAGCGCCTTGATCTTCTTCACCTTGAGGAACTTTGATGTAGAGATAGAAGTATGCGATGGAGCACCATCCTGCTGCAAAATTTGACCCCTTTTATGGTTGGGAATATAAGAGGTAGCTAATACTTCTTGATATTTTAGGCTATTGATATTGCCTTCCACCCTGCAAATGTCTCGCACACCCCCATACTGGATGTAACCCCAGACCATGATTTTTCCGCCACCAAACTTAACTGTTTTCTGGGTGAATCTTGGATCCATGCGGGCTCCAGTAGGTCTCCTGTAATATTTGCGGCGGCTGTGATGTAATTCAACCGAAGATTCATCTGAGAAATCCACCTTCTGCCACTTTTCCAGTGTCCATCCTTTTAGCAGGCTGTGGGCCTTGGCAAATGCCACACGGTTTTTTAATTGCCTTTTGTTTAGTGCTGGTTTCTGTGCACTGATTCGACCATGGAGGCCATTTCGAGACAGAATTCTACAAACTGTTCTGGTTGACACAGGGACTTGAGGTGGCCAGGCCTGGTGGAGCTCTGCTGCAGTGGAAAAGGGGCTGGCCTTGGATTTTCGAATCAACAAACGGTCCTCCCGAGCAGCTGTCTTGCGGGGTCTGCCGGACCTGGGCTTGTCAAAAACATCTCCAGTCTTTTCAGATCTTTTTCTTATTCTTTGTACTTGACGCTGAGACACATTGAAGGTGTCAGCCACCTCAGCAGTGGATCTGGTCTTCAGCCTCTTGATAATTAACGCTTTGGTCTCAGGGTGGATCTTAGGCATGTTGTCAGAGGTCAAGTTGCAGTTGATGTGAAGGTCTGGTGTGCTGGGGTTCTTTTTATACACACCCACTAATTGATTGATCAGTAACTGATCACAGGTGAGGCTGTAATCTAGGATTGGGTGCATCATATGACAAGGCGACAAGACTTTTGTCTTGCCAAAATCTGACCTTTCTGTGTTCATTAAATGATCAATCTTTCTTCAGTGAAGCAAATTTATTTTAGTATATTGAGCATAATTTGGGAGGGTTTTAGCTTTCATATGAGACATTTCTAAAACCAATCGATTAATTTAAAGTCAGGTTATAAGCTTTTGTTTCTACAAAATGGATAAGCGACAAGACTTTTGTCAGGGACTGTACTATCAACCAAGAAAAGGGTGGATACTTTGAGCATTTGAGTATAAAATATAAAAAATATTTAGTTGAGTTATTCTACGCTTATTCTTTGCTAAAAAAAAATAATAAAATAAAGTCTCTCAACCTTGCTGTTATGTTATAAACATTTGTAATAATTGTTTTCAGGGTGAGAGGGGCTTCCCAGGTCTGACCGGGCAGCCAGGAGTCCCGGGTTTCCCAGGGCCAGAGGGACCCATTGGGCCCAGAGGAGAGAAGGTCAGTATGGATTTTATTTTTATTTATGTATTCAGAATAATAATAAATACAATAACTGGAGAACTGCCAAAGGTACCAAACTACTGTACAAAGTTGTCATCATTGCCACAAATTGCATTTTCAACAATAACAGTCTATAAAAGGTCTATCCATACATGTAACTACTTGGGTTTGTAATGCTTATACATTCTTATATGATATTTCATACTTGTCCTGGTTTGGTCCTTATTTGAACCCAGTTTTGTTGTAATGTGTAGTGGTCAGGTTCTGTTCAAGTCCAGGTTTAGTTCTGGTCCAGTCCCAGTTCAGTTCTGGTCTAGTCCATATTCAGTTCTGGGTTCAGTCCAGGTTTAGTAGTAATTTTGATTTTGTGTGTATGCAAATGTGAATGCTGCTTTAATCTCAGTTATATAAAACTCAGAGAAATCTGTGAAATAAACATATCAATTTAAATTATTGTGTAGTCTTTATACCAGTAAACACAAAATTACACATTTGTTGTCACTGTGGCTAAAATGAATATTCATAAATACCTTTTTAATCTTTTATTGTTTGTTTTTTTTCAGGGCAGCGATGGTCCTCAGGGGCTGTCTGGGCCAAAGGGAATTCGAGTAAGTCAACTTCACTCATTCAGCTCTTAGTCTGCCTGTATTAGTGTTACTGTATCTATTAACATTTGGGGCAACAGTAGCTTAGTGGTTAGAGACGTGGGGCCCCCACCTGAAGGTCATAGGATTGATTCCCACTTGGGTTAAGTTCTGTATACATCTGTGTTAAAAAGTAAATATGTGAACTGGCTTTTCTAGACTTTTCTATTACTTTTTACTTACTTGTGTCTCATATTTATTTTTCCCTCACTGTAGTCATTACTAATTTTAAGACATGTAATTTTGAAGCACTTATAAAATCAGAATAAATAAAAAATATCAATAATTCAGTCCTACCACTACTAAACCTTTAATTTTACTGTAGCCTGTAGCCCAGTCCAGAACTGTCTTTTGTACCCCAGTTGTAATATCTTCTCCAGTCACCAGATGTCACTATTGTCTATGGCCCTTAATCTTTATTCATAGATTCAGTATTTAACTTTTGTTTCCTCTTCTCACAGGGGCCTGCTGGTTTGCCAGGTTTCCCAGGCACACCAGGACTTCCAGTAAGATTTTCATTTTTTACAGTTTAGCTCTAAAATCTCTGTCATCCAAATTGTTCAGTTATACAGTCTATGGTCAAAGCTCGCTCCTGATCATGATTCTTGAATTTGTTTAGGGTTTGCCAGGACAAGATGGACCACCAGGACCAAGGGGAGTGCCCGGCTGCAATGGAACAAAGGTGCGTTTACAAAAATAGGGGTTTAATAGGCTGTGTTCATGTGACATCACAACATTCAAGAATTCCTATAGTTTCACATTGGAGGACAATATTAGGGAATAAGCTTAAACTGTATATTTAAATGGACACGGCTAATCCGCTAGTCACTGCGTTTCAAATAGGAAGTGAGCATGGGCACGCTTCCGGCTCCATCGACTCCAGTTTACTTTCTATTGAAAAAACATGGCCCCTCTCTCTGTAACTGCTGCTGTGAGCCTCGTCATTTTGGTTTTAAAATGTTCTTATTAATTTACCCTATTTTGTCCCTAAATCAAGATATAAATTATACTTTCCCCAAGGTCAGTCCTGCGTACAGGCAGGAAGGGATGTTACCTTCAGCAGCCTCAGACAGTGGGCAGAATTCCAGAGCTCCAGAGCTTCATTTGACTGGAGCCAAATGTTATGGGTGACGTCACACTCCCTGAGTCCCCTTCACATTTGAATCTGTTTTTCCTGTTTTCAGGGTGAGAGGGGTTACCCTGGATCTGGAGGTATTCCCGGAGCTCCTGGACTTCAGGTACAATTGTGGTGGTGCTGTTGTTTGATGTAGTTTCCACATTCTTTGGATGTTTCTCTAAAATCATGGCATTTTTGTTTTTTATTTTTAGGGACCTCCTGGTCTACCTGGATCTAAGGTGAGTGATAATGTGTTAAATAAAATATAATATGTTTAAAGGGCCCATATTAAGGTATTTTCTGATCTCTGTTATAATGTTGTTTTATGTGTAGGGAGACCCAGGTGATGTGATCTCGACCAATCGCTTCGGAGAGAAAGGATCTGTGGGTCTGCCTGGTTTACCTGGACTTCCTGTAAGTAACACAAATATAATGTAAAAATATAATATCTTCAGTCATGTTCTGAATTGGCACTATATCCATGTTTAATCACTTTATTTAGAGTGTCAGGATTTATACAGGACTTGTTTGTTAGTGAGTGTGTTAGTGAGATTTGGTATTTTTTTGGTATTTATTTTGTAAATTGTTTACACAGTTTAATCTGTCTTTATATAGTGCTTTGTCTTGTCAGTACAATTTGGGTCAGATACACAGAGACAGAGTAATAGTTTTGAGAGCTTTTGCCACGCCCCCTTTTTAGTCGAATAATCAGTCGGCCGGACATGTCTTTAGATGACCAGGAATTTCATTAGTCGAAAATGAAAGACTAAAGAAGCACTATTTCCATACTTAGTACCACTGGCATTCATTTTACAATATATATGTGGCTCCTATGATTCATGCTAGTGCTAATGGCCAAGTTCAGTTTACATTTTACACCTAGATATGTTATATCATTTTGATTATTATTTGCTGTCAAAAAAATAAAACAATACTGTCTTATTTCAATAAAAAAAAGAAAACAGAAAAGAAAAAAAAAGCCTTCAAGTCTGTTCCTTGACAGTGTATTCTTGTAAGGGACCTGCAGGGGGAGCTCTATTGCCGAAAGTTACTTAGTTGTGATATTAACTGGTTGCAGTTCCTTGTTTACTGGCACCTTTTTCAGAACTTTTCAGCATTCAGAACTTAACATATTTTTTTTTGTTAATATTTATTATGGGGACTTTTTCCTTTCACTTGTTCTTTCACTATTTTTTTTTTTTTTTTTTTTGTAGTGTGACAAGATTTTGAACTGCAGAGGGTTGAATAAATATCATCTACGACTCATTATAGATAAAAACTTACTACAAACTTTTCATTTTGCCATTTATTATTTTATTCTTGCCATTATTTCTTATTATAGTTCAAGTTTTTTTGTTGTTTTTTTTTGGTTCAAATAATATTCTACATTTTCAATATTTTTAATCCTGCTAGAGAGTTATTGTGTCAGTGGAATATTTTAGTTTATAATTTAGTTTACATTATCATTTATTGTCTATAGTTTCTTAAAGGTGGGGGTCCATCACCTGCTTGTTTCTATGGATATGTCATTGCTCTGCCTGGAATGTTCCACATTATGACATGAACAGCTCTACCTTATATTTATTAGATTACATGTGGTTTTATAGCTCAAAAATACCTAGAAAAACAGGCATTCTGTGCGCGAGGTCGCCTCTCCACAGATCTGACCTGTAACTTGGTCTCGTTTGGTCTCCATGAAGACAGAAAGGTTTATTACCAAACTGTGAACATTCCAGACAAAGCAAGAACACCTCCATGGAGAAAAGTGTTTGACGGACCCTCCACCAGAAAAGTTACACAATGCACCTTTAAGCAATACATCTTCACTTCAAATGTGTTCTCATGTTATCCTCTTTCTGTGTTTTTAGGGAAATCCTGGGGCTCCCGGTTTGCCAGGTCCCAGTGGCCCACAGGGACCGAGGGGATATGATGTAAATAATTTTATATTTTGTCTTTACACCAGCTCTGTTTAAGTTTAATTCATGCAAATTTGGGACATCAATGGATCAGATATAAACAAGTATCAACAAATTAAACTAAACTTGTTGATAATATCGTTAGAGATTTTATATTTACTTTATGTTCATTTGTGATATTTTTAACTGGTTGTTTCTGTGTGTTTTAGGGTGCTCCTGGTCCTCCCGGTGCTCCAGGACCAAAAGTGAGTACATATTGATTCATATTTATTTTTATTTGTATTACTTAGAGGTGCTGTACCTGATTTTCATTGTCTCAAAATGTGAAAAACAGAACTAGTTCATTGTAAACAGTTTGCAGTGATCCAAAGTTATTCCTCACTTACCTATTACATTCTGAGCATCATAATCATTCACCTTGATGAGTTTATAAGAGCTTTTCATAACTTTCAGAAACCAGAGTGGAGTTTTGTGAGCTAACAAGTACTAGCATGTTAACACGATAATTAAACAGTTTATAATTAGATGCAGACAGTACACAGTGGACTTATTTGTCCTCCAGAGCTGCTTATACAATATATCTGTAGTGGGAAAAGACAGTTTTTGGAAAAAAAATCAGGTACAGGCCCTTTAATAAAACTACATGAATGTTTTTTTAATTTTATAGCGATGTCTATATATGACATCATTATATCAACCAGCTTTATCCTGTGTCTGCTGTTTTTAAATATTAAATTAAAGTCACAAATAAAAAAGTGGGGTTAATGAAATTGTAATGTGTTGTATCATTTGGTTATATGTGGTTAGTAATAATTTTCTTCCACAGGGAAACATGGGACTGAACTTCCAAGGACCTAAAGGTGAAAAGGTAAGATTAGCGTATGTTAGTTTTGCCACAATACTAAAATTTCAAACTCAATTTCGATATGTTAAAATATGTTTGTTTGTGTTCAGGGTGACCCCGGTTTACCTGGACCTCCCGGGCCTCCTGGACAGGTCGGGGAGCAGAAAAGACCAACCGACGCCGAGATCGTCAGAGGAGATAAGGTATATTATAGAAGATGTGGCAATTCCCCAAAAAATCCCATTAAAAGTCAACCTGGTGAGCTAAATCTGTGATGTGTTAGCAATTAATACCTCATAGAAGCCCCACAAAACATATGGTTGGTTGTGCATAGGTTGTGCATAAACATTTTAAATTAAATTGCAAATAATAATGTTATATGACCTTTTATGTCTTTTGAAATGTGCACATAACTGCTGTGTTTAATTCCACCAGCAGAGGGAACTGTTGGAAGATTAAAATTCACCACCCAGTGATATACACTCTCCACCACCAGAGGGCACTGCAGCCCTTAAAGCAGGAAACAATAATCACCAATCAAATTTATCCAGAGAATCATGCTTTAGTGTTTTATTTTTAATCATGAATTTACATCTCAGGCAAAACCAATTTTATAATGTTTAAATAATTTTCAAAATAATATTGCACTAGGTAGGTATCACAGTATTTCAGTCAATATGATAAACAAACAAATGAAACCTATTTCTATTTTCACTGAGTGTTTTTGTTTTTTTAGGGAGACCAAGGACCCCCAGGCCCTCCCGGTGATCCAGGCTACCCCGGGGCCCCTGTAAGTCCAGTTGTACTTTAGAACTGTATTCCTTTTCATTTTTTTAGTAGATTAACCGGTTAATGTTTTCTTAGTCTACCAAAACTTATATTAGTCAACTAGTAATTTGATTTAGATTATAAGGGTTTATGTGGGACAACAGCAGAAAGGAGAAGTTGATGAGTGAGTGAGTTAGCTGAAGATTTGGTATTTTTGGGTATTTCTATGTAAAACGGCAGATTAAACTCATGATTCACAAGTTTAATCTGTCTTTATATAAATACATTGTACACACATTCCAAGTACTTTCTTCTGCATAAATAGTTGTTTTTGCAGGTGTTGTCTTGTGAGTGCAGTTTAGGTCAGATACAGAGATACGTAATAGTTTTAAGAGCTTTTGCCACGCCCCCGTTTTAGTCAACTAATTGTTCTACATGTCTTTAGTCAGCTAAGAATTTGTGTAGATGACAGCCCTACTTTCATGCAAATGTCATGAGTTTGACGCTAAAACATTTATGGCAGAAAATATGTAAAATTAAAAAAACATGCTTTTAAATGTGTTTTTTTGTTTGTTTGTTTGTTTGTTTTTTGTAGGGTCCTTCTGGTGGAGCGAAGGGAGAGAAAGGAGAACCTGGAGAGGCAGGCAAAAGAGTGAGTGCAACATTTATTGTATTTGTATGTATTTTGTATTTTCATTATGGAGGTTTTTATTGCACTAAATAACAAAGAACAAACATGTGTCTCTACTGTGAGCGGGCTTGCACCTCCTCAAACCTGACTCTGACTCTCCTTGAAGAGTCCCGTTTCCTTGGAAATGTTGTACCTTTGGCTATCTTCCACATTATGGCATAAAACATATCTACTATAAAACTTATCTATTTCCGAAGTATGGTTTTAATGTTCTCATTCCATGGAATTGTGCAGTTCACTTTCCACCTCCAGAAAGTTGCATACTATCACTTTAATTTTACACTTTTAAATCTTAATTCTACTTTTTGTATATTTAATAAAGAGAAAAAACTCATTCTTAGTCCTTTAAATGTGCAAGTTCAGTAAATACATACTACAGTGAGTTTTAGTACAGTGAGTATAGTATTTTTGAATTTGAATAAGTGTCTACATTCAAATAAAACACACTTCCATTGAATAATAAACTAATCATTTAAGTGCCTCAAAATACTAACGGTATATATTTAGGTATTATATTTAATTACGTTTTGTTGTGTTGTCTTATAAACAAATAGGGGGTGAAGACTGGAGCGTTATAATCTGTTAAAGCCAGTGATATGTAGTATTTTGAATAATTTTGTGTTTTTAAAGAGGGGGTATCATGTAAAATTGATTTTTTGTAGCTTTCTACTGTGTTATAATGTTGTTCCCTCATCAAAAACATGGTTGAAGTTTTTAGATATCATCCATGGACGTTTGAGTAATCCTTTCTTTAAGATTAACTTGGTAGGTGGTCATTTTAGATATATTTTTTATTTTTAGGGCAAACCAGGAAAAGACGGTGACCCCGGACCTCCAGGCTTCCCCGTGAGTAATGTTCATAACTATTTTTATTTTCCTCAGGCTGTGTAAATTATTTAACCTTTGTTATGTTTGCAGGGAATCAAAGGAGAACCAGGTCATCCAGGTCCACCAGGCCGAGATGGAGAAAGAGTAGAGTTTTTTTTTTTACACTAAATAAATACAACTTTACATTAATCAGTCAAAATAACTATCTCTTCACAAAACTGACATTATTGTTTTTTTCAGGGTATTAAAGGTGACAGAGGATATCCAGGACCTCCAGGAGTGGTGAGTAAAATATATAATATATTATATATATATAATGAGGACTGTTATGAGGTTTTAGACTATAAAGAAGATATACAGGAGTCTTGGGCTGCAGGTTTTTCTTTTTGTACCCAACAGCTCTGAAGTGTCCTGATGTGCAGAGTTGGTACATTGACAGTATATAACTACCTAAATTATTATTATTATTTTTTTAATCTTTCACCTTAAATAGGCTATTTGATGTTTTCTGTTTTCTTTCACAAAATATCAATGAACAGATTCAAATCTATTTTTTTTCCACATTTGAAAGTGTCCTGAGTCGCATTTATGAAAAAAAGAAACTAACAAAAAAAACAGATTTGGGCTGTTCACGCTGACATGACAAGACCAGATTCATGTCACATTTGGGCAAAAAATCTGATTCGACCTGCAGCATGAACAGAGCCTTATGTAGCCTTAGTTGTAGCTAAGTGCTTTGACCACTAGATGGAGATAGTTTGATGACAGAAGTAGTAACTTCGATTTGATTACTGAAGCATAAACACAGTGCAACTTAATTGCAGCGTTTTTCCTATGTTGTGTGTAAATGCATCTTTCACTGGGTTTCACCTTAGCCTTCTAGTTATTAGTTTTATCTGTCTCGTTTGTAACTGGTCCTGTATTTTTCTCCAGGTGATTGGAGGGTCGACTGGAGGTCGTGTTGGCCCCAAAGGTGAACCAGGCATCCCCGGATCTCCAGGAATCAAAGGAGACAGAGGACCTCAAGGTTAGTGCAACAGTAATTTACGTATAATAAGATCTACAATTTTATTTGTATGATGAAGTCATTATAGTAAATTAACCTTTTAAAGATAAGTGGAAATGGGGAAAAAATTTAGGCCCTTCAATTGTATTTGAAGCAGTCTCTGCAGTTCATAAAACGCTCTGCTCCCTCAGGTTTGTCTGGACCTCCTGGCCCCCCTGGAACTGTCATTGCGACACAGCCAGGGTCCCCCGGACCCCCCGGTTTCCCCGGAGAGAGAGGGCAGAAAGGAGAGTCAGGTGTCTCTGGCATCTCCCTGCCAGGACCCCCAGGACGCCCTGGTGCCCCTGGAGCACAGGGCCAGCCCGGCCCTCCCGGACCCCCAGGCTACATCTCGGGACAGACTTGCGCCAAAGGGGAGCCTGGACGCCCGGGTCTGCCGGGGGATAGAGGCTATCCAGGAGAGACAGGACAGAAAGGTGAGAATCTGTCAGAACATATTCACCTTCTACCATAATATCTAGAGATGCACTGACACAGCGCTCTGCTGCAGGTGAAAAGGGAGACACCTGCGTCAACTGCTTTGGAGGCGGCTCTGGTTTACCAGGACTCCCAGGACCCCCAGGACCTCGCGGATTCCCAGGTAAAGGCTTTATGGGACATTTGGCTCAAGTCTGTATATGTACATATTCTACCAACTGAGCCACACTGATGTAAACACAAATCGAAGCACTGAGTTCCACTGACCCTGTTCCTGCTCAGGTGGTCCCGGTGGACCAGGAATCAAAGGAGAAAGAGGTTACCCTGGAAACTCAGGGACTCCAGGGGCTCCGGTCAGTATATTTAACTTTATCATTATAATCATTTAACAGCCAACATTATGTCCTCAATGAGCTCCGTCTGTCCCCCAGGGCCCTGCAGGACCCCTGGGTCCTGTTGGATATCCTGGAGAGAAGGGGGAGCCGGGAGAGGCAGTCACCGTGAGTGGGGTGAGAGGAGAGAAGGGGGACACTGGTTTCCCTGGACCCCCTGGTCTGCCCGGTCTGGATGGAAGGCCCGGGCGAGATGGAGCACCTGGACTTCCTGGACCTAAAGGAGCATCTGTAGGGGGCGCTCATGTCACATACACATAGCATATACTCCACAAAAATGCCCATCTAATCCAGGGTTTGTTTCATTAGGGCTCCCTGCTGGTGAAAGGAGAACGTGGGCCTCCAGGTGAACCCGGCCTGCCCGGTATCCCAGGAGACAGAGGCCCTCCCGGACCCCCCGGGTTTGGGCCCCAGGGTCCCTCTGGAGAGAAGGGAGTGCAGGGTGTTTCAGGCCGACCTGGAGGTCCTGGTGCCCCTGGTAAGAACAAAATATTTTTGCTCATGATTTGAACTCCACCTCTCACCTCTGCTTTTACCTGTGCAGGTGCCAAAGGTGAACCCGGCCTAACCATAGCAGAGAAGGGACTCCCAGGACCCAGAGGTTTGGACGGAGAGCCTGGTCTCCCCGGCTCCCCAGGTGAGAAAGAGATTACTGTGGACTGTTGTACATACATGAATTAGACACTTATTTTGATGTTTAATGCTGCTCTGTTGTCAGGATCCTCTGGTCAGCCTGGCCAGCCTGGTTTTCCTGGGTTACCAGGAGCAAAGGGAGACCCTGGCCTCCCAGGAATTGGACTTCCAGGACCCCCAGGAGTTAAAGGTTTCTAAATCATACCTGAAATACAACTTTAACAACTGAGGCTGTATAAAAAGTGAAAACCATACAGCGCTTACCGTGTTCAGTGCAAAAACATCTATTGTACCCTGTTCAGGTTTCCCTGGTATCCCTGGGCAACCTGGATCCCCTGGAGAACCAGGAAGACCAGGAGTAGACGGACTGTCTGGACAGCCTGGATTCCCTGGACCCAAGGTACATATATAGTATTTAACACTGATTATGATGAAGAGGACTTATTTACTTCAGTCCACTTTATTTGGATTGAATGTATAGCTGGAGAGGTGCATTTGAATTGTCCTTGGGTATAAATAAAGTTCTGAGAGGGTGATTGTTCTGCTGCGGCAGTGTAGAACTCATTTAAACTCTGTTAAAGAAGCCTCAATCTATGTACCAAAACATCTGCTGTGCCATGGTATTTTAATGATATTGTGATTTCCCCATTTGCGTCATATATAACTTGAATTTTAATAAAGTTGAGAGAATTATGTTGTGGGTAGAGTATCAAAAAATTCTACGAAGGTAAGAGTAACGTTTCTTCTAGTAGAAGTACAAAGTTCCAGGAAATAACTCAAGTAAAAGTAAAAAAGTAACTAGAGTAACTTAAATAGTAACTGTCGGGTCATAACATCTGATTTATAATTTAAAGCATGAAATAATGCCCAAAATCTGGTATTTT
This sequence comes from Taenioides sp. WSHXM2023, assembly GCA_029959045.1. Classification (NCBI taxonomy): domain Eukaryota; kingdom Metazoa; phylum Chordata; class Actinopteri; order Gobiiformes; family Gobiidae; genus Taenioides; species Taenioides sp. WSHXM2023. The sequence continues at coordinate 16,498,421 of CM057106.1, read as the reverse complement.
CAAAGGACAGGAACAAAAAAAAATCATATCTGAAGCAACGGTACAAGAAACACAAATGTCCAAATCTTGATCACAGTGAGAAGAGTAACCAAAACATTTACTCAAGTAAGAGTATTATTACTTAAATAAAAATATTACTCAAGTAGGAGTAAAAGTTTGCTGTTCTGAAAAGTACAGTATCTTGTAGATGAATAGAAGTCCTACCCACCTCTGCATATTTTCTGTCCATAGGGTGATCCTGGTTTTGGACTGCCTGGCCCTCCTGGTTTGCCTGGCGTTCCTGGTTCAAAGGGCATACCTGGACCCAAGGGAGACCCCGGTTTCCCTGGTGGTCCTGGTGGTCCTGGACGTAACGGATTTGATGGAGTCCCTGGACTTAAAGGTAAGCCGTTTTCCCTTTTTCATTTACACACTCAAAGGTATATTTAGAGTGATTCATGCAAGTTTGATTAATCTTTCTTCTCCTGTATTCAAGAACCCTGTTTTCACTGTCACCGGTACACACTCGCTACTCTGTACTTATTTTGTTCACCAATTTTATTTTCTGAATCGGTGATCATTCATCATCATCATTCTACTGTATAGCAAACACACTGTAAAGTCCTCAGCGTCCCATAGTAATGATTCTTTGACTGCCGCTAAAATGTGTCTTTACTTATCTTCAACATGTAAAATTGAATACACTGCGTTATTTCTTTGCTGTCTTCTGTAGGTGAGGCTGGTCTGCCTGGTATCCCAGGAGCTCGTGGTCCACCCGGACCTCCTGCCCCTGGGTCAATCGGAGTCCCAGGAACCCCAGGACCCCCAGGACCAATTGGACCACCAGGTAAAACAACCAAGAGAAAGGCAACTATTTACTGAGCATTTAGTTTGTTTTCCTGTTCCACATATAATAATATTTAAAGGTCCTACATTATGCATTGTTTAGTGTTTGTTTAGTGAAGTACTTTTTAGACAGCCTGTTATGTATGGAAAACAATTAAAAGTAATTCTGAGCCCACCAAATGCATTGCCGCCAGTAGGAGGCACAATGACTGAAATTAATACAAATTTCTGCTAATTTGAAAATGCTCCATATGATTTGGAAGAGTTAACTGCATTATCACAAAATGGTATAAAAACAAAAATAATTAAATCAGCATAATATAGTACCTTTTTGTATTGTTGCATGTTTCACTGAATATTTGAATTTTTGTAAACTGAAGATTTGCGCATGACCCACATTTGCTCTGACCATGTTTGGGTGTTGGTTAGTTTGTGGTGTGGATTCAGACTGTTTCCGTGTTCCACTGCACCTGCTTGAGTTTAAGGGTGTAATTCTGGTTTACAGGCTCTGATAGTTTGGTCTTTTGAATGTCAATAAATGAGAACTCTGACTGTAATCAATATTCTTTACATGCACGTCTATTTAAAACATTATCATTAGTTCATAGGCATCTCTCCTGATCTGATGCAGCCTCACTGAGCACACGTAATATCACAAACTGCCTTTTCCCTGAGAGCACAGCAGTAACATCACAGACCACGGCTCATGTCTCAGTAAGAAATGCACAGAGCTACAAACCCACTCTGCTCCTGTCCTCTGTGTCCAGCCGCTGTGTACATACTTGTTTGAATGCATTTAATCTTAATGCATTATATATTTTGTTCCTCTCATTTGGACTTGGCTTTACCCATCATCCCGTGCGCTTTACACTACTCCCTTGTGATGCTCTGATGCCAAGGCGAGAAAGGTAATGTACTCCACCAGGGGGCGCTCATAGTGCAGCCTAACAAATACTAGTACATATCACACAAGAGCTTGAGAGATTTGAAACATGAACACGTTATTATATATTTTTAAATAAATGTGTTAATTACAGCATGTGTTTTATGCCATGACTAACTGTCTGGATAAAACAGGATACCCTGGAGGAAATGGACCCAAGGGTGACCCTGGTCCCCCTGGTCTGGATATTCCTGGTCCACCTGGAGACAGAGGCTCCCCAGGCTTCAACGGTGCTCCAGGACCCATGGGAACCCCAGGACCCCCGGGAGGCCCAGGACGTGATGGCCTACCTGGTGTGCCAGGTAATCCTTTAATAATACAGAGTTTATCATTTGCTGTATCTAATAGCTTTCAGTCATATTTATCAGTTTATTTACATTTCCCTTGGTGTGATTCTCTGCAGGAGCTAAAGGAGACATGGGCCCTATTGGATCCCCTGGACCAGCTGGAGGCCCCGGTGGCCCCGGAGCACCTGGAGGCCCTGGACCTAAAGGTAATATTAACATTTTAACCTAATAACCATGGAAATAGGGCCAAATCTGAGTCTGACTCTGTATTTCCTCCAGGTGAGCCTGGCTTTCCAGGCAGAGACGGAGTTCCTGGAGCTTCAGGATTAAAAGGAGAGAGAGGAGACCATGGAGTCCAGGGACCTCCAGGACTCAGCCCCAGTTCAGTGACAACAAAGGGACAGAAGGGCGAGCCGGGCCTGCCAGGTACAGCTCTGTGTGAGAGGGTTTGTAAAGAGAGAGTGAAACCTCTAACTCTTTAACGCCATCATATTTTCAGGCTCTCCTGGTGTACCCGGACAGAAGGGCATCGCTGGTCTCCCTGGTGACCCTGGACTCTCAGGAGCTGATGGACGGCCCGGTGTCCCAGGACCCTCAGGTACAGAATAGTGCACTTTATAATGTGCCTCATATTCAGACAGAGCATGTATCTATTGGTGTTTTGGTGCACAGGTCCCAAAGGAGATCCAGGTATTCCAGGTATTCCTGGTGGACCAGGAGCACCCGGAGCTAAAGGAGCCATGGGAGAAATGGGGTTCCCAGGTCAGAGGATAGAGACTAGAATTTTGAGCTAATAACTTCATAAACACTGTTTTAATGCTGTTTCCTGGTTGGATGACAGGCCCTGCTGGACATAAGGGTGGGCCTGGTCTGTCTGGTCGGCCCGGAGGTCCCGGACAGCCTGGAGCACCTGGTTTCCCTGGAGCCAAAGGTGAACCCGGATCAGCTGGAGTTGGACCACCAGGAGTCCAAGGTCCAAAGGTACTGACTGTCATAGATGAGCGTAGCTACAACTGCACTAGTGACCACTTTATAACTGGCCTTTATGCACTCATGTCTTCCTTATTGTGTGTGTTTAGGGAGAACCAGGGCAGCCTGGTTACCCAGGAACTTCAGGACTTAAAGGAACCCCAGGATCCCCCGGTCTGCCTGGTCTACCCGGAGGTCCTGGTCCAAAAGGAGACCCCGGTCTGCCCGGATTCCAAGGTATTTTGGTAGTTTGTTTTTTTAGAGTCAGAAAATTAATATTTTGTGAAGTGCCTCTGAACATAACTTTATTGAGCTGTGACCAAATAGCATACCCTTTAACCAACTTGATGGACACTGACTGAAGCTGTCTTCTTTCAGGTCCTCCCGGTATCCCTGGTCCCAAAGGTCTGGATGGAGGTCCTGGAGGCCCTGGACTCAATGGAGCCCCAGGAAGACCCGGTGAGCCCGGTCGACCAGGCGGACCCGGTCTGCCCGGAGAGAAGGGTCAGGCAGGACGAGACGGCATCCCAGGACCGGCTGGAGTCAAAGGAGAACCAGGTAACAACAATCCACTAAAACTGACTGACTTTATATTTAAAAAACTGAGGCAAACACAATGAGGTAACTGCAGTACTGCGGTAATTGTATTAAATGTAAATTTGTAAATTAATTCCATGTATTAATAATGGCATGAAGAAAAGACAAGTTCCAATGATTTCTTTGTTTAAAAAAGTAATCAGCCTAGTGTAGCTAAAACAAATCTATAAGAAAACTCATTAACAATTCATATTTTTAATTGTTCTTTTTTTCCTTTAGGTCTCCCTGGTTTTGGAGGTCCTGGTCCGTCCGGTCTCCCAGGTTTACCAGGTCAGTTATTGCACTTTCTTTCTTTACACATAAAACTTGCACAATGCTCCTGTTTTTAATAAATAGTACCCATAATATCCAGTTTAAACCTCTCCTCTGTTCCTTTTGTGCAGGTGCAAAGGGAGACCCAGGTTTGCCAGGTCCCTCTGGTGCTCCTGGTTTCCCTGGTCCCAAAGGAGAGGCTGGTTTCCCTGGCAACCCCGGCTCCCCAGGCCCCGCTGGTCCCCCTGGCCCCCCCGGAGTCCCTCTGCAGGGGCCTAAAGGACTTCAGGGACCCCCCGGACCTCCTGGAAGAGCAGGTAAAGAATTAAAACAGGAGGAGCTACATACAGATGGTTGCTGTTTGGTTTAAGACAAAAATTCACAGAAATTATTGAAATTATAATCTATAGATCTATAGTAATTTATATTGAATAAAAACTGTACCACTTTATAATAACTACACTTTAATTAGCCTTAAAGGTGCACTATGTAACTTTTTGGTTGGGGGTCCGTCACCTGCTCTGCCTGAATGTTCCACAGTATGACATAAAGCAGCTCTACCGTGCAGGCATTCTGACTGCAAGCAGTGTCACCTCTCCACAGATCTGACCTGTAATTTGGCCTGGTTTGGTCTCCAAGATGATAGAAAGGCTTAATACTAAACTGTGAAACATTTGAGACAAAGTAATAACATCTCCATGGAGACAAGCATTTGACAGACCCTCCACCAGAAAAGTTACACAATACACTTTTAATAAAGCATGAATAGAGTTGAACAAATAGTTTATTAAGAATGATTCAGGCTTAGTAACTACTTTATTAATGCCCTAACTCAAAAGTGCCTAAACTATGGCATTCTGCTTGGTGAGGTATCTGTATAAAGCTATCACCAGTCTGAATGATCCACTGTATTTACCCTCCAGTTGGGGTTGATTAAAGTGTAGCTGTAAAGTGGTTCAAAAAATAGTAATACAAACATAATAAAATGAATAAAAAATGACAAAATAAAATGATTAAAACCAGACTGCAAACTTCAGTGTGTTCACATGTCTAAAGAGAGTTGATTTGCATGTTACGTCTCTATGATCAAATACCACATTATTTAAGATCACTTTATGTGTTTAAATGGTCACTGTGTTTGAATCTAAAGCACCTGTCCAGTCCATGTCCACTTTGAGCACCAATCATACACCTCAGTGTTGCAGTAAATTGTCCATAAATACGAGGCACTTTTTCACTCTACCAAAGGGAAAACTCTTGTTGTTTATTTCTCCACAGTTGTGATGTACAGTAGTTTTAAATATGTGTCTGTCCAGTATTTGTTATAAATTATTTTTTTGGGAAACAGCAAAGCCAAAAACACTTTAAACTGACCAGTTAAAAAAAAAAAAAAAAGATATGGTTTTCTTTCTGTCTGTCATTCTTTCTTTCTTTTTTGTTTATTGAACATTTTTAACAATGCCAGACATACAGAGTGCATTAAAGGTGAATTGTTTAACTTTTCTGGTGGAGGGTCCATCACCTGCTTGTTTCTATGGAGATGTCATTGCTCTGCCTGGAATGTTCCACAGTATGACATTCAACAATTCTGCCTTACATTTATTAAATTACAGATGATTTTATAGCTCATAAATACCTAGAAAAACAGACATTCTGACTGTGAGCGGGGTTGCCTCTCCACAGATCTGACCTGTAATCTGGACTGGTTTGGTCTCCATGATGATAGAAAGATTTGATACCATTGAAACATTCCAGACAAAGCAATAACATTTCTATGGAGAAAAGCATTTGACGGACCCTCCACCAGAAAAGTTACACAATGCAACTTTAACTATATGCTATAATCATAATATAATACAGATAACACAAAGAACATACCTGAATGCCAAGGCAAAAGTTTCTTATGGATGTCTCAGCTTTTTTTATGAATGAAAATTTGATTGCTGGTGTCACGTTTTAAGACAGACTTTGGCTTTGCAGTGTATTTTATGTTTTGTTTCACATTGTCACCTGCATGATCACTATTTGTCTCCAGCCGTGAATTTGTAAATATTGTAAACGTATGTAATGAATGGACAACAAATATGTGAGTGGATATGATAAAATGTCCAAATTATAAGATAAGTTTTCAAGTGGTTTCTAAATATCTTAGTGATTTTTTGTAATATAAATTAGTTCCCTTAAAATGACAGGGTTCCATCTGCATTCTGGGTAATTCTGAGATATTTAAGTTACAGTGGGACTAAACACCTAAACTCTCCCTACACCCACACTTAAAATAGAGCTGCTAAACTGGGCAGAAGGAGAAGACAGGAGGAGGGACGGGATCTGGAGGTATAAGGAATGGTGTGATTGGTCTAACAGGCATCATACATTTCAAACCATCCCCCTTCAGCTGTAATCTGAGCAGTTCTGTGTGATGTCACCAACTATTTAAAATTGCAGAGGCCACTGAAGGCAGCACAAACTTAGATTTAGGTAGTTTGGACCAAAAAGATGCAAATTTACCAAAGTTACCAAAAAACAAGATTAGGAACAGTAGATAATGCTATTAAGTAGCAAAATTGAAGTTGATTTAGCGTTTAGTTCCGCTTTAAAATCTTGAATCCTAGAGAACAAAGGAACAAATTATTATATGAAGTCCTACAAATTGTCTTTCATGTAATTAATTTCTTTATCCAAGATTTAGTTGCCAATGTTGTCCACTCATTAGCATTGTGTCGAGATAAATGTTGTTATAAAGTTGACTTCCTGTTCCCCGTGGCCCCACCCCTTTCTGTGATGTCATCGGTCCATGGCAGGTCCCGCAGGTCAGAGCGTTGGAGACTTCTACAGCACAATGCCTGCCGTGCACTGGGTCTAATCTTATTTATGGGGAAAAAATACTATAAAATAATAATTATTAATCACACATTTTGACAATCAATCACTGCAACTGTCACTTTTTTCTATATTATTTTGTCTTGAAAGTCATTTTTCTTTTATTTTCCATGCACTCTGATGATAACACAGTATTAAACAAGTAAGCACCTTTTAATCTCACAATAAGAAGATAGTTACGCACCAATCATCTTTTACCATACTGATCTTGCCTAAATAGCATGTACGTAATTTCACATGTATCTGCTCAGTATTATCACACATTGCAGATTTAAGGTCCTTTATTCTGTTTTAAAGGGTTTAGAGAGTTGTCTGGCATTCAATAAACGTTCTTAGAGATGCATCAAAATATAGTACAAGTATATACCGTATTACTGTGATATCATTATTATACTAAAACTAGATACTCATTTGAGCAATATGGATACGAAAAAAGTAGAACCTTTCCTGAATATCTTTAGAATGATCTTGAGCTGTATCAGAGCAAGTATAAGAGCACATAGACTACTACACACCCATGGACCATTATGAAACCTACCTGGACCACTGAGGGATTACACCATACGGTAATGTAAAAGAAAGTGCTGATTTAATATTGAAAATCACATTCTGTTGTCTAAATAAAGAGTGTTTATTTATTATCATTGTGGTATCAGAATCAGTATTGAGTATCAAGTCTATTGCGTAGTTTCGAAATCGAGTTTAGTATTGTGGCAACACTAGACCCTGAAAATATCAGAATAAAGGACTGCTAAACATGATTAATATAATTCTTACATTCACTTGCTATATTAAAACCACTTAAGCCACCTTATACACACTGTAATGCATTTTCATAGTAATGCAATATCCATTAAGCTTCATAGAAAATGTTTTTGTTTTTATCTGTCTGAACTGTTTTCCCTGTGTCCCATGCCTACCTGGAATACTTGGATTCGTAGGTCCAGCAGGTTAGACTCCAGTGATTATTGCGTGTGTTTGTGTACTGCTTTTTGTAATTTGTTCATGTGTTTAATTTCATATTCTTTTATTTATTTATTTATTTATTTATTTATTTTTATTTTTTTTTTCATATAACATTGCAGGGGAATTCTTGGTGTTTCTTTTGCTTATTTGCATCAAGCATTAAATAATATGGGACCCTTACCCAGGCAAATTAAACAACAAAAAAGCATAGCATTTCCTAGTGTTGGATTTTGAGTTAAAACATTTCACTTTTTGTCATATCTTAAAGGTCCACTATGTATATACCATATTATTGTGATATAATTACCATCACCTGCTTGTTTCTATGGATATATACGATTGCTCAGCTAACTTGGTTTGGTTTGGTCTCCATGAAGATAGAAAGACTTAATACCATACTGTGAAACATTCCAGACAAAGCAATAACGTTTCCACGAAGAAAAGCGTTTGACGGGCCCTCCACCCTCCATGGCTTGCATTGTTTAGAACTCTTAAAGATGTACAATGTCACTTTTCTGGTAAAGATTTCACCAACTGATTGACTCCATGAAGATGTTTTTACTAGGCTTGGAATGTTCCACAGTATGGCATATGTCCATGTACACAAGCAGGTGATGCAACTGGGACAAATCAGTTGCAAGTCAGATCTGTGGAGAGGCGAGTCTGCTCAAGAATATAGGTTTTTCATGGTGTTTCTGGGCAATAAAAATGTCTATAATTGAACAAGACAAGCAGGTGACAGTTCCCACATCAGAAAAAGTTATGTACTGCACCTTTAAAGCTACCATGTGTACGTTTATTTGATTTTTATTTATTTTTATTTTTTTTATCAGTATATGGCAGATGTAAAATCTGTCCCCCATCATCCCTCCCCTCAAATGAATATAACAGGGGTGGGTCGGAAAGAATTAGAATTGGTAGCTTTTAAAATTAGGATCTGAAGAAATAATACAAACACTATGAAATGAAATGAACAATGTGACATTGTTCAAAATATTGCATACATTTTTGTTCTTCTTGTTGCCCATACAAGGTTTAAACTTCTCTTATTTGTCATTCCAACATTTGAAAAAAATAACAAAATGTGATGGTTTTAAAGAAAATAAAAGCTATAATAAACACTACTTAAAGATTAGCATTTGCAATAACATTAGACATGAGGAAGAGTAGCAGGAACAGCAGTAAAAGGCAAAAAAACACCTTTGTCTAATTATATTCTTGTTGGTGTGTAGGTCCGGCCGGTCCACAGGGTCCCCGTGGTCCTGCAGGAATTGGAGGAGTTAAAGGGGAGAAAGGCATCTCCGGAGCCCCAGGAACACCAGGCTTCCACGGGCAGAAGGGAGAGCCCGGCACCCCTGGTTTCCCGGTAAGAGTCGCCTTCAAATGTACTGTGTGTTAAAATGACAATTCTCCTTTTCTGTAATACAAGTTTTTAGTTAGATTGTCTTGTTCTAGTTATTTTTATATGTCTGTTTTATTATGGACTTATCAATAATGGAGCTATCTGATTATTTTTTGTTTATATATTTATTTTGTCGAGGATAGTCTCCCCATCAGTTAGTCAAAACCTGCATTGACAGTCACTCAAAATAGTCTGCTTTTTTTGTTATAGTCTCTCACCCCGGTGGATCATTATGTTATAATTTGGACATTTTAAATGACAATATTGATCTAAATTTATTTAGAGAATTTAGAGAAACAAATAAAATAAAAGAAACAAGTAAACTTACATCCACTTTAGAAAACGGTGGTGCTCAGTGGAAGCAGCGTTTTCCGTAAATGTCATCACAACAAAGAGATTATGGATAGCTGCAGATCATGTTAGCAAGCAGGAAAATAAAGATTACTCAAACATGCAGGAATCACTCTAAATACAAATAAGAGAGGGTAAATGAGGAGGAAAACAACTACAACATGATCTAAGAAGTAAATTTTGCGTAATAGGTCTGCTTTAAGACTATATTTGTAGAGCGTGCTAACTCATTTGAAATACTTTTACTATTCCAGGGTCCATCTGGTTTGCCTGGTAGTCCTGGTCTGAAGGGTGATATCGGTCTGCCTGGAGTTCCTGGGTTCCCTGGTCAGTATTAAATCACATCTATAATTGAAAACACAGTGTCCTCAAACTGAAAACTTAAATGTTTTTTTATTTTTTTTTATTTTTGTTTTTTTAAGGTCCCAAGGGAGACTCTGGAATTCCCGGTGTTAGTGGACTTCCTGGAGAACGTGGAGACCCTGGTCCCATAGGTAAGTGTCAAAAAAATGATGCCCAGAAAGTGATAGATACTAAAATTATTATCGGAACGTGATTCTCATTTGACCAATTATGGTTCAACAGAATTAGGGTGACCAAGTCTTCAAACTAAACTATCATTAGGATGGTCCTTATTTATGAACTTTTAAAATCATATGGTCTAACCTTCCCAAAATGCTCCAATTGAGGAGAAATTGTGGTCTTTAAAGTTTTATGAAAATATATGAATATTTATAGGTAGCTCAAATGCTCTGAAGTTTCTGTAACTGATGCAATTTCAGTGCTATTCATCATGATCATCATTTGCTCCTATGTACCAGACATGGCCTATGTCAGGCTCATATTAGTATATCCATGGGGGGCAGTAGCTCAGTTGGTAAGAGTGTTTGTCCACTGATCTGAAGGTTGGCGGTTCAAAAACCCCTCTCGGATGAGCGATCAAATCCACCAACCCACAGATTGGCGGTGCGATGAATGCTGTCTCTTTAATTGCTACTGAACTCTTTAATTGTGTTACCTTCAGTACTTTAGCAGTAATGGCCACAATGACAAAAACTTCAAGGTCTTTGAGCTACCTTTAAATATGTAGCTCAAAGACCCCCCCCCCCCTTTTTTTATTAAATGCTCTCTCTAGGGGGTCAGAGAGATAAATGTTTAACCTTTTTTTTTCTATTACATAAAGACCACCCTACTGGTCCTATTGCAGTACAGGTTTAGTTCCAGGTTTAAAGGGAAGTTGTAATTCCATCAAATTCAGGTCATTATAGTCAGATTTAGTGTTAAACAAAGCTCAGATTAAAGTCTAACATCTTCAGGCAGATTTGTGCCTACAGTTAGCATCACACCCCAGGGAATGTTGATATCAGCTACAACATATCAATAAACTCAGTTCTGGGTTTAGAGGCACTTCTGAGCCACACTGATCTTTTAGAGTCCCATATTTACGTTTTCTTTTCCTCAAGGTCTGCCTGGTGACCCTGGCGTTCCTCCTACCCCCATCGTGGTGAAGGGAGAGCGGGGTCCCCCTGGTCCTCAGGGTCTGCCCGGAGGGCGTGGTCTGCCTGGTCCCCCCGGCCGTGAGGGACTCCCAGGTAAGGACATGAACCACTGCTCTGATGGTGTTTTCATAGCATTATCTACTGTTCCTAGTCCTTATTTGGCAACTTCAATACAGATTAGGTAAATTTGCAGCTTTCTGATATATAAAAAAAAAAAAAAAAAAAAAATCAAAATCTGAGCTGCCTTCAGTGGCATCTGTAATTTTCCGGTAGTTTGTTTGATCATCAACATACTTAAAGTGGGACTAAACACCTAAACTATGAGTATGATCACATTTCAGATTGAACGGGGAATTCCTGAAATTACAGTGACCACTTGAGGCACCACACACTGCAAATGTGCCTATCTTGCAGTACAATTGAGAGGAAAATGACTAGAAACATTAGATAATGTGATTAAAACACCATATACAGAATTTAGTAGAAATGGTTGATATAGTTTTTAGTTCCAGAGGAAGGATATAAATAACAATTGTCATTTTCCCTTAACATACTGCAAAGGTCAATGTTATAACATGTAAAAATGTTATGCTATGTTATGTTATACCTTGTATCTGAGGACACAGGTCAGTCAGGCTTATACAATTTGAAATAAACATTCCACATACTCTTCTTTTAGGGTAATTGTGAGAGGATGTATTGTCTTATGTTCATGTTTTGTGTTTGTGAATGTAGGAGCTCCTGGAGAGCCTGGAGACTCTGGTCCTGAGGGCACCCCTGGGTTCAGTGGTCCCCCTGGCAGAAAGGGAGACACGGGACCAGCTGGACAGCCAGGTAAATACACCTGCTGCTAAAATATACTACAGTGTAGGGTTGTCAAAAGTATAGAAACCAGATACAACTATATAATAAAACTAGAGACTCATTTGAGCAGGTATCAATACTAAAAACATCACATTCACAGCACAGAAATGAACCTTTCCAGAATATCTTTAGAATGATCTTGAGCTGTAGCAGAACAAGTATAGAAGCACATATACTAATATACACCCATGGACGACTGAGGGATTACACAGATACTGTATAAGACCACATGGGAATATAAAAGAATGACATTCTATTGTTGAGTGTTTTTTTATTATTTTTAGAGTATCAGAATCAGTATTGAGTATCAAGTCTATTCCTTAGTACTGAAATCGGGTCTGAAATTTTAGGATCTTGACAACACTACTAACAAGCATTATATTCAGATAAATAAAAAGTGTTTTCAGTTCATATCACCAACTCCCAATCGTTTGTGTGAGATTTTCATCATTTATTTCACACATTTATTTCACAATAGTCAAAGATGTGCTCTCCAGGTTGAAAACTAACGATCTACAATATCATTCATTATAGGTAAAATCTGAACCCAAAGTTAAAGAGGCACCGTTATGTCCTGCTTGGATTTAGTGAGTTAGTCCTGGTTTATCTCTCATCCAGTCCTACTCAGAACTAATTCATTCTAGTTCAGATTTCGACTTAAATTACACATAGTTCACACAACACTTTGGATAGTCCCAGTTGATTTAGCCCTGTCTCGCTGGTTCAGGTAATTTTTGGCAGTCAACGACCCAGACAGCCCTATTGAAGCTGAATATTGACCTCTCTGTGTGTTTTCAGGTGCTCGTGGTTTGCCCGGTCCCACTGGCTCCGACGGGCCCCAGGGTCCCCCGGGTCTCCCTGGTTCTGTGTCTGCGGCTCACGGGTTCCTTATCACCAGACACAGCCAGTCCACAGAGGTGCCCTTCTGTCCAGAGGGCAGCAACCTCATCTATGACGGGTATTCTCTGCTCTACGTACAGGGCAATGAGCGGGCACACGGGCAGGATCTGGGTATGGCTCTCACACTGCTCATGTTACACAGAGGGAGGGGACGAGAAACAATAATATGATAAAAAGAAAGCGCTTTAATTTTGTGCAATCATGATAATTATTTTGGCCATGATAATTCTGACACTTAACTCTTTTCATGCTTAGTTATAAGAGTGGCACTGTGGTTAGAAACAAAAAGTGCATGTGTATTTATTATTTATTTGTGAAGTTGATAATTTTACTTCCTGGTTGGGCAGCAGTTATATATATATATATATAAATCACACTACAGTTATGATTAGACTAATAAAATTTAGTCTATCATAAAATTGTGTTCTTTTTTGTGTGGATAACATATATGAACTCATTTCTCTCATATTTCTTGGTGTTTTCCAGGTACGGCTGGCAGTTGTCTCCGTCGCTTCAGCACAATGCCCTTCATGTTCTGTAACATCAACAACGTGTGTAACTTTGCCTCTCGTAACGACTATTCGTACTGGCTCTCCACGCCCGAACCTATGCCCATGTCTATGGCCCCCATCACCGGAGAGGGCATCAAACCTTACATCAGCAGGTACCTAGTGCTGTCATGAACATTTCAAACTCGATTTCAATACTAAAATAGACTCAATACTGATTCTGATACCATGTTTATAATTTAAAAAAAAAACACATGCTTTCTTTAGACAATAGAATGTGATTTTTTTAACATTAAATAGTAGTGCTTTCTTTTATATTCCCATGTGGTCTTATATCTGTGTAATCCCTCAGTAGTCCTGTAGGTTCCATAGTGGTCTGTGGGCGTATACTTGTCTATGTGCTCTTATACTTATTCTGATACAGCTCATTCTAAATCTATTCAGGAGAGGTTCATTTCTGTGCTGTGAATGTGATTTTTTTTAATATTGATACCTGCTCAAATGAGTATCTAGTTTCTATACTAGTTTTAGTATCAATTACTATCTAATTTTTCATGCTTTTGGCAACCTTCACCTGAACTACCCTGTCATATGGATTTACAGGATTCATGTCGTCATTTACAAAAATGTCAATCACTCACTCTTGGCTGTAGGTTTGTGCCTTAGCTCTGGTTTTGTATGGTTAAATATTTATGTGTAAAACTAAAACGTGTGTGTGTGTGTGTTTACAGGTGTGCTGTGTGTGAGGTACCAGCCATGGTGATCGCAGTCCACAGTCAGACCATTCAGATCCCCTCGTGTCCTGCCAACTGGGAGGCTCTCTGGATCGGATACTCCTTTATGATGGTACTATGTCTTTATATTATGAGATCTGAACTCTTAAAGGGATAGTATGTAGCCTGACTCCACTGGTTTAAAAAAGGTGCTACAGTCACAACTGAACCTGTGTTGCTAGTGGTAACCTGCAGATAGAGGACACATACAAGTTTGTCTCATTCTCAGTATATGGACAGGCCTCACGTTAAGCTCAGAACCTCCAGAATTCCCTCCCTGAGCTGCAGAGGCTGCACTAGCACTGATTCATGATTCATGGCTATAGGTGCTGGGGTTTAGGTAGTGACCATTCAGATCAGAGAGTCATGTGAAACTCATTCTACTTTCTGATTGGATAATCATCTTGAGAATCAAAACACCAAATTATAATATCAGTAAATTCTAATATTTATGTAATTAAGAATAAATCAGCAAATTATTATGAGTAAAAGCTATACTTGATTTGAACATGTTTACCTCGTATCTGGGAACAATATGCCGCGTTTAAGACATTTTAAATAAAAATAGTACAGAGTGTCCCTTTATGTAGTGATTCTGAAGTTGTGATCTATGTTCATATATATGTTATATGTATTCATGTATTTGTACTCTGACCCCCCTTCTCTCTCTGTGCCCCCTCAGCACACCAGCGCAGGGGCAGAGGGCTCGGGGCAGGCCTTGGCATCCCCTGGCTCTTGTCTGGAGGAGTTCAGGAGCGCTCCGTTCATAGAGTGTCACGGCAGAGGCACATGTAATTACTATGGCAACTCCTACAGCTTCTGGTTGGCCATTGTAGAACAGAACGAGATGTTCAGGTAAAGACTAAAAGACTAAAATACTACTGTTGGGTCTCAACGGTGTCTAGATATACATAAATTACACTATGTAACTTTTCTTTTGGGGGGTTCACTACCTGTTTGTCACTATGGAAATGTTATTACTTTCTCATGATACATAGAAAGCAAACAAATATAGACAAACAGAAAAGGAAAGTTTATTGAAAGTGTTTTCAAAGGTCCATTATTACACAAAATGGATTGTTACTTTAAGCCATGTTAATGCTGTTGCCTCCTCAAAACATCTACATCTCCAAAGCTCAAAGTGCTCTGTTCCTTCCTCCTTGTGATGTCATGATGTGGCAGTTTTCAAATTAACAGCTACGTTTTACCTTCAGAGAGCTTTCACAATTCCAGGGCTGAAATCATCTAAATTATTCTAGTAAATGTGTATGGAGTTTAAAAACACAGTGGAGCACTTCCTGTATTACCGCATGACATCACAAGGTGGAACAGAGTGTTTTCTGTTTGAGGGAAGAATCGTCTAAATATACAGGGTTTGTGTGTTAAACATGTGTGAATGAAACAAAACACAACTTCAGGTCTGTTTTGAGGAGGTAACATTATAACATAGATCAGAAAATAGCGTAATATGGAACTGTTAAAGAGATGGGTTTTCAGGGTTAATCATGTTATCCATTATTATTTTTCCTCTGGATGACTGACCCCTCTGTGCTCCTCCAGGAAACCCCAGTCGGAGACGTTCAAAGCGGGTAACCTCCGGGCTCGCGTCAGTCGCTGTGTGGTCTGTATGAAGAGGACGTAACGCTCTCAGCTCTGAGCCCTCCCCGTCGTCATAGCGCCCAAAAGAGAACACAGCAAAACCATCGCAGAAGACGACGAACTACGAAAGGCGGCCGTGACACTTCTGTTGTCACCGTGACGACGAGGCTTCAGAAACCCTGGTGCATCGTCTTCCTGAAAACTTAAACTAAAACAATGGTGCTACTGTGCAACACAGCTTCATAAAAAAGATAAAAACTGACTTAAATAATTCTTAACTTTAGTCTTTATTTTTCCTAAGAAGTACCTCAAATGAAAGCAGAAAATTATCCGCTAAAGGTGCCATGATGGAAGTGTGACAGCAAAGTGCTTTTCTTTTTTCTATTTTTCTTAATGGACTCCTGTTTCCTGTTCCTCTGGCCCTGGCTACACAAGTCACTGTTTCCTTCACATAGGTTTCCTCATGTAAATAATCGTTCATTTCCACTTAGGCCTGTCACGATAACAAACTCTGAAGCGTGATATAGTTATTTTGAAGATATTTATTCAACCCTTCACAGCTCAAATAGCAAAGAATTCCTGACTTGTGAAAAGACAAAGTCCTCAAACCCCACAATAAATATCGACCCTCAAAAATCCTTATTCCATATATTCATTTATTGAACGATAAGTCTATGTAGTAATTATCATGACAGGCCTATTTCCACTGTCACCAACATACAGTGAACAGTGGCATTCAAAGTAATTACAAATACTTAGATAACAGTAGTTAAGTAGATTTTTAGGGTGCGTTCCCACTTGTATCTAGACCACATAAAAACAGGGACTAAACTGGGACTAATTTTGGAACTAATCCTGAACTAGATCAGGACTACACCAGGACAAAACAGGGCGAAACCAGGTCTACCATGGACAAACCAGGACCCAACAAGTGTGAACACACCCTTGGCCATGTAACTGTACTTTTACTTGAGTACAAATTTCATTACTCTTTCCAACCACTACTTTCAGACCTATTATGCTCTTAAAATACTGAAACATGCACATACACATACTTGTAACCTGTTTTTTATTTTTTTTTATTTTTACTTTTCATGTTGGTGCAACACAAATGTGATTCTTAACAAACTTCTACCTACTACATGTTTTTTCTTATATTTTTGTTTTGTTTTGGGCCTAATTAATGAGGAGTGAACTGTTTCCACAGTTACCAAATCGGCACTTTGAACTTCCAAACATCCGGTATGAGAGATGCACTGACTTTAGGCTTCGCTTTAGAAACTTGCTGCAAACAATATATCGACATAAATTCAAATGAGTTGAATTCAAAATAATCCTAGTCCACTTTATATAATTAGTTGGTCTAGATTTTGGTTGGTTTCAATATTTTTTTAATTATTATTTTATTGCTCTGAAAAGGGAGTGACTTAGCATGGAGAGCAAAGGGAGGGGGCAGCTCAGAGAATCCAATACAACTTACTAAACACGTCAATACGTTGTTTTTAGTGAATATAGCATTTTCAAAACAATAAAAGGTAACATGGTGTTCTAAATGTCATGTGTTAGCAGTAAATTCCCACTATAAATGGAATACCCCCTCTTTAAAATAAGAAAGACATACTGAAACTAGACCAGCAAACTAAATACATTGATATTTTGAATTGCAAATGGTAACTTATGTCGAAATATGTGTTTTTGTAGTAGCTTTTTTTTTTTAAACTATAACTCAATCTTTTGTCTCTCCATGGATTTTCTTGTTTGTCACATTTGCTGGTACTAACTCTGCCATAGCCCGCTTTCTAACATTCTACGTCTTAACTTTTTTCTCCTTTTTGTAAGTAATAATGTGTATATTGTGTAAAACACCTTTTGTTTTTGGCGTGATAGTTAGCAAATGGTATCAGCTGTCTGTATTTTTTTTTATTTTTGACCGTACTATGCTCACTGACACACATCCACGGATATTGTACAAAGGCTTTTATGAATGAAACAGTATTTTATATATAATGATAATAATAATAATATTAATAATAATTATGTATTTGAAAACAAAGATAAAAGATGGTATATAGATTTTATTTGGCTGTGGGACTGTTTTGTTTTTTTTGGGGTTTTTTTTTTATTAATGACTGCATTCACCCGCAAATACAGCTACTACTGAGCACTGACGGCCAATATCTTCAAATGTTTTTAACAACATTTTGTATTGTAGAATATGAATATGATTTTTTTTTTTTTTTTTTTTTTTTTTTTTTAAATGGGAGTTGCTTCTTTAGATAGTCTAATGATTGGGGAATGAAATAAGGATAAAAATCACTATTTGTAACATGGGTAATTTGATGTCCACTGCTTTTACAATACCACTTGAATATAGCCAAATGGTACATTTGAGCCTATTGAAATGCATTGAACAAGACACACACTTGCTCTTGATGTACTGTAATTTGGAGCAGTTCTGGGGAGAATGTTTTTTTCCTGTGATTTTTTTTTATGAATTTGTCAACCTGGGGTGCGATCATGAAAAATGTGTATTAATTTTTTTGTTTTGTTTTGTTTTCAATGTCATGTTATCCAGAAGTTGTTATAAACTTTTAAGACTGAAATAAATACCATGTCCGAATGTTCTCAAATGTGCCTCAAATATATAAATGCATAAACTCCGCCCACAACCACATTTCAAATAGGTCTCATTTCTCTTTCGTTTCCTTCTCCTTGATTCCTCTCCTTGATCCTCCATTTTTCAGCTGTCTATCAAATGTGTCATATTAAGTGGTGTCCCAAAGAAAACCACGGAATTCAGGAGTAAACCTGAGCAAGACGTCAGGAACAGACATCAGACAAAAGAATCAAACTTTATTGGTCTCAGTGAGGAGTTTATATCCTCTCTCCTCCCTGTGTCTCCTCTGTGGGTGGGACTTCCTCACTCATTTCCTGCAGAATCGAGGAGAAGGAAGCGAGGAAAGAGAAATGAGACTCGGCCACAGAGCTGCTAAACTGGGTAGTACCTGGAGGACTATAGGGGAGAGTGAGGGGGAGAAAGGGCGGGGTCTGGATGTATAAGGAACAGTGTGATTGGTCTAACAGGTATCCAGACTCCGCCCCTGCAGCCAGGTGTTTGTTATCAGAAACACATGACTGTAATCAGGACAGTCTTTTGTGATGTCACATAGTAGCTGAAATCGCAGAAGCCACTGAAGGCAGCATAAACTTGACCGGAAAGCTGCTAATTTAACCAGTTTGCACTAAAATGGCCCTAGAAAAGCACTGAGAACAGTAGATAATGCAATTAAAACACCATATGCACAGTTTAGTGGTGAAAAAGTGTATTAAGTGTTGCACTTTAAACATCTGAGTGAAGTTTGGTGTAGCAGAGAGAAGCAGTAATATACGGCTATAAGAAATACTTGGTACTCAGGTTAAAGATGCACAATGTAACTTTCCTGGTGAGGAGTTCAGTGCTTGTCTCCATGGTGATGTTATTGCTTTGCCTGGAAATATTTCACAGTGCAGCATTAAGTTGCATGTTAGATCAGTGAAAAGGCAAGCATACTTATTTACAGCAAGAATGCGTGTATTTCAAGGCATTTCTTGCAATATAAACATCTCTTTTTGAATATATGCAAGAAAGATTAGATTACACTACAAAACTTTCCAGACTTATTTTGCTTATTTCACTGGCTCGGTGGTTTACAAATATTGTACCTTTCGAATTTGTGACACATCAAAATACATCTTTGTGCTAAAACAAATCAAAACAAAATACAATTGCAGTTATTGTTACACACACTTGGGATTTAGTTCGAGAGAATCATACAAAAAACAAGAAGGAAAAAAGAAAAAACTAAATTAAACACTATGGAAAAAGATGCCAGTTTGTGCTTATTTGAAATCATAGGTCAGCTTCACAGTGTATTATCTATGGTGTCCCACTAGGGTCAGCACTGGTCCCAAAATAGTTTACTGTAATTATGAAATAACTAGTTGATACTCAATACCAATTACCAATTTTAAAAAACCCCACTTTATTTAGACAATGGGATGTGCTTTTGAACATTAGCTCATAGTACTTTCTTTTCTATTCCCATGTGGTCTTATATCTGTGTAATCCCTCAGTCGTTCAGGTAGGTTCGACAGTGGTCCATGGGCGTGTACTAGTCTATGTGGTCTAATACAGCTCAAGATCATTCTAAAGCTATTCAGGAAAGGTTCATTTCTGTCCTGTGAATGTGACTTTTTTACTATCGATACCTGCTCAAATGAGTCTCTAGTTTCGATACTAGTTTTAGTAAAAAGAAAATTAACACAACCAACCCAAGCAATGTGATGCCGTTGAGTTGAACTGGTCAGCCTTATGCAAATAATACAAATAAAATGAGGAACATTGAAGGAAGCACCAATGAACCACAGTTCATGAGACACTGACATTTACATCGGTGCTCGTGTCTCCAGCATCTGCAATGAAAGGATACATTTTTTAATACATTTAAACGGCCTATATTACGTAAAACTGACTCTTGTGAACTGTTATAATGTTGTTACCTCATCAAAAACATACCTGGATGTTTGAGTAATCCTTTATTATTAGTCTGTCTACATCTCCAAAGCTCAAAATCCTCTGTTCCACTTTGTGATATCATGAAGCAGGAAGTTAACAGCTACCTTTTACTTTTAGTTCAGTAGAGATTTGCAATTCCAGGGCTGAAATGATCAAAATGATTTTGGTGAAGGTGTATGGAATTTAATAACACAGTGGAGCACTTCCTGTATTGCCACATGACATCCAAGGTGGAAGTCTAAATATGAAGGATTTGTGCGTTAAATGTGTGTGAATGAAACAAAACACAACTCCAGGTCTGTTTGTGATGAGGAAACAACATAACATAGATCAGAAAATAGTGTAATATGGACCCTTTAAAGTTGTTTGCATACTTATTCATACTGTACCTTGGCTGTCTGAGCCTCTGATAGATTCATAGACATTAACGTCACCTGTAGATAATGTTACAAAAAGTTAAATTATTAGTTAGTTAGTTAGTTATTATTATTAACAGTTGTATAAAGTTGAATTTGAATCGTTTGTTTAGTTGAACTGACTGTGAAGAAGAGATGAATACAACTGCTGCTGATTGTCTGCAGGTGAATCCTCTGGGCCATTTTCAGCATCCCTTAAACATCAAGATTATGTTTACACGACCAGTCAAAAGTTTGGACACACCTTCTCATTCAACGTATTTTTTTCTGTTCTTTCTACATTTTAGACAAATACAGAAGACATCGAATATATGATGCAAGGTATAAAGGAAAAAAGTGATAGAACTCAATTAAATGTTTTTTGTTTTTTTTAATATAGCGCTTTTCTAAAGACTCAAAGACGCTGGACAAAGAAGTGTTTGTTATTTTATATTCAAATCCTCAAAGCATCCACCCTTTACTTTGTCGACAGCTCTGCAAACCCTCGGCCTTCTCTCAGTGATCTTCATGATGAAGTCTCCTGAAATGGTTTCCACTTCACAGCTGTGCCTTGTCAGGGTCAAGAAATGCCAAAAGTGCAAAGCAGTGATCAAAGCAAAGGGTTACTATTTTTAAAAATCAAACAAATTTGGAGTTATTTGAGTTTATTTTTTGTTTTCTACATTACACATGTGCTCATTCATAATTGTGATGCCTTCAGTGAGAATCTAGTGTGAATAATCATGGAAATAAAGAAACATGAATGAAAAAGTGTGTCCAAACTTTTGACTGGTAGTCTAAATAAAACCCTTTATGATACAAACCAATAACTTAAAATGATCTGAATAAGACCCACCTGTTCTGGCTTCTTTCTGTAAAAAAAGAATATTGAAAAATCTTGAAACGTTCTTCTTGTGATTTTGCGTTGATGTCAAATCTTACCTCTAGTTTTTTTGTACCAACACATGGCTATCAGGGGTAGGATGAGAAGAATGGCAGCAGATACCAGGCCAGCAAAAAAATTGGCTAAAAGGACAAGTGAAAAAAAAAAAAAAAATATATATATATATATATATATATATATATATATATATATATATATATATATATATATATATATATATATATATATATATATATATATATATATATATTTTATATATATTTATATATATATATATATATATTTATTTATTTTTTAAAAAATTTTTTTTAAACCACCTGTAATTTAATAAATGTAAGGTAGAGCTGTTTAATGTCATACTGTAGAACATTCCAGGCAAAGCAATGACATATCCATAGAAACAAGCAGGTGACGGACCCCAACCAAAAAGTTACATAGTGCACCTTTAATATCCGAAATGCTCAATGCAATAAAATGTCTGTCAGTAAAGCTTCAAGTATAGAGGTTTTGGTTAGCAAAAAACAAAAAACCAAATGGATCTAGATGGGTATTTTAGATGTTTAGTCCTGGTTTAGTCCTGGTTTCATCTCGATTTAGTCACAGTTTTGTCCTGATTTGTCCTGTTTTAGTCCTGATATAGACCTGGTTAGTCCTGGTTTAGTTCTCTTATAGTCCTTGTTTAGTCATGGTTTAGTCCTGATTAAGGGTCCTGGTTTGCTTAGTCCGGACTCTGATCTCTG
Organism: Taenioides sp. WSHXM2023; assembly: GCA_029959045.1. Classification (NCBI taxonomy): domain Eukaryota; kingdom Metazoa; phylum Chordata; class Actinopteri; order Gobiiformes; family Gobiidae; genus Taenioides; species Taenioides sp. WSHXM2023. The sequence continues at coordinate 16,476,211 of CM057106.1, read as the reverse complement.
TGTCGGTTCTTGCGTCATTGTATCCCTCTCCTCAGCTCTAGCAACTGGATCTAAAAAACAGAAGTAATGATATAACATCAAGAATATTCCAAATTGAACCCATTTTACAATATTACATTATACATTAATTATACATGACTGGTCAAATGACATAAAAATACTTCTACATCAGGCATTTTTATGGCATTTAACTTACTGAATTAGGGGAGTTTTTGTTGCTTCACAAAGATTGGCAAGGCAAGTTTATTTGTATAGGAGGAAAATTCACTTGCTATTCTAGGAAACATTACATGGACATGAGAAGGTGGTGAGTTTCCATTGTTCAAGTAACACAATAAGATTAAAACGATGTATTAAAGAAGTACTGGAGCTTTGCACCTGTTTGGATTTTAGTTTTGTACAAATATGACACTAGCTCTGTTATAGTTACATTCAGGTCTAGTCCTGGTCTAGTCCTGGTCTTGTCCTGGTCTAGTCCTGGTGTAGTCCTGGTCTGGTTTTGGTGTGGTACTGATTTCTAGTCCTGGCTTGGTCCTGGTCTGGTACTGGTCTAGTCCTGGTCTGGTCCTGGTCTGGTCCTGGTCTGGTCCTGGTGTGGTCCTGGTCTTACCTTTGGTCTGGCTGATGGTGGCAGTGGAGTAGCAGACAGTGGTATACAATGAGCTCTCATCACAGTCTGAAAAATCAAGAATTGAATTAGTAAATATTAAAATACAAGTCCGTGTTAGTAGTATTTCAGATCTAAAGTGCAGATGTTCCTCCTCTCTCAGATGGAGCAGCAGATCACAAGTTCAGACCTCACTGGACTTTGATGACACATTTTATTTTTTATTTTACATCTCACGTGTCAAGCGTGAGATGATAAAAGTGGGTCTCACGAGGACATTTGAGATGGATTCAGGGTGCTGTATGAGTGGCATGAATAGTGGTATAAGCCTACATGTTCCTATAGCACTTTGCAGAAAATAAAATAAAACCACAGTGTCAAACTCTGCACCAGAGGAAATGGGTGATTGGTCAGTGACTGTGTACCTGTACCTGGAGTTGTGTTTTGTTTCATTCACACATGTTTGAATAATCCTTTATTATTAGTCTGTCTACATCTCCAAAGCTCAAAATCCTCTGTTCCACCTTGTGATGTCATGAAGAAGGAAGTTAACAGCTACCTTTTACTTTTAGTTCAGTAGAGATTTGCAGTTCCAGGGCTGAAATGATCAAAATGATTTTGGTGAAGGTGTATGGAATTTAATAACACAGTGGAGCACTTCCTGTATTGCCACATGACATCCAAGGTGGAAGTCTAAATATGAAGGATTTGTGCGTTAAATGTGTGTGAATGAAACAAAACACAACTCCAGGTCTGTTTGTGATGAGGAAACAACATAACATAGATCAGAAAATAGTGTAATATGGACCCTTTAAAGTTGTTTGCATACTTATTCATACTGTACCTTGGCTGTCTGAGCCTCTGATAGATTCATAGACATTAACATCACCTGTAGATAATGTTACAAAAAGTTAAATTATTAGTTAGTTAGTTATTATTATTAACAGTTGTATAAAGTTGAATTTGAATCGTTTGTTTAGTTGAACTGACTGTGAAGAAGAGATGAATACAACTGCTGCTGATTGTCTGCAGGTGAATCCTCTGGGCCATTTTCAGCATCCCTTAAACATCAAGATTATGTTTACACGACCAGTCAAAAGTTTGGACACACCTTCTCATTCAACGTATTTTTTTCTGTTCTTTCTACATTTTAGACAAATACAGAAGATATCGAATATATGATGCAAGGTATAAAGGAAAAAAGTGATAGAACTCAACTAAATGTTTTTGTTTTTTTTTAATATAGCGCTTTTCTAAAGACTCAAAGACGTTGGACAAAGAAGTGTTTGTTATTTTATATTCAAATCCTCAAAGCATCCACCCTTTACTTTGTCGACAGCTCTGCAAACCCTCGGCCTTCTCTCAGTGATCTTCATGATGAAGTCTCCTGAAATGGTTTCCACTTCACAGCTGTGCCTTGTCAGGGTCAAGAAATGCCAAAAGTGCAAAGCAGTGATCAAAGCAAAGGGTTACTATTTTTAAAAATCAAACAAATTTGGAGTTATTTGAGTTTATTTTTTGTTTTCTACATTACACATGTGCTCATTCATAATTTTGATGCCTTCAGTGAGAATCTAGTGTGAATAATCATGGAAATAAAGAAACATGAATGAAAAAGTGTGTCCAAACTTTTGACTGTTAGTCTAAATAAAACCCTTTATGATACAAACCAATAACTTAAAATGATCTGAATAAGACCCACCTGTTCTGGCTTCTTTCTGTAAAAAAAGAATATTGAAAAATCTTGAAATGTTCTTCTTGTGATTTTGCGTTGATGTCAAATCTTACCTCTAGTTTTTTTGTACCAACACATGGCTATCAGGGGTAGGATGAGAAGAATGGCAGCAGATACCAGGCCAGCAAAAAAATTGGCTAAAAGGACAAGTGAAAAAAAATAAAATAAATATATATATATATATATATATATATATATATATATATATATATTTTTTTTTTATATATATATATATATTTATTTATTTTTTAAATTTTTTTTTTTAAACCACCTGTAATTTAATAAATGTAAGGTAGAGCTGTTTAATGTCATACTGTAGAACATTCCAGGCAAAGCAATGACATATCCATAGAAACAAGCAGGTGACGGACCCCAACCAAAAAGTTACATAGTGCACCTTTAATATCCGAAATGCTCAATGCAATAAAATGTCTGTCAGTAAAGCTTCAAGTATAGAGGTTTTGGTTAGCAAAAACCAAAAAACCAAATGGATCTAGATGGGTATTTTAGATGTTTAGTCCTGGTTTAGTCCTGGTTTCATCTCGATTTAGTCACAGTTTTGTCCTGATTTGTCCTGTTTTAGTCCTGATATAGACCTGGTTAGTCCTGGTTTAGTTCTCTTATAGTCCTTGTTTAGTCATGGTTTAGTCCTGATTAAGGGTCCTGGTTTGCTTAGTCCGGACTCTGATCTCTGTGTCGGTTCTTGCGTCATTGTATCCCTCTCCTCAGCTCTAGCAACTGGATCTAAAAAACAGAAGTAATGATATAACATCAAGAATATTCCAAATTGAACCCATTTTACAATATTACATTATACATTAATTATACATGACTGGTCAAATGACATAAAAATACTTCTACATCAGGCATTTTTATGGCATTTAACTTACTGAATTAGGGGAGTTTTTGTTGCTTCACAAAGATTGGCAAGGCAAGTTTATTTGTATAGGAGGAAAATTCACTTGCTATTCTAGGAAACATTACATGGACATGAGAAGGTGGTGAGTTTCCATTGTTCAAGTAACACAATAAGATTAAAACGATGTATTAAAGAAGTACTGGAGCTTTGCACCTGTTTGGATTTTAGTTTTGTACAAATATGACACTAGCTCTGTTATAGTTACATTCAGGTCTAGTCCTGGTCTAGTCCTGGTCTTGTCCTGGTCTAGTCCTGGTGTAGTCCTGGTCTGGTTTTGGTGTGGTACTGATTTCTAGTCCTGGCTTGGTCCTGGTCTGGTACTGGTCTAGTCCTGGTCTGGTCCTGGTCTGGTCCTGGTCTGGTCCTGGTCTGGTCCTGGTGTGGTCCTGGTCTTACCTTTGGTCTGGCTGATGGTGGCAGTGGAGCAGCAGACAGTGGTATACAATGAGCTCTCATCACAGTCTGAAAAATCAAGAATTGAATTAGTAAATATTAAAATACAAGTCCGTGTTAGTAGTATTTCAGATCTAAAGTGCAAATGTTCCTCCTCTCTCAGATGGAGCAGCAGATCACAAGTTCAGACCTCACTGGACTTTGATGACACATTTTATTTTTTATTTTACATCTCACGTGTCAAGCGTGAGATGATAAAAGTGGGTCTCACGAGGACATTTGAGATGGATTCAGGGTGCTGTATGAGTGGCATGAATAGTGGTATAAGCCTACATGTTCCTATAGCACTTTGTGGCCATACCGGCCATACCGGCTTGTCAAAGCCTGATCCCGTCAGATCTCAGAAGCTAAGCAAGGCCGGGCCTGGTTAGTACTTGGATGGGAGACACTGGGAAAATCAGGTGCCACAGGGGGGCGCCAGTCGTCGTTGTGTCCTTAGGCAAGGCACTTCACCCACATTGCCTAGTATGAAAGTGGTGTGTGCGTGAGTGATGGTGGTGGTCGGAGGGGCCGATGGCGCAGATTGGCAGCCTCGCTTCCGTCAGTCTGCCCCAGGGCAGCTGTGGCTACAGTAGTAGCTTACCATCACCAAGTGTGGAATGAATGAATAATGCCCTGTAAAGCGTCTTTGAGTGTCCTGAAAAGCGCTATATAAAACTGATGCATTATTATTATTATTATTTGCAGAAAATAAAATAAAACCACAGTGTCAAACTCTGCACCAGAGGAAATGGGTGATTGGTCAGTGACTGTGTACCTGTACCTGGAGTTGTGTTTTGTTTCATTCACACATGTTTGAATAATCCTTTATTATTAGTCTGTCTACATCTCCAAAGCTCAAAATCCTCTGTTCCACCTTGTGATGTCATGAAGAAGGAAGTTAACAGCTACCTTTTACTTTTAGTTCAGTAGAGATTTGCAGTTCCAGGGCTGAAATGATCAAAATGATTTTGGTGAAGGTGTATGGAATTTAATAACACAGTGGAGCACTTCCTGTATTGCCACATGACATCCAAGGTGGAAGTCTAAATATGAAGGATTTGTGCGTTAAATGTGTGTGAATGAAACAAAACACAACTCCAGGTCTGTTTGTGATGAGGAAACAACATAACATAGATCAGAAAATAGTGTAATATGGACCCTTTAAAGTTGTTTGCATACTTATTCATACTGTACCTTGGCTGTCTGAGCCTCTGATAGATTCATAGACATTAACGTCACCTGTAGATAATGTTAAAAAAGTTAAATTATTAGTTAGCTAGTTATTATTATTAACAGTTGTATAAAGTTGAATTTGAATCGTTTGTTTAGTTGAACTGACTGTGAAGAAGAGATGAATACAACTGCTGCTGATTGTCTGCAGGTGAATCCTCTGGGCCATTTTCAGCATCCCTTAAACATCAAGATTATGTTTACACGACCAGTCAAAAGTTTGGACACACCTTCTCATTCAACGTATTTTTTTCTGTTCTTTCTACATTTTAGACAAATACAGAAGACATCGAATATATGATGCAAGGTATAAAGGAAAAAAGTGATAGAACTCAACTAAATGTTTTTTTTTTTTTTTTTAATATAGCGCTTTTCTAAACACTCAAAGACGTTGGACAAAGAAGTGTTTGTTATTTTATATTCAAATCCTCAAAGCATCCACCCTTTACTTTGTCGACAGCTCTGCAAACCCTCGGCCTTCTCTCAGTGATCTTCATGATGAAGTCTCCTGAAATGGTTTCCACTTCACAGCTGTGCCTTGTCAGGGTCAAGAAATGCCAAAAGTGCAAAGCAGTGATCAAAGCAAAGGGTTACTATTTTTAAAAATCAAACAAATTTGGAGTTATTTGAGTTTATTTTTTGTTTTCTACATTACACATGTGCTCATTCATAATTTTGATGCCTTCAGTGAGAATCTAGTGTGAATAATCATGGAAATAAAGAAACATGAATGAAAAAGTGTGTCCAAACTTTTGACTGGTAGTCTAAATAAAACCCTTTATGATACAAACCAATAACTTAAAATGATCTGAATAAGACCCACCTGTTCTGGCTTCTTTCTGTAAAAAAAGAATATTGAAAAATCTTGAAACGTTCTTCTTGTGATTTTGCGTTGATGTCAAATCTTACCTCTAGTTTTTTTGTACCAACACATGGCTATCAGGGGTAGGATGAGAAGAATGGCAGCAGATACCAGGCCAGCAAAAAAATTGGCTAAAAGGACAAGTGAGTATGTTTTACCTGGAAGTCTCAGATGTTTCCATATATACACTAACAACCAGAGGTGGATAGTTACGTACATTTACTCAGTTATATTTACATGAGTAACTTTTTTAAAGAAATTGTACTGTTCAGAATACTTTAATTTCTAGCAGCATACTTTTACTCTTACTTGAGTAATATTTTTGTTGAAGTAACAGTACTTTTACTTCATTAAATGTTCCTCTTCCAACTGAGAGTAATGTGTCTCATTTTGTGTCTAGCCTTTGAAAATAACAGAGTTTGTGCAGTATTTAAATATTTTGTTCATACAATTAGGTCAAATTATAAATCAGATATTATATCCAGACAGTTACTCTTACTTTCGAGTAGTATTTTTCTCAAATGCTTTTTTACTCTTACTCAAGTACTTTCTTGGACTACTACTTTGTACTTCTACTTGAGTAATATTATTGTGAAATAACGTTACTCTTACTTGACTACAGTTTTTAGCTACTCTACCCACCTCTGGTAACAACCTACTACAACTACAACTACTGCTACTACTAACCTTTATTATTATATGTAGATGATGGGCAGTAAATGCTCTTTCTCTCTGATACCTCACTGACCATATTAGAAACAGTACATGTAACAGTAATAGCTCCCTCTTGTGGTGTAAGTGAGTACTCCAGCGTGGTTCCATTGTAGTTCCTGTTGTTCACTGTCCACTTGTAGCTCACGTCTTTGTGAAACTTTGAGCTGCACTCTGTCAGAATCACACAGGAACCGTGTGAGGTGTGGGTGATGTTGATGACAGTTACAGTGGGTGTCTGTGCCAGGACTTCTGCAAAATTCAAAATATTTACAGTTAGAGTGATTATGCATCTGTAACCTGCTGTCCTCTTAAATATACATTTATTTGAGCACGACTTGGCTAATTCCCACACACAGTGAATGGAGCAGGAAGTGCGGCTCTGCAGTTTTGAGAGAAGTGGAACTAGCCAGGCATCTCCGTGAATGGGGAATATTACTGCACAAAGACAATATTTTTAAATAAGGTAATTTACAGTAGATTATGACTGAGTGGCAAGAATAGGACCATGTACATTTAAAATAAAGAGGAATTAAATCCACTTTTAGATGCTAAACTGTGTATCATAGTCTATATATAGCGTTATCTGCTGTCCCTTGGGATTTTTGGCAACTTAAGTGCCAACTAGGTAAATTTGTAACTTTCCAGTAGTTGGTGACATCACAAAACACTGCCCTGATTACAGCCAGCTGCAGGGGCGGAGTTTGTGGATACCTGACCAATCACAGTGCTCCTTATACCTCCAGACCCCGCCCCTCCTCCCAGTCACTCTCCCCTGTAGTCCTCCAGGTGCTCCCCAGTTCAGCAGCTCTATTTGAAATGTGGTTGTGGGCAGAGTTTAAGTGTAGTCCATGTTTGAGCAACCCTTTATGATTAGTCTGTCTACAGCTCCAAAGCTCAAGATGCTCTGATCCACCCTATGATGTCATGAAGTGCTCATTTTCAAGTTAACAGCTGCCTTTTACTTTTTGGTCAGTAAAGATTGGCAATTCCAGGGCTGAAATGATCCAAATAATTCTAGTGAAGGTGTATGAAGTTTGAAAACACAGTGGAGCCCTTCCCGTATTACCGCGTGACATCACAAGGTGGAACACAGTGTTTTTTGTTTGAGAAAAGAACTCAGCCTAAATATACAAGGTCTGTGTGTTAAACATGGGCGAATGAAAACGAAACTCCAGATATGTTTGTGATGAGAAAACAACATTATAACATAGATCAGAAAATAGTGTAATGGGTGTAAATGGGGCCTTTAAGTATTACAGTAATTTTAGTTTAAATTAGTAATTAGCTTTAGTCTCACCTTGTACCACTAGTCTGATGCAGTGTGTGGGTCTTTGTTCTGATGATGATGTTCCCTGTGAGACAAAAGAAAAATCCCCAGAGTCTCTGGGTTTCAGCTCTTTTACTGTTAAACTGTAATTGGTTTTGTCCAGTGTCACACGGCCAGAAAACTGATGTCCAGTAATATCTACTTTTGAGTCTGCAATTTTTTCTCCTTTATATTTCCACCGTGCCTTATTGAGTTTTTCATTGATTGGTCCTGGAGACAGCACAATGGTTCCTCCCTCTCTTCCATACAGCGGTGTTTGACAACTGGAAGCCTCAAGAGCTGAAATAAATCAAATGAAATGGGGGTCAAAAAGGCTTAGTATTTTAGAATAAAAATACATTAGCCACAGAAGCAAAAATAATGCTAAAAATCTGTCAAATGCAATGCTTTTCTAATATAATGTATGATATGGCTGTGATTAAAAAAAAAACCAAAAAGGAAAATATAAAGTCTGATTGCACAAATTTGAAGCAGCTCAGTCAAAACAAAGTAGGAAGTAAAAATTGTTAAAAGAGAATCTATCCAGAAGTAACTAAGCCATGACTGCACTCAAGTAAGAGGACTGTTACTTCAGAATAATATGTCTCAAGTAGAAGTACAAAGTAGTGGTCCAAGAAATTACTCTAGTAAAAGTAAAAAGTATTTGGGAAAAGTCCTACTGAAGTAACTGTAGGGACGTAAAATTTGATTCATAATTTGGAATTGAAAATGCCAGATTTTGTGCATTAGAGCAAAGACACAAAAATGAGACAAACTAAATCATATTTGAAGGAGCAGTGCAAGAAACACAAATGTTCAGATCATTTCATATTGCCAACATAAAGCTTTTGTCACTTACTCACAGTGGGAAGAGGAACTACAATTTTTAGTACTTAAGTAATAGAGTACTTCAATAAAAATATTACTCAAGTAGGAGTAAAAGTATGCTGCTAGAAAAGTAATTCGAAAAGTACAAATTCTTACGTGAATGTAAAACTGATCTCTACTCTACTATCCCATTAATTTCTACAAAGTGAATTTTGTTATTTAAAGGTGCACTGCGTAACTTTTCTTGGGGACAAAAGTTGCTAATTGCTTGCTAGTCTCCATGCATGAACTTAACTCTTCAGCCTAGAATGTTTCACAGTACAGCATTAAACGTATCTGTCTCCATGGATGCAAGCAGGTCAAGGTACAGATCATATCGGTGGAGAGGCGGGCCCATTTGCACAAGAATCCGTGTATTTCTGAACATTAAAATCACCTCAAGGCTGAATAGACTTTTAATGCCATACTGTGGAACATACCAAACAAAGCAATAACATACCCTCCACTAGAAAAGTTACACAATGCACCTTTAATTAGTTTATAATAAGTAAGGAATAAGTAATATTTTTAACATACTGTGACTCCAGACTCCAAGAACCAGAAGAGCTTTAAGTGTGAAGAAAATAGTGGAAAAAATGGGCCGATCTCCGAACATGTCTGAATCTACTGTATTTCCTCGTAAAACCCTGTGAATTACCACTCGTGCAAGATAGTGAGAAATGACCCTCCTGCTATTTAAAAGAGAAGTAGAACCCAGTGTGTATATATGTGTGTATATGCATGAACAAAACCACATCCTGTAGTTTAATAGCAGACTCACATTACTTTAAAGGGCCTATATTATGGTATTTTCTGATCTGTGTTATAATGTGGCACAGTTATAATATTGTTTCCTCATCAAAAACATACCCAGAGTTGTGTTTTGTCAGTGTAAATGTTAGACTTGCTTTCATACTTACCTTCTACATAATCTAAAATGACCACAAATTCAAAGCAAAAATGAGTCGAGATGAAGGGACCACTCTGACCAGAAGATGGCGCTGTGTGACAGTAACAGTACAAAAGCATGATGAACTTTTTAAATAGACTTTATTAAACAAGAACGTAAGTGCAAACTATGTTGAATGAAAAAATATAAGTTGATCACCAAAAGTCTTACATTCACACATTGTAATTTATGCATAAGCTGATTTTATTTCTTTTAGAAATACATGAAAGTTTTATTTATGAAAAAATATTGCATAGAAAAGTAAATTAGCATTTTTGTTCATCATAATTAACACTACAATATGTCATTTGTTTTTTGTCAAATGCTCGTCTCTATGGAGATGTCTGAAATGTTTCACAGTATGGCATTAAACGTTTCTATCTTTTATCTTCATGGAAACCAAACCAAACCAAGTTACAGGTTTTTTATTATTATTATTATTATTATTATTATTATTATTATTATTATTATTATTTATTTTTTATATATATATATATATATATATATATATATATATATATATATATATATATATATATATATATATATATATATATATATATATATATATATATATATATATAATAACCTCTAACCACCTATTAAATGTAAGGTAGAACTGTGTTTAATGTCATACTGTAGAACATTCCAGGCAAAGCAATGACATATCCATAGAAACAAGCAGGTGACGGACCCCAACCAAAAAGTTACATAGTGCACCTTTAATATCCAAAATGCTCAATGCGATAAAATGTCTGTCAGTAAAGCTTCAAGTATAGAGGTTTTGGTTAGCAAAAAACAAAAAACCAAATAGATCTAGATGGGTATTTTAGATGTTTAGTCCTGGTTTAGTCCTGTTTTAGTCCTGATATAGACCTGGTTAGTCCTGGTTTAGTTCTCTTATAGTCCTTGTTTAGTCATGGTTTAGTCCTGATTAAGGGTCCTGGTTTGGTTAGTCCGGACTCTGATCTCTGTGTCGGTTCTTGCGTCATTGTATCCCTCTCCTCAGCTCTAGCAACTGGATCTAAAAAACAGAAGTAATGATATAACATCAAGAATATTCCAAATTGAACCCATTTTACAATATTACATTATACATTAATTATACATGACTGGTCAAATGACATAAAAATACTTCTACATCAGGCATTTTTATGGCATTTAACTTATTGAATTAGGGGAGTTTTTGTTGCTTCACAAAGATTGGCAAGGCAAGTTTATTTGTATAGGAGGAAAATTCACTTGCTATTCTAGGAAACATTACATGGACATGAGAAGGTGGTGAGTTTCCATTGTTCAAGTAACACAATAAGATTAAAACGATGTATAAAAGAAGTACTGGAGCTTTGCACCTGTTTGGATTTTAGTTTTGTACAAATATGACACTAGCTCTGTTATAGTTACATTCAGGTCTAGTCCTGGTCTAGTCCTGGTCTAGTCCTGGTGCAGTCCTGGTGTAGTCCTGGTCTAGTTTTGGTGTGGTACTGATTTCTAGTCCTGGATTGGTCCTGGTCTGGTCCTGGTCTGGTCCTGGTGTGGTCCTGGTCTTACCTTTGGTCTGGCTGATGGTGGCAGTGGAGCAGCAGACAGTGGTATACAATGAGCTCTCATCACAGTCTGAAAAATCAAGAATTGAATTAGTAAATATTAAAATACAAGTCCGTGTTAGTAGTATTTCAGATCTAAAGTGCAGATGTTCCTCCTCTCTCAGATGGAGCAGCAGATCACAAGTTCAGACCTCACTGGACTTTGATGACACATTTTATTTTTTATTTTACATCTCACGTGTCAAGCGTGAGATGATAAAAGTGGGTCTCACGAGGACATTTGAGATGGATTCAGGGTGCTGTATGAGTGGCATGAATAGTGGTATAAGCCTACATGTTCCAATAGCACTTTGCAGAAAATAAAATAAAACCACAGTGTCAAACTCTGCACCAGAGGAAATGGGTGACTAGCCAGAGGTGTGAAACAAACAGAAAAAAACTTCAAACTGGTTTTACACAGAGTAGCACAGACACATGCAGCAGTGACATTTATAAACCACAGCCTGTTCTGCTGTCAGATGAGCTCAGCCCGTGTGGTCACTGACTAACAATAGTAATTAATATGATGCTTATGCTTTTGCTCTTTGAGTATTTTATCTTGTGAAGAAAATATGTTATGGCCTGTCTTTATGTAAATTAATGTTCTGTTTCTCTTGTTCATATTTTTGCTGACAAAAACTCAAGTAGCAATTTTCAACACCAGAACTCCAAAACCAGACTTTAAGAAATTCACCGTCCAAGCAACACATCTGTGTGCAGTGTGAAGTTTCCACAGTCACTGATGATTTGGGCTGCCATGTCGTCTGCTGGTGTTGGCCCACTGTGTTTTCTGAAGTCCATAGTCAACGCAGCCATCTACCAGGACATTTTAGAGCACTTCATGCTTCTTTCTGCAGACAAGCTTCATTTCCAGCAGGACTGGGCACTTGCCCACACAGCCAAAGGTACCAAAAGATGGCTCACTAACAATGGTGTAACTGCGGTGCCATCGCTCTGCACACGCACATTACACACAGCGCGAACCAAATGCTTGCAGGGGCACCACCAAAAAATCAGACTTGAGAATCCTCGCAAAACTATCCACCCAAAGTGCGCGGAGAGGCGAGAAGCCGGTGCTAGCGCAAACAGAATCCCCCAAATTCTCTCTTTCTCTGTCTCTCCCTCTATCACTCTCTCCCTCGGTATCCAGACCTCCATGCATGACAGCAGATAGAGTCTTCACAGAGAAATTTTCACTTTCAAATTCCTATTTAAAGTTCCTTGATTGAAAAAATTCTATTGTGCAATTATTTGTACTTATGTACATTATTTACCAAAGAGATGTGCAGATTATTACTTACAAGGGTATATACTTGTTCTGTGTTTACAATGTTCAGTTCAATGTTCAGTCTGCAGTCATTGCACAAATCTTTGTTTATAATTGTTAATTGTTAATAATGGTGGTGGTATTTATTTATTAACCTTTTTTAATAATTTCTTATTTTAACGTTCATGTTAGGTGTATTTGTTTTGGAAATAAAGCGAATTGCACTGATAAATTTTGAATTATTGTTCATTCAGGGCATTCAGGGCACTCAAATGGCTAGCAACGGCCCTGTATAACTGTGCTTGATTAGTCTGCAAACTCACCCGACCTGAACCCCATAGACAATCTCTGGGATACTGTCAAGAGGAAAATGAGACACACCAGACCCAACAATGCAGACGACCTGAAGGCCGCTATCAAAGCAACCTGGGCTTCCATTACACCTGAGCAGTGCCACAGGGTGACCTCCTCCATGCCACGGAGCATTGATGCAGTAATTCATGCCAAAGGCCCAACCAAGTATTGAGTGCAGAGAAATGAACATACTTTTCAGAAGCCTTTTTTTTTAATTGATCTTATGTAATATTCAAATTTTCTGAGACAATTTTGTGTTTTCATTATCTGTAAGCTATAATCATCAAAATGTCAAGAAATAAAGGCTTGAAAGCTTCACTCTATGCATCATGAGTCTATATATGTGTTTGACTTTCTGAAATAAGTGGCAAAAAATATTGAACTTTTTTACTTTTCATGATATTCTAATTTTTTGAGATATACTAGTATATTTTAGCACAGCTGAAATGAAAAATACCTTTTATGGTTGACTAAAACTATTCCAAATTTACAGCTGACTAATTTAGCACGATATTTACATTTTAAGTAGTGAAAGTAATGTTTGTGTTTCAAAAGGTGCTAAGTTTATATCTTCTCATGTTCACTAGAATTCTTACCTGTGCATCTGATTGGCCTCCTCTGCTGCTGAGGTAATACGTGGCTGTTTAATCCACTCTCCTCTGAACAGGTTTCCAAACACCAACAAAGAAATTATTATGAATGATGAGATATTAAGAATGATTCAGGCTTTGTAACTACATAAAAGGGGTTGGTTAGGAGTTATAATTGCGTAGTTAGTAAGCCTGAACAAACTATTACAGCTTAAGTCTTTGTCCATATTTTTAGGTGTTTTTAAAATGCTTTTGGGCACTGGCAGAGCTGTGGAAATGCTTGAGGAGAAAATGAGTAATCCCTCACTCGTCCAGGAGCGGTTCAGTGTACAAAAGGTTTTAGAGGTGTTCACCTGGACTCTGAAGAAGCCATTTTCATCACATGATAAAAGAGAATCGCAGAGACCATGAACTGAGATGAAAAACCGTTCCTATTTTCACACACATGGGGCAGTTTTATCCAAGGACCACCGGGCGACAGGAGGCGTGGTCAGCCTGAGCGACCTGCCAGATCTGTCAACCTAACCACGCCTACAGGAAGTAACAACAGCTGATATATGACACGTTACTATGGTGACAGTTCTGAAAATGGCTCGCAGCTCAATCATGTTGACAATGTAAACACATCTCACTAATAAAGTTGTCTAAGTCTGAGTAATAAGAGGTTAACTATCGGAATTGAAGACAAGGAAAAAACTAGGGACACTGACCTGTGTGTCTCTGGCATCGTCTCACTGCCAGGACCAGCAGAACCAGGAGGATCAGGACCGAGCCGGCGATCAGACCCAGCAGCAGAGACGAGGAGCCCAGAGGTGGGGCAGGAGCCTGGGTCGAAGGCTGCACTGATGGAGGGGGGCTGCTCACAAGGACTTTCTCATCTACAAATGTGCAATGTCCAATCAGATTAGAGGAACCAGAGATATCAACCAATCAGAAAAAACCTGAGTTTAACCTGCTCTGACCCCGAGTCGACTGGGCAGTGACTTCTCTCCTCTCATTTCACACTGGTACAGGCCTTCATCAGACACTGCCACCTGCTGGAGGGTCATGTGACCTGCAGGCTGCTCTGACAGGAAGTGTCCGTCTCTGTAGAAACAGGCTGGGAGGGCGGGGTCAGTGTGATGTCGACAGGTCAGATTGACAGTTTGTCCCACAGACACTGGTGTTTTTTCCGTATGATGGACCAGTTTCTGTCTTAAAGTGTTTGTGGGTTTGAAATAGACTGGGATTTCATGTTGTCTGAAGATCCTCTGTAGTTTTTCGGAAATGCCAGCCAGGTAAGGAATAGTTACACCCTTTCTCCTGGGTTCTGGTTCTCTGTTGTCTTGTTTCTTGGTTCTCTTAGTTTTATTGAAAGCCCATTTAGGATATTCACAAACAGAGAGGGCTTTCTGCACATGTTGTTCTTCTTTCTCCTTTCCCTCTGCGCTTGTAGGAACCACTTGGGCCCTGTGTTGTAATGTCCAAATGACTCCCAGTTTGTGCTGCAGTGGGTGGTGTGAATCAAAAAGCAGATATTGGTCGGTGTGTGTGGGCTTCCTGAAGACCTCTACCTGGAGTCGCCGGTCTTCTCTTATTGTTACTGCACAATCTAAGAAGGCCAATGTGTTGTCCTTGGCATCTTCATGTGTAAATTTGATGTTCGGATCTACAGAATTGATATGTGCAGTAAAAGGTTCCAAATCTTGAATTTTGATTTTTGAAAAATTATCATCAACAAAGCGATACTAATGTGTGGGTGGAGTGCCTGGATATGAGGCCAGGGCACTCTGTTCAAATTGTTCCATGTATAAGTTTGCAATGATCGGGGAGACCGGTGAGCCCATTGCACAGCCGTGGATTTGCCTGTAGACGTTTCCTCTGAACTGGAAATAGGTGGAGTTCAAACAAATTTCCAGCAGTTGGCAGGTTTGGTCGGGTGAAAGTTTGGTTCTCTCTTCTAGCTTGGTATCCTCCAGTAGTCTCCTTCTTGCTGCCTCCACCGCTATTACCGATACAAGTGAAAAGAGAGGTCACATCAAAGGAAACCATCGTCTATTTTCTCTAATTTCTAATTTCTCTCTAACTCCTAACTGCATCCCCACAGTGGATTACATCACAGCAGCAGAAACCGCCATCAGGAACAACAAGCTCACGGAGACAGAAGCTGGAGACCTTAGACTGAAATTAACAGCTGCACTGAGCAATGCCAAACCTCCACCGTCCAATGTAACACCGGAGGAAAGGAAGGCCATCGCTGCTCTGGAGAAGGACCACAGCATCAACATCCTGCCAGCTGACAAAAGGAGGTGCACAGTGATCCTGAACTCAGCTGATTATGAGGCTAAGGTTAACAGCCTACTCAGTGACACCACAACCTACGAATTACTAAAACGGGACCCCACCAGTGTGTACAAAAAGAAGATCATTGATTGCTTGCAGAAGCTGGAGAAGGAAGAAGTTATTAATCGACAGCTGTATTACAGATTGTATCCTGGTGACTCCATCCCTTGCATCTAAGGCCTCCCAAAGATTCACAAACAAGGAGTACCACTCAGACCCATTGTATGTAGCACAGACTCCATCACGTACAATGTGGCCAAACACTTAAAAACCATCCTGGCTCCTCTAGTGGGTAACACGGAGCACCATATTGAGAACACAGCTGAATTTGTGAACAAAGTTAAGCATCTAAAGTTTGGGTGGGTCTCCCACCAGGCCTGGGGGTGGAAGATGGGAGTAGGCAGAGCCTAACGGAGTCTTCAATGGGCGGCACACTGGAGACATTGGGCCAACCCTTAACATTGCAGTACTCCAGGTATCCCCGTGCTGGTCCCTTAGCAGAAAGTGGGTTGCCTCATTCCCACTTAGCTAACTTGGTGAGGGACAGTACAGAGGGACAGAACGTCACCACTTGTGCTCTAGCCCGGGTCTGTGATGCTAGTCCAAAAATAAAATCCCTCTGCGCCAGCTCTAGAGGCTGGTGAGGAAGTGGGATCTGTGTCTGAACCGCAGCAGCAGTGAACAACCCTGGCAGCAGGTCCACTGGTTAGGGGCGAGATGCCCGGGAATCAGAGGCAGTCAAGACAGTGTCATCACAGCGGCTTGTCCTCTCTGCAGAATCTAGGGAGCCCTGGTAGCTTCACTACCAGTCTTCACTCGCCTCTGTCCAGACCAAAGGGGCCGAAGTGGTGAGCGGGTCATCCTCAGCCAACTCGGCACTGCCGTGGAGCGGGAAAGCAGGGCCCATAAGGCGGGGCGGTGATTCAGCTCCTCTCTGCATGTTTGTCTTCACGGTGGAGCGGAGCACTACACAAGTGGCATTCAAAGTGCCTGACACCGACAGGTGACGAATCTCGGGCAGAGTCCATCTTCAGACTTCTCTTGCAATGAATCTTGAAGTAGAATACTCAGAAGAGCTGAGCTCAGAGAGCTCTGATAGAAGAAGGGAATTATGTGGCTAGCAGCCCGGTTTTTATAGGACACCGGGTTCGCAGGCATGTGCCAGGCTTTAGGCATGATTGGTGCGTGCGGTGACTGCTTTGATCTTTCTCAGAGGCTGGCTTGGCGCCAGAGAGAGGTAACCAATAGCGAAGCATGTAGGTGGGCAGAGCACACACGAAATAGAACTGTATAGTCTTTATATTCAGACAGTCTGTACGGCTGCTTAGGCCATTCTCCCTGTTTGACATATGTATGAAATCCTTTTTGGTGCTCAAAAATTGTAGATTTTTTGCTGCTATGTTTGAGTTTCTATATTGAAAGTGACAGTGTTAAGAATAAAGTCCTTTAGTACATGAGAAATGAGAACAGGCATGTGGTGTTGAAAAAACAAGGTGAATTCACTTATCATGTGTGTTTGTGAATGATGTTCTAAATGATGTGACCACTTGTGCCCCTGTTCAGATACAGGTTTGAATCAAATGATCAAACTAAACCAAGTTTCAAAAAATGTGCTAAAACAAATGAAAAAAACTGCAATAATACCTCCTGTTTGGAGGCCTCTCAAAGCATTATAGTACATTCATTATTCATTCACTCCATAGTAAGGTAAGATGCTAATGCAGCTGTCTGGGGCAGACTCATAGAAGTAAAGCTGCCAATCTGACCACCACCATCAGATCCTTTCACAGGCAACAACAAAACTTGGTCTGGCAGGTTGGGCTATAAGCCACTTTTCCTTGCAGGCACGCCTATATGGGGCCCTATTTACGCGTGTCCGTCCCCTTACCTGTCTGGCGCCACACACGCAAGTAAATATAGTTGCAAGCGGCAATGATTGGCCCTCGTATGCGCCTACGCCACGCCCCACAAGCGCTGTGCCCCGCAACCGCTGTACCCTGCAACCGCCGCGTTCCACAAGAGCCGTGCCCCTGAAACACCGCACCCCACACAAACCCTAATAACCCTAAACCCCAATCATGACTCTAACCCCTAGCCCCAACCCCAACATTAGGCCTAAACCTAAAAATAACTGTTAAATATTTGTGTCTGTCCTTAATTGACCCAGTGACCCACTTTCAGGTGTGGGTGTGGCTACATACCGGTGAGCAATCTTAATAAATGGCAGCAGCTCACTTCCACTGTGTGTATGCATGCAGGCCAAACCAAATCCACATCTCTGCATTATATTGTGTCCTCCGTTATTTTCCGGCTGTATTAGCTCTTACTGCGATGGCTGTGCCAACAGGTTATGGGCCCAGTAAAGAGTGAGGTAGCCAATGGAACCGTTTGTGTTTTGACAGAGATGAGAAGAATTATGAAATGTGCGAAACAGTTTTTGGCACACTTGCGTCTGCTTGTCCTCAAAAGCTCCATATTGCACAAAGCCCCCGCTGTGGACGCTGAGGGTGCCAGTAAGAATGAAGAGGCGTATGCAGTTCTAATTCAATTGTTGGATGATAAACGTTTGTCCCTTGTAATGAGAGACGGGCCTGATGATGGCAGGAAGGCACTGCAGATCCTCCACGACCATTATGTGGTGAAGGGGAAGCCGCAAGTAATAAGTTTGCACACGGAGCTCACATCTCTCCAGAAAGTTGTGAATGTGTGTTGTTACAACTTAAAGTAAAATTATCTCAAGGGGTGGGACATCAAAAGTTATCAAAATTTCTGACACACGTCTTACGGTCTTTGAGCAATTTTGGAGATTTTGGATATTTACAAATTGCTCCCATTTGCACATTTAACAGTTGTTAAACTCTCTGCCCTAAAGCTATGAATGTCAAAAAATTGAAATGAACGCCCCCTACACATTGAAATAAAACTTAATATGGGGGAAATTTTTTTCTTTTAAAAAATTTCTGAAATTTTGCGCAACATTCCATTCTGCCATCCTGATCCAAAAAGTCAATGACACCCATGCCATATTTTTTATGGCGTCACCATAGCAATGACATAAACTCTCCATGTTAAAATCGCCATGGTAAAATCGCCATGGTAAAATCGCCAAATCGCATAAACTTTGGCCGATTTCACTCAAATTTTAATTATAGGACCCTGAACAGATTGATATAACAAAATACAAAAATGGGTGCAGTAGTGCCCATTTTTGTATGATGTTTTATTTGTCATAGATATACAAAATTTGGTACGCACATTTGTGACATGGTCTCGATTAAAAATTTCAATGACGCCTACACCCCATTTACATTGTGTTGCCATGGCAACAAGCCAAAATCTGTCAATGGGATGTCCTTACACAAACTTTGCCATAGCCAAACCAAATTTAGTAGCCAGATGCATCATCGCAATAGGAACAAAGATTTATATTGTGACCACATCCCTTTACAAACCGAAAGTCTGCCATATTGGATTTTTTTTTTAAATAAACACGCGCAAAAATTTTGAAAAATGGCAGTGTTAGGTTAGGAGTTAGGGTTAGGATAAGGGCTAGGGTTGGTTAGGGTTACGACTACAGTTAGGTTTAAGATTAGGGTTATGTTTAGGGTTAGGCCTAGCGTTAGGGTTTTGGCTAGGGGTTAGAGTTGTGGTTGGGGTTTACCGTTATTAGGGTTAGTGTTTTGTGCGGTGTTTGCGGGGCATGGCGTTTGTGGGGCATGGTGTTTGCGGGCGGCTTTTGCGGGGCGAGGTGTTTGTGGGGCGCAGGTGTACAGGAGGGCCAATCATTGCCGCTTGCGGCTATACTTTAGTCTTGTTTTACATCAATGGGTTACATCTGGTTTAGACAGGCTTTGGACCTAATTTAGTCCTGCCACCTGCTTTAGTCCTGGTTTAGACCTGGTTTAGTCCTGGTTTAGACTTTGCCTGGCCAGCCAAGATAACACCCACTTACAATACTGCACAAAGACCAGGAAGTAAAAGGTATTGGCTGGTAAGAGAAGTTTAGACCTAGTTTAGTCTTGTTTTAGATCTGTTTTAGGCAGATTTCGTTTTGGTTTAGACTTGGTTTAGTTCTGATTAGACTTTGCCTGGTTGGTCAAAACAACACACACTTACAATACTGCACAAAGACCAGAAAGTAGAAGGTACTGGCTGGTTAAACAATTTTAGACATGCTCTTGGTTTAGTCCTGGCTTGACCTGGTTTAGTCTTTATTTTGCAGAGCTTTATTTTTTATTTTCAAATAAAAAGACGAAAGAACAAGATGTATGTATAACTGACCCCACCCACAGCCAGCTAAAGTTTTTTTTTCCACAAATTAAATAAACATCCCTTCCTCTTCTTCCTCCTCCCTTTTGCTCTCTCCTCCCTCCCTCCTCCTCCTCTCTCTCTCCCTCCGCCCACCCTGTCTCTTCTTTCTATTCCCCATTCACTATCCCTCTTTCTCTTCTTTAAAGACAATTAAAATGACATAATTTATTCTTATCATAATCTGGCGATCCAAAATTTGTAACAGTCAGTACTTGGGCCATAAAGTTGAAGCCCATTGCCATACAGCGCCACCTGCTGCTCAGAGGGCTCAAGTCAACAACAACACATCTGTACTTGTGTCTTATTACTCCGCTCTCCAAAACATTACTGTATAGTTATTATGTGCATTTTATTTAAGTATAAAATAATTTAATCATTTATAATTGTCATTATTACTGTACATATATTTTTTTTTAAAAGAGACCCAAACTAATCTCTTTGCAGCAGTTTGAAATCTGCACCATGTTCCAGACACTTAACTCCTATTGTTATCCCTATACCAAAAGTATAAAGTCACTCATTGTTCATTCTTTGGTTATATTTAGTTCTAGTATTTGTCAGTGAACAAAATTCACAAACTAGGAACATGCTTTGGTGCTATGGTGCAGCATTAAATAAAGAATAATATTAAAAATGATGATCAAATAAAAATAGAAAACAGAGGCATGCATTTGTTGTGGAAAAAAAATATGTATCTCTTGATGAAAAATAATTAATTCATATGCGAAGCCTGATGAGTTTTTGGAATACAAAGGTTTATTCATGTTACAGCAGATATGGACAGGGCCTGCCTGCCACACACACACACACACACACACACACACACACACACACACACACCCACACACACACACACACACACACACACCCACACACACACACACACACACACACACACACACACACATTCTGACTAATACAGTACAATCACATACACTCACACATAAACAGGGACGGATTGGCAGTCTGTGCATTCTGGAAAAGTGCCAGCCAGCCCTTTTTTTTTTTTTTTTTTTTTTGTCGACCGGCCCTGTTCAATAACCAAAATGTAGAGTCTAACACCTAACAGCCAGAGGGCGCTAATAAGATAATTTGTCAATTAGTCAAACATAGGCCTACATTCTTTACGTCTAAAAAGCAAACAAAGAAGAATCAATTGAAAAAAGAAAGAAAAAGAATAATGACCCTCGGTCAGTTGGTGGGCCTATTTGGGAAAAAAAAAAAAAAGTCCAGTGCCATTTTTTGGTGTCAGTCCGTCTCTGCACATAAATACATCATAATAGCAGCATAGAGCAAAAAAAAAAACTATAATAGCCTATGTTTACATACAAGGACATGTGTACTACATGGGTAAAGGACTGAAGTCTACAAGATTTTTTTTTTTATTTGATTTTAAAAGTATATAAATTAAAACATGTTTCAGTAAGATGTTGAACGTCATTCCACAGCACTGCACCTTTGTGAACAAAAGAAAATTTAGCAACAGAGGTCCTACAGAAAGGAACCCGTAAACAATGGAGGAGATGAAGGAAGACAAATAACTTTAAACATAAGAACTCCAGTTTGGTACTTGTTCACTTCATATATTGTGAGTTGACGCAGTTGTGAAAATAAAGGTTTGCTTGGGGCTAAATAAGAGGAATTAGTAGCAATTCTTACAAAAGATTTCTAAATTCTATGGATAGCTTGTAAATAAGAAGGATTAGTGCTGGCCCAAATTATATTACAGTAAGACATATACGGATAAATAAGATAAATATAAAGTTAAAAGAGTGCTAGTGTTTAGGTAGGGGTTTAACCCTTTTTATAATACCCAGAGATTTCGAAACCTTTTTAGAAACAAATTCACAATGTTTTTTAACACACAGCTTATCATCAAGAATGACACCTAAAACTCAGCGCACCTTTAGTCTTTTTTTCTAGGATATTTCCAGAAACTTTTCTTTTCCTTCTGCTTTATGTGATCCCA
Organism: Taenioides sp. WSHXM2023; assembly: GCA_029959045.1. Lineage (NCBI taxonomy): Eukaryota > Metazoa > Chordata > Actinopteri > Gobiiformes > Gobiidae > Taenioides > Taenioides sp. WSHXM2023. The sequence continues at coordinate 16,454,188 of CM057106.1, read as the reverse complement.
GGAGACTGTCCTTGGACTCCCTCCTGCTCTGAGAGGGACGCTCAGGATCAGAACCATTCTCAGTAGGGGTGCCACATTTCATTTTACGTTTTTTACAAAAACCAAAAGCAAAAAGGGTAATAATAATAACAACACCCAGCGCAAAATAAATTTCAATGTGATGAGCTCCTTTCTGTGAAGGCTTCATCTCTGTAAAAAAAAAAACATAGTACATGAAAAATAACATATGGGTGAAAAATGATTGAGGAGGGCTGAGAATCAAAAGGGTACAAGTGACTTTATTTTAAGGATTTTCTGCTCTGAAAGCTTTACTGGACAGGACAGCTGTGAGGAGAGAGACAGATACACCACCTGAGCACCATGTGGGGCTTATATTTCTAAACAATAATATGACAGAAGAGTTTACACCTGTAACATGTAGTCTCTGCTCTCTGAGTTCTACACATGTATGAGGCTGGATGGGTCTCACAGAAGCCATCGCAGAAAAGGTGAAACCTCATATTTGAACCAAACTAGTCAATGCTTCACAGTGTAGAGAAATTAAATTTTTGTTAAATCCAATTGAGAGAAACAATCAATTGACAGAAACACAGACATCTTTTTCTCCACAGATGCACAGAGCACTTCCCTTCTGTACATTTTCAAAAACAAAATAGTCTGTATTTCGGCTAAAATAGGCTGAAGTACAATTGCCCCAAACCACAGTGCTGCCCTGTAAACTTGGGAGCCTGGGTAGATGCTCTGGAGTTTGTGAACTCACAAATATCTAGAGTTTATCTTGTTGGCCAGGTTTAAAACTTGTTGCTGTGTCCTCTTGGTTCTTTCTGGAGAACTGTATATAACAAAATTTGACCCAAAATGTCACTTTTGCCCCTTTGATACTCATATCCTATAGAAGCTCAGCTCTCACCTGGTTTTACTGTCAGAGGAATGAGGTGTATGAAGACTTCAGTTTTTCTAAATGAAGAGTGACTTCGAGCCACACACCTGTACATCCCACTGTTCTCCATGGTCACATTCAGTAGCTTCATGGTCAGATCTCCAGACTTCAGCTCCGGATCTCTGAGCTTCATTTGGTTTGACAAAGATGGGTCTTGATAGATCACTTGGCCATCTCTGTAGGACACATGTGTGATGTGTGCTTCAGTTAATCTTGAACTGTTGTAATTAAAACCATCCATTAAAAAGGTCCTATATTACACAAAATGGACTCTTGTGAGCTTTCAGCCATGTTAGAACATTTTACCTCATCAAAAACAGATCTGGAGTTGTGTTTTGTTTCATTCACACAGTTTGAGTAATCTTTTATGTAGTAAGGTTAACTGGTTAACTGGTGTTGATATTACAGATTGGAATTTAAAAATTCTAAGTTAAAGCAGTACTTATGTGGCCTTTGGGAGTGCTTGACTTTGACTCGAAGTAGAGTTTTGGGGCTCAACAAATGTTGAGAAATATTACCAATACAATATAATCAATTACCTATGTTAATTAATTAATAACACCAACACCATGGCAACAGTGAAACGGGTCTCTCCCAGTTTTGTAGGCCAACGTGTAATACTAATATTAGTCTGTCTACATCTTCAAAGCTCAAAATGTTCCGTTAAACCTTGTAAAGTCATGTAGTGGTAGTTTTCAAGTTAACAGCTACCTTTTGTTCAGTAGAGATCGACAATTTCAGGGCTGAAAACAACCAAATGATTCTAGTGAAGGTGTATGGGGTTTAAAAACACAGTGGAGCACTTCCTATGGTAATACATGACATCACGTGTGGAGTATTTTCTGTTCAAGAGAAGAACTCGGCCAAAATATGCAGGGTTTGTGTGTTTAACGTGTGAATGAAACAAAACACAACTCCAGGTATGTTTGTGATGAGCATGACCTTTTGATCCTGAGGCCAAATTTGGCCCACAGGCCCTACTTTACTTTACTTCACCCCTGCACTAACCATTATGTCGCTGTGTCAGAAAATTTGTGTCCTGATCCATGGATTACAAGTTCTTAGCCTGTGCAGTTGAGTCATGAATCCACTTTCTGTGCAGAGTTTGCATGTTCTCCCCATGTCTGGTGGGTTTCCTGCTACACCCACTGCGCCTGACCTGCCCCAGCAGCACTGAAGGATGGGTCAAATGCAGAGGACAAACAGGGACAATAAAGTGTACCTTAACCTTAATGTCAGTCCGTCTCTGACCCAACCCACCTGAAGTGAAGGAGGAGATGCTCTTTCTCTTCCTGAGCCTGCAGAGTCCACTGTAGATCATGAACTGTGGCGCCCCCTGGTGACAAACATGGCAGCTCAACCGCTCCAGACTGATTCACAAAGAGCTCATCTTCAACAGAGTCACAGAGAGTTTACACTGTTAATCTCACTGAATCTCAACAGCCTATCAACAGCCTAAAGAAGCGTGCACTTTCATTTAGAAATATGAACATAAATATAGACTTTTTAACAATATTAACTGATGTTTAAATTAAACTTTTACACTATAATAACTTTTGTTGTTTTTAAAGCCATACCTCAATAAAACAAATGAGATAACGAAATAATTCAGCAAACTCTCACCTGCTTCGGTCACTGTCACTCTGATTTCATGAGAGATTTCCTTTTCTCCGTTTGAAGTCTTAATTTTAGCCTCACACGTGTATGTCCCACTGTCCATCGAGGTGATGTTCTTCAGGATCACGCTCAGATCTCCAGACTTTAAATCTGAATCTTTGAGCTCCACTCGGTTTGAGAAAGATGGGTTTTGCTCATTATATCGCACTTTGCCGTCTCTGTACAAAAGGACATATTTGTCTTTTCCCTTCAGTTTCCATTCAAGGATCACGACTTCACCTTCAGGAGCCTGACACTGAAGTTCCAGTTTAAACGGAGCGCTGATTCTCTCTGGCACTAAAACAGACAAAGTTAACACTGTTAATGACCGTCTCTGTGCAATGTAAAGTGACTTCCACTTTGTTTAAATACACCAAAAATACATGTGCACTGATTATGATCAGATCTGGAGTCATAGGGTTATTACAATCACATGTAAACAGCAAAATCATTTGATTTCTATCTGATCATGGATCATTTGGCCATCTCTGTAGGACACATGTGTGTGATGTGTTGGTCACTCAAAGTGCTTCAGTTAATCATTCAATCAAACATTGTAAATAAAACAGTCCTTTAAAAGATTGCGGGGTGGGTACTACCAAATTAAAGACTTGAGAATTGCATCTACTCAAGTGAATTTATTCATTTAATAAACTTGGAGAGGTCCGCTGAGATTTTGGAATTTCTGTTTCATCCCCCTCATTGAACCACACGAATGATCCCGGGACCTTATGTTGTTGGGGGCTTCATGCCCCTGGTAGGATCACCCATGGCAAACAGGTCCTGTAGGACAGGTCAGAGTAAGAGTGGTTCAGAAGCGCTTTATGAAGAGAAATACAGCAAGGCCAGTTACGTCACCCGGATTGGCGTTACCGGGGCCCCATCCTGGAGCCAGGCCTGGGGTGGATGCTGGATAGCGAGCGTCTGGTGGCCCGGGGAACCCAACTCCTTGAGGGGGGCTGGATTCTCCATTTCTCTGGCGTGTGAAGAGAGGAGCAGAGCTGTCAACTGATCACCACCTTGTTGTGAGTTTGGTCCGCTGGTGGAGGAGGAAGCCGTAAAAACCTGGCAGACCCAAGCGTAAAGTGAAGGTCTGTTGGGAACGTCTGGCAAAGCCCTCTGTCAGGGGGACCTTCAACTCACACCTCTGAGAGAGCTTCTTCCAGATTCTGGGGGAGGCTGGGGACATGGAGTCCGAGTGGGCTCTGTTCTCGGCCTCTATTGTCGATGCGGCTGCTTGTAGCTGTGGTCATAAGGTCTGTGGTGCCTGTCGCGACGGCAATCCCCGAACCCGGTGGTAGACACCGGAAGTAAAGGACACCGTCAGGCTGAAGAAGGAGTCCTATCGGGTTTTGTTGGCTCTTGGGTTACAGAGGAGAATGACACTTCTCAGCCTCCCCAGTAAGGTCTATTCCAGGGTACTGGAGAGAATTCGACCGGTAGTCGAACCTCGAATTCAGGATTTGTCCCAGCCACGGAACACTGGACTAGCTCTATACTCTCCATCGGGTGCTCGAAGGTTCATGGGAGTTTGCCCAACCAGTCCACATGTGCTTTGTGGATCTGGAGAAGGCATTCAACCATGTCCCATGGTGTTCTGTGGGGAGTGCTCCAGGAGTATGGGGTTCAGGACCCTTTGCTAAGGGCTGTCTGGTCCCTATATGACCGGAGCAAGAGCTGTGTTCGCATTGCCAGCAGTAAGTCAGACCTTTTTCCGGTGCATGTTGGACTCCGTCAGGGCTGTCCTTTGTCACCGGTTATGCTCATTGTATTTATGGACAGAATTTCTAGGTGCAGTCAGGGGCCAGAGGGGATCCGGTTTGGGGACCACTGGATCTCATCTCTGCTGTTTGCAGCCGAGTGTGAAGCGGCTGGGATGAGAATCACCTCCTCCAAATCCGAGGCCATGGTTCTTGACTGGAAAAAGGTGGCTTGCCCTCGCGGGGTTGGTGAATAGTCCCTGCCTCAAGTGGAGGAGTTCAAGTATCTCAGGGTCTTGTTCATGAGTGAGGGGAGGATGGAGCGTGAGATTGACAGGCGGATCGGTGCGGCATCTGCAGTGATGTGGTCGCTGTATCGGACCGTTGTGGTGACAAGGGAGCTGAGCCGAAAGGCAAAGCTCTCGATTTACCATCAATTTACGTTCATACTCTCACCTATGGTCATGAGCTTTGGGTAATGACCGAAAGGACAAGATCGCAGATACAAGCAGCCGAAATGTTTCCTGGATCTAGTCACTAATAAAAATGATCAGGTTCAACATTTATGAATTTACCTTTTGGATATTTCATGGACAAGTACTCTTGCCCCCAATCTGGGAGTATGATCATTAAAACATTATAGAATCTGAAAACCACCAAAGAAATCCAGAGAAAAAACATCTGCTACATGCAAACTCACAAAGGTTCAGGGCTAAAATATGGGACCTTCTTGTTGATTTCTTTCTGATCATGGTTCCTCTGATTACTCACATTAGCTGTTTGCATTTCATTTAAATAGTGTGGAGTGTAGGTCCAGAAAATGATGAAGAAAAAAAAAATTGGATAATTTGATTATTGGATTACTGAATAATCAAATTAGTGGGTTATCTGAATATTGGGTTGTCTATTTTTTATGGACATGTAAAATGCAGAGTCTAAAACACAAAAGCACTTTCCTGGTACATTCTTGGTGCAAATGCAGAGACTGGTCTGAGCAAAGTGAGGAACTGCATTAGTCATTTGTGGTTTGGTCTGAAAAAAAGTGAAGAACTCACAGGAAGAGCTTCACAAACATCATTACAGGGAACAGGTGTGATGGAAACCACAGCTCTGCTCTGTAAGTTTAACTACTCTCTTTTTTCTTTTGTGTTCAATTTAAAATCAAATGACTTCTTTAAAATTGTCTCTTTTTTGTAGTTTTGGCTTTACTGGCCTTTACTTGTCCGTTCTACCCCACCAGCCAAGGTCAGTCTCTCAGCTCTGTTTTCACCTATTAGCCCTGATATATTGCCTGGAAATCCAGAAGGATATCTCTCTGTATTTGTAATACAGCTCCATATCCGTCTGGTCCCCATGTCCTCCGCCCTGTTTGAAATGCCCGGTTCGACATGGTCGTGCAATCTGATTCGTTCATTGAAGTGACGCATCCTTTGCCGGCAACGTCACTCTTAGGCGGCGGAAGTTCCCCTCAGTTTTGAATCAAGATGGCGCACTGGAGAGCTGAAAGTTTCTTCCGTTCAGCTTTCAAATCTTTAATGGTCTTAAATGACCAAAAACGCATAGAGTCATTAAAACCACAGCAGCTGACAGCTCTACAGGCCTTTCTTTCTTTTTTTTTTTTTTTTTTTTTTTTAAAGATGTTTTCGCATTGCTTCCTACCGGCTTTGGGAAAAGCTTAATCTATCAAACGGCTCCATTTGTTGTATTCGTTGTAGTCGCCGTGTCTCCTCTGCACTCATGGAGCAGCAGGTAACAGAGTCCTCTAAGCTCGGAGTTATCGCCATGCAGATTGGAGTCAGTAGCGATGTGAAGATTTTCAGCGGAAAAGCGGAGTTACTGTTGGGCTGTTAAATGACAAATGGAGGCGCTTGCTGTGTAACATCAAGGAGCTTGTTGGAATTGTGGTGGATGAGGTTCATCTCACATACAAAGGTAAGGTATTACTTTGTTATACAGCGTAACTAACTGCGTTCATGTGGTGCTCTCGTTTCTGAGATGAGAAGTTTGGGTTAGCTTATGGCTCGTTTGCATTCGCGTGCTTTTATCTCAGAAAGTCGGGATTTAGACGTCACCGGGTGTCTTAATGTATTTGTATAGCACATTTAAAAACACCCATAGTTGACCAAAGTGCTTAACATACAACAATAACCCCATATGTTTTGTTGTTAGCCTCAAAAGCTAAACCTTATTTGTTTACTTAAACATGAGCTACATATCGTTAACAGCTGCATACAGCATTGTTGTTAGCCTCTTCAAAAGCTAAACGTTATTTGTTTATTTTAACGTGAGCTACTTAACATAAAGAGCTATATCGGTAATTAGCTTCATTATGTTTATACAGTAGTGTTGGTCTTGCGCAGATCTGTTGCTCTTATGATATGGGCATTGGGTAACTGTCATTAAACCCGTAAATGTAGTAGCGTTTAGTCAAAGTGATTAAGATAAAAAACAAATGATTCTCCATATACTGTGTGACGTAAACACACTGCTGTCAACTCAGGAAAAAAACATTTTCCGTGGACCACATGAGCGCAGAAGCTACAAGTTGATGAGTTATGTAATGTAATAAAGTTATGTTGAGTGTATCGCTGCTTGGCTACAATTCATTTACTATGCAGATCTGTTGTACTCATGTTTTTTTCTTTTTCTTTTTTTTTTTTACTTTTTTCCTACCAGTGGACTGGCTGACAAAGGAAAAAGTGCCTTCAGGGAGTGCTTTGCGAGAGTAGGCAAATTCCAGGCAAAGCAGGTTGGTATTCAATCCATTTTTTACTCTTTCAGAACCTATAATGTTTTGTTTTGATGTTTTTGTTTGTGTTGTCTCACAGGTATCTGTATAATGGCCCTAACTGCCTCTGCTGATGTCCAGTCAAGAGACAGAGTGATGAGGCCGCTTCATCTGGAAAAGGCGGTCACTGTGACTGAAAGCCCAAACCGGACCAACATCAGACTTGGACAGATTCCTGTATCAGGACCTCAGCTGGACTGTATGGACTGGATAGTACAGGAAGTCAAAGACATATCTCCAAACATATTTCATGTTGTTATGTACGATGTTCCAGAGGATGTGCAAGCCATTGTGCAGGAGATGGGTAGGGCAGGCAGAGATGGTAAACACATGCAGTTTTTTATCGCATCAAACAGCACACAAAGGCAGATCAGGTAGTCAAGGAGCTGCTAAATACAAAACGGCTTTGTACAGTCATTTTGACTTGAGTATACCACAGCAATTATACCAGGTCATCTGTGTTGCACCTACTGTCACACAGTATGCCAATGTCACCCAGGTTGTCAGGAGACCACCCCAGTGTATGAACTGCCTCAAAGTGGTGTTTCTGCGCATCTTGTCAGAAGAGAGGTGACATATGAAAACAAGTTGCTCTTACAGAACCTCTTGGAGCAATTTCAGAACAGATTAGTTTTGGACACATAACAATTGTACACCAGCAAAACACCTTGTACTGGGATTGGCTTTGAACTAATTGTATTTGTTTGTATGACACTAAAAATAAACAGTGTTTTGAGAAATGCCTTTTACAGATTTTTATTAAATAGCACACCAAGGAGGTACTGTAATCAAAGTAAATAATTATTGTCACTGCAACACATTCAATGCATGAATTACATGTTGCTGCTGTAAAACTGTGTGGTAAATGTGTACATACGTCTGTGGAGCATAGCAACATTTACTCAGAATACTCATGTGGAATGTAATATACCACAACCTTGGAAAGATGCTTGAAAACCTCAAGATCATATATACCACTGTCAACATGTGGCCTTACATTACTGAGGTGGTTTGTTTCGACATGATCTTCTACAGCAATATGATGAATTCAGTGAAGGGATTTATTGTTTATCAGTGAGGACTGCTGGTGTGCCTTCATGAAGAAGTCCATATTATAAAATATCATGGAGTATGTGGATGGCGCCTGAAGCTGTGTGGTAGCATGTGGAACATTCACATCTGCAGCTTCTGACACAGCAAATGGGCTGAAGATGAAGGAGTCTCTGATTTCAGGATTGTCATCTGTAGAATAAAGTATGATCAAGCAAATTACAAATTCATTCACATACAAATAATAAAGCAGTATTTGTTTTAGTTTTTTGTCATATTTTAGTGAAATAGTATCTCACCTTCATTCACACTTGCCATGTCCTCAGAGAGCCCTCCTGCCCCAGAGGTCAGGTAAAGTTCAGTGGAGACTTGGAGCTCCTGTAGTCTCTCTCCACACATGGCTACTAACTCCTTTTGTTTGCCGATTGCATGCTGGTATGATGTTTTGATGGCCATTTTGCTTAACCTCTTAAAGGCAGCCTTTTTAGTGCCTCCATGCTGCAGTATACTATTTAGATAATAAGCAAAGGCTGACATCCGAGGCTCTCTCCCTCGTAGTGCTATACAAAGTGCAGTGCAAGCAGCTGGTAGACTTTTGCTGTTGACTGATTGGAAAACGGACAGCAAAAAATGAGACATGTTTTTCAAGGTCCACAAGGAGATCCTCTGGTGTAGTTTTCCACACCAGGTGAATCTTTGATTTTAACTTTAAGTTCTTTATGAGCTGAAATCAAGTTGGCTGCAGTTTTCAACTTTTTATTAGTTATGTTCTGAATGATCCCAGCTTCAGACGGAGAGGAAACCTTGACAACAGTTTTGCTTGTGTTCTCAGTAATGACCTGTGAAATAGAAGACACAATGTTCATAAATGTTAAAGAATATAGGATTTGACTTACAATTAATAACCATTTGTTAAAAAGACCATTTACTGATCCATCAAGGCTGTGGATAGTGGGGGAGAAGATACATCTTTCAACTCAGTCAATACCCATATCATCCTAATTTTCTCTTTATTACTGTGCAAATAGATCGGGAATATGTTATAACACATCCATTAACAGCAATGTATGTGTCAACTTGTAAACGAACGGGCATTTAAAAAAGCACAACGTAGTTTTATAGGTTAATTACTTTAATTCTACAGAGTGACAAATGCCTTGATCCGTAAGAAGTAACACATTAGTGAATTGGGTTCTTCCGTGTCTCTAATGTTTACTTAGTTATAGCCTACAGACTTAGCACTCAGTAAAGCGTTTAACAATAGCACGCTTACCTGTGTGATGCTTCGCCTTGTTGCGGACTGAGTGGGGGGAGGACTACGCCGGATCTTCTTCAGTGCTCTTAGAGTTTTAGAAGGAGTTGAGCGTTTTCGTTTGTCACCAGGTCCAGATGAATCCTCTGTTATTGTTTCAGTAGTGAGAGTTTCCACGTCTTGTTGCCATTTGCGAAAAATGGTTAGGTCCCATTCCAAGCGCCCGACAAGGCTTACACAAGGCTTGCACACTCTAATCGATCTATTTAACTCAAGTCTTAATGCAAGACCCAAGTTCACAAGTCGTTGCAACAACGGTGAGCTTCGTGACTTATAAAAGTTTCCAGTTACACCACGTCTCATGTTTTTACCGCAACAACGACACACGTCATTTACAACGATCTCTGTAGCGCTAGCCATGTTGAATTAGCTCCCCGTTCTTTGCTACTGTTTATTTACTTTCCCACTGTAGATTTTCGTGTCGCGTTGCCGACGTCACATCCGCCCTTCTCTGATTGGTTCACTTCGCTGCCCGTTAGTTCTTCTCTGATTGGTTTATTTTGCTGTCTGTTTGGTCATTGTTGCCCGCCAAGGAAAATTTGCTGGACCACCAGTGACCAGACTCAGCCGCTGGTACAGCGATGAGTCTGGATTTTTCCAGGCAACCTGATATAATGTTTGTCAGCAAAAATACATTTGGGGATATGTTTGTTTAATTCAGGCATATTTTTATTTTCACCTACATGTAAAAAAAAATATGTGAAGTTAAAGTTCTGAAACAGTCAAGGATGGTAAAGGGTAGAAAATGTTCTTCCTGATTTTCAGCCATTTCACTGACACCAGCGGCCAGTGGAGTCCAGTGCCCCTGCACTGAGCAGGGATCAATAATGGTTTAAATATTTTACTTTTATTGTGGAGCTGTAACAAATCTGAGAGAAAAGAGCAATGATGGACTCTGTGCTCAGGTCTTCCCTGAAATGTGCCTTTGCCACCTCAGCTATTACACAGCGTTCATGTGCAGGTCGGGCTGTTCACATTTCTGCTTCTGTTTGTGACTTGGTATTATGAGCATAAACAAAAATCTTACTCATTTGTTGTGAACTCTTTTTTCAAACTCGATTGAAACTAGGTGTTTAGCTCTAATCTGGTGAAGGAAATATCTGTATTATGAGCTTAATGTCTCTGCACATTGTCCCTTCAAATAAAGACTAAACTCAACTCAACATTCCTGATCAGCGCCGCTTCCACAGTACCATTTCTCAGACAGTGGGTACTAAGTTCTGCTCAGAAAATTGTATTTACGTTTTACCGAACACCATGTGAAAGCAGAATTATAATGTGTACATGTCTCCTATTAACATTTCCAGATCACTCATTAACCTTTAATTACTCAGCTCTGCTCCAGCCTTAAACTGTGGACAGAGGGCAGCCGCTGTTGTGTGTAAAGCTAATGTGTCTTTCACAGTGCGTCTGAGAGTGAGTCCAGACAGGTCCCAGTTCGTCAGATGGGACTCTGTGTCTTTGAGCTGCACTCCTCCTGAGGCATCTGGACCCTGGGCTGTGGTCAGGAACACCAGCACAGACACCAGGGGGCGCTGTGAGGAGGACTGGGGTAGACTTCAGGCCTCTGTGTGTACGGTTGGGGCACTTGTTCCAGAGGACAGTGGTCTGTACTGGTGTGAGAGAGGAGCACACAGGTCTGAAGCTGTCAGCATTACTGTGTCTGCACGAGGTAACTCCAGACTGAAAACAACTCAATAGCACAGGTCCTTAGTATGGCTAACTACAGTCTACTTTAGTCATGGTTTTGTTTTAGTGTTTCAACACTTTTAACAATAGGGGTGGGTGATACACTTGGAGCCAGATCACCATTCATGTTGACTTGCATATTTATATTGCCTTTAAAAAGGTTATTAGAGTTATCTTCTTCTGAAAAGTCAAGGAGCTTTTGTTTGAGCACAGAGCTGCATCCAAGATGCAGGCTTGTGTATCACAATATGGCAGTTTTACCAAAATAGCAGATCATCACAAGAGTGAAATGTTGCCAAGCCCTATTTAACACTAATGAAATAAAGCCCCACACAAAGTGAGAAAAGATTTTTTTTCTTTCTTTTTTTTTTTTTTCCATAAACTGCACCTCACTGTTGCTGTGACTCACATGTTTTCTTTCACAGAGTTAAGACCACCCACTCACTCAACCCCAAGCCCCTTCAGTGAGACTCTACCTCCCTCAGCAGAGACTCCTCTCCCCACAGCAAACACTCCACCCCTCTCAGAGCGCCCCCTGGCTGTGGCTCTGCTCTGCCACCTGCTGGTGCTGTGTCCCTATGTGCTGTCCACTGTTATCATGGTCTCTCTCTGCAGACACATGCGCTCAGGTAAGGGGCCTTCCCTGTGAAAAACTCCGCTACTGCTGCAGTGAGTTTAGTAATAATAATATACATACAATATAAAAAGGTGGCTTGCCCTCTCCAGGTGGGTGGAAGTGGAGGAGTTCAAGTATCTCGGGGTCTTGTTCACGAGTGAGGGGAGGATGGAGCATGAGATTAACAGGTGGATCGTTGCAGCGTCTGCAGTGATGTGGTCGCTGCATCGGACCGTTGTGGTGAAGAGGGAGCTGAGCCGAAAGGCAAAGCTCTCGATTTACCGTCAATTTACGTTCCTCCCCTCACCTATGAGCATGAGCTTTGGGTAATGACCGAAAGAACAAGATCGCAGATACAAGCAGCCGAAATGAGCTTCTTCTGCAGAGTGTCTGGGCGCTCCCTTAGAGATAGGGTGAGGAGCTCAGTCATACGGGAGGAGCTCGGAGAAGGGCCGCTGCTCCTCCACGTTGAGAGGAGCCAGCTGATGTGGCTCGGGCATCTGTTCCAGATGCCTCCTGGATGCCTTCCTTGGGAGGTTCTGGGCATGTCCCACCAGAAGGAGGCGCCAGGGAAGACCCAGGACACGCTGGAGGGACTATGTCTCTCAGCTGGCCTGGGAACGCTTTTGGGTACCCCCGGAGGAGCTGGAGAAAGTGTCCGGGGTGAAGGAAGTCTGGGAGTCCCTGCTTAGACTGCTGCCCCCGCGACCCGGCCCCGGATAAGTGGAAGAAAATGGATGGATGGAATATACATACATTTTTGTATATAGATTTTATATATATATATTTTACACTGAAAGATGTCCCTTCACATTATTCATTCACTCTGCTCTCAGTGGTGCTACCTGCTTGTCTCCATGGATGGAGATGTTTTGTGCGAAAATGTTCAACATTGTGGCATTAAAATGATTTTGTATTTATTCAAATTAACACAGGTATTTTTATTCTTAGAGCCACATTTACTACATGTGGCTTTTTCTTCGTGGTTTGCTTTTTTATTTATTTGCAAATACTGTGTGCAGTGGTCTGATTTTTGACACAAACTGCTGCTTTTACAATATTCTCTAAGGAGAATAGGTTAAATGTACAAATTTACAAAAAAACCCCTGTTATTTTTATTTGTATTTGATTGGGGACAAGTATGTACTTTAAACAGTGCAACATTATAGCAGCCTTAAGCAAGTCTGAAAGAAAAGCTCCTATAGTATTTCTTTACCATCTCATAATTCTGAAGTTACTCTTTTTGGTCTCTGCAGAGGAGGTCCCTCCCCCTGTGACGCGGGATTATGACATCACAGCGATCACCACTGAGTATGACTTCTGATGCAGCAGCCACCAGTGCACCTCTGATTCTTTGTTTATTGAATGAAATCAAAATGACCTGCTGACATGGTTTGTTTTGGTTCTTAAGTTGAAGGTGATGCTCCTTCTGTTTGCTCTGCACGGACTCACTGTAAAATCATTTGAATATCGTCAAACACAGCAGTCCTTTCCCCAGTACCGGTCCTGGTTTAGCCTTGGTCTTTTCAGTGCTGGTTATCCTGCTCCTTCTGAGCATGTTTGAAGTCCTAATCTGTCTTTTAAATTCAGCATTCAGACGATCTGAGTGTTAAAGTGCACTATGTAACTTTTCTGGGGGACTGTCAGCCATCTGCTTGTCTCTATGGAGATATTATTGCTTTGTCTGGAATGTTCCCCAGTGTGGCATGAACTATCACCTTATAAGCAAGTAGAGTGTGGCATAAGGCCAAGTACAGGTTAGATCTGTGGAGAAATCTAAAGAGCCACAGTGATAAAAGATATAATTTTAATGCCATACTGTGGAACATTTCATAGTTCATCATTTATTTGGAGACAACCAGATGATGCAACCCTACACCACAAAAGTTACATAATGCTTTTTGAAAGTCATGGAGTCATATAATTCCAGCTATGGACTCACTGCAATGGCATTTTGGCAGATTTGAACCTGCCCCAGTTTTACTGTTGGCCGTAGTTCAAACTAATGCCTCATTCTTAAAACCAGGGCTCTTAATATACAAGAACATTTCACAACTTTCAGGGACCAAGTAAGTTCAAACATTCCGGTCCAACTTCCTGCTTGTGAATGAAAAAATGATGCAGACATTGCACAGCTGAATTTAAATATATAAATATATATAATACAAAGATTAGATAGAGCTTCTTTAGGTTCTGATTTAGTTTTGGTTTAGTTCTGATTTAGTCCTGGTTTAGTTCTGATTTAGTCCTGGTTTATTTCTGGTTTAGGCCTGATTTAGTACTGGTTTAATCTTGGTTTAGTTCTGATTTAGTCCTGGTTTAGTTCCTGTCTTACCTGGAGGAGAGTCGACTTGAGCTGGTAAAGTCCAATACAAAAACACGAGACAAAACACCCGCACTGTAGCCATGTTCAAATTACAGTGAGGCCGAGTACAGGAAGAACATCCATTTCCTCAAACTTCCAACCAATCACATCCAAAAGGGGCGTAGCTTTTCCAGTTCACTAGTAAACCTGGAAACACATAATCGGTCTGTGTCTGATTCCTTCCTGTGTGTTTGAGCAGAAAATGTCTTGCCCCAGTACAGACATATTATATAAGCAGAGTGTGAAGTCAAAATACGTCTGCTGTGTTCTGTCTGCATCTAATTACAAAGCATTTTATTGTCCGATAATCAGGAAGGGCGCGTTTGAAGGCTAGTTGTTTTGCCATCTATACCTTCACAGCAACACTTGGCTCTAATTTCTGAAAGTTGTGAAAAGTGCTTTTAAAGTCACTGTGGTGAATTATTAGAATGCTCAGAATGCATAAAGTAAGTGCTAACCTTTGAAAACAGTTTAAGACAGCATAAATCAGGCATAGCACCTTTACGTTAAAGCTGCATTGTGTAACTTTTCTGGTGGAGGGTCCGTCATCTGCTTCTTTCCATGAAGATACTGCCTGGAATGTTCTGCAGTATGGCATTACCCTTGTTTATCTCTACGGAGACAGCAGGTGATACCAAAAGGGCCATATCACATCTGTGGAGAGGCGAGCCCATTCACAGTAAGAATGCAAGTTTTTAAATCAATAACAGCCCATGTTATTGAGTAAATGCAAGATGGATAAGTTGAATGCCATAGCGGGACATTCCAGGACAAAACAATAACATCTCCATGGAGACCAGCAGGTGGCGGACTCTCTTCCAGAAAAGTTGCGCAGTGCACCTTTAAAACAATCTTAATGTCATACAAATAAACCAAGATTTTTAAACCTTTATTCAGATTTTGATACAGAAAATGTGCACTTTTGGTCATTTTTACATAGCTAGCTAAAGCCAAGAACATATTTTATACTGTAATGTACTCATAAAAATCATTGTATTTATTTTCACCTGCAGTGTTTCAGAATGTTACAATTTATTTTTCTTTGCAGTTTAAATAAATAAATAAATAAATAATAATGATATATATTTAAAAAAACCACAAAAAACAAAACAAAACACTGAAATATTTTATACAAAGTCAATTCACTGTAACACAAGTTCAGTCCAGTTACATTCATTTGAACAAATTGTAGTTTTCAGACACCATACTTTTACTTCTACTTAAGTAATATATTTTACAGTGTAACAGTACTCTTACTTGAGTAAACTTTTTGGTTTCTCTTCCCACTGTGAGTAAGTCTACAAGCAACAAAAGCTTCATGTTGACAATATGAAATAATTTTAACATTTGTACCTTTTACCTTAAAAATGCTTTGTGTAACTTTTCAGGTGGAGGGTCCATCAAACGCTTTTCTCCATGCAGATGTTATTGCTTTGTCTGGAATGTTTCACAGTATGGCATTAAACCTTCATGAAAGTATGGCATTAAACCTCATGAAGATCAAACCAGGCCATGTTACTGGTCAGATCTGTGGAAAGGCAACCCCACTCACTGGTCTTTCTAGGTATTTTTGAGCTATAAAACCACCATTAATTAAATAACTGTAAGTTAGCGCTGTTTAATGTCATACTGTGGAACATTCCAGGCAGAGCAATGACATATCCATAGAAACAAACAGGTGACGGACCCCCTACCAAAAAGTTACACAGTGTACCTTTAAATGTGGTATATTACATAGTTTATTCTTTGGAAATACCATAATGTGTGCTTTATTTAATATTTTATCTGGATAATTTCAAATAGAGATAGACCGATGTATTGGTTGGCCGATATACCATGGACATTTGGACTTTTTAGTGTATTGTCCATGGGCTTTAAAGCTCCAGCACAGACCGATATTTTGTTTTGGTCGATCTGCTGCCTCAAAATGCACACGAAGCTTTATATTAACACTTTAATATGAAGAGATAGATACATAGCTCTCTTATAGATTTGTGGTAAAAAAAAAAAAAAAAGGCTTGGGTTTTGAAGTAAATTTAAATGACATAATATGGGGAAAATGATGAAAATGGTCCCTAAATATCGGCCCAAAAATATCGGCAAAGCTTTTCATCATCAGTTGCTCTATATTCTAAACGATCAGTATCGCACTGGGCATGAAAAAGCCCATATCAGTCAATCTCTAATTACACAGGATAAGTAAATTGAAGAAACGAGCAGTTGCCCAAATGAAAAAATACAATATAAAAATAATTCAATAAATAGCAACATATTGTGCAAGTAACAGGGTATTTAAAGTAAGGCCATCTACATAGAAATACTTAAAGGTACATTCTGTAACTTTTCTGTTTTGACCTTTTTTCGTTTTAGACCTTAGTTCTGATCTAGTCTTGTTTTAATTAAGACCTTTAACACCAGTTTTATTTTTTGGTCAGTCCTGGTTACATCCTTGGTTTGGTTTTGAATAGTCCCCAATTCAGTCCTGGTTCAGTCCTTTCTATGTCCCTTTTAGTCCTGGCCTAGTCCTTGGTTTAGTCCTTGGTTTAGTCCTGGTTTAGTTTGTGTTGAATTGCCCTTGGTCAGGATCAGGTCTAGACTCTGAACCCTCAAACCCCTCCACCGCGGTAAGGTGGCAACTCTAGGAGGGGGGGTGTAATATTATAATATTTTTATATAATATAATATTTTGAATTTTTTTTCATATCTTAGTGTAGTTTTGGCAAGAAATGCCGGAAAAAAGTATAAAATCTCTCAGTTCAAGTCCCGCTGTGGTTGCATTGCCCACCGTTTTAAAACGATGATGCATAAAATCATCATCATCATCATCAGTAGAAGAAGAGCAGCGCCAAGAAATGCAAGATGACCTCTGACCCCGCGCAGTTTCTCCTCACTCCAGCTGTTTACATCTACACACAACACAAAAACATCATCACTGCCTTTTATTAATCCTGATTCAATTTTGGTAAAGTCCTATTCCAGTCCTAGTTTCATTCTGGTCTAGACCCTGTTTAGTCATGTTTTAATCCAGGTCTAGTCCTGATTTAGTCCTCATTGGATCCTAGGTACCTGGTTTAGTCCTGGTTTAGTCCTGTTTTAATCCTGGTTTAGTGCTGGTCTAGTCCTGTCTTAATCCTAGTTTAGTTCTAGTTTAGTCCTGGTTTAGTCCTGGTTTAGGTCTGGTTTATGCCTGATTTAGTACTGATTTAGTCCTAGTTTAGTCCTGGTTTAGCCCATGTTTTAGTCCTGGTTTCGTCTTGTCTTACCCCTGACCACCAGCTGCACAGTGGTTTTCCTCCATATGTGTTTCTCTAAGAGCAGGCGACATTCATACGTCCCTGTATCATTGTGCGTGACATTCTTCAGGATCAGACTGAGCTCTCCCTGGTCCAGTCTTGGGTCTTTGGGCTGGACTCTGGCCCTGTAGTCCGGCTGTTGGTAGTGGCTCTGGATCCGTGGGTGTCTGTAGAACAGGAGGTACCCAGAATGGTCTAAATCGCGTCTACTCCATTGCAGGACCAGGACTTTTGAGCTTGGGTCCACGGAACAGGGCAGCTCGCAGTCCTCACCCACCAACGTTGCCACCTGCCTGTGAGAGGCTGAAATACAACCACAACATACGTAAATCCTGGATTTAGGCCTAACAGGGACCTGGTCTATAATTATAAAGCACTTTTAAAAACATGGTTTACAAAGTGCTGTACAAGCCACAAAGAACAACACAAAAAGCATAAAAATAGCATAGAGAAAGGACACAAAAACAGACACAAACAGTTCAAGTAATTATAATAAATAAATAAATAAATAAATATAAAGAAACAGAATAAAAAAAAATAAGGAATAAAATCAAGCTAAAACCAGTTAAAAGGAAGGCCAACCAATAAAAATGTTTTTTCACTTGTGATTTAAAAGATGATATTGATGGTGCAGGCCTTATTTCCTCAGGCAGGTCATTCCAAAGCCGAGGCGCCCAGACTGAAAAGTCTCGATCACCCTTCGTCTGGAGCCTGGACTTTAGAACAGCTAACAGGGCCCTGCCTGAGGATCTAAGGCTGAGGGAGGGCTCGTACCGGATTCAGTCCTGAACTAAGCCCCATTCAGTCCTGGTTTAGTTCTGGTCTGGTCCTATATAGACGTGGTTTAATGTTGGTTTAGTTCTGGTTTAGTGTTGGTTTAGTGTTGGTTTAGTTCTGGTTTAGTATTGGGTTTAGTCTTGGTTTAGTCCTGGTTTAGTCTTGGTTTAGTCTTGGTTGAGTCATGGTTTAGTTATTCTCCATTTCTAATCTGGTTTTGGTTCAATTCTGATTCAATTTCTATTTTAGTCCTGGTTCATTCCTGGTTTAGTCCTGGTTTAGTCTTGATTTAGTTATGGTTTACTTATTCTCTTGTGTCCTGGTTCAGTTCTGCTTCAGCCCTATTTTAGTCCTGGTTCAGTTCTGGTTCAGTCCCGTTTTAGTCCTGGTATAGTTCTGGTATAGTCCTGGTTTAGTAATGGTTTAGTTAATCTCTAGTCTACTTCTAACCTGACATTGGTTCATTTCTGTCTCAGTTTTGTTTTACTCCAGGCCCAGTCCTGGTTTAGTCCTCGTTTGGTCCTGGGAACTGGTTTAGTCCTGTTTCAGTCCTAGTCTAGCGGTGATCTTGTCCCTGTTGGGTCCTGGTTTGAGCCCAGTTTAGTCCTGATGGTAGACCAGTTCAGGATTATTCTCAAAATTATTCCCAGTTTAGTTTAGCTTTGTTGTGGTCTATGTGCAAGTGTGAATGCATGCCTAGTCCTTCTTTAGTTCTAATCTGGTCTTCGTTCGGTTTGGTTGTGGTTCAACCCTGATTTAGTCCTATTTTAGTCCTCGTCTAGTCATGGTCTAGTTTAAATCCTTCTCTGAACCTATTCTAATCTGG
The DNA here is from genome assembly GCA_029959045.1 of Taenioides sp. WSHXM2023. Taxonomy (NCBI): domain Eukaryota; kingdom Metazoa; phylum Chordata; class Actinopteri; order Gobiiformes; family Gobiidae; genus Taenioides; species Taenioides sp. WSHXM2023. Next base: position 16,435,176 of record CM057106.1, on the reverse strand, counting down.
TCATGGTTTAGTTCTAGTTCAGTCCTGGTTTAGTTCTGTTCAGTCTTGATTATCTTGTCTCTTCCTCTCAGTAAGGAGGTTGTGGGTTAGACTCCTGATCTCCCTGATAATAGAAAGTACCATCTTATCAATATGAACTCAACCTTGGTACATGTTTTATTGTTTTATTCATTTATTGCTCTGTTATTTTACACTTTGCTCTGACCATAAACCGGGAGTCTTACCAGAACTTCAGGCTAATTATTGGTCCAACTTTTTGCATATTAGTTTGTAGTTTAATAACAGTTTGAATTATGGTACTTTTTAAAATTTGGTTTGATTTGTAAACATATAGAAGGGTCAATACTTTTACTTCTACTGAAGTTTTTTGTTTTGTTTTGCTTTTTAAATAATGCCTATTGCTTGAGTAAAAATTTTAGTTACTACTCCCACTATGAGTACTGTGAGAAATTATTTTGGTCACTTTGTACTTCTGCTTAAAGTCACAGTATGTACCTATTTAGACAAGCAAAATAAGTCCGACTTTTGTGAATACTATGAGACTAATGGTGAAACTAAACCTGGACTATCCCAGGACCAGAACTGGACCGTACACACATCAGGACTAAACTGGGCTCACATAGGGACTAAATAAGTGTGAAGTGTGAACACAATCATAGTCTCTCATGATAAATCTGAATACAAAAATATGATATTACTGAGAGCAGAAAATTACCAACCTTTAGCGGGGCTTCCCAGTGCATGGGTCCATAAAACCGGGAGAAGCAGCAGTCGGAAGGGTCTAGAGCGGACCATCCTGGACTCAGACTTGGACTATGTGTGGACTCAATGAACCTTAAAAGAACTCTGGATAGACCCTTTGTGGACTTGCTGCTCTCAAAAAATCAAAACAAAAAATATATTATTTATATATATTTGTTTTTTCTTTTGTGCTGAAGATGTGGACCAACGCAACACTGGGAGACACTGTCATTTATAGACAAAGACAAGGGGACGGGGTTTCAGGTAAAAAGAGGTGGGGCTTGTGTACTGTAGTTTCCTTTATGAATTTTTTGGGGAAAATACATTAAACTAAATTTGACATGAATAAAAATGACAATGGATTTAGAAAATTTAAAGCTCTATATTACACAAGATTCTTGTGAGCTTTTAGCCATGTTAATATGTTGTTTCCTCATCAAAAACATACTAGAATTGTGTTTTGTTTCATTCACATGTTTGAGTAACCCTTTATTATTAGTATGTCTACATCTCCAAAGCTCAAAATGCTCTGTTCCACCTTGTGATGTCATGTAGTGGTAGTTTTAAAGTCAACAGCTATCGTTTACCTTTAGTTCAGTAGAGATTGGCAATTCCAGGGCTGAAATCATCCAAATGATTCTAGTGAAATCATTTCCTGTATTACCACATTCTGTCTGAGAAAAGAACTATGCAGAACATCTTACATCTTTAAAGTAGGTCTGTGACGTCACCTGCTCGTCTCCATGGAGAGAGACAAGCATAATGCTTTACTGTGGAACATTACAGCAATACTATCACCATGGAGGCACGAAGGTGGCAGACCCTTCACCAGAAAAGTAGCATAGTGCATGTTTAAGTTTAATTTGAGTAGTCTGGACATTTTTATTACCTGCCTGTGTAGAGTAGATTTTTGTACTTTTTCAGCTGACTGACATATTTTTGATTAATATAATAAAAATAAATAACATAAATACCTTGAAACAAGAACAAAAAATAGATCAGTTATCTAAATCTAAAACTGTATTATAAATTCAACTTTTTTGCAGTGTATCGGGTAACATTTATATTTGGAGTTTACAAGAATCTGATTCTGTTTTCCAGAATACATTAATTAAAAAATACACTGCTGATACTGACGACGTATGAAGACTTTGGACAGATTAACACGAGGCTGAAGTTCCATTATGGCCCAAATCAAACTCCTTATCACAAACATACCACTGTTTTATCACTTTTACTACTGCAGCAGAAAACAAACTTAGGGACTAATAGACATTATTTATTTATTTATTTATTTATTTATTTATTGTGCAATTTGCTACCTATATGTTCTATTGGTGCCCCTTTTACACCACTCGCTTCAAAAACATATATTATGTTAATATGAAAAATAGAAAACAGCCCAAGATTTTAATTTTAAGTTTTTACATTTTATTTGAGTCTTGGGTCATATTCTAATATATTTTATTTATTAAAATGTATTTATTCTCCATACGTCTTCACTAGAATCATTTAGATGATTTCATACCTAGAACTGTCTCTACTGAATTAAGGGTAAAAGTAAAAGGTAGCTGTAGCTGTACTATATGACAGAGCATTTGAGCTTTGGAGATGTAGACAGACTAATAATAAATATTACTCAAACATGTGTGAATGAACCAAAACACAACTCGGGTATGTTTTTGAGGAGCTAACAACATTATTAGATGGCCTGAAGAGTCAGTTTTGGACCTTTAATATTGTCAACATAAAGCTTTTGTCACTTGTAGACTAACTCACAGTGGGAAGATTAACCAAGAGTACAATATATTAGGAGTAAACGTGTTATATTTTAGATTCTTATGTACAGACCTCTATAAGTTTCACACCTTGACAGTTTCGGCTGCACTCTGCTCTTTCCTCAAAGTAGTCACATGATGTTGCTGTGACGTGTCTGGTCAGCTGATTTAAACAGATTTTGGAGCTGTCTTCCTACTTGGAGCAGTAGGACCACAGCACTATCTGCAGTCTGACTTCTTCAGAACTGTATCCCAGGTGTGAGAAAGTTGTTACTCCCCTTTATTCCGACATACAGTCTGGTGAGCTTGTTTCTGGATCTCGATGGCCAAACTGATCCAACGATGATACTTGATGCTCTCTGTACCTTTGACCTTAGCGTTGTCCCAATCCAGGACATAGTTTTCCCTTTTGCAGTGGTCTGATATTGATGACTTAAAGGTGCATTGTGTAACTTTTCTGGTGGAGGGTCTGTCTATGGATATGTCACTGCTCTGTCTCGAATGTTCCACAGTATGACATTTAACAGCTGTACCATACATTTATTAAACAGGTGGTTTTATAGCTCAAAGAAAACATCCATTCAGACTGTGAGGGGGGTTGCCTCTCCACAGATCTGACCTGTAACTTGATCTGATTTGGTCTACACAAAGATAGAAATGTTTGATGTCATACTGTGAAACATTCCAGACAAAGCAATAACATCTCCATGAAGGAAAGCCTTTAACGGACCCTGTTTTATGAAATTACCCAGGTTCGCTGAAGGTGGTCACAACACAAAGACAGCACAGGGGCAGAGCTAGAATAAAATGTGTCCTTTTTACTCCCCGCTCTGGATGCCTCCCCTTTAACAAGACAGCACGGGGTCAGAGCTAGGATAGTCGTGTCACGCTATCCCCCGCTCGTGATGCCTCCCCTTTAACACTTCAACACTGGGACAGAGCTAGAATAGATGTGCCCCGCTATCCCCCGCTCTGGACACCTCCCCTTTAACAAGACAGCACGGAGACAGAGCTAGAATAGATATATCCCGCTATTCCCCGCTCTGGACACCTCTCCCTCAACATTACAACATCACAACATTACAACACGGAGACAAAGCTAGAATAAATGTGTCCTTTTTATTCCCCGCTCGTGACACCTCTCCTTCATCATCATCACATTGGTTCAAGCAAACATCAAGTTTCATCATCAATATCATCAAAGCTCTTACCGTTGACACTTGGGCTGGAGAGCCAACAACCCCGGCAGAGTGGCTTGAACCGGCTGGGCGTCCGTACGTAACCCGCAGCTGACTCTAACGGGGGTTTACCCTCCAGTCCTATTTATCTCTTTCCCTGGCACAAGGACCGCGGGGGGAACAGGGGGGCCCATCCCTGTTCCCAGCGTCCTGCTCGATTGTTTGCATTCCGTTCCCCCAAGTGCTGGGAACACTTGGGAGGACGGAGCACCTTGCCCTTCGGTGTCATGGCAACCAACAATAATAATCAACAAGCTACATAAGCATAATATTGCAGAGCATAATATTGCAGTACAGCCTTAAAGGTACAATATGCGGACATGTTATATGTCAATTGAATTGGGGCAACTTTTTACACATATTTTATCACATTCCACCTCTTGACACAATTCAATTAATAAAACCACATCCATCTTCCAAGTGGGAGTTATTTACCAACCACTCATTATAATTAGCAGGTTTATTACGAGCCATAAAATTTTGAGTAAAATGACATGCGAAATCTAACATATCTTCCCTTTCATCAAAAGGGAAGGTGTGTTGCCAAAAATTACCATGTGTCCATGAACATACATAAAAGATATGACCTGGGATTTGTGGGTCCACTTTAATATTAAATTGTTCCGTTCCATTAGGTCCGTCTACCATGTGCAAGCTCACTTTCATAATGTGTTAAATATTAAGCGCTGTAAATTCCCATAAACGCGTCTGATATACCAGCAGGTGCATAGGTTACATAGGGTTAGGCATATAATGATGCAGATTAAAACAAGCAAAGGCGGTGCCATTATCCTCCTGGCAGTGGGCGACCATCCACCAAAGATGTCATACCAGTGCCAGGCGGCGCTCGATTTTACCTTTTGCGCTACCGCTCGTACTTCTCCAGCCACTAACAGAGTGGTAACGTGCAACCGTGACATGTTATGCTGATGATTCTGTATTATGTGTTTTAGTTCCGTGGACCGATTCAGTGCGCACCTGAATCGATCCAGAGATATCCCAAGACGGGCATCATGGAGCGTATCCCATTGCAATTCTGTGAGTCTATGGCTCCATGTAAAGTTGGTTAACAAATAGGTTGCATTATGCCACTCCCAAACATGCACTCCAGTCAAACATCCAGAGAAGGGTGAGTAGGGGAGCTGGGGATGTGCATGAGTGGTGGCTACACACAATGTGTGGGGCCCCACTTGATACAAAATATCCCTAGGCTCCGATCTTGTCCAATCACACAAAGCGTTTTCCTCTTTCAAGCACGGGTGAGTAAAACCTGACTTAAGCATGCACACTAGTCCTTTGTTAGTATAGTCACAGTCTGTTAGGTCAAATGTCATGTTAGTTTTAGGATTCAGCCATTTGCCGTCCATATGTAAAGTCCAGTATGCGTCATGTGCTATGATCGGTAAGACATAGTATCTACACACTGGTTCTACATGAGACACATCATACTGAACCCAATATCCTTCACATACAGTATCATTACACATTGTATGTTGCGGTTGTATATGTAGCCATAGGGTATGCGATATATTCCAATGTTTTATCCATTCTTCATAGTTTTCCGGTGGTTTAAGATTCGTTGCATACGTTCACGCTGCTGTAGTGCGTGTAGGTGTTGTAGACTACATGTAGTCCAGTTCATCCAATCAGTCACATTCTGGAATACTTCATTCGTGGTATTCCATTGTTGGTATTGTAGTTGATAAGCGTCCATCCATAATTTAGCATTATCAACCTGTCCTTTAATTGCCATTGGCATCCACAAAACTGTTTTCTCAAGTCCATTATGTGTGTAGGCTCCTGTTTGACTTAATTTTTCGGATGTTATTTGATTATCGACCAAATTACTTAGTCCCAGGAGGGAACCTGTTCCCCCCAGGACCGTATCATACCATTCACGTCGAGGTCGGTTGCATTTGGGTATGGAGGGGAAGATTACTCTCCAACGTATTTCTTCCCTTTGTTGTCCCATTGCCATGTTGACACATGATGGCACTATGGGAACTACATGAGCTATTTTGAGTTCTTCTTTTGGTACCACCCGAACCATGTATCCAAATCTGGTTCGGTTAGATATTTCCGTTGAATTACATATCCACACATCATTGGTTACAGTAATATTCCACTCAGTCCCGTTGTTACTTCCACAGGCAATAGTCGGTGATATTGCACTCACACATGGGGGCCTTAGCCCGGACTGTGATGGTGGTATTTACCAATACCACTGGTCCACGTCGAATTATCCCAAGCATAGTGTGTAGTTTAACCACCCCCGTTTTCTTCATCGACCATCCCGGTGTTATTGCCCCCACTGGACAGCAGAGGGCGATCACCGCCAGTACCGTCACACCAAGGACAGGGGCGGTAGCGCCCGAGGAGCCGACACCTCCAATCCTCCGGCCACCCCTGGTCCTCTCTCTCCCCTCGCCATAGCGCCGGGCACGATTCTTGGGTCATCCTACCAGATATCTCCAACCGATCATTCTGCAAACAAAATTATGCTTTTCAAACAAAAGAATTGCATTAGTTACGTCGCTGATAACATTTATTCACTGGCACATTTACCCAGCGATCCTCTCCAGGGTACATTACTGTGACTATTTTATCAGTGCCTTGTGCAATTATTTCGGCTGCTTTGGGTGGGCCGTTTTCTTGTCGTACCCATACTTTTGCTCCTGATTGGTCAGTAGATCCGAAACCCGCTGTCCCTCTCGCTGTCACATGCGAGGGGGCAGTCACCTCTGTTGGATTAGACATTTCACACGGTTTTATTACCAATTGGGCTATCTTATCCCATTTTTGCACAGTAAAAGGTTCAATTTTCATATTGACCAATATTACTCCTAATTCACCTTGGTAATCAGTATCAATTACTCCTCCAGCCACAGTAATTCCCTTTAAGGAGAGTCCTGATCGGGGTAATATATGCCCATAAGTGCCCTTTGGGCACTGTAGTCCCAACCCTGTTTTCACCACTGTGGGTGTATTCTGTACTAGAGTTAACGTCTCTAGCGCCTTTAAGTCTAGTCCGGCAGAGCCAGGCGTGGCTCTGAATGGTAGCTCAGCACCAGGGTCTATTTTCCACATTTTAATTGGTTCTTCATTTGGGGTTTCCACTATAGTGACCATTCTGTTCAGTGGAGTCTGTCCCTCTCCTAAGGGCCTATTATTAATTCGTTTCTGATTTCCACTTCCGCTTACCTGCCTTCCATTGAGCCGACCCGTCAGTGAACCAGGCATAGTCTCTTTGTTCTGGGGTCAAATCATTATACGACCCTCCTAACTTTACTGGAGACTCCTGCAGGGGTGTTATGTCGAAGGGGATTTCCCCCTCCATAACACTGATACACCCTTCTGTCCTGTTTTCACTCTTTCAGCAACATACCATTTCCATTTAATTATACTACTTTCTTGTGCTGTCCCTATCCTAAGGGCCTATTATTAATTCGTTTAAGCACTTCATACCAGTTTTTCCTCCAATTATCTAGTGTCCCTTCTGGTGAGTGTTTCTTTAAAGCACTTTTCAAAATACCGTTCATTCTTCCTATCAATCCGGATGTTCCTTAGACCAGTCTCTTACCTGATTTCCTGTAAAATGTGTGCCATTATCTGTTTGTATTTGAATAGGTAATCCATAGTATTGTTCTATCAAATCTAAGCACTTTAGAGTAGAATTCTGGTTAGCATACTTACATGGATGCACTACTAACACCCCATATATCGCTGTCCCAATTATCAGGGTCCCAATCGTCACTTGTCACATTGGCTATAAACGCACGCACCTGCGGACGAGCTACGGGCCGTGGAGGCTTTCGCCTACGCTGCCTGTTGGTCCGGGACACATGCACTACAGCCTTCTCGGCTAGTTTGGACATTTCTTGCAAAGTGCTTTGCAGACGAGCGGCTTCCTCCCTCGCTGCCTTCTGTTGTTCAGTTAAAGTTGCTACTTTTCGTTCCAAATAACCCACATATGTGGACTGCTGTTTCCATGCAGTCGCACATATCCACATACGACGCTGCACGCCTTGCAGCGGCGCCTTTTTAGCCGGGACTACCCCTTTAAGAGTAGTTAACACATGCTCCACATCCCCATTTTGCACTCCGGGACTCCAGTCCCCCGGAGTCCCACCTTGTTCTGTTAAACATTTATGCACTTCAGCCCACGGCCCCGTCCAAACGGTCGCCGCGACTGCACCAATCTCAATTTCTGCATCAGGCTTAGTTTGTTTTGTAAACATCTTTAGTTTGTATTGTGAATCCTTCACTTCAAAATTATGATCCTGCCGACAACGCCAAAATGTTTTATGAAATTACCCAGGTTCGCTGAAGGTGGTCACAACACAAAGACAGCACAGGGGCAGAGCTAGAATAAAATGTGTCCTTTTTACTCCCCGCTCTGGATGCCTCCCCTTTAACAAGACAGCACGGGGTCAGAGCTAGGATAGTCGTGTCACGCTATCCCCCGCTCGTGATGCCTCCCCTTTAACACTTCAACACTGGGACAGAGCTAGAATAGATGTGCCCCGCTATCCCCCGCTCTGGACACCTCCCCTTTAACAAGACAGCACGGAGACAGAGCTAGAATAGATATATCCCGCTATTCCCCGCTCTGGACACCTCTCCCTCAACATTACAACATCACAACATTACAACACGGAGACAAAGCTAGAATAAATGTGTCCTTTTTATTCCCCGCTCGTGACACCTCTCCTTCATCATCATCACATTGGTTCAAGCAAACATCAAGTTTCATCATCAATATCATCAAAGCTCTTACCGTTGACACTTGGGCTGGAGAGCCAACAACCCCGGCAGAGTGGCTTGAACCGGCTGGGCGTCCGTACGTAACCCGCAGCTGACTCTAACGGGGGTTTACCCTCCAGTCCTATTTATCTCTTTCCCTGGCACAAGGACCGCGGGGGGAACAGGGGGGCCCATCCCTGTTCCCAGCGTCCTGCTCGATTGTTTGCATTCCGTTCCCCCAAGTGCTGGGAACACTTGGGAGGACGGAGCACCTTGCCCTTCGGTGTCATGGCAACCAACAATAATAATCAACAAGCTACATAAGCATAATATTGCAGAGCATAATATTGCAGTACAGCCTTAAAGGTACAATATGCGGACATGTTATATGTCAATTGAATTGGGGCAACTTTTTACACATATTTTATCACAGACCCTCCACCTGAAAAGTTACACAATGCAACTTTAAGTTGTTCTTTGTGGGCTTGTCACTTAGTCGCTTAGGGTCTGTCACCTGCTTGTCTCCATGGAGATGTCATTGCTTTGCCTGGAATGTTCCATGGTAAGACATTAAACACATCTATCTAACATTTATTCATTAAGGGTGTTTCTATTGCTCAAAAATACAAGAATTCTCTCTGTTTATAGGGTCGCTGCTCCACAGGTCTGACCTGTAATGTAGTTTATAGCGGTCTCCCTTGAGAAAGACTTAGGTTTAATCTCTACTGTGAAACATTCTAGACAAAGCAATAACACCTCCATGATTACAATTGTATTAAAAAGCTACTCACATTAAGTAGTTGAGTAAATGTAATATCCTCTTATGGATAAATGAATGGATTTACAGCAAAACAATTGATATTATAGTCAATATTTTCCACCCAATCTTTGTTTACATAAGGAGAAAAATGTGTTTCAATTTCACAAAAAATGCTGGTTTAGTTTCTTGAAAAGTGAAACCTTTCGAGTTTTTTGTAATAGGACATTGTGGTTTGGTTTAGTGTCTCTGAACAAATACATAAAGCACCATTATGTCAGTCTTAGGTTTGGCCCTGTTAAAAGCATGGTGCCTTCATGTTCAGAGCAGGTGTTAGTAAACCACAGCGTCCTCACAAACAGGAAACTCAATCAACACTGCACGACCAGATGTTTTTGAGTCCTGGTTTAGTTGCATTAAGTCCAGTTAGTTGACTCCTAGTTTAGTCCTGTTTTAGTCCTGGTTTGGACCTGTTTGAGTCCTGATTTAATCCTGGTTCAGTGGTTTAAACGCTGACTGAAGATGCTTTTGTTCCCTTCAGTTTTGATGGTGCTATGGATCAGGAGCCAAGGTGAGACAATAGCACTTTATTTTACACTACACATTGTACTAAATTGTGAGTGGGTTTGCTTTTCTACAGACCTGATTTCTAACTTGACTAGATGGGGGGTATGCATTAAGTTTGTCTCCATGGAGATGTAACTGCTTAGCCTGAAATTTTCCATAGTACGACATAAAACTGATCTTTATTTAAGTATGGCTTCCACATTCTATCTCGGTTAGTAAATATTATAAGTTAAGTTTTTTAAAGGAATAAAAACACCCTGGTCAATGTTATAGTCATTGTGTTTTCTGAACAAGATTTCAGCTTTTGTTGTGGTGACACAGTGTGGTCTTTCTTTCAGTCATGTTGGTTTGGTTAAGTTCAAAATGTGCCAATCTGCCCACTACCTCGAGAAGACGTAAAGCAATCCAAGTAAACCTGGGTCTAGTCCAAAAACACGCACAAGCATAAAAAAAACACACGACCAACAAAGAGTTCTGCACATAAAACTGAGCAAAGAAAAAAAAAGTAGATATTCCCCACTGTTCAACAATTATAAAAGCAAATACTGACTTTATGTAGAACCAAATATAAATACAGTACAAGAAGGATAAGACACAGTTTTGACTCGACTTAAATTAGTTATGCTTGAAGGGCTCATATTATGCTATTTTCTGATCTGTTATAATCCTGTTTCTTCCTCAAAACATACCTGGAGTTGTATTTTGTTTCATTTGCACAAATCCTGCATATTTAAGTTCTTCTCTCAAACAGAAAACACCCTGTTCCAACTTGTGATGTCATATGGTAATACAGGAAGTGCTCCACTGTGTTCTTAAACGCCATACACCTTCACTAGAATCATTTGGATGAGTTCAGCCCTGGAATTGTCCATCTCTACTGAACAAAAGGTAAAAGGAGCTGTTAACTTGAAAACTGAAATCACATTGTGGAGATGCAGACAGAATAATAAAGGATTACTCAAACATGTGTGAATGAAACAAAACACAACTCCAGGTCTGTTTGTGATGAGGAAACAACATTATAACATGGCTTAAAGCTCGCTCTTGTTGGTTAAGACCTGTCTCTGACCCAGTATTCTTGTTTCTAGGTCTCAGGGTAATTCCAGACCGGTCTCAGTTTTTCCGTTGGGACTCGGTGGTCTTGGACTGTGAAAACCCAGACTGGATCCTGCTCCGGACCACACGCTGGGATTCAGGGACACGCTGTGGAGCGGGTTGGGGTGAACCGCGAGAGATCCAGTGTTTTCTTCGCTATATCGACCCCATGGACAGCGGCTGGTACTGGTGTGAGAGCAGAGAGGGCCAGAGCCAAGGGGGGCGTAACGTCACTGTCACAGGTCAGTCATGGGTTAGACCGGGTTTAGTCCTTCTTTTGCCCTGGTTTAGTCCTGCTTTAGTTCTACTTTAGTCCTGGTTTTGTCCTGGTTTTGTCATTACCTGACTTTACAAAGATGCGTGGATCTCGAGTCGTACCAATCACAGCCTATAATTTGTATCACGTGTCTCTCAAACGACAAAGACTATTGAAAATTCTCGTAACCTTTAAAACAAAATATACAAAATACTTCTTTTACCTGAAATACATAAGAGTTTGGTGCTTCATTTTTTGATTCTGCAAAAATCTGCACTGTTTCTTGGTCCTTTATGTTGTTTTCCCCCCTTTATTTATGTGTTAGCAGCAATGTTTGTTTTTGATGCAAACTTGTGATCAGATGTCCCTATTTCCCCGTGTAACCTCGGGTAGGCCAAGGGTCCCCACTAGTATATATTTAAAATACAGGCAAGTCCGGCAAAACAAAGGACATAGGCAGTATATAGTGGAATTACACATTTTTATTTAATCCATCATATTAAAAAGAGTTAATTCTATAGCATTTAAAAAGAACAGTTCCGACACACAATAAACTGGGACTAAAATATAGGATATAACTAAATTAAATTAAAGCATGACCAAAAAAAACAAAAAAACAAAATTAGTAATGCAAAACCAAACGTTAATCAAACCAAAACAACCAGTTAAATCCTATATTTCGGTAATCCAAAGTATTAGTGCTGTGCAAAATACAATACAAGATAAAGTGCTGTTGTTTTGTTTTTGTTTTTTTTCCAGATGTAAAGTGCTTATGTTATGAGCTTAAACTGCTTTGAGTTTTAGATGTGTAAAGTGCAAGGTGCTAGCAGCGTACAAGGTCTAAAGTGTCTTGTGCTATTGCTGACCTTAAAGCAAACTAGCCCGCATTGCACTACCCTCTATACCAACCAATAAATAAGCACTACAACTACAGTCAACAGCTACAGTGATAAAAGGGAACTTGAGAGCAGAATTTGAGAGAAAGACTATGAGCAGCAATCTATTACACACTGCAAAAAAGCTTGGCCAAAATTTAAGATATAAACACTTAAATCTATCAGAAAATGACTTGAAAGTAGTGAAAATGACTGCCCAAGCAGCAAGATAGTTTTATTTGACAAGTTATCTTACTAACTACCTCTAGACTAGAATTAAGCAGTCTCAGAACTAGTCAGATAATAAATCTGAAATAACCTGATATAAGTTATAAAATCTTGGCCAGATCAGAGAAATTTGCAGGGCGCATTTGCGGATGCACAGCGGTGGGAAGTGATAACACTGGTGACCACCTGGTTACACCTAGGACAGTCGCAGTTTTAAGCCCTGTGTCCCCTGTCCCAGCAGATTAACCAGTGATTTGTCCCAGTTTTCCAAGAAATGTCCCTGGTGTCCCTATTTTGGACCAATCTGATCCCGCCAACAGTAAAGAGGGATACATATTGTCATTTGTTTAACTGAAATACAGAAAACTAAGCTTGGAAATTACCATAAGGCAAAAAAATGCACCAACAGAAGTCCCTCAGATTATGACTAACACAAGTGAGTTGAGAATGGACAATTTTACACACTCTTGTGTCCCAGTTTTGAATTTTGAAAATCTGGTCACCCTACACAAACTGAGCCTGCGTCTTTCTGAATCACATTTGAAATCGGGGAGACAGAATATGGTTTTAGACACACTTGTCTTTGTAAAAGTTTTGTCAAAGTATTTGGTCCTGGCTGGTCAGGTAAAAGCTGCTCTACTATGGCACCTGGTTTTCTCATATCTCCCATCCGGAATTCCATCCAAATATCAACTAATCCTAACCCTCCTTATCTTATTTTCTAAACAGACGACATCAGGCATTGTCAAACCACTCACAGTAGTCCTGGTTCAATCCTGGTTTAGTCTTTGTTTATTCCGGGTTTAGTTCTGATCGAAATCCTCCACTGATTGTGTCTTTAAATGTACCGTATTTTCCGGACTATTGAGCGCACCTGAATATAAGCCGCATCAACTAAATTTTCAAAGAATTTTATTTTTGTACATATATAGGCCGCACCTGTCTATAAGCCGCAGGTGTCCACGTCTTCAAGAAGTTTTCAAGTTCCGAGCATCTGCTTGTATTGCCTCTAAAGCTTTTGTCGTCTTTTTGTGAGTCAGTTCGTCACGCGCGAGAGTCGCTCTGGCGCTCTACTGCGCATGTCTCGAGCAGAAAGAGCCGCTGTCCTGTCTGGGATCATGTCAGTGTCTTGTATCATGTCAGTGTCTGGGATCATGTCAGTGTCTTGTAGGATTTCAACAGGATTTCAGGCTCTCCCGGGGGTCGGGGTTAGTTGTATCGATCATGTATGAGCGGATGTCCAGCTACTGAAGTTTGAGACGTTTCGTCTCGTCATTTACGCCTCACCTGCATTTAACACATACGGGTCATTAAGACGTATCCCACTCACTAATGTTCATTTAGCAGCAGAACTTATTTTATCACGCAGCGATAAACTGTTTTAGTGCTGACAACAGCGCTAGCGAGTGTTCTAACTGACCCTAACCCATGTTAACCGCACAGACAGCGGCGCTTTCTGCACTCAAGCTGCGCGCGCATCCGCTGTGTTCATAGACGAATAATCCGTCCATATATGAGCCGCATCGGTGTATAAGCCGCAGGGTTCAAAGTGTGAGAAAAAAGTAGCGGCTTATAGTCCGGAAAATACGGTATTTGTTTTGGTTTTTGCAGATCAGTTTGGGCCATTAGAGACTCCACCCCCCTTCACTGAGACCCCGCCTCCAGTTGAATACACCCAGGCCCTTTTCACAAAGGCCCCACACCCACCTGCAGAGACCCTGTCCCCCTCAGAGCGCCCCCTGGCTGTGGCTCTGCTCTGCCACCTGCTGGTGCTGTGTCCCTATGTGCTGTCCACTGTTATCATGGTCTCTCTCTGTAGACACACGCGCTCAGGTGAGGGTAGGGGGTTGCCAGATATAATGGTGAAAATGTCCTAGAAATGTTTAAACGATTCCTTAATTGAAATATTGTAGTTAATTTTGTCATTTTAAATGAACCCTGCTGTTGCACATATAATAAAATCATAATAAATAATACATGATTTTTGCTCTGATCACAGGAAACCACAAGCAGCCCATAAAGATGATGTCGCCAACAGAATCAGGGATGGGTTTGGATGAACTCACAGTGGTCACCACAGAGCACTGTTTCTGAAGTTTTTATTTTTCAGAAAGGAATTAAAGGCCCATATTATGTTATTTTCTGTTATCATGTTGTCCACCTTGAAATGTCCTGTGTTAATACAGGAAGGGCTCCACTGTGTGTGTCCACTTTTTAAACTCCATATACTTTCTCTAGAATAGTAGTTGGATGATGTCAGGCCTGGAATTGCCAATCTTTTTTTATTTTTTTTATTTTTTTATTTCAGGGACAGTGCATATTAATCAACATTTGCATGTAAATATGCCAGAGTTCGCCAGACGGCTGTTTTTCATCTGTAGTCCTTCGACAGATGTTAGGTGTCACTTCTACATAACAGAAAATCACATTACACAGTTAAAATTCATCATTCTAAAAAGTACATTACTTCAGACAACTCAATTACAAGCATTCACCCGCAATCAATAACCAGTCAATTACAGATATTCACTCTCACTCAATAACTTAAAAATAATAATAACAGCTTACAGTCAATAGGCCAGTGTCCAGCAGGGGGCAGCGAGAGGTGGATGTCTTAATGTTGACAGCTTTGATTGTCTATGAGCTATTGTTTTAACTGTACTTTAAATGAAGTGTATGTGTTGAGGTTTCTGATGGTTGTGGGGGTGGCATTCCAGTATTGAGCAGCTCTAACAGAAAAGGTAGTTTGACCAAACAGACTTTTCCGGAGGGGGATGATACAGTCCCCTCTCGCTGCTCCTCTGGTTCTGCTGTGTTCAGAGGTCCGAATGTTAATAAACTGTTTGAGTGGAGGAGAAGACAAACCATGGATGATTTTATACAACAGACATAGATGAGCATATTTAATCATGTTTTCCCAGCTGAGTAGGTTGTGTTTTTGTAGAATTGGACAGTAGTGGTATGAATGGGGTTTACAGTCCAGAGTCTTTAAAGTGCGTTTGTACAGAGTGTGAATAGGTTTGAGGGTTGTGGTAGTAGTGTGAGACCAGACAGTTAGACAGTAAGATAAGATAAGATAAGATAAGATAAGATAAGATAAGATAAGATAAGATAAGATAAGATAAGATAAGATAAGATAAGATAAGATAAGATAAGATAAGATAATCCTTTATTTGTCCCACAATGGGGAAATTGCAGTGTCACAACGCAAGTTTCAGAAACAGTAGGAAAATAAGAGCATGCATCAAAATCAAGATAAATAATAATAAGTATTTACAATCAACTAAAAAACACAACACTGTAAAGCTAAAAGGCACAGGAACATTGCACAATAAGTGTCTTTGATTCTGAGCAGTGAACAAACAGCAGTTAAAGTGACTCCAGTATAGTAATATATAATATTACTACAATAAAGTGACTCAGATGATTGTGTACAGTGCAGTGATGGACAGTGGTGGTTAAATAAATAAGTAGCAGGTGAAGTGACTTTAAATAGTATTGCACATTGTTATTATTACTATGGGGATGACACATGACTAGCATTGATCATTGTACAGTCTGACAGCAGCTGGAAGGAAAGACCTGCGAAATCTCTTTTTAACACAGCGAGGGTGAATCAGTCTGTCACTGATGCTGCTCTCCAGAGCAGACAGGGCGTCCTGCAGGGGGTGACACTCATGGTCCAGCATAGACATGAGTTTAGCCAGGACCCTCTTGTCCCCCACCTGCTGCACCGAGTCCAGAGGACAGCCCAGGACGGAGCTGGACTTCTTGATGACCTTGTCCAGCTTCTTCCTCTCCCTCTCTGTGACGCTGCTGCTCCAGCAGACCACACCGTACAGGATGGCTGATGCCACCACAGAGTCATAGAAGGTCCTCAGGAGTGGCCCTCTCACTCCAAAGGACCGCAGTCTCCTCAGGAGATAGAGCCGACTCTGGCCCTTCCTGTACAGTGCATCTGTGTTATGAGTCCAGTCCAGTTTATTGTTCAGATGAACACCCAGGTACTTGTAAGAGTCCACTCTCTCAGTGTCTCTTCCCTGGATGTTCACTGGTGGTGGGGCAGTAGAGTGGCGTCTGCGGAAGTCCACCACCATCTCCTTGGTCTTCCCCGCGTTGATGAGAAGATGGTTCCGGTGACACCAGTCCACAAAGTCCTGCGTTAGTCCTCTGTACTCCGCATCATCACCTGAAGCCGTTCGCCTGACACAAAGACATCAGGATCAACAGTAGATTTACAGGGGGACTTGGTGAAGAACATAGCAACAGTTTTGGATGTGTTTAACTGTAAACATGAATGCTGTAACCAATCAGTGATATGGGCCATGGCTTGTGTGAGTTTTTCGGCGACATGTGTGATGTTGTTGCCATGAACATAAAGCACAGTATCAGCATACATCTGAACTGAAATACCAGAACAAGCAGTCGGAAGGTCGTTTATATATAGAGAAAATAGTAATGGACCTAGTATTGATCCTTGTGGCACACCGGTGGAAATACTGAGGGCGGAGGATTGATGTGACTGGATTCTAACGTGCTGAGTGTGGCCAGTTAAATATGCCTGAATCCACTTTATTGTGTTAACGGAGAAGTTGAAATGTTGTAACTTGTTTAACAGGATGTTATGATTAACTGTGTCAAATGCTTTTCTCAGATCCAGGAAGACTGCCCCTACAACACCACCCTTGTCCAACAACTGACGGATATTCTCTGTGAAAAAACAGGTGGCTGTTTCTGTAGAGTGGTTGGCTCTGAAGCCAAACTGCATTGGGTGCAAAGCAAATGAAGTGGTGTTGAGGTGGCTGATGATCTGTTCTGATACCAGTTTTTCAGCAACTTTAGACACTATGGGCAATATGCTTATTGGTCTATAATTGGTCAGTGAGTAGGGATCACCATTTTTAAATATAGGGACAACAACAGCAGACTTCCACATGCTTGGAAACTCTCCTTGTGATATAGACAAGTTAATTATCTTTGCAACTGGTTGCATGAGTGACATACGAAGGTCTTTAAGCATCACAGAGTCCATAGCAAAGATATCTTTAGCTGTAGTCTTACTGAGTTAATAGCCCGCAGTACATCATGTTCCGATACATTCATTAAACTAAGAACAGGTGCATGTGAATTCACAAAGTACGTATTTAAAATCTCAATTGAAAAACACTTGGAAATGGTAGAAATGGTAGCCCTACTGAATTAAAGGTAGCTGTTAACTTGAAAAACTACCATTTCATTACATCAGAAGGTGGAACAGAGTATTTTGAGCTTTGGAGATGTAGAGAGACTCTACAGCTCCAAAGGATTTCTCAAACATGTGGCTCACATTGCTCAGAATTATTAGGTTTGTTTTTTGATGCCCTCTGCTGATGGACAGAATAGAAAATGCATTTGCAACCACAGTTAAGAGTTGTTTACATTGTGTCTAATTTTTTAATTAAAATGTCTCTTTTTCACCTTATTATGCAACACCGATGTTTTAAGCTTTCTACAATGCTATAATGTTGTCTCCTCATCAAAAACATGCCTGTAAAGGTTTTAAATGTCATCCATGCATGCCTGAGTAATTTAGTGATCTTTCCCAGGCCCTATTTGAACTCTCCTAACAATTAGCTGTAAGATTCTGTGCAATGCTCCACCCTTAAGCCTATGTCACCCATGCTCCCACATGACAATTCTCCAAAAATTATGCAAAAGCATGACGCAAAATTGTACACAACCTGACAAACCTGATATGATGTGCAGAAGTTTCATTAGCAAGATGCACTGTGATTTTTTGTGTGATAGCACTCTGAAGGGGGAGTCAGAGAGCAAAGGTGGGGGAGACTCAGACCGTCAAAAACAAAAGTTGTAATGGCCATGTGGAAACTTCTAGTACATCTCTTATTTATTTATTTATTTATTTATTTATAATAGTATTTTTTATTGCATCATCAGCATTTTAATCACATGTATTTTTAAACTTGCATTGCTAGTTTAAAAATAAATCTGATTCTAATTGTCAGTCATTGGTAGAATGACGCCTCTTCCTCTTCCGCAATGACAGCGATCTTTCTCGATCGCCATTTTGAACACGTGTAGAATCCCTCAGTCGTCCAGGTAGAATCCATAGCAAAAGGAGAAATTCAATTGGTCAACTGGACAGAGTTTATTTGGTCGAATACGTTTCGTATACGTTTCATTTTGAACACTGTTCGCTCAAAGCAGTTATGGTGAAGTTATTTTTGCTCTTGCTTTTGGCATCATGTTGGGCATCTGTACTGCAACCCAACCAGACAGGTGAGTTACCTAAGTCTATTTTTATGTAAGTTAAATACTTAAAATACTTTCAGTACTTGGATTGGATGGATTAAATACTTAAAATACTTTCAGTACTCAGAATCGCTGTGAGACACAGGCTAGCGATTCATCTGAACGTTGCGCAGTACAATTCAAGAAGCACCTTGGCTAATCCACTGCAGGGTTCAGTAAAAACAACATAATAAACACGTATAACACTATATTAATACTATTATAGTACTTAAATAAAGTAGTTAAAATAGTTTTCAGACAAATAAACAAAAGGTTTAAAATAACTTCTTGCTTGAGCAATGTTTAACATTTTAATTAATTCATAATTTAATGAATATTTAGTCATAATGATGTGATATTTCAATAACTCTAATGCGTTGTATTCAGGGGCGTGCCTACATAAGGGGTGAATGTAACTGGGGCCACCATTCAGAGGACCTATCATCACAGTTTTACTCACATTAATCACGTACCAATATGCAACAAATATCGCATTATTATTGTGAAGAGACTGGCCTCTCCCCAGATCCGACCTGTAAATGGGCCTGGTAGTAGCGTCACCAGTTTGTCTATGGACTGTGGGACATA
This sequence comes from Taenioides sp. WSHXM2023, assembly GCA_029959045.1. Classification (NCBI taxonomy): domain Eukaryota; kingdom Metazoa; phylum Chordata; class Actinopteri; order Gobiiformes; family Gobiidae; genus Taenioides; species Taenioides sp. WSHXM2023. The sequence goes on along the minus strand of CM057106.1, from coordinate 16,416,019 downwards.
TCAGGCAAAGCAATAACATCTCTATGCAGACAAGACTGGTGGTGATGAAGCTGTTTTTAACCCTATGTTGCAACTTGATGTAAAAGTATTCTAAGTATTCAGAATACAGTACTCTGATTGGACCATGTATCAGAATATGTTACAAGTTACAAAATACATTTTAATGCCATTATTCAGTATTCTGTAATTAAATACATTTCCAAAGTATTCTTCCCATCACTGTTTATAGAATTTTAAATCAAAATCTTACATGCAGTTAAGTGTCTGGACATGTCTTTAAAAAGTGGCCTAACATCCTGTTTTTGTGTCATGTATTTGTGTATTACAGACGAAGTTGTGGTCAATGCAGTCATCAGGAAGAATGTTACGTTAAAATGCTCGTCTGGAGACACAGAAATCACAGCCGGCATCGGAGTCCTCTGGAACAGGACTGATCTGGAACAACAAAAATATGTCCTGTTTCACAGAGACGGCCGGTCAGACATCACTAACCAGGATCCCCGCTACAAGGACCGAGTGGCACTGGTTGATTCCAATCCCAAGAACAACCTGTCTCTCGTTCTCAAAAAGGTGACCCCTAACGACAGTGGAGAGTACGAGTGCAAAGTGATCCAGCCCCCAGACATGTTCAACGTGACGCCAATCAAAATCATCCAGCTGAACGTCACAGAGCAAGGTGAATAAAACATAAAAATGTCTTCATTAAATAGTGGGGGTAGGGCTTCCTTGTACACACTTAAGATTATTTGTATATTGATTTGGATGAACAAAATTATTATTATTAGAGTATAAACATGTACAACTTTTGCCACCTGCTTATTCCTGGATCGTATGGCACTAAATATAACTAGGATTATCTCAGTACAGGTGTTTTTATTGCTCAGAAAGCTGGAGAACCCTGTAGCGGGGATGCCTCTCCACAGACCTGACCTGCAACTTGGCCTGTTGCATCACCTGCTTGGATCCTATCTTCTGATCCATGTTATTAGGTTGTTTCCTCATCAAGAATATACCTTGAGTTGTGTTTTGTTTCATTCACGCAGGTGAATTGCATAATTAGGCTGAGTTCTTCTCTCACACTGAAAATACTCTTTGTGATGTCATGTAGTAATACAGGAAGTGCTCCACTGTGTTTTTAAACTCCATACACCTTCCCATTTAAATAATTTCAACTCTGGAATTGCCAGGTAAAAGGTCGCTGTTAACTTGAAAATTACTACTACATGACATGAAGGTGGAGCAGAGCATTTTGATCTTTGGAGATGTAGACAGAGTAATAATGAAGGGTTACTCAAACATGTGTGAACGAAACACAGTTCCAGGTACTGTATGTTTTTGATGAGAACAGCATTATAACATGACTCATAAGAATCAAGTTTGTGTAATAGAGGATAGTGTAACATCCCAGGCATCACAATTATATCTCCATGGAGACAAGCAGGTGGCGGACCCTCCTCCAAAAAAAGCTACGTAGTGCACTTATAATGTGGAGCTGTAACTGTGTTTCAGAGATGCCAAAGAGCCACAGCAAGGACAACAAGAACCTGCATCATTGGGAGATCGCTGCTGTGATCATCCTGGCGGCTGTGATCATCCGGGCGGTGGTGGCTCTCTGTGTTTTCCTTTTTAAAAAATCAAAGACTTGGTGCAAACCTAAAACCGAAACTGAACCCAGCATTGAAATGGCTGATGTCCTAGTAGACAAGTATGACTACATTCTACAACAGGATGAAATCATTTCAGAAAGAGGGCGGGAGACTATAGGCTGATTCATTTACATTGTATATAATATAGAATTATGTCCAGCCCTCCAGCTATATTACACAAAATTGCCTCTTGTGACCTTCTTTTTTTCAAACATAATTGATGAATTTCTAATTTTGTTCAAAACGAATGACCAACCTGAAAAAGGTTTCTCTTTTCAAATCCATTGTGTATTGTCTGTCAAACCACATTTATTGTATTTCAGGCCCGGGTGCAGATTAAACTGACTGAGGGTGCATTCATTTCCTTAATAACATGTGAAAACTTTCAGCTGTTTGTTCCTTGTTATGTCTAGTATTTGTAATTTTGCATGTTTTGTACTCTTGAATAAAACATTTTTAATGTTTTACTTTCACAGGCCAGGGTGCAATTTTGCTGTCACTGATAACAAAAACTGGCTAATAGCTACAAGCTTTACTTCCTGGTTCATGGAGGATAAAAAGATGTATAATTAGATGCAGACTGCACACAGCGTTCTCGTTCAATCAGACATGACCAGGAGCTCTGGGCGCAGAACCTTTAGCTCTTGTGTCACACCACTGTTAGCCAACACAAAAGCCCCGGACTGACTGTCCACCTTTTTAAAGGACGTGACTACACCATACACGGTCGGACATCTCATGACAATTTACAAATTTGTTCCCTCAGTTACACTGGCATGAGAGGTTTGGGGAACTCTGTTGAAAGCATAGACTGTATAAACAAGTGGACTAAGGGAGTGTGATGTCACCCATAGCATTTGGCTCCAATAAAATGAAACTTACGAGGCTAGCAGTTAAAGGAGTGAATTTGGAGCCAAATTCCACATTAGGAGTATGATTTTTTTTAATGGACAAAATAGCAAAATAAAAACACCAGGAGAGAGTGGGGTAATAGGCACATTTTAAGACCAAAATGACGAGGTTCACAGCAGCAGTTACAGAGAGAGGGGTGACAATATTCAAGTGTAAGTTAATGGGAGCCATTCTAACTTCCTATTTGGAACGCGATGACTAGAGTGTTAGCTATGCTAGCCTGCAAATGTGCTCAATTGGGATCGATTTTTTTTTCTAGCACTCATGCCGCCCCCTGCGAAATGCCACCCCTGGCGGCTGCCCTGTTGGCCCATGCCTAGGACCATCCCTGGGGTTCCTCACCTGATTGTCAGGTAGAGGAGAGATGGTCTCTGAATTTGAAGCTGCCCCAGTCAACTTACCTGAGGTTAGTGAGGCCACCACACCTGAGGAACAGGCAGATGTTTCAACATTAGAGACCCAGGACTGGGCACCTATCATACTCCATGAGATGGCATCTGATGCACTCCAGGAAGACTCAGAAGCTGGCCCAGTTATTTCACCAGTTACCACTGATGATCTAAATGTTTCTTTGGAAGACATATCTACATCCCAAGGTAACAAGCCCAAAGCAGGTGAGGAGGTCCAGTCACCATCAATGGATCATCAGCTTCAACTGCTGTCCCCAGATGCCATGTTGGCTACAATGGGTTATCTACTGGAAGTTACAGGTGAAAATGGAACACACTCCTGCAGTAATCCAACAACAGGCACACACACACACACGCACACACACAAACACACACACACACACACCACATTCATACTAGGCAATGTAGATGAAGTTACAATGTGTTGTATTCCTATCAGCCATTGACGAGTTATTGCAAAAGAAAAAAAAAAATAGTTTATCTGTAATTTGTTCTTAGATTTAAATAAAAAAAAATATATATATACTATTTAGAATCCATTCATGAGTGCAATAGAAGATAAGAAAAAGATTAAGCTTGCATTTAACCCATCCTGCAGAATTGGAACCTCTTCCTATTAATTCATATTAGAGGGGGGCCTATGTGAGTCTTCTTGCCCCTGGCCCCAAAATTTTTGTCAACAGGCATGTGTACAGGGATAGTCATTTTAATTTAGAATTAACACCCGATGTCCTTCCTTGCACAAAAACTTTTAGCCAGGTGAGACATTAGTTTATTTGCCTGGGTGCAAGGTGCAAGTGGATCAAATAGCACAGAAAAAAACAGCCCATTCTGACTTAATAGTAATTCAATTTAGATTTTGGTTCTAATTTTGTTCCACACTTAACGATGGACCACAGAGCCGACAAGAACAACCTTTTCCAGGATAGTCTTACGGTCACAGCTGTGTTTTTCTTGTAGTAGGGCTTTAGCGTTTTACCATTGTCTGCCTTCTGCAATCATGAGACTTGGTTGGCAACTATGATGCCCTGGTGACTGAAGACACTGAAGTTAATGCAAGTTTTTGTGTCATGTGGATAGGCCCAGTAACCCATCCATCTGTCCATTTTCTTCTGCTTAATCCAGGGTTGCGGAGGCAGGAGTCTTAACAGGATCCAAAATAAAGAAATGAAAAATTCTATCTTGTTCTCCAGCTGAGTTTAAACTACTGGTTTAGATGTAACATGAACCGAACCTGCAGGAGGAGAAAATAATTACCCAGTTTGTCATTTACTGTAAAAATCTACTACCCTAACCCTACAGTTTACAAATATAGGATTCTTGGATTAGTTTCGCAGCTAATATTTTACTGTTAATGATTCAGGATGAACTTGTCATTTTCTTATTTTAACTGACTGGACAAATCCCCGTGCATTTGTATTTCATTATAATCTGCTAGGTGTTTTTTTAATGAGGGGCTAAAAGGGACGTCATCTGCTGCTTTGTTGACAGTTACAGTAGGGTGACAGTCCTAAACACTGTGATTCCAGACCACTTTTAATGTATTTCTATAAAATAACATAAAAACATGATTGGTAAAACATTTTATCTTGTAAATATTGTATTTATTCTGGTACCCCATTAGGCATCATCTCAGTAATAACTATTCGAGAATGGTCCAACTAGTTTTCAGAAGTGATACCTGCTTAAATGTCTTATACTTATTTTGGGTATTGAGGTATTGTTCTTTGTATTGACAATGCATATATTGACACATTGTTATGAACAACTAAAAGTTTTTTGAACAATGGAAAAAAATATTTGTTTTGTTTTATCTTTACCTTTATGTCTCTGTAATTGTGTGAGTGCGTGATCACATCACTATATGTTTTTTCTATTTTCTGTCTCTTTCCTGAGAAGTGGGACAGTTCACCAGAAAATTTACATAGGACACCTTTGATACTTATGGACACCTACATTTTGGAATTCTGTATTGTAATAATAAAGCCCACTCACAGGTAAAACAAATGGGTACATTGCAACCTTATTTACAAGTGTTTGCACCATGATTTTAGACAGATAAAATAATGAGTCTTAATGTAAGAATAATATATTTGCACCCCTTTGAAACTTGGATGCACCTTCAGTCAATTTGGTCTGGACCCAAGCCTGAGAAAAGAAACTATTTTTAGGAAGCCATCACTTGTCCCTTTACAGCTAATGTCTGGGTTTGTATCTGGCACCCCCTACTTGTGATGGTGGAAGTGGAGAGAAAACTGTCAACTGTGCAACTGCATTGTGTTGCTACTTCTTCAATAAAATAGTAACTCAAAATAATATTTGTAATTAATCAATTAATTAATAAATGAGTTTGTTAAAGCCAACCAGAATGAACTAGAGCCACTGCTACTCACACTTGGAAAATAAATCTCCTTTACTTATATTTTTTGTTAATTTCTGACTCTATTTGACTGTATTATTACTACTATATTACTATCATGGATCTATTAAAATAACTTACTATTACTATACACAGTTTCTCAACATGTGAGTTTATTTTGTAGTTTATTTACAACCTGCTACATTTCAATTACATGACAGTGGCCCACAAAACATAAAAAAGCAAAAACAACTTTCAGAGGCCAGGGCAGAGTTTTGCTGTCACGTCACTGCTAACAAATACTTGCATGATAACAGTTTTACTTCCTGGTTCACAGAGGATAAAAAGTTTTATAATTAGATGCAGACAGCATACAGAGCTCTTAACAGATGATTTTACAATATACTATACAATGCAATAAAATAATACTGGGGCAAAACCTTTTTACAAGAAACACTGTGTCAAAAGTGTTACAAGTCAATTCTGTGGAGAGACGAGTCACAGTAAGAGTCCATGTTTTTCCAAGGCATTTTTCAGCATTAAAAACACCTGCAATTGAAAAAACAGATGGATATATTAAAGTGGAAGTAAATACTAATGGCGCGTTGACACCTCTAGTTCGATTATTTGGTCCACACCAGGCAATAAAATTGTTATTATGTAGCATATAGATTCCAGTGTGGTCCGCTTTCACACCTGTAAATGAACCAAAATTGGAAATAAGCACCAATTTTGATTCACTATGGAGCGACATGTTCGCACATTGGTACCTGCTCTGATCTTTGTATATTACATTCTCTGTATTGGCCATTGTTGGCAAAACATCCAATTCGAAAATGAGTCGCGGCTGCGTCTGGAGAACAATCTGTTATTGCACTGGAGTCGCTGAAGACGATGCGCTATTTTCATGGATGTGGCCATGCTGACTATGAAACAAAGATTGTTCCAAAGACCCACAAGGTAGGCTATATCCCCTCCCATGATGCATTTTGAATAGTTCGTTTGGACCTACTGTCTATGGTTTGGACCTGAGTTCGCTTTCTCACCAGAGTGACCGCACCAGAGTTTAGCATTTGGTGCAGAGTCAAGCGGACCAAGACCACCTCTTTTTTGAGGTCTCGGTCTGCTTGATTTAGGATCCGAGTGTGATTGATGCTTTCACACCAATGAAAACAAACCGAACTAAGAGCTTCTGGTTCAAATGGAACGTTTGGTGCACACTGCACTGCTGTTGGTGTCAAACCACCCTAAATCACCTTTTTGCCACTAAACTAGGTACATTTGCAGCTTTGAGGTCAAAACTACATAAAAATGGGTCTGTGCTGGAATCAATTTCCAGTAGTTGGTGACATCACGTATGACTTCCCTGACTACTCAGCAAGGTGTTTCTGGCTGCAGGGCTGGGGTTTGGATACCTTTTAGACCAATCACAGCGCTCCTTATAACTCCAGACCCTCCTCCCCCCTCACTCTTTTCTTTCGTCCTTCTGGCACTGCTCAGTTTAGCAGCTCTATTTGAAAAGTGGATGAGGGCGGAGTTTAAGCATTAAGTCCCATTTTAATTGCCATACTCTGGAACATTTGAGTGAAAGCAATAACATCACCATGAGATAAGCGGGTGGCATTCCTTCCACCAGAAAATTAATCACAGAGAGGATTTACTAACTCTCTCTCATTCACCTGTTTTTCCCTCTTGTGTTTCTGCCTTTCTATCCTGTTTGTGGGTGTGGCTATGGGTGGGGCTTTGGGTCTGTTTGTGGGCGGGGCTTTGGGTCTGTTTGTTGGCATGTCTACGGACGGGGCTTCTGACCGGTTTGAAGCCGGAGATTTGGTTTGAGGTGGGGCCAAGGCAGTACATCTCTTTGTGCTGTTGAACGTAAGCTTTCCGAGTGAATCCTTTTTGACAAACTGGACACTTGAATGGCTTATCTCCCGTGTGCTGAAACATGTGCTGATCCAAATGCGCTTTCTGACTGAACGCCGACGGACACTCCAAACACTTATACCTCCGCCCCAGGTCGTGAATCCGCATGTGTTTACGAAGATTATTTTGCCGTGAGAATTTGCTCTTACAAACAGAACAGCTGTAAGGTTTGTCTCGAGAATGCGACGCCATGTGCTCGTCTAAAATCGATTTTCGACCAAATTTTTTCCTGCAGACCTCACACTCAAAAGGACGCAGACCTAAATGTGAAGCCATGTGTCGGCGAAGGTTACTACCACACGTAAACGCACGGGAGCAAACTGAGCAGATGTAAGGTTTCTGACCAACGTGGCCCTTCATGTGATCATCCAGACTGGACTTGCGAGTGTATCTCTTATTACAGATGGAGCACTCATACAGTTTCTCCTCCAAATGCGTGGACATGTGGGTTTTCAGGTTAAGTTTGCGTTTAAAAGTTGCGTCGCACTGAGAGCAAGAAAATGGCCGCTCTTCTCGATGGACGACCAAATGTTTAAGTAGATTTCCCTTCAGACTAAAAGCAGTGCCACATTCAGGGCATTCGTGGTTATCTGTACTTTTTGGTCTTTTATTTTTTTTAGACTCAGAACTTATCGATTCTCTTCTTTCAGAAACATTTCCATCATTCGAATTTTGGGAATCGTTTCCTGCTTTGTGAGGACTATCTACAACTTTGCTAGTATTTACACTATTAGAATTATTAATGTGCATGTTTGAACTTAATTTTGAACTTTTTGCTCCTTGTTGGTCAGCTACTGGAACTGACTGTACTGCTGTAAGGTTTTTGACTTTCGAAATACAATCTTTACTTTTTCTTGAATCTCTGGGAATTTTGGAATTTGAATTATTTGTATCAGAAGTGCGTTCCGAATCTACTGTAGCATCATTTTGTTTTGCTTTCCTAATGCTACTCTCTCCCTTACCACTCTGCTGCTTTCTCAATGAAATTTCACTACTTTTTTCTTTGTCCTTTTCCAAGACCTGCTTAGAAATAGAAATTGAATGCATGCTTGGCAACTTAACAAATTCAGATTTTTTTCCCACAATGCTCACAGATTTCCTCAAGATTTTTGTGTTGGTAGATGTCTGCAAATTTTCAGAATTTTGGACGCCATTTTGTTGGCTCTCATCACTGCTCGGGGTTTCACACAATTCCTGTTTCACCAAATTCTCCTTTAAAATACTTTGTGGAGTTGATGCTGGTTTTCTGATGATATATTTTGTTATCTGCACTTCATTTTGTGCAGTTTTATTGACAAATTTCAATGGTACAAGCCTTACAGTAGGCAGCTTTCTGACCAGATTTTGTGTTAGCCACTGTACTTGATCTTGTGTGTTTGTGGTTTCTGCATCCATTGAGATATTTTCTTGTGTTTTTGGATCATTTATTTCCTGATTTCGCTCATTTATAGACAGCCCTTTGTCCACAGAATTTGTATATTGTGCATCTAAATTGTCTGTCTTCTTGCTAAGGTTTTCTTGCTCCTTCGTGTCAGGCATTCCATTGTCCATTACATCCCCCAAATTTATTTCTACCACTTTTTCAGACTCACTAGTTTCTTCCTGCATATCTGAAGATATTTTTTTGCACTTTGGCGCCATCTCTTGGATTTCATCTGTCGCAGTTCTTTTTAAACCTTTTTGTGAATGCTCTCCCTCTTTCTTTCTCTCTTGGTCAATAGATTTCTGTGTGGAGTCTACACTATTTGTACTTGTTATATCTTCCTCATTTATAAGCAGCCCTCCCTCCGCAGAATTTGAATTTTGTGTGTCTAATTTTCCACCATTTTCTTTTGGTCCTTCGTTCTCTGTTTCAGCCACAGTTGATTTGTCTATTCCATCTCCCAAATGATTTTCTAAACTGGAGTTTGGCGCCATCTGCTCGTCTTCATTTGTCACTGTTATTTTAAAATATTTTGGTGCATGTTCTTCCTCGTGTCTCTCCTGTTCGCTAAAATGTTCAGTCAGTTTCTTTGCACTATCAGAATCTCCTTGGTCGTCCTCTTCGCTTTTCACTTGCTTGTTTTCAAAATGTTGTGGTTCGATTCTTTCTTCTTGATTTGAAGTTTGAGGGTCTTCATTGTTGCATCTTGTGTTGAGTATAATTGTTTCTGTGGTTAAAGCTGCAGAAAAAATGTAAAACTTAGTTGATTAAAAATATTATAGATTATGAAAAATACTAATACTAATACACCAATAGTTCTATCTGCCCTCGGAGGGTTGAATAGTATGTGAATCTTCTTAGTAATATAATTTATATGGTTAATAATGTTTCTGTAGGACTATTTTGACAGAAATATCATAAAAAACAAGAAAATAGAAGAAAAAAATGTTGTTATTGGCTATAATAGAAAAAACACTTTTACACAATACAAGGGGTACTCAAGTGTGTGAGAAAACACTTTGGGGGTACGCAAGACAAAAAAAAGTTCGGGAACCACTGCTGTACGCCACCTGCTTGTCTCCATGGAGATTCGATTGCTTTGCCAAAAATGTTTCACACCATACAACGTATCTACAAGCAGGTGACCCCACAGGCCATGCTACAGGTCAGATCTGTGAAAAAGCGACCTCACCAGCAGTAAAAATGCATGTTTTTCCCAGATATTTTGAGCAATGAAAATACACATAATTAACGAAATGCTAAATAGACATTTTCAACAACTACTACGTAACATTTCAGACAGAGCAGTAATATTGGAGACAAGTAGGTGGCGGAGCCGACCCACTACCAGAAAAGCAACACAGTCATTTTGGGCAATTTTGTGTATAACAGTAAAATGTAAAATAAATTAAATAATGATCAAGGTTGTCAAAGTTTTCTGCTGCTCAAGAAGAGACAACTCAAGTAAACAGGATTACTCAGATATTTATGAATGAAACCAAATACTATTCCAAATATGTTTTGATAATAGAAAATAAATATGACATGCCCATTTTGAATAATATCTTCCAAATAATTTTATCAAAATCTGTCAACATTTTTTTGCTGTGAATGCTTTACCTTGTTCAGTTAACTCTTCTTTTTGGTGTAGGTACAGCTGTCTGCAGATCGGGCACTCCTCATCGCTGTCCTCAGACTCGGTTTTGTGGTTGGGGGCTGGATTCCCCTGGTCTTGCTCATGGGGGCGGCGTAGGGTGGTTCTAGGTGGTGGTAAGTCCTTCTTTATGAGCGGGGCCTGCGTCTCATAGATGCTCCATGGGTCTGTTTCTTCCTCTTTGATGATAGTCTGAGTGGACATCCCATTTTGCTCCGTTTCTGAAGAATAAATAAAGAAAAGCAAATTTGTGAGGATCAAAATGTGAAAACTAGGGCTACTAAACCAAGATTTAAATAGGGCTATGCAAAGATGCTTTTCTGTTCCATCTGTCATTCAGTACATCCGTAACCATAGCACCCCCGGGGTAGACTAAAAGAAGCAAGGCTGCCAGTCTACAACACTATGTCCTAAATATTTAATTAAAGTTGCTTTATATAACTTTTATTGTAAGTGGTACCTCACCTGCTCATTTCCATCTTTTTGTCTAGAATGTTCCACAGAATGGCATTAAACATACACAGAATGGCATTAAACATACATCGTTATTGTGTGCAAGATTGCTTCTCCATAGAGCTGACCTGTAATTCACCATACAATGGAGCATCGCATGCAATAACATCTTTATGGTCTTGTTCAGAAAGGTTACATAATGCCCCTTTAAAAAATGCAATATTTTCAAACCACAGAGAAAATTTGCCCCATCCCTAATTCTAAGTTAGACCTAATGTAATTTTAGTTTAGTTTGTGCAGTCTGGCCATCTTCTCACCTGCTTCCCCAGTCTGTTCTGTAGGCTCTGGCCACAGCAGCAGAGCCCTCTCCCCCCTCAGCCTCTTGCTTGCCTCCTCGCTGACTCTGCACTGTTTCAGCTGGGACTCGTACTGATCAACTGTGCTCTGGATCAGCCCAAGGACCTCCTCCAGAACTCTCATGAGCCTTTGCTCCACGGCTGCTCTCAGGGCCTGTCCTGCAGACATCTTCACCAGCACTGCCCCCTCCTCAACTTTGGAGAAAAAACAAAAATGTCAGGGGAAAAAAAACTCCAAATGAAAACTTTCAATCAAGCTTAAAATAATAATAATTAGTTTTCAAGACACTCACAGACATATATTAGTGGCACAATGTTGATTTTGTTAACTAATATTCCCACGTTTTTCATAGATAAAACTATATAAAAATATCTGATGTAAATTATTAGTGCTAAAGATAGAACTACAAAAAGAACTGCCAACTATTAGAAAAAAGATTGGGGACATAATTTAATTCGTACTTAAAATAATCACTTACCAGGCTATACCAACTCAATGGGGAGGAAAATGTCTGAATGATTTCTGACTAAAACTGAAAAGTCAAAACATTATAATAACAGGGTAATAAACACCAGCCACAGATTATACTGGCCTGGTTTGTTCCTATTTTATTTAATCCTGGTTTAGTCCTATTCAGTCCTCCTTTAGACCTGGTTTAGTTCTAATTTAGACCTTGTTTGTACCAGGTTAATAGGCTACCTGGGTCTGACGTAGTTTATACCTGTCCGATCAGCTTCATTATTAACATATATTTTATACCTGATATAGACTGGTTAAAGATGTGGTTTAGTGATGATTTGGTTCTAGGCTATTTAAGGCCTGGTTTAGTTCGAGTTTAGACCTAGTTTCTTGGGGTTACCTGGTTAATAAGTTAACTGGGTCTAACCTTTTTATATCAGGTTTAGTCCCGTTAAAAACCTACTTTAGAACTAACTTAGTCTGTTTAAGCCCTGGTTTAGAACTGACTTAGTCCTATTTAGGTTCTGTTTACAACTCACTTAGTCCCATTTAAGACTTAGTTTAGTCCTCATGTCATAGTTAACTAGCCTACCTACCGACCTGTTTTGGTAGTCCTTGTTTGGATCTGGTATAGATCAGATTTAGTCCTGTTTTAGTTCTAGTTATTTCCCAATCTTAAAAGTCTAGACGCTAAATTAAGATATTACAGGTGAGTTGCAGATTTACTTCCTGGTTTTATTTCCGTCGATTCCCAAACCAAACTTCATCCAAAAGTTACTCAGAAGTCCACGTTACTTGTTTCCGCGGCTGTTTTCACTTCTAATCACATTTACAAAAAAAAAGTGCAGTTAAATATAGCAAGATAACTCTGCTAAAACCATTCAGTGTAAAAGACGAGAAAAGTTTACAGCGATTACCTTTATTACCCTACCTCCCCTCGCCATCATGGCGAACGTATTATAATTAAATGCTTGAATGCTTTTTAACATTTTAGCTCCTACATCTGAGCATTTTATCAATATTTGCAGGTAGAAATTATTATTGTGCATATGTGAGCTGGGAATAAACTGTGTAGATGAATGAAAACCAAAGATACATTAAAATACGAAGTTGTTGTTTCCGCTCGGACTGTTTTTGAGGATGCACCAGCGCTCCTTGAACTTTTCCACACTTATGCCTCCGTCCTGCTATTTTGTTTTGTTTTTATTTTAATTTTACTTTAATTTAACCTCATAAACATGCCGATTCTCCCGTCCTCGCTCCGTTTGGGCCGAACCGAGTCGTGTAGGTGGCTGTCACGGCTTCAGAACTCACAAATGTGCTCTAAAATGCGGGCATTTGGCGCTTCTGCTGCTAACATAACGCAAAGGAAACAATGCACAAATAATAATAAAGTTTCTACACGGTTTTATTCGAAGAGTTCCGAAAAGAAAACGGTGCGGATCGGATGCGCTTCGGGGTTTTGGGGAGACACGGCCACATCAGGTACTGCAGACGAGCAGTTGCATACCATCATCATCATACTACTACTACTACTACTACTACTACTAACAACATCTACGACAAATACTACTAACTTCTGCTACTTACTACTACTACGACTACTACTACTACTAATTACTACTCACTACTGCAACTACATCTGCTACCACTACTACAGCTGCTACTACCACTATTAGTATTAACTATGACTGCTACTACTAACTAGTACTAACTGCTGCTATTGCAGCTTCTAGTACTACTGCTACTACTACTACTACTACTACTACTACTACTACTACTACTACTACTAACAACAACAACTACTACTACTTCTAGTACTACCACTACTACTACTACTACTACTAGCCGAAATTTTGACTGTAGGGAAGATAGTTGCTTCATAATAATGTGATGAGTTAATAAGACAGTTACTTTGAGAAGACGACACAGAAGTACCTCAACCTAGCCGTACCTCTATTCCCAGATGTGATGGTTATAAAATATAGATAAAGAAAAGATAATAATGAAAAGAAAAGAAAACCTGAATGCGCTCCTTGCCTGACTTGCAAGATTCCGTGATTTAAAACCATGTTGCATTTTTGGTCTTCAGTATTCTGTCTATTGTAATAAAATATAATGTAAGTTTTCTGGTGGTTTGTCTGCCACTTGCTTGTTTCCACAGAAATATTTGGCATGTATCCAGCAAGGTTTTTATTGCTAAAAACACCTGACCTGTAACCTGTCTCTGGTTGCATCTCCATGGAAATAGATATGTACTGTGGAACATTCTAGCACACATTCACATCTCCATGGAGACAAGCATGTGGAAAGCCCTCCACCAGAAAAGTTACATAGTGCATCTATTAGGTTATATTTATTAATCTATTCAAATGTTGAAATAAAATGTGTTCATCTAGAACCGCACTCGGACTGATCAAAACTGATCTAGGACTAAACAAGTATTTGTACATGACTTACCATATTTTTAACCTAACTTTTTAACTTAATGCCTTTTTTGCAGTACCTCAGCTGGTCTACGGAGGTAACTTGGACTTCCTGGTGTTTGACTACCTAAGTGAGATCACCATGTCACTGCTGACTGCCGCTAAGACCAAGGCTCCGGTCAGAGAACAACTAAAACGGCTTTAATCTTAAACTGCCTAAATTACACAATTTTCTTATTTGTTGTATAATATTGTTTCTTCATCAAAAACATACCTGGAGCCTTGCTTTGTTTCATTTACACATTCACACACAAACCCTCCATATTTAGGCTGAGTTCTTCTCTCAAACAGAAAACACTCTTCCACCTTGTGATGTCATTTCGTAGTACAGGGAGTGCTCCACTGTGGTTTTAAACTCCATACACCTTCACTAAAATCATTTGGTTACTTTCAGCCCTGGAATTGCCAATTTCTACTAAACAAAAGGTAAAAGGTAGCTGTTGAAAACTACCACTTCATGAGCTTTGGAGATGTAGACAGACTAATAATAAAGGGTTAGTCAAACGTGTGAATGAACAAAACAGAACTCTAAGTATGTTTTTGATGAGGTAACAACATTCTAACATGACTAAAAGCTCACAGGAGTCAATTTTGCGTAACATTGAATCTTTAATGTTGTCCACCCCTCATCGCCGCATATAGATTTCATGCTGTTTTGTGTGTTTGTAGAACATGGGATACACTCCAGACTTCGTTCAAGTCGCTCTCGCTCCGTTCATCAATGACATCCACAGAAAAGGTGAGCTGTAGTGCCCCCTGTTGAGCCCTTCTGTGTGGAGCTTCATTTTGGGTGTTATAATTACCACACCTTATTAACCTTAACAAAGCATGAATAAAGACTTAATTCATAATCAAAAAATGTTAATTAAGAATAATTCAGGCTTTGTCACTACCATGTTACCTTTTAATGTTTTGAAATTTTTATTATTTAAATAAATAAAGTTGTAATTTTGGATTTGCTTGTGATAATTTTGGACCCACATAATGAATTGAACTGTCCTTTAAGGGATCCGTGTTGTGAGTAATGCTGGAGGAGTGAACCCGCTCGCGTGCGCCCAGGCCATTCAGGACATGGTGAAGAAGGCGGGGCTTGAAATGAAGGTCGCCGTGGTGACAGGAGACGACCTCATGCCGCATGTACGACATCTCCGCCATTTTGATTTTAAGACGTGTAAAAAAGAATTTGCATTATTAACTAAACCAGTCCTAAACCAGGTCTATACTGGGACTGACCCAGGGTTAAACCAAGACTAAATTAGGACTACGCACAGACTAAATCAGGACTAAACTTGATTTCGATAAGGACTGAACCAGGATTGAACCAGGACTACATTTGAACTAAGGCATGACTAAGCCTTATCTCAACTAGGACCAAATTGGATCTACACCTGGACTAAACCGTGACTGAACCAGGACTGAACAAGTGTTTTATTTTTCAGAAGAACAGTCTCAATGAAGTTAAAATGGCCGACGGCAGTGGTCAGCGCATGCTCCCTCTGACCCTCCACAGCATGAATGCCTATCTCGGGTGAGACTGGGCTGCCTGGGCATTGCCTTTCCATTTCCGGCCTTACAAATTTAGATATATAGACAATATGCATTGCCAGTTTTAAATGTGGATTAATTTTTTTTTTTTTTACATGGCACAGCTCCTCAAATCTGTTTCTATTCAGATATTTGTCAAATAGCCATCAGATGACAGTGGAGTATTAGTTCTGTGTTTGTTGTTTTTAAAGTCAACTCTGTTTCCATCTACCCCCTGTCCCCGCCCACAGCTCTATATTTAGTTATGATTGCAAACATGTAGTATTCAAAAATGTCACATCACCAAAAAATCAGATGTTTATCACAAATAATTCCCACTGTGGTCTAGAGGCTTGAAGTTTTAAACAGAAAGTCAGTGGACCCATTTCTATTAAAAAGCAGTTTTAGATAGATATATATATTTTTTTACAACAACAAATGTAAAATAATAATCTTTGTTAAAGCTGACTTCTTCTTGTTACAGAGCGGGTCCAATCCGGCGCTGTCTGGACTTGGGGGCGGACATCGTGGTGACCGGTCGCTGTGTGGACAGTGCAGTGGCTCTGGGACCTTTAATGCACTCTGTATGTAACTGCACTACACCAAGTCATTAGGTATTATATATGGTTTTGAATAGGACTGTGCAATTAATACAATTTTAACTGAGATTCAGTGATTTCTATTTGTTAATGATCAGCTCAGGTCTTTTTAATGGAGAGGTCTACGGCTAGTCCTCTGTCAGTGAAAGCATGTGGTTTGGATCAGAGTCAGGACTTTGGAGGAATTTGACAATTTTGTGTATTAAAAGATGATTATTAAATGTCAGTATTGTTTCTGTTCATAAAAGCAATACTGAAAACCAAAAACCAAAGTTGTGATTGATTTAAAAAAAAACAAAAAACATTGATTTTTGAACACCATCTCTTGGATTTTAAGAGTTTTCACACTATTTTCACAGTTTGGATGGGAGACAGATCAGTATGACCTCCTCGCTGCTGGAAGGTACAATGGAATATGAATGTTTTATTTAACCATTTTAAATTTCTGTAAATGTAATTCTTCTGTTTTTGGTCTGTGTTAGTTTGGCGGGTCACCTGATTGAGTGTGGAGCTCAGAGCACTGGAGGGATCTTCACCGACTGGCACAAAGTCAAGGACTGGTAAGAACTGAAACAGGACTAAAACCAGGACTAAACTCAGAATAAACCAGGACTGAACCAGGACTGAACCAGGACTGAACCAGGACTGAACCAGGACTGAACCAGGACTGAACCAGGACTGAACCAGGACTAAACTAGGACTAAACCAGGACTAAAATCCCAAATGTAATCGGGACTAAATCAGGTTTAATCCATGAGTAAATCTGATATAGCATTGCATTCATTCATTCATTCATTCATTCATTCTTACATTCATTAAAATGATGTATTGTCAAACTTGAGCCACCATAGGGGGCCATCACATAAATACTGGGGGTGTAAAGATGTTCAAAAGGTAAATCTTGAACCACCATAGGGGACCATCACATAAATACTGGGGTTGAGGGTGAGCTGTATTAAAGATGTTCAAAAGGTAAATCCACAAATCTTTTCTATTAATAATGAGGTCCATTAATCCAACCACAACATCTTCATATATTACATTTGTCTTAAAAATTTACCTTCTTTTCCCTAGTTTAGTGCTTTTGTTTACGTTTATAATTTTCCCTGGTTGGACACAGGCAGCAGAGGTGATATCTGTCACAAACCTGACTCTTATTTGGTATGGAGGAAGACCTCGTGCTTGGAAATGTTGTTTCTTTCACTTTAATATTCAACAGTATGGCACAAAACATATCTATCTCCATGGGAGGGCATCTGACACATCTCTGTTTTTCCAGGGATAACATGGGGTTCCCGGTTGTGGAGTGTGGTGCAGATGGGTCCATGGTCCTGTCCAAACCTAAAGGGACCGGGGGCCTGGTCTCATTTGGGACTGTGGCCGAACAACTGGTCTACGAAATCCAAGACCCAAGAAGATACCTGCTCCCAGACGTCATCTGTGACTTCAGTGGGGTCAGCATACGGGAGGTACCAGGTGAGGACTGAAACAGGACTAAACCAGGACTAAACCAGGACTAAACCAGGACTAAACCAGGAGTAAACCAGGAGTAAACCAGGAGTAAACCGGGACTAAACTAGGACTGAAACAGGTCTAAACCAGGACTAAACTAGGACTGAAACAGGACTAAACTAGGACTGAAACCTAAAGCAGGATTTAACCAGGACTAAACCTGGGCAACAGGACTGGACTAGGACTATAAAGAAACTAGGACTAAAGCAAGACCAGGACTATACCAGGATTAAACAAGGACTAAACCAGGACTGAACCAGAACTAAATCAAAACTAAATCAGGACTTCTAAGTACCACTGTATATCCATTGCTTTTGCTTATATGTAGTCTTGCTGTTGTCCTGATTTTGACCTGGTTCTTACACAGTGTCCTTGCAGAAACTGTGTCAGTGGGCTGGACTCCACTGTTTAAAAGTTTGAAATAAATGTATGTTCCAGAAGCTTCTTGAACTCTTGAGTTTGGAGATAAATGAGTGTTTATCAGTATCAGGAGGACGTGAGACTAAAGAGGAGTTCAGGACCGGGGCAAATCAGAGACATGTTTTATGTTGTTTATAATCTGAATGTGGGTGAGAGAAAGGACACAAGTTCAAACCATGTACAAATCCTGTTTTAGTCTGTTTAAAGAAGCCATATGGCACTTTTATCAGGTATTTAGTATTAAAGGGGTAAGGACCTATATTACGCTATTTTCAAATCTATGCTAGAATTTTGTCTTCTCATAAAAAAACATGCTCAGAGTTGTGTTTTGTTTCATTCACACATGTTTAACACACAAACCCTGCATATTTACATAAGTTCTCTCAAACTGAAAACACTCTTTGTGATGTTATGTGGTAATACAGGAAGTTCTTCACTATGTTTTTAAACTCCATACGCCTTCACTAGAATCGTTTGGATGATTTCAGACCTGGAATTTCCAATCTCTACTGAACTAAAGGTAAAAGCTAGCTGTTCACTTGGAAACTATCATTTCATGACATCACAAGGGGGAATAGAGCAGTTTGAGTTTTGGAGATGTAGACAGACCAAAGGGTTATTCAAAATCTTACCTTACCCTATCATCTTATCATATTATGAGGTGCTCTGTTATTCCCTAATTCCTTAATTTACGGTGCGTTCACGCTTTCACATTTACAACACCAAAATTAGAATAAAACCTAGAAAACCAAAAACTAAACCTGGACCAGGACTAGACCAGTTTGCCAATTTTTGTGAAAGAGGCCCCCAGCTTCACAACATTCAAAAGTCATTTATAGGAGTGGTTCAGCTCAACACAAACCTGTGAGCACATTTCATAAGAACTCAACTCAGCATTTTTGTAGGTATCTGCAACTCATCATCTTATTTTTAGGTCAGCACACTATAGCACTTTATAAGGCCAAATACCAAGATGAAATGTTACAACTCCGCTCCTGTCAACCCCTGCCCTGCTCCTGTCTGCCTCTGCCCCTCTCCTGTCTGTCCCTTTATATTATTTATTAAAGCAGGGTTCTGATCAGGCGTAGGAGTAGTCAGGAGGATTATCGCATGATTGAGTTACACTTTACAGTGACACAAATAACTTGGGTATCCCCTTAAAGGTGCACTATGTAACTTTTTGGTTGAGGGTCCATCCCTGCTTGTTTCTATGGAGATGTCATTGCTCTGCCTGGAATGTTCCACTAACTGTTCCATTAAACAGCTACTTTACATTTATTAAATTGCAGGTGGTTTTATAGCCTGTAACTTGGTCTGGTTTGGTCTCCATGAAAATAGAATTGTTTAATGCCATACTGTGAAACATTCCAGACAAAGCAATAACATCTCCACCAGAAAAGTTACACAATATGCCTTTAATAGTCAAAATTGTGAATTGTGAATAACTGTAGTAATGCATAATTGTGAACTGTACTTCCACCCGTGAGATTTTTGCCCTGGTTTATGCCGTTGCACTTGCGAATTCGTGGGTTGAACTTTTACTCCGAATTTCACCCTGATTTTTTGGCCAAAGTTTACGAAATCCATCGACAGTTTATCAACAAAAAATATTTATCCACAACCCGATGTTCTGCCAAGGTTCACTTCAGAGTTTAACAAAAGGACAACCCAAAAATACACAGCTCTGCATCTGGCTTAAATTAAAGATGCACTATGTAACATTTCTGGTGGAGGGTCTGTCAACTGCTTGTCTCCATGGAGATGTTGTTCCTTTGCCTGGAATGTTCCAATGTTTCCGTTGTCGTCAATCTGCCGTTAATCTGACCCATGAGATTGTGGCTAAATTACAGGTCGGAGAATGCAACTCCACACACAGTAAGAAGACATCAAGGTATTTTTAAGCAATAAAACACTGTGGAACATTCCAAGCAAAGCAAAAAATCTCAAATGGAGATAAGAAGGTGGCAGACTCTCCACCAGAAAAGTTACATAGTGCACCTTTAATCCAACCAAACTGGGCCACTCAGTATTATTAAATTGTATATTGTAAGTTTTTTAAAACCAGGTCTAAACCAGGTCTAAACCAGGTCTAAACCAGGCACTAGAGACCAAATCTTAAAAAGGCAGGACTCCAGAACTAAAAATACGTGTTTAGTCCTGGTTTAGTCCTGGTTTAGTCCTGGTTTAGTCCGAGTTTAGTCCTTTGTTTAATATCTTGTTTAATTCTTCATTAGTAGTATTCATTCAAATTTTAGTTCTTGGGTAGAGCCAATTCAGGACTAAACCAGGACTAAAACAGGACTAAAACAGAACTAAACCAAGACTAAACCAGGATTAAACCAGGTCTAAATGAGGACTAAAGGATGTATTTATTTTTAGCTCTGGTTTTGGTCTTGATTTTATCCTGCTGTATTTCTTTTGTCAGTTCTGGTTTGGTTCTGATTTTGTTCTTTTAAGTTGGAGGTTTGACTTGAATTCAGTGGAGAATTATTTAAAAACTTCAAACCAAAGCCTGGGTTAGTGGAGAGGATTCAGGACTGTTTGGGAGGGTATCCTGCTTAAAACCCAAATATAAAAAAATGTATGCTTTTTCCTTTTGCAGGTGTAGAAGGTGGAGCTGTCAGAGTCACTGGAGCCAAAGGACTCGCCCCCACTCCATATTATAAGGTCAGTACACAATCTTGTTTTGATTAGGTGCAGGTAGCAAACCCTTAACAAGAAAAGTTACGTAGTGCACCTTTAAGTACAAAATTTGGCTTGAAACAAAAGAGTGCAATATAAACAAACTACTACTAATTTAAAGGGCCTGTACCTGATTTTCTTCCATAAGTCCACTGTGAACTGTCTGTATCTACTTCTAAAGTGTTACTGTTTGAGTAACAGGAAGTGCACCGTTAGCATGCCAGTTGTTGTTTAGCATTACCGTGATGGCAAAACTCCACTCTGGTCTCAGAAAGTGACGTGAAGGGTGCTTATAAATTCATTGGGGTGAATAATTAGGATGCTAGGATTGCGTAAGGTAAGTGAGGAATAACTTCGGACCTCTATAAACTGTTGAAAATGAGCTGGTTCTGTTTTTCATGTTTTAATGAGAGAAATCTGTTCACTGAGGAAGATTTTTTTAAGGTATCTTAAAGCTCTTCCCCAGTATGGGATGAAGCCTATTTATCTCGCATTTACTTCACTTGTATGTGTTTTTATAGCAAAAAATGCCTTGAAAAACATGCATTAGTTCCGTAAGTGGGCTCGCCTCTTCACCGATCTGACCTGTAACTTGGCCTGGTGGTGTCCCCTGCTTGTCCCGAAATGGATTTGTTAAATGTCATATTGTGGAATATATAATAGCACTCTGAGTTAGTTTTAAGTTATTGTTACCTCTTTATTGTCCTCTCCTCAGGTGTGTGCGACATATATGGATGGATTCAGAGCCACTGCGGTCTGTCCAGTAGGGGGCCCCAGAGCCCCGGAGAAGGCTCGAAGAACTGCAGAGAGCATCATTAAAAGGCACGATTTTAAGTTTAAGAGTTTTCTGTTTAGTTTGAAATCAGTTTTAATGAAAAATGAATTAAAGTATACTAGGAAACAAATAACATCAACATGGAGACACGTAAGTGGCATACCCTCCTCCAGAAAAAAAGTTACATAGTGCATCTTTAAAGCTACCATCCGTAGTTAGATTGGCCGACCCACCCCTGCTATATTCTCACATATCACCACCATCTAATCGAGTGCTAGCTTTGCCCTGACAGAAGAAGGCCAGAGAGCACAGGTGAGGGAAGGGGAAACAGGTTTCACATCTGCCATCTACTGGTGAAAATAGAAATGAAAAAAATCAAATAAACTCGCGGAGGGTTGCTTTAAAGGTGCACTGCTCAACTTTTCTGGTGGAGGACCTTAGTTCTAGTTGACTCCATGGAGATGTTATTGCTTTTCCTGGAATGTTCCATGGTATAGCATTAATATTTCCATAGAGACAAACAGTTGGTAGTCATAATTTAGACCAGGTTTAGCCTAGCTGCTATTATCTCACCAAATTATATTTCCTTCATAATATTTGAGTCTTTTTCTGCATTTGACAGGACGAAGCGTATTTTTAAACAGCTGGGTTTGGAGGACTACAGCGCTGTAAACATCCAGGTGCTCGGAGCAGAAGACACCTACGGACTCAACGCCAAATTTAAGGTAAAAATATAAACAGCATAAATACAGGAAAACTACTGGAATATCTGTTGATTTTAATTAATTTCAAGTAGCTATAACATTCTTAAAAGACCACAGCTAAAGACGCACTACACAACTTTTCTAGAGAAGGGAGATGTTACTGCTTTACCTAGCATGTTCCACAGTATAGCATTACTTTATCTTCATGGAGAAAAGCAGATGACATTACCAGTCCAAATTGCAGGTAAGATCTGTGGAGAGGTGACCCCACTCACAATTAGAATACATGTTTTTAATGTATTTTTGAGCAATAGAAACACCTGTAAGTGAATAAATGCAACATAGATAAGTTTAATGCCATACTATGGAACATTCTAGTAAAAGCAGTGTCATCTCCATGGAGACAAGCAAGAGGTGGAATGTACACCAGATTAGTTACATAGTGCACCATTAAAATGTAGTGGGGGACAGGTCAAAATCTAGTGGAATTTGCTGTTTAACTGTCAGATTTCATATTTGTTAACCTGGTCTATGATTAATCAGAATCAGAAAACTTTTATTGCCATTGTCAGTGAACACAATTCACAAACTAGGAACTTGCTTTGGTGATGAGGTGCAACATAGAACACTGAATAGTAATAATAATAATATAAAGTAGAGATATCACTATTTAAAAATAAAGTAAGGGCATGCAAAAAAATTTAAGATGTATATTAAAAAGTTAAAGATATCGCTGTAATGATTGGGCTTATCCATGTGAAACAAAAACTGGCACAAAATTAAATTCTTCTGTCCATATCTTTGTTTTATAGCATCTAAAAGGAATAGTTTATTTACTCGGGCGTGATTGTAGATCACGGTCAAAGACTGAAGCCACAAGATAAACAAGTTTGTGGACCTAAACCATCAAAATATTTAAATTATGTTCAGCATTTGAGACTTTTCTGGTTGGATTTTGTAAGGTTTTCTTTGGGAAGGAAGGAATGAACCAGGACTTAACCAGAACTAAACTCGGACTGAGCCATAGAGTAGTATTTGAGGCCCCTGTTTCCTCTGAGTTTTTGACATTATTAGATTCAAAGTTGTGAACATAATCTTTTGCTGTTGGTGGTGGACCTTGCAGGCGTCCAGAGAGGTGGTGCTGTGGATGGCCGTTAAGCATAAACAGAAGAAAGCTCTGGAGCTGTTTGCAAGAGAAGTGGCTCCAGCAGGAACCGGCATGGGTAAAACTAGGACCAAGACTGGGACTAAACCAGGACTAAGACTAAATCTAGGTTAAATCAGAGTAAAACCAGGACTAAACCAGGGCTAAGACTGGGACTAAAACAGACTAAATCAGGGTAAAACCAGGGATAAACCAGGACTAGATCAGGACTAGGTCAGGACAAGACCTGGACTAGACCTGGACTAGACCGGGACTAGACCTGGACTAGACCTAAACATGGACTAAATCTGGACCTGACCAGGACTGAGCCAGAGCTAAGACTGGGGCTGAACCAGGACTAAACCAGGACTGAACAGAGTCTTATCTTAAGTTTGTTCATTTCAGCTCCTGGACTGACTGGAATTGTTGGTGGTCGTCCTCGCGTGTGAGGTTTTGTTTATTTATTTTTACACAAAACTTGCATATATTTTTTTGTAATAATTTATTTTTTCTGACATTTGCAGGTCTCCAGTGCTAAAGCCATTTTTCTTTTTACATCCCAAATCTGAACTGAAGGTACAGATCTCATTTTAATTTGTAACTCACAAAAGATATGTTAAAATCCTTTATTTAAATCCATTACTTTTACATGTGAACATGAAGTTGTATTTACAATGACCTTGCTGCGGTTCAGGTGGACATTCATGTGGACTCTGATTTGGTGGAGTCTCTGTCAGAGGCGGGGCCAGAGTCACATGACCAGGAAGTGCCATCAACATCCTCAGAAGAACAACACGACACAGGTTTGGTCTTAATTAAGCGCCAACCGATTTATGGACTGAACCAGAACTGAATCAAGCCTAAAGTGGAACTAAACCAGGGACTAGGCAGATCAATAGGTCAGGACTAAACCAGTTCCAAACCAGGTCTTAACCAGGACTAAAATGTCCAGACATTTTATCACATTTTATTCTTCAATTATCATTATTTATTCAGTTGTGGTTTTTGCCAGCAATAATATTACATTGACAAAGTTATGACAGAATAGACAGACTCATTTTAGTTCATGAAATAATTGTTTTCCTTGTCTATTTAGGTTTGTTTGTTTGTTTGTTTGTTTGTTTGTTTGTTTGTTTGTGGCCTGTCCCATTAAAAAGTAATAGTGTGCAGTGGCACTGAATGAATGAATAGGATTAGGCAGTCTTTGTGAGAGACCCATATAGACCCTCTTAAATCCGGACTGAACCAGGTCTTAAGAATGGTCCAAGACAAAGGTCCAGAATCCAAGTCCGAGACCGGGGTCCTGAGAAAGTCCAGGGTAACTATAGTCCAAGTGCTAAGGAAAAGCAGGGCCATACCACACAAATGTAGGTACATGTGACATAAACCAGGATTTAAACAGGACTGAACCAGGACTATGCCATTGACTAAATCAGGACTAAAAGAGTATTAAATAAGGACTAAATCAGGACTATGCTAGGGACAAAATCAGGGACTAAACTAGGACTAAATCAGGACTAAACCAGGGCTAAAATAGTATTAAACAAAGGCTAAATCAGGATTATGCCAGGGACTAAAAGGGCTAAAAGAGTATTAAATAAGGACCAAATCAGGGCTAAACAGAGATTAAATTAGGGACAAACAAGGACTATACCAGGACTAAACCAGGATTAAATAAAAACACAGTAATGTTGGACTACATTAAATACACTAACATGCAGACTAAACCAGGGGCTAAACCAGGACTAAGCCAGGTCTAAATCAGAACTAAACCAACACCAGTTCTGGCTAAACCAGGGATTAAACCAGGGACTGAACCAAGATTAAACCAAGACTAAACCAGGACTTAACCAGGGGCTAAAATTATATGAAAAAATTAACTGCAAATTTATTCCTGGAACGAGAACTGCCTGCTCACTTATATTAAAAAATACAATTTAAGATAACTCATTCAGTAACTGAATGAACAAATAAAAGTGTAAAATTAAATGTTTTTCAAATGTTTTTGGTCTTTTCAGATTTGCCAAGTGGACCACACAGTTACCGCGTGGAGGAGCTAGCTTACACCCGTAGCGGAGACAAAGGAGATTCTGCAAATATCGGTGAGAAACAAATAGAATATAATAATATAATATAAAACACAAAATGAAACTGGTGCTACTGCGAATAATCAAAGTGGATTTTTCCCCTCCTTTTAAATTGAGATGTGTAAATATGTTACGGTTTTTAATTTGTTATTGCATGTTTTAAAATCATTTTTTTGTTTAGTATTGATTTAAAGATGCACTATGACTATAACTTTTCTGGTGGAGAGTGCCCCACCTTCACCTGGCTCTACACATCAATCTGGGATGGCTCTCGCTGAAAACGTTCGATACTAACATTCAGAGCGTTCAGGCAAAGACTCGGTGTTGATTGGTCCAAGCGTCACAACAGAGGAACAAGCTGAAAAATCAAACTTCAGTTAAATCCAGATGAGAGAAAAGCACAGACATCTTCCCTGTCCACAAATACACAACGCACTTACCTTCTGCACATTTTATATCAAACAAAATAGTTCATATTCACGCTAAAATAGACTGATGTGCATCTCGGCGATGCCAGGTTTTTTTTTTTTATTCATTCGGGTCTGGCTTTCGCACAAACCAGTTTCCAGACAGAGAAGTTACAGAGTGCACCTTTAATATGGATTACTGTATTGTGCAGTAACTACTATTCAAAAACAACTTGTTGTGTGTTTTTATTTTATTTTTTAGGAGTAATCTCTCGACATCCTCTGTTCTTCCCGTATCTGAAGAAACACCTGACCTCTGCTGTTGTGGAGGAGTACTTCAAGCACATCTTTGAACCAGGACAAGACAATCCTGTCACACGGTAACGCAGACTTGGTTGTACATGTTTAGTCCTGGGATCCAGAATCCACACTTCTCTAATAATTTACGAAGATGTGGATTTCGAAGTATAGTCCTGGTACAGTCTTGCTTTAGTCCTAGTTTAATCCGGTATAGTCCTGGGTCAGTCTTTCTTTAGTCTGGGCTTTGTTTTTCAAATACCTATGGTTTTGTACCAGTTTGGACCCAATTTAGTCCTGGTTTAAACCTGTTTTTTTCTACTATTTAAATATATCTTATGTATCCTTATTCAGTTATAATGGTCATGTTAAAATAAAATGTACTTGGAATAGATCATTTTAAAAGTTATGTTATTTGCTTTGGATAAACATTAAATGTGATATAATATAGGTTTTAATTTGCCCTTGCTCTGTCGGAGGTGAGTCCTTGTTAGTGTGGGTTTGTTCCTGATTTAGTCCTGGTTTAGCCTAGTTTCCTTTCAGAACTTTTTTAAATGTTTGTATAGTAAAAAAAAGTATTTATAGATGAACAAATCAGCTCTAATATAATTTATTAATTTTATTTTTTTTCTATTTCTACAAACATCTATAATCATTATTTCACGAAAACACTTGGTGTTTTTTGCTCAACTTAGGTGGTAAGGTTTTTGCCTTTAGGCGTATTAGTTTTATTTTTTTTATTTTTTTGCGGTTTACGTTGGTGTGGTGTCCCGTGGTTTAACGAGGCCTAGAGGGGGGGCTAACGAGCAGGAAGTTAACGAGGCAGGTTTAACAAGGGGGCGGGGCTTAGACACATCTTAATGGCGAGCTTTACGATGCCACATGTTTCGTAGGTGAACCAATAACGTGTACATGCAAGTCCCAGGAATGTGCCACTTTTAAGCAGGAATTAGGTCTTGACCAGGTCTGGACTGGGACTGAACCAAGGTTGGATCAAGACTACACCAGGACTGAACCGGGACTGAACCAGGACTGAACAAGGACTGGACTGGGACTGAACCAAGGCTAGATCAAGACTACACCAGGATTGAACCAAGACTGGACCAAGACTGGACTAAGACTGATCCAAGGCTGGATCAAGACTACACCAGGATTGAACCAGGACTGAATCAGGACTGAACCAAGGCTGGATCAAGACTACACCAGGACTGAACCAGGACTGGACCAGGACTGGACCAGGACTGGACCAGGACTGGGCTGGATTAAGACTGAACCAAGACTGAACCAGGACTGAACAAGGACTGAACCAGGACTGGACCAAGACTAGGCCAGCACTACCCTAACCCTCCTTTTTGCTTATTTTTTAAAAATGAATTTCTTAAACTGTACTCCAAATAAATTAATTGACTTGGTTATGGATATTGGCTAGTTCTGGTTTAGCCTTGACTTAGTCCTACTTCAATCTTGCTTTAGCCACGGTTCAGTCCTGATTCAGTCCTGGTTCAGTCATGCTTTAGTCTTGGTTCAGCCCTGGTTCAGTCCTAGTTTAGTCCTGGTTCAGTCCTGCTTTAGTCATGCTTTAGTCCTGGTTCAGTCCTGGTTCAGTTCCTCTTTAGCCCAGGTCTAAATGCTTGTATTCTTGTATCTTTCTTACAGCTACACTCTTCCTGGCGTCTTCGGTCTGAATTTTGTGCTGAACAGGTGTTTGGGAGGAGGGGGTGTGGCCTCTCTGCGCAGCGACCCACAAGTAAGACTCCTGACACACACGAAATAGAATGTAAAAAATCTACAATTTTCATAATTATTAAATCATTATTCATATACTCGAATTATGATAAAGCATATACTTGAAAAGTATATGTGAAAAATCTGCTGCTTGCTGTAGTGAGATGCCACAATGAAGAGGTGGGACTTAACAGTTCTGTAGTTTTGAACAGAAAAGGACCTTTTTCCTTTATTAAAGAGCCCATATTACCCTATTTTCTTATTTATGTTATAATGTTGTTTCCTCATTAGCATACCTGGATTTGTGTTTTGTTTCATTCACATATGTTTAACACGCAAACCTCTTCTTCTCTCAAACAGAAAACACTCTGTTCCACCTTGTGATGTCATGTGGCAATACAGGAAGTGCTGCACTGTGTTTTTAAATTCCATGCACCTTCACGAGAATCATTTGGAAAGGTGGAGGTAAAAGTTAGTGCTTGACTTGAAAACTATCACTACATGACATCACAAGGTGGAACAGAGCATTTTAAGTTTTGGCGATGCAGACAGACTAAAAATAAAGCATTACTTAGACCTGTGTGAATGAAATAAAACACAAATCCAGGTGTGTTTTTTGAGGAGGTAACAACAGGGCTTAAAGCTCTCTAGAGTCAGTTTAGTGTGATATAGGACCTTTAAGTCATTTTAGATCAAATGATACGAAATACTGCATTTGATTTATACAGTGCTTTTTCCAACTTAACAACAGACATGCAAAATTTCAGGAATTTTGCAAAGTACTGGTTCAGTCCTGCTTTAGTCCTGGTTCAGTCCTGGTCTAACTGCTGTAAACTTGTGTTACTACTTTGTCCTCTCTGACCTCTTCTTTTTCTCTTCATTAAAAACCGTGTAAACCTCGGACAAATGCCTGCAGCGCCACCTCACACACGCACGCACGCACGCACACACACACACACACACACACACACACACACACACACACACACACACACACACACACACACACACACACACACACACACACACCCTCTCTCCCTCCTCTCCCCCCAAGACAAAATGTGTCAATGGTGCAAATGTAAAAACAGCATACAATATGACAAACATGTGACTCTTTGGGGAAAAACCTAAACATTTTACTCAATGTAAATCAAATTTGATGAATTATATGAGTCTGTGCAGTACAAAATGTGTTTAAAGTGGCACTATAAAATGGCAAAAACTCCATCAAACCAAGTCTTTTTTTGTATTTAACTGAATAAATCACTGTTTTTTCACCTCATAAGGAAACAGTTGGTCTTTCGAGTACCACCACCATCTAAGCCAGGTTTTAAAATGAATATTTCAGAACTTAACTAGGCTAAACAAGGGCTAAAATAGGACTAAAACATAAAATACAAGTAGTTCTGTCCAACAAATAACCCCTAGATTGTATATATAAACGGACATAGACGCCACGTTCCAAATAGGAAGTGAGCATGGGTGTGTTCCATTGACTCTGGCTCCAATTCACTCTGTATTGAAAAAACGTCACCCCTCTCTCTGTAACTGCAGCAGTGAGCCTCGTCAATTTGGTCTTAAAATGTTTATATTAACCCGCTCTACATGATCCCTTTTTATGTAGCTATTTTGTCCGTAAATCAATTTCTATTCCTAATATGGAACTCTGCTTCAAATTCACTCCTATAACTGCGAGTCTCGATGAGCTTCATTTGACTGGAGCCGAACGCTATGGGTGACGTCGCACTCCCTCAGTCCACTTCTTTATACGATTTATGCCAATGATACACCAATGTACCACAGTTTGCGAAACACCGGAATAAATGAAATATGGAAAAGTTTATAGTGTGGATTATGTAGAGCATTCCAGGCAAATCACTAACGGCTCCATTAGACAAGCATCCCAACCAGAAAAGTGACAATATGTATCTTTAATGGGTGCAAACAGCCATAGAAACCCTGTTACATAAGTTAAACCATAGAGTGAATGAGTCCGGGTGAACTTGGCCCAACCTCCGAACATTTAGATTATCCACGCCTTTTCAAACTCTTCCAAATGAAGTCGTCTTATGATGTTCGTGACAACGCAAAAGTCCCATGTTTTTCAGACTTTTATGGCTTTATGTCTTTATATTATCTATTATGTAAGAGTTAGACCCATTCTGTACACTTATTTAATGTTTCTTACCTTAATGATGTTTTTTAATGTGTGGAAAACAAGTAAAACTTATTCAGCTCTGATTTCTTAACTCTTGCACAAGGATATTTGAGTTCAAGTGCTGGTTTCGTCCTGGTTCAGTCCTAGTTTTGTCCCTTGTTTTGTCCTGGTCTAGTGCTAGTTTATTTCTGGTTCAGATCTGGTTTAGTCCTGGTTCAGTCCTAGTTTAGTTCTGGTTCAGTCCTGGTTTAGTCCTGGTTTAGTCCTGGTTTAATCCTATTTTTCTCTTGTTCAGTCCTCATTTAAAACCTGGTTCAGTCCTAGTTTTGTCCCTTGTTTGGTCCTGGTCTAGGTCTAGTTTATTCCCTGATTGAGATCTGGTTTAGTCTTGGTTTAGTCCTGGTTCAGTCCTGGTTTAGTCCTGGTTTAGTCCTGGTTAAGTCATACTTTCGTCCCTTGTTCAGTTGTGGTTCAGTTGTGGTTCAGTCGTGGTTTAGACCTGGTTAAGACCTGGTTTAGACCTGGTTTAGACCTGGTTTAGTCCAGTTTTCACACCTGTTTTCTCTTGTTTTCAGGGAAAGGCTTTGGGTCAGATGCTGCTGGACCTGAAGCTTCGTGGTTTACCTGATCTCAAATCTTTGGTGGATGAAGACGACTAAAACTCAAGACTAAAACTTTTAACCATGTTATAATGGTTTTCCTAACTTTTAGCACACTCAAACTTGTATTTTGATCTCAACTGAATCTTGTATTGTCCTGAATTCGAGGCTTAAGAAAATTTCTGTTTCCACCTACCCCCTATCCCCAAAAATGTCACATAGACATTTTCAAAATATTAACATCGGATATGAAAATATCTGCGACAGTGAAATGCCGCTATGAAGATTTTCTGCAATTTTGAACTGGGAATCAGTGGGCCTGTTTCTGTTATTAACAGCGCTGTACCTGATTCATAAAAAAGTGAAAAACAGAACTAGTTCATTTTAAACATTTTGCAGAGGTCTAAAGTTATTCCTCACTTACCTTATACATTTCCAACATCCTAATTATTCACCACGATGAGTTTATAAGTGCTTTGCTTTCCACATTTTTCAGAGACCAGAGCAGAGTTTTAATCTCAAAAACACTGTACACGTGGCTAATATCTACATGTGTTGATTTTCAGGCATTAGCTTTAGAACAGCTTTTTCAGACTGCAAAGTGAAACTGGTGTGGACCACCCAAGCTCAGCCAATCGGAGAGCAGTTTGCAGCTCTAATCTCCAGGTTTACAAAAGACAAAATACTTTATTATTAGTTGCAGCCCGCGCTGCTTTTACAATAGACTCTATGTCATGCTCCTATGTCCGATGCCCTTAGTACATCATCTATAATAAATTCTATTAAAAAGGCTGCAAAAAGGGAGATTAACTTCAAACATCAATCAAACATACCTGTAGTGTAATTTTTAAAGGTGCACTATGTAACATTTCTGGTGGAGGGTCCGCCTCTTGCTTGCCTCCCTGGAATGTTCCACAGAATGGCATTAAACTTGTGTATCTTGCATTTGTTCAAGTACAGGTAGTTTTACTGAGCAGAAATACAATGAAAAACATACATGCTAATGGAAGGCCCGCCTTTCCCCAGATCTGGCCTGTAACTTGGCTTGGTGACATCACCTTTCCGCAGACAGATATGTTTTATGCCATACTGAGGAACATTCTAGGGAAAGCAATAACATCTCCATAGAGACAAAACTGTCCAGTCACTTTTTTGTTACACCTTGGATCGTTTGTTCCTTTGGAGAAAGTCCGGTCTGTTTTTTATTAGGACTGAGAGGACAAAGGTCAGGAGAAACAGGAAGTATTTGGGTTTCAAGTGTCGAGAGAAAGGTCTCAAGTCCTGGTTTAATTCTGCTTTGTCCTGGCTTATTATTATTATTATTAATTATAGTTTTTGTGGTCATTAATTATCTGTCCTTTTTTGTAATCAATGAAAACCCAAATAAATATTGTTGGTGCTATCCACAACAATGCATTTCACAATACATGCCTTATTTCTCACAACTGAATCATTCTCATTGTTTATGATTGAACTAATTGTAAAGAAACTATGTTAAATAAATGTTATTTTTTAATCCAACCACTAATTATGCGCATTTTTTATTCAGTTAAAATGCACTGCAAAAATAAAACAAAATATCAACTGTACTTATAGTAAATGAGTTGAAACCAGAATATTGGTTTGAGCTTTTGAGTCTTTTTTTTTTAAATATTCCTTCTTATTTTTCATGTGTTTTCAAAGTTGAATTGAATTAAATTGATGGAATATTTTATCAGGATATTTTAAATGTAATATCAAGTATGAATGAAAGAGCCTAGCCAAAACTTCTTAAACTGGGCCTAAAAAGTACTGGTAGTGGTCGGAGTAGTACAATGCAAAAAGTAAAATCTAGCCAAGTTAACATTTTCTTAATTCAAGTAATTTTATCTTGAGTTGTAAAAGCATCCACCAATGGAACTGGACATTTTGTACATAAAAAAGTAAAATACATCTCATTACGCTAAATAAGATAAGAAACTACAACTACATAGAAAACACAAGAAAAACAGCAACTCTTTGCCCTTAAAATAAGAAATGAAATCTAGATAATTTTACTTGTCAAGTTGCATCAACTCAAATCATCAAATCATGTAAAATGTCAATTAAAGTATTTTGAATATAATAAAAAGTAGGTAGATCATTTCAAGTCGAATCTACTCAAATCAGGTAAAATGTCCTTAATTTAGTAATTTGAATTTAGACATTAGTAGTAGTAGTAGTAGTAGTAGTAGTAGTAGTAGTAGTAGTAGTAGTAGTAGTAATAGTAGCAGCAGAATACATTTCATTTGACAAGTAAAAGTATCTACCATTGAAACAGGACATATTGTACTTAAGATGGCTAAATACACCTTGTTACGCTTAAATAAACTATTACCATAAGAAAAACAACTAAAATTTATGTTGCTTGAATTAATTATTTCTTCTACTGGTAGGTAAATTTACTACTCAAGTTGAATCTACTCAAATCAGTAGTAGTAGTAGTAGTAGTAGTAGTAGTAGTAGTAGTAGTAGTAGTAGATGTCCATGGCTGAGTGAATGTGTCTGGCGTGAAAACACTTGTCGACAGCTGTTAGCACGCCATCACTAACACGACCCCAGACCATAGAAGTATAATGCCCCAGACGCTAACGAGGCTAACGACGCCTGCTCTTCCTGTCAATGTCAACCTGCCAAAACAGTCACCTCGACTGAAGGTCAAAGGTCACAGGCCCCAATCTGACCTCAATGCTGCATGCATGGTGATGGTATTACCTCCTCAAAAACATACCTAGAGTTGTGTTTTGTTTTATTCACACAAATGTGAGTAACCCCTTATTATTAGTCTGTCTACATCTCCAAAGCTCAAGCTGCTTTGTTCCACCTTGACGTGACGTCATGAAACAATAGTTTTCAAGTTAACAACTTTTACCTTCTATAGTAGAGATTGGAAAATTCTAGGGCTACATTCTCCAAAATTCTCCAAATGATGTGGAGCACTTTCTTCATCTGTTTCTGTACCACATGGACTTCGCAAGATAATTCAGGACTCCATCAGAACTATACCAAGACTAACCCAGAACTAAGTCAGGTCTAAACTACAGCTAAACGAGGACTATTCAACTGAGCGTGGACAGGGTCTGAACTAGGATTAAACCATAATTGAGTCAGATCTTAACTACGACTAAACCAGGACTAAACTGGACTATTGAACTGAACTGGGACTATACCATGACTGTAGTAGTAGTAGTTTAGGTTGGGTCTAAACTAGGACTAAACCAAGACTAAACTGGGTCTAACTTTAACCCATTCCTCATCCTGGTTTTCGTGGCGACGTCTCATTTGCATATCCCATTCATGTTTTGGGTCATTCGTCACTTTGTTCCCACAATCCTCGGCGTCTGAAGCCATTTATCAAATTGACATAGCTTTGTTTCAGTTTATAGCATTTTTTGTGACATTTTTAACTCCTAAACAACAACAAAATTTCTGCATTTGTGAAAATTCAAATCTAGGTCAAATTAAAATGTACTTTCTGATTTTAATAGGCAAATTCTGTTGACTAAATTTCATTTTTTCTTTTTTTTTTGTCACGTCATTTGTCATGTCTTTGTCCAGCTGTCTGAAAACATTATTAATTGCATCTCATTTTTTAACTTTGAACATCAAAACATCATTTTTCTTGTAGTATCTTCATTGTCAGCTTTGGTTATAAAGAACTTTTTGTCATTTTCAGGTTCTCTAAAACAACATTTAACAGATTTTTTAAAATATCTTTTTTATTTTACAAAACCCTTCATCAAATGTATTAAGAGCGTCATTTTGGTCAGTGCAAATTCTGTTTAATCATTTATTTAGTCTAAAACGTGTCCTTGAGTGGCCAGTTCAAGTCTTGAGTTTGCTACAGTTTTCTGAAATTTAACTTTATTTCAAATTTAATGTTGTCTTATTGAACCTTTAAGAATGTTTGCAGTTGGAAATATCAAAAAGTATTGTATATCAGTATATTTGTCCAATACACTGGTGTAATAGAATTATCTTTACCAGGGTCATTAGCTTCTTCTGCTTGTTCCTGTTTGCCCCTGTCTGCTCTTCAGAATCTGCTCCTGTCTGCTCCTGTCTGCCCTGTCTGCTCTTCAGGATCTGCTCCTGTCTGCTCCTGTCTGCTCCTGTCTGCCTCTGCTCCTGTCTGCCTCTGTCTGCCCCTGTCTACTCCTGTTTGCTCCTCGGGGCACCCAGGGTTTGATTGACAGCTTTAATGGGTTTAGGCTGAAACAGTAAGAGCAGAAGAATGGGTCACTGTGGGGGGGCTGGGACCCTGCAGCTGGTCAGGAAAACACTGTTAAACTCTACTCTGCTCTTTCAGGTGTCCAGAGGAGTTATGGTGTCAGAGCCAGGACCAAACCAAGACTAAACCAAACAAAGTTGGAACCTGCAGCCTCGTGGTGCAGTCTGGATTTAGTCCTGCACTTGTTCCTGGTTTAGCCCTGGTTTAGTCCTGGTTTAGTCCTGGTTTAGTTTTGGATCTGTGGGATTATGAGAGTAACAGGATTAGGCCCATATTAGCCCCCCATGGCTGGAGCTGACATAGGCTCCACAGGGATCCACACGCCAGGAGATGGGTCAGACCAGGTTTAGTCTTGGTTTAGTCCAGGTTCAGGATTGTGGCAGTGTCTGAGTCCTGTGGTGCTTTTGCTCTGTGGGTCTCACTCTCCCTCACACTCTCTCTCTCTGAGGAGAACTTAAACCCCGCCCCATCATCCCGGACCAGATCTGGATTTTTGAGTCTTGTTCTGGCCTCAGTCAGGTTTCAGTCCGGGTCTGACGCGCGTGATGCTGGACACGCTGTTCTTTCTGCTCGAGCGCCTGTTCTTGCTCGCGCACATTAAAATATCTTTGCCGCGGCTAGTGCAGGTAGAGCGCGAGCCCGCGGCGTGCACGCGGCGGGACGATGTCTCGTGGACTCGGTTCACACGCGGGGACCTGCTGGAGGTGCCGCGGACGCTCTTTACGCACTTCGGGATCTACATGGGAGATGGTCGCGTGGCGCACCTCATCCCTGATGCTCTGCCGCTCGTGACCACAGACCCGTGGCGCGTGCAGCGCATGGTCACGAACACGCGCTTGCTGCTGGGCGTGCTCTCCAAACGGGCGAGTGTGCGCGTGGACTCCGTGGAGGACTTTGCGTACGGCGCGCGCATCCTCGTGAATCGCGCAGACGCGCAGTGCGCTCCTCTGTGCGGTGAAGAGTCTGCGCTGCGCGGAGAGCGGCTTATCGGACCCGTGTCCTACAGCCTCCTGTGGAACAACTGCGAGCACTTTGTCACGCACTGCCGCTACGGACACGCGCGCAGCCTCCAAACCGAACAGGTGAGCGCGCACGAACACGCGCCTGTGTTTGGGTTTTTGTGATTGTGCGAGTCCATGTCAGAGCTGGTTCAGCCGTAGCATTGAGCAGTGTCTTTGTTAAGGTGTAGAACCCGTTAGTATGAGAGATGATCCTGGTTCAGACCTGTCTTAGTCCTGGTTCAGTCCTTTCTCAGCCCTGGTTCAGTTCTGGTTCAGTCTCCTCTCACTTTGAGCCAAAAGGAAAAAGTGTCACTCGGAAAAACTCAAACAAGAGACGCTTTGACTCCTCAGAGTCTGGGCCAGAAACCAGGTCAAGAACTCACCAGAACAGCCATAATGAGGACTAAATCAGGACTGAACCAGGTCTAGGACTATAAACATATAGACATCTAAAGTGAGATTTAGAAGACTGAACTATACCAGGACTGAATCAGGACCATGACCAGGATTAAACCAGGTCTAAACCAGGTCTAAACCAGGACTGGACCTGGACTAACTGGGGGATGGAGAATCTCTCAGGTTTCAGTTACTTCCTGTAATCAGTGCAAACCTGGATCATTAGGGGCCCAGCAGACAACAGGACTCTGTTTGAAACCTGGACTAAACCTGGACTAAACTAGGATTTAACCAGGATTAAATCATAAATAATCTTTATTTAAAGTCAAACTACATTTCTAAAGTACAGCATTAGCATGTTTTAAACAGAATAAAATCCCATACATATGGGATATTTAGTTCCAAGATCCTATAGTTTGCAATCAATTCCTTTTCTATCAAAGAACCACAAAGCACTCTAAATACACTCTAAGTCAAAGAAACAAGTCCAGTGCTCACAAGTGGGGCAAGGTCCACCCAACTGAAAAGTGATAACAATTTTAGTACAAAACTAGAAATCATTTATTTATTTATTTACAAAATTAACTATATTGACAAAAATGTATGTAATTCTGTTGAGTAGAAGTTTAAATATTAGCTGATCTGTCTGAATTACAAAATTTAAACTAACACCGCATCAGTTAGTTACTGGTAGAGATGTTAGAGAGTGTTATAGAATTGATAATATCACAATTAAATGTGATTAAAACATAATTTTACCTCAAAAAGACATGTGTAATCTCTCAAACAAGTGTATTAAGTAATATTTCTGTACTTATGTGGTTAATGTTAAGCTCCATTCATGTTTTGAGCGATTTTACATACACATTTTATCACATTCCTGATGCATTCACAAAATAATACGGCCTCCCTCAATTTGGTCCTATATTACCAAAATTTACTTTTGTGAGCTTAAAGCTCACAAATGGTCAGAAAATGGTGTAATATGGGCCCTTTAAAGTGCTTATATTGTTTTCATATTTTAATAATTATTATTATTGGTGGGATAGTATCTGTAATAAACATTTATCATAGTTTTACATCAGTTAAGTTTGTGGGAAAAAGCTGACAAGAACGCTACAAAAATACAGGAAGTAGGGGTGAGTTCTAAAGTAGAATTAACAATACCAAAAAGCAGTGACAATTTACACACAAGGAGTGTTTTTTGATATATTCAAATTTTCTTAACCAAATAACGGGGTTGTCATTTGTTTTTATTAGTTGAATTATAACTATTGTAATGTAATTTATTCCCTTGTTAACATTATGGTTGCTAGGAAACAGTTGTGGAATTGCCTCTATGTCAAAATGAAAAAAAAAAAAAGTAGGTAAGATTTTTATTGAAATCTTAAATTATGTTACAGTGAAATGAGTAGTCTAACCTGTCATATGTACTTTAAAGGTGTTATATTACCGGAATTTACTCTTGTGAGCTTTAAGCCATCTTTTTTAGGTTGTTACTTCCTCATAAACATACCTGGAGTTGTGTTTTGTTTCATTCACACATTTGTTTCATAATCCTTTATTATTAGTGTGTTTACATCTCCAAAGCTCAAAATGTTCTTTTCCACCTTGTGATGCCATGAAGCTGTAGTTTTCACATTAACAGCTCCTTTTACCTTTAGTAAAAGAGATGGACAATTCCAGGTCTGAAAAGACCCAAAAGATTCTAGTGAAGGTATATGGACTTTAAAAACACAGTGGAGCATGTCCTGTATTACAACATGAAATCACAAGGTGGAACAGAGTATTTTCTGTTTGAGAGAAGAACTCCACCTAAATATGCAAGAGTTTTGTGTTAAACATGTGTGAATGAAACAAAACACAACTCCAGGTCTGTTTGTGATGAGGAAACATTAAAATAGCATAATATGGGCTCTTTAAAACCTAATACTAACACGTCTTATTTCTTTATATTTCAGTTCTGCACGTGGTTGAACTCCATGGTCTGGGACCCCAGGACTCCGCTGGCCTCAGTCCTGGTCGGGATTCTGGTTTTGGTCTTCTTTGGGACCTCTCTTTCCACACTGGTGCCTGCTCTCCTGCTCCCCTTCACGCTCTGGATGGCCAGTTAAAGAGATCAGACTCACCATTATTATTATTATCTACTACAACCACAACCACACAAGCCTTCAAAGAGACATATTATGCAAAATGGACTTTTCAGAGCTTTTAACCAGGCTATAGTTGTTTCCTCTTCTCATTTACTCACTCAAAGTTGTATGTAGAGTGATTCATGTATGTTTGAGTAATCTTTATTCTCCTGTATTCAAGACGTCATTGCTCAGATCAACCCCCAGTGGTACATTCCCACTGTTCTGTACTTATTTTGTTCTCCAATTTTATTTTCTTATTTTCTGTAGGACAGCTGACAGCTCGGCAATATTACAAACGAAGTGGGCCAATATTGCGAATAAAAATGTCCAAAATATAACATAATGATCTACGGGTGTCATAGATCATAACTATATATATATATATTACAGACAAAAGCACAAAAAATGGCGAAAAAATGTCCAAAAGTTCATTATCCCGCTATATTTATCCAACCACGCCACAATATCTGCAGATTTACCAGAGATATTTGAGTTGTTCTCGTTATACTCTAGAGATATAGGAAGGATGGGAGGGCATCTGACACATAGGAACAGTATGAGAGAGAGTGTGTCATAGGAACGAGTGAGAATTCTGTGGCAGTTATAACAATTATGAAGAGATAGAAAGTAATTGTATGTATTGATAGTTTGCAGTGATGTCACGCTGGGGAGGTTCTGCATGCTTGACTATGGTGGAATTTTCAGCTGTTACCATGGTGCCGCAATGCAATCACAGCCAAAAAAAAAAAAAATGAATTAGTCTGAAAATTCTATAAAACTTTGATTTCAACAGTACATTTTCAGGAGCCTATGACCAAGCGTTCATGGTCCTGTTTTTGGGGCGTTTTTTAGTTTTTCAACAAAAAGGTGAGAGTGACTAACTAAAAAAATAATTAATGCTAGCTTGTGACTAGTGACAAATCAGCTCACCTTTGTAATGGTCAGTTCTAAAGTCTAAATTGATTAACAGAGCTTTAGACAGAGCTGTGCCTCCAGTTAGCATCACACCCCCAGAGAATGTTGATGTACTTGTACTTTGTTTTTTGTTTTTTTTTTTCTGCTAAATGGTGGAATGAATGATTTGATTGAAGAACTGTGTGCCGACCGCCGTCTATGGCTCTCCGACTTTTTATTGTTATAATCTAATTTTTGCAGTTAAAATGTAAATAAATGTTTAAATATTGAAACTGAACTATAGAAGTCACGTGTGTCTTTCTTCCACTAGAATTTTTAAGTAAAGAAGATGGATGCATCTACAGGGTTAGCAGTTTCATATGCAGATTAAGACATCATATTTTGTTTGTGGTGGAATTATGGTACTTGCTGGTTTTAGTATAAGTCCATTATAATTAATAATTATTAATTACAAGCTAAAAAAACATATGCACTATGTAATTTACCCACCTGTTGTCACCACAGAGATGTTATTGCCCTTCATGAAATGCTGCACAGTATGGCATTAATCAAATATTTCATCTTGGAGACAAGTGACTGAGCAAGCTACCAGGCAAAGTTACAGGCAAGATCTGTGAAGAGGTGACCCCACTCACAGCAAGTATCCATGTTTTTCAAGATGAGTTTTTGCTATAAAAACACCTGTAATTGAATACATTTAATGCCATACTGTGGAACATAATAGGTAAAGCAATAACATCTGCTAAAAGTGGCAAACAAATAGCTGACCCTACACTGGAAAAGTTACATAGAGCATCTTTAAATAGATTTGTCAAAGATCAAATATAATTTTAATATTGTTGTCTTAAATTCCCCATTGGACTCCCACATAGTGACACGGCACAAGGGCATTTCACATGCACTTTCAGCTGTTCACATGCACTTTGGAGGTACCATATTGATTTGGTATAAAATATAAAAGAAAGAGGAAGTGGTGCGCAGAAAAAAAAAAGAAAAAATAAGTAATTTTAATATTAATAATAAAATAATTGTTTTTATGTAGTAATGTAGTAGTCTGTCGCCCTCTTCTGGACACAGACAATCAACACAACATGGTGATTACTGTCCTTACATCGAAAGTTTCTATATATAGCTATACCTATATCTATATCTATATCTATATCTATCTATCTATCTAAATAAATAAATAAATAAATAAATAAATAAATATATATATATATATATATATATATATATATATATATATATATATATATATATATATATATATATATATATATATATATATATATATATATATATATATATATATATATATATATATATATATATATATATATATATATATATATGAGACACTAAACTTTCCTGGGAGCCTGGGATTCTGCGCAGTATCTTTGCACTTTTCTGGACTGAGATGTCTGATGTTTTTCCGGGTATCTGTTTTAGCCACTCTTCCAGTTTGGGGGTTACAGCCCCGAGTGCTCCGATTACCACGAGGACCACTGATGCCTTCACCTTCCAGGCCTTCTCCAGCTCTTCCTTGAGCCCCTGGTATTTCTCTAGTTTCTCGTGTTCCTTTTTCCTGATATTACCATCACTTGGTATTGCAATGTCCACCACCACGGCTTTGTTCTGTTGCTTATCCACCACCACTATGTCTGGTTGGTTCGCCATCACCATTCTGTCAGTCTGTATCTGGAAGTCCCACAGGATCTTGGCTCGGTCATTCTCCACAACCTTTGGGGGAGTTTCCCACCTTGACCTTGGGGTCTCCAGCCCGTACTCTGCACAGATGTTTCTGTACACTATGCCCGCCACTTGGTTGTGTCGCTCCATGTATGCTTTCCCTGCCAGCATCTTACACCTTGCAGTTATGTGCTGGACTGTCTCAGGAGCCTCTTTGCACAACCTACACCTTGGGTCTTGTCTGGTGTGGTAGATCTGGGCCTCTATTGCTCGGGTGCTCAAGGCCTGCTCCTGTGCAGCCAGGATGAGGGCCTCTGTGCTGTCCTTCAGACCTGCCCTCTCCAGCCATTGGTAGGATTTCTTGATATCAGCCACTTCAGTTATGTTTCGGTGGTATGCCCCATGTAGGGGCTTGTCCTGCCATGATGGTCCCTCCAGCACCTCTTCCTCTGACCTCCACTGTCTGAGGCATTCCCTGAGCACATCATCTGTCGGGGCCTTGTCCTTGATCTACTTATGGATCTTGGATGTTTCATCCTGGACAGTGGCTCTCATTAGCCCTCGGTCTCCTTCCTTCCAGCTGAATTTGGGATGGAACCCTCCATGCATGGTCAGGAGCTTTTAACATCTGTGGTCTGTATCTCCTCCTCTGGCCAGCTTATGATTCCTGATGGGTATCTGATCACTGGCAGGGCAAGTCAAATTCAAAGCTTATGATATTATAATGTCTGGATCACATGTTTTGCCTGAAAGAGGTTGCAGTGCATCTTGGACATGTTACTGCATATTTTTACTACTATAATAATGTTTGGTTCCCATTGATTCTGTTCTGTTCTATTCTGTTAATCTAGACTCTATTCATACTTTGCAGTGGCATCATGCTGACGGCATTCTACATGAAAAACTGTTGGCTAATGCTAGCTAGCTTGTGACAGTGACAGTTTGTGTTTAACAGCACAAATCAGTTCACCTGTTGTAGTTCGAACTAAACTAGCTCTTTCTGGTCAGACTGTGTTCAAATAAAGATGAGATTAAAGTCTAACAAGCCTCAGACAGAGCAGTGCTTACACTTAGCATCACACCCCAGGGAATATTGATGACATCAGCTGTCATCAATATTCCCTTATTATACTTCCACGACTCTGACACACTAAAGATCAGGGGCCCCACAGCTGGATACCTGTGGACACAACATAAATGTGCACTTCGAAATGTTACATGTCAAATCATCTCATTAGTTAAGACTGTTGGTTCAGTGATTCGTCAGAGTCCTGTGGTGTGGAAAGGCGCACTGAAAAGGTCACTTCTATTATTTCAAATTAGTGGTGACTGAATCGCATAAATAGTTGAATCTATTTTTAAATACAAATACACAATAAAAGCAATAGGTATTCAAATGTATAGGTAGGCTTTCAAATGTTATGGTAAGTTGTTTCTCATTGTGATATTTGGACAATAATAGATCGTTTTGAATCAGTGACTATTGTTGTGTAGCTTTATTAAAGGTTCTATATTACGCAAAATTGACTCTTGAGCTTTAAGTTATGTTATGATGTTATATTGTGTTTTGTTTCATTCGCACATGTTTGAGAAATCCTGCATTAAGAATCTGTACATTTCCAAAGCTGAAAATCCTCTGTTCCATCTTGTGATGTCATGAAGTGGTCGTTTAGAAGATAACAGCTACATTTTGCGTTTAGTTCAACAGAGATTGGAAATTCCACGGGCTGAAGTTTTTCAAATGATTCTAGTGAAGGTGTATGGAGTTTAAAAACACAGTGGAGCGTTTATTGTAGCTCCTCATGACATCACAAAGTGGAACAGTTTTCAATTTGAGAGAAGAACTCAGCCTAAATATGCAGGTTTGTGTGTTAAACATGTGCGAATGAAACAAAACACAACTCCAGGTGTGTTTGTGATGAGGAAACATTATAACACAGATCAGAAAATCACGTAATATGGACCTTTAACATTTGACTCACTTTGTATCTAATGATGTCTTACAAACTAATCTTGCAAACCAGGATTAGGTAAGTTATATGGCAGGTTTACTTGATCAAATATATCGACAATTTCTACCGCAAGCCCCTCCCCTCCCTTCCTCGGCCAATCGCATTCTTCACTTGCCTTGACGAAGAGGAGTATTCTTAGAGGAAGGAGCCTGTTTGTGCATTTCTTCAGGCTTCAAATTCACTGACAGGAGTCTAACGTTCGGGGCAGTTTGATACGAAGATGTTTGAGGTGCACGCGCATGGACTTTTGGTGTTTTTGCTGTCATCTCTGGTGCTGGGAAAAGTCAACAGTGCTCCACATAATGATCTACTGAGAGAAGAGCTCATCAAAGACCACGTAAGAAACTCCACTAATTTCCACATTAAAGGTCCTATATTACACAAATGTGACTCTTGTGAGCATTAAGTCATGTTATAATGTTATAACTTTCTCAAAAACATACCTGGAGTTGTGTTGTGAGATGTTTTATGATGAGGAAACAACATTATAACATAGATCAGAAAACTGTGTAATAAATATGGGCCCTTTTTTAACCATTTTAATTCAGAATTTTGTAGACCTTAAGTTCTTCTGTGCTTGTAGGATCTCGCTCAGCTGATTTTGGTCCAGCTTCTGTCAGATTTGATGGCGATGAATGATGTGGAAGTGGAGCCCAGGCTGGAGGAGCAGCTGGGAATCCGAGAAACTGTGATGAGGAGACAGCTCCCTTTGACACAGAGAGAGCGCAAAGCTGGCTGTCGCAATTTTTTCTGGAAAACTTTCACCTCGTGTTAGTGTTGTTTTAGTGTTGTAACCGTGGGAACAATTTTAGTGTTAAAAAATAAATGAAGGCAAAACATGTTACTGCAGTCTTTATTTTATCACTACAAACTGCACTCTTAAAGGTGCACTGTGTAACTTGTTGGGTGGGGGTCTGTCACCTGCTTGTTTCTATGGCGATGTCATTGCCCTGCCTGGAATGTTCCACAGTATGACATTAAACAGCTCTATCTTACATTTATTCAGTTACAAGTGGTTTTATAGCTCAAAAATGCAGAGAAAAACAAACATTCTGACTGTGAGCGGTTCACCTCTCCACAGATCTGACCTGTAACTTGGTCTGGTTTGGTCTCCATGAAAATAGAAGGGTTTAATGCCATACTGTGAAACATTCCAGACAAAGCAATAACATCTCCATGGAGAAAAGCATTTGACGGACCCTCCACCA
This sequence comes from Taenioides sp. WSHXM2023, assembly GCA_029959045.1. Lineage (NCBI taxonomy): Eukaryota > Metazoa > Chordata > Actinopteri > Gobiiformes > Gobiidae > Taenioides > Taenioides sp. WSHXM2023. The sequence goes on along the minus strand of CM057106.1, from coordinate 16,371,702 downwards.
GAAAGGTTACACATTGTACCTTTAACTGATTGTCTCCCAGGAGATGTCATTGCTTTGCCAAGAAGGTTTCACAATATGGTATTAACTTGATCTAGTTCACCAGGCCAGAATTACAGGTCAGCTCTATGGAGAGGCAACACCGCTCACAGTAACAATGCATATTTTCAAAGCATTTTTGAACAATAATAAACAATAAATGACTGCTAGATAGATATGTTTAATGCTATATTTTGGAACATTTTTAAAGCAATAATATCCCCATGGCAACAAGAAGGTGACGGATCATAAAAGTTAGGCAGTGCACCTTTAAATACTGCAAAAAAAAAAAAAAAAAAAAAAAGATCAAGTTCACAGCTTTTATAGACAAAAATCAAAACATGATTACAGTTTGGCAGGGGTACCACTATTTACAGTTTGAGAAAGATTTGAGGAAAAATATAGATTGAAAAATTAAAGGTAGGTGTCCTTGAGGTACATTTTGACGTGTATAGCCCTTTATAAAGTTAAGTATAAAATAGGACGGAAATAAAGATGAAATCTGTCAACAGTACAAGAAATTAAAATCTTCCAAAGTCTTACATTTTTAAAGGTCCTATATTATGCAAAATTGACTTCGGTGAGCTTTAAGTCATGTTATAATGTTTTTACCGCATCAAAAACCTATCTGGAGTTGTGTTTCGTTTCATTCACACATCTTTTGAGTAATCCTTTATTATTAGTCTCCAAAGCTCAAAATGCTCCACCTTGTGATGTCATGTAGTGGTAGTTTTCAACTTAACAGCGACCTTTTACCTTTAGTTCACTAGAGATTGGCAATTTCAAGGGCTGAAATTATCCAAAAGATTCTTGTTAGGTGTACTGAGTTTAAAAAAAACACAGAGAAGAACTTTCTGTATTACCACATGACATCACAAAGTGGAACAGGGTGTTTTCCATTTTAGAGAAGAACTCAGCCTAAATTTGTGTGTTGAAAATGTGTGAATGAAACAACACACAACTCCATGTTTTTGATGAGGAAACAACATTATAACATAAATCAGAAAATAGCGTAATATGGGCCCTTTAAGTACAGTCCAATGTTATATTAGTGTATGTGAATAATCATTTCACATTTTAAATGGCACATAAAGACGCAAGCTTCACTCCACTGGATGTTTTGTTTAACACCCTGTATTCCTTTACATTAAAACAACAAAAGCATTAACTTCATTGCACCATCACCTTAAGTCATAACAGTCAAGTTTCAGCCACGAGCCAATATCAACCCAAAAACACACATTTGCAGTTTGAAAATAATTCTGACAAAACTACAAAGCTTCTAGATAGGGATGTCATGATATCAAAATTTTGTGTTAAAATTCCAAACCTCCAACTCCCAAAACGTAATGATTCACAACTGAGGCCAAAACCAAACATCAGTGAACTCCTTAATTTTGTGTGACCAGTTTATGAAATCAAACTTTCTGAATGATCAAGTAAAGTTGAGGTGACATAGATAAAAAAGCATTTTACATTAATAGTAGGGATACACCAATACCGATACTGGTATCCAAATCAGATATCAGTTTCCAAATATCGATTCAGCAGATATTCTGTTTGGACATATAAATAGATGTAATAAGACTATTTACTTGTTGTAGTTCCCCAGAAAGTCTCATGTTTAAACTTTTATTTACACAAAGTTGTTCTGTAGTAACTTAAGAATTAAATAACAGCTACATAACACATTTGGTCTTATTTTATTTTTGTTTTAAGGAAATAAATGCTACTTAAATGCTACTTAAAGCCATAATACTGAAATCGGTATCAGAGCTGAAAAAGCTGGCACATGCCTAATTCATTTTTTTTGGAGTACAGATTCAGTGGAAATAACTTTTTTTTGCTTCTTATGATTCTCAGTTATTACTTTTTAGCTCTTACGATTATATTGTCACCTGAATAATCACCATGATCAATTAACCTAATAATCCTGACATCCCTACTTATAGACTAGTAGTTCCAAGTCAGTTTAACATTCGGGTGTGAATATTTGTTTGAATATGATTATGGAAAAACAACAAAAATACAAGGATTTGGATGAATTCACTACACATTCATTGCGTCTACATGTCTTAATCTACCCACACTGCAAAACATCACAGCAACAGGCAACATCCCTCCCACAGAGTTTAAACCAGCCCAGTACAGTCACAGTTTGAGTTAAACACATAGACTGTATATAAATGGACATAGCTAACCTGCTAGCCACTGAGTTTCAAACAGGAAGTTAGCATCGGTGCGCTTCCGGCTCCATCAACTCTGGCTCCAATTGACTTTACATTAGAATATTATCACCCTCTCTGTAACTGCTGCAGTGAACCTCGTCATTTTGGTCTTAAAATGTTCGTCTTAACCCGCTCTACGTGATTCTGGTGTTTATATTTCGCCTTTTTGTACATAAATAAATTCCTATTCCTAATATGAACCTGGCTCCAAATTTGCTCCTCTAACTGCAGCTTCAGAGAGCTTCATTTGTCTGGAGCCAAACACTACGATATATCCCTTAGTCCACTTCTTATACAGTCTATGATTAAACATTATTGAGGCAGTTTTGATTTGTACACTTTGTCACTGAGGTCAATTATTATATCTGTACTATTTTGTCATACATTCCTATTTCATATAACTGTTTCTCAAAGTAACAATCAAAATATTTTTGTGCTAGTTAAGCAGTACCAATGTGGTTTAGTGGACCCCAAACTGCCGGCAGGTCAGGCCACTGTTGTAACAGTTGTTAGAAAATGTCTAAGAGGTGAAAATGCAGGTTACAACCAACAGAGGGAGCTAAAGTGACATGTTAAAAGTCCTATAGTACACAAAATTGATTCTTGTGAGCTTTAAGTCATGTTATAATGTTACCTCATCAGAACATACCTGGAGTTGTGTTTTGTTTCACTCACTCATGTTTGTGTAAGCCTGGTTTAATAGTCTGACTACATTTCCAAAGCTCAAAATGCTCTGTTCCACCTTGTGATGTCATGTAGTGGTAGTTTTCAAGTTGACATCTAACTTTTAACATTAGTTCAGTAGAGACCAGCTATTCCAGGGCTGAAATCATCCAAATAATTCTAGTGAGGGTATGGAGTGTATGGAGTTTAAAAACACAGTGGAGAAAGTCTGTTAAACATGAATGAATAAAACAAAACACAACTCTAGGTATATTTTTGATAAGGAAACATGACAACAAAGATCAAAAAATAGAATATAATATAGGCCCTGTTACACAACACAGGAAATGGTCAAAGCAAAATGGGGGTTTGTGTTTCTGGCACTGTATAATGTGCTGGTGAACTGAGTGAAATAATGTTGTTATAATTAGCAGTCAGTTGAGATTTTGGCTGAGAGGTCCTGGATGCGTCTTGCACTGCAGTTCTTACACAAGATGTGACCATCCAGAGGGTAGCAGCCACGCCCCTCTCCTTCTGACGATAGCAAGAGTCCACATTCCTGAAGAAATACAAGATTCAAGTCAAATAAAGTCACAAACAAAAATACTGTTTAAAAGGTACATTGTGTAACTTTCCCAGTGGAGGGTCAGTCAAATGCTTGTCTCCATGGAGATGTTATTGCTTTGCCTGGAATGTTTCACAGTAATTTATTAAACCTTTCTATTTTTATGGAGACCAAACCAGGCAAAATACAGGCCAGATCTGTGGAGAGGCCACCCTGCTCATAGTCACAATGCCTTTTTTTCTAGGTGTTTTTGAGGTATAAAACCACCTGTACTTGAATAAATGTAAGGTAGAGCTGTTTAATGTCATACTGTGGGACATTCCAGACAGAGCAATGACATATCCATAGAAACAAGCAAGTGATGGACCCTCAACCAAAAAGTTACATAGTGCACCTTTAAGGGGAGACACTACAGGCAAAACCTTTTGTTTGTTTGTTTGTTTGTTTGTTTGTTTGTTTGTTTTATCAGTTTAGTCTATGGATACATTTCAGGTGGAAACAACTAAATTATCTGGTCTGTGTTTTAATATTTAATTCAATCAATTTGCGTCCATAGAGTTATACGGGACATTGTAACTTCAGAGGCCGTTTTCTGAAAATGCATTTTCCTCCCAATGGGACAGTGCTACATACACAAAACTTTTAAATCTTGTACTTAACAAGATTTTGATGAAACGTACAGAAGGATTTTTAAATGTCTAATTCCAAGTCTGATTTAGTTTTAACTAGAAAAAACGGAGCTGAAATTTGAATTTTTAGGAAAATTTTCAGTCAGATCTAGTTTACTCAAATACTAAATATATCCAGAATCCTCTCAGTATATTAAGTACTTTGTGTTACATTTTTTGTATGAAAAGCGCTTTATAAATAAAGTTTGATTGATTGATATTTCTTTGCATATAATATGTCAACAAAAAGAAGCAATAAGTTTAAACCTGGCTCTTTTCATGTTTCTGTTTTGAACATCCCCAAAATAATCAACTCTAGCTGTTTGTACACATAAAATACCTTATTTCTATAGGACAATAATTCTGATGAAAAACTTGTAATACATTTTTTTCTTACATTTATGGGAGTGAACAACAGGAAAAGTTTCAAACTGATATCTCTCAATTTAAGATTTTGTTCCTATTCATCTGCAGTGTCTCGCCTTAAAAATGTATTATATTATTGACCGACCTCACAGACGTAACAGTTGACGTGAAAGCTCCGGTCCAGCGCTACGATCCTCACAGTCTCCTCCTGACCCGGCTCAGGCATGATGGGCCCACTACACACAGAACAGCGGGGCGCATACTTCCTGCTCATTAACACAAAGCATACATACAACTGTGTGAGTGGAACAGTTACACAATAACAAACTGGTCTTGGTCCAGCAGGGGACTAAGGATGGAAATTAGCTTTGTGTAGCCAAAAATACTGCATATTTACAAGTACATATTTGTCTCTTACATTATCTTGTCTTTTAATATGTATTGTCCCTTAAATAAATACAAATATAAACACAAATACACTGTTTACATCCCCAAAGCTCCAAATCCTCTGTTCCACCTTGTGATGTCATGAAGCGGTAGTTTTCAAATTAACAGCTACATTTTACGTTTTGTTCAGTAGAGACTGGCAATTTAAAGGCTGAAATCGTCCAAATGATTCTAGTGAAGATGTATGGAGTTTAAAAACACAGCTGAGCACTTCCTGTATTACATGACATCACAAGGTGGAACAGAGTGTTAAATATAAATATGCAGGGTTTGTGTGTTAAACAAGAGTGAATGAAACAAAACTCAAACTCCAGGTATGTGTTTGATGAGGAAACATTACAAAATAGATCAGAAAATAGTGTAATATAGGCCCTTTAATACAGAATAATAAAAGTAAACCCTTTTTTAAGTGAATCATATTAAAAATGTCGCCAGCAATATATAAATCATACAATGAAAAACTAAAATAGTTAGTTCTAGTATCTATAATGTGTGTGTGTTAAAGTGAGAATGACAGGTTTTTATGATTTTCTAATAATAATTAATTTAGTGGGATAATAAATTATAGTTTCAGATCAATCAAGAAAAAATTTGCGAAGAAAAGTTGAGAAATATGCTGAAAATTACCCACTAGTGTGAAAACAAGATACACGCGATATATATTGAGTTTATAAAAATATTGTTCACCTAGCAGATATTTAATGATAAGTCAATATAGTAATTATCGTCACACGTCTTACCTGTGGAAGTCTTCTATGCAGTGGATCTGAGAGGTAGCGTCCACAGTGAAGGGCACTCCATCCAAACAGCAGTTACACACTACACAAGTGAAGCACCGAGGATGGTAGGCTTTCCCCATGGCGCGGAGTATTCGATCCAGAATGGGTTTGGAGCACTTTGAACATTTTTCTAGCGTACTCTGAAAAAAAACAAAACAAAAAACGTCAAATGAGCCTCACCATCGTTTTATCAAAGAAAATTATAGGTAGCATTCACATTCTTGAATTATAACCACTGTATAAAGAAGTGGACTAAGGGAATGTGATGTCACCCATAGCGTTTGGCTCCAGTCAAATGAAGCTCACCAAGGCTGGCAGTTAGATACGTGTGAATTTGGAGCCGAGTTCCACTTTAGGAATATTTATTTCTGGACAAAATAGCTAAATAAAAATGTCACGATCATGGAGAGTGGGTTAATAGGAACATTTGAAGACCAAATGACGAGACTCACTGCAGCAGTTACAGAGAGCAGGACAACAATTTTTCAGTGTATTGAATTGGAGCCAGAGTCAATGGAGCCAGAAGCGCCCCCGTGCTCACTTCCTTTTAGCGGGTTAGCTGCATTTATATAGGCAATCTATGGTAACACTGTAGTTATTCCAAGACACCTACATATTGGTCAAATATGCCACCATGTTTAACAAAATGACATTTTTATATTGAGGGGTTGTTGGTTTAACTCTCTGAAATTGGATGTTTAGTGATTAGTGAGTGTGCTGGTGTTACATGTATTTTTGTGTGATTGTTGCTGTATCTTTCCCTGTCCTGTAGATTATTTGACATCAACCTGAAGATGGAAATTAGCCACATTAGCTATAATATTTACATTTAAATGTTCATTAATATGTGCTGTCCCTTTACAAAAACATAAAATAAAAAAATCATAAACTTACAATGTAACAGCTCTCACAGTAGCTCTTCTTGTCCAGGGCGTAGAAGGGCTGTCCTCGGAGGCGGGCGTGGCAGGTGATGCAGGTGAAGCACTCCACGTGAAACACCTGCTCCATGGCGATGCACCCGCTGCCATCGCCGACCACATTATCACCACAGCGAGCACAGCGGCCTGGAACAGCAACAGGGAGGGTTTTGTCAGTTGGAGTAGTTCATGGATAACTTGAAATATCTTAATATCATATCGTCTCTTTGCTGAAATTAATAGTTATGGTGAGTTTAATGTCTTTCTTATTCTGTAAAGCTCTTTGAATTACTGCAGCAATAGCTAAAAAACAGAGGGAACTACATAGACCATGATCCTTTGGTGATATCAGTGCAAACTACATAAAGAAATGGCTTTTATTAAGCACTTTCTTAATGCTCCATATTATAACAGTATCAAAGGCTTTTCAAGGCTTTTGAAAGGAAAAAGCATCATATTCACAATTTTGTAAGCCTCCACAAAATATCGCAATAATTATCATACTGTGACATGCATATTGTGAAAATGTAGTATTGAGGGATTTTGATATCGTTACATCCCTACTTTGCAGTGGCATTACTTTGGGGGTAAAAACACAGAAGGAGTGCGAGCTTTCTTAGTTAAAAGTCCTGAACAGGTGCTGTTCAAGGAAATGGCTCAAAGCTAAGAAGCAGTAAGAATGACCATCAGTGTAGTATAAAATCTTACTTGCTATAGAGTAAAGAAAGCAGTCAAAAAAGGTCTGTAGAAATATTATAAAAGTCCTTTGTTGGTTACATTCGTCAGGGCATATGCAAGTAAGTTTTATACTGCAAGCATAAATTAGTTAGCACTGTAAATTAGTTTGAGAGGGACTTATTAAACAGTACCAAATAATATCACCTGTTGTTCCAGCTAAGTCAGTTCTTTAATGTCAGATTGTGTTAAACCAAAACTCAGATTAAAGCCTAACTTGAGACTTCTATTATTATTAGTTAGTTAGTTAGTCTGCCATTAAAAGTTACACCATGTAACTTTTTCTGATGGAGGCTCTGTTATTTTCTAGCTTCCATGGCGAACAGAAAAAGCTATAAACATCACAGATCTGTAACTTGATCTGGTGGCATTGCCTGCTTGTCTCCATTTAATGCCATATTGTGGAACATTCCAGGCAACGCAATAACATCTCCATGGAGACAAGCAGGTGACAGATGCGCTTAAATACTGCACTGTCTAACCAAAGTAGTCTTCAGCGGGCGGATGGTTCATATCATACACCAGCTTCTTCGTCAAACGGTCCAACTCATCTTCTGGCCTTGTTACAGCTGTCCCCTGCTAAACAACATTTACATTTTTATTTACACAATATTACTTACAGGGATATAATGAAAATATGATGTTGTATTTTAACTTCTTGGGTTTTTTCTAAGGACAATACAGTAGGAGATGTACTTGGACACTACTGCTCACCCACTGGACCACACTATAGAGGGACAGAAGAGTGAGATACAGGACTACATTCATACCATACTCCATACAACTGTACAACAACTCACCTTTATGTAACAGATAACCCTCTGTCCTGTCAATCATCATATCATCTTTGCACCGTTTTCCTTACAACCTCTTGTATTTAACTGATGTACTGTATAAATATATTACTATATTTCTTACTACTTACTGTTGTGTACATATACATCTATATAATTATGCCTTATTTGACACCAGTCTCTTGCTATTTTAATACTACTTTTAAAAAAAAATTAGCATTTTTATAGTTCTTACTCTTTGTTATTCTAATATAATGTGATGTGTGATCTACTGTGTCCAAGTAATTTCCCTTGTGGATCAATAAAGTTTGTCTAAGTCAAAGTTTAAAATATAATAGGAGATGTACTTGTAAATACAGCTACTACTGTATTGCCTTTAAAAAGAACCCAAGAAGTTAATGTAGAAAAGAAGACGTTTTTGGATTATTGTGTTGTGTTCTTGTACCTTGTTGTTTTGATACGGGCCGCTCTGTCCCGTTTGACTGTTATCCATCCCTCTTTTGGACATAGCCACCTGATTAACTCTTCCTGCCCCATAACCAGCTTCAGCGTGGTGATCTGGAGCTTGCGAGTTCGGATGTGGCGGGTACCAACCAGGACCGCTCTGAGCTTGCGGCGGTGGGCGGGACACTGGTTGCCGTGGCGGTGGAGGGGTGTACGCTTGCTCCGCCTGCCTGCCCGTCTGGGAGTATGTCACGGGCTGAGCTGTCTTCACCTGGACGCTGAATCGAGGTCCTGTAGGGGTGGAGGCAGTGGTGTAGGAGGCTGGGACGGGCTGGGGGTAGGGTTTGGGGGTGGAGGAGGACTGGGGGGCGTAGTAGTCCTGCTGATGTGAGCTGGGGTAGTGAGGAGGAGGGGGGTGGTACTGGGTTTGAGGTTGGGGGGGGTAGGCCATGGTGGGGCGGCCCAGAGGAGGGGGTCCGGAGTGATGTGAGGGTTTGTAGTGATCTCCTGAGTGATATTTGTTGTAAGGCACATTGTCATAGAGCTGCAAACAGATGTGATAATAAAATGGTTAGGGGCCGTTGTAACCCGGGGCAACCGTAGTACTGTAGTCACAAATATTGAACCTGATCATTTCTATTAGTGACTAGACCCAAGAACTCACTGTATTATAACAAAAATCTGCATTTGAACACTATTCATTTTAGCTGCCCCCCATCTGTATCTGTAAATATTATTGGCCAACAGAATGTTCTGATGAATGAATGTTCTGATGTCATCTGAAACCCAACAATATACTATATAAATGGACATGGCAAACCCACTAGCAGCCGTGTTCCAAATAGGGAAGAGTGCAATATTAAATGCAACAGTTAATAGGAATTGTATCTTAAGGCCATGAAGGGATTGTGTAATCGTTTGTGTGCAATTTGGATGTGAATATGCGTAATGGTTCTTTCTTTTCTGTGGATCGTGTAGCTCTTGGTCAGTGAAATGTATTGAGCACTGTACCTTGTATGAAACTGTTTTGGATGTTGTCTATTTTCATTGTGCCCCTGATGTCCAAGACAAATTTCTCCATTTAGTGACAATAAAGACCATGGGAGCACTTCTGGCGCCATCAACTCTGATTCCAACTAACTTTACATTGAAAAACTGTCATCCCTCTCTCTGTAACTGCTGTAATGATACTCGTCATTATGGTATTAGTCTGCTCTATGTGATTCTGGTGTTTTATTTTGCTATTTTGTCCATAAATAAATTCCTATTCCCAGAATGGAACAATTTCCAAATTCGCACCTATAACCGCTAGCATTGTGCGCTTCATTTGACTGAGGCCAAACTCTCCCTTAGCCCACTTCTTTATACAGCCTATGGGGGCAACACTAGAGGAGTGGAGAAGGAGTGAGACTTCTTACTTGTGTGCTTGCATCATGTGGGTGACTGTCCAAATCGGCCAGCATGTTTGTGAGTGAATCAATGTCAGCATCGATTTTAGAGTGATAATGGCTTTTCTCAGGACTTCGCTGCTGAAAAAAAATAGTAAAAAACAAACGTTGGAAACTTTGAGCATGAAAAAAATTAATGTTTTGTAGTTGTACAATAAAACCTACCATTATGTCATAACTGTCCATGTGTGGGCTCCAGTTGCGATCATCTTTAGGACCATGTGAAGGGGGGTAGTGATCACTGGATGGGTGATGAATCGGCCCGCCTTATGGACAATATAGAATCAGTTTTTGTCTTGCTTTTTAATTGTAATAACTGATATTTTGCAGCTGATGTCATCAAAATTCCCTGGGGTGTGATGCTAACTGGAGGCTCTACATTCTCTGAAGCTCCGTCACTCAATTAGACTTTAATCTGAGCTTTATTTTAACACAATCTGACCAGGCTTACTTACATGGACTTACAACAGGTGAGATGATTTGTGCTGTTAAACAAACTATAGTCACAAGCTAGCTAGCATTAGCCAACAGGTTTTCAGTCACTCTCCACCTTTTGTTGAAAATTGTATTGATCACAGGCTCCTGAAAATGTGTTGTTTACATTCATCTTGTATTTTTTCTTGAGTTTTCAGACAATCTGTGTTTGCTAATGTGTGCATTGTGTCACCAAGGTAACTACTGAACATTCCACTATAGACATACATGCAGAACACCCCCATGAATCATCATTGATGAATGATGTCACTGCAAAGAATCAACAGTGGAAAAGTTTCCCTATCCATTTGTTTCAGAATTATGAAAAAATGATATAATGAATTTCAAATTCAATGTCATTATATCTTCTGAATTTGAATTTGAAAATGTCACATAAAACAGGAAGCTGCAGCCCATGAATACTTCTGCTTAGTTGTACTCTGTTCTCACCTGCAGGTCCAGTAGCCATGTACCGCGTGGGGACTCCACTTCCTCCTCCGTTCTGATCATAAGGATTGTACTTTGGGCGATAGTCGGTGGCACCCTTTTTACCAGGTACACTGCGGTACATTGCAGAGGCTGTTGAGTGGGACATTTGAGGGGCTCGGTCTGAACTGTCCACAGTCCTCGGAGGAAGCCAAGTGGGACCAGACATTTCAGATGCCTGACAATAAAAAATAGAAATATTACTCAGAAAATATAGAAACATGTAACTGTGGTTTGTGCTTGTGTCCACGGGTAACCATTGGAAACCGAGGATGCTGGTTGTGGTTTCCCATGGCAACCGGGACACATAGGAACAATAAGCAGCAGAACAGGAAGATAGTGTCCGGCATGACGAGGGGGTTTCCAGATGCTCCATGTGAGCGAGTTCACGGCAAACACTGTTCCATAGACACATGCAGCTGCACAGCTGATGTTACCACCACAATGCTCATTGTCTTTGGCTGTTTACACATCGTTACCAACGATGAAAAGACAACGAAACAGAGACGGAAATATTATGTGATAATAAGGGTCTGAGCAACACCTGCCTCATAACAATATATTATGTTTTATCCAATGAGTAAACAAACAGCACTACAGCTCACAGCTGAGCGGACAACATCTGAATCCTCAGAACTGGCTTTCTTTGAGGAAAAGTCACATGAATGAAAGATTTTAACTAATTCAGCTGGGTTCAGTGCAGTGTATAAGTTATTGTATTATTAGAGGCACAGTAATATTACAGAGTGGTTGAAATTAATAGACCACTCAGACAGATTTGATCTGCTGTTGCCATAAATCCTGTTGTAAGAGGATTAAAAGGAAGGAAGAGACCTACATAGGTTTTGTTGTTGTCTAAATGATTGCATTTGTATTTTCATTTGAGGTAGTTTTAAGAAAATATGAGCTGAGCTGACCATCTTAGACGTACATTTATACTGAACATGTTCAGGCTGGTTTAAGCACCTCACAGCAAAATCCGGTTAAACAACCACTTCACATCCTTATTATTTCTTCTGAACAGGCCATGATGCCCCCAAAAATATGTTACAGACTTATGAGGCATGATGTATGAAATGAATCACCCATTCATTCAAAAGGCAGTGTATGTGCATTTCCAAAGATTATTTTCATGTTTGCTTCATCAGGTTGCAACCATGTGTAGACAGCATATGATGCAGACTTGTGAAAGGTTGTGTTTGCTCATGTTTACAGCAACACTGCTCACTATATATAGTTCATCGTTTGGCTCCATGTTGTTTTATAGTTGGACATTCCAGGGGTAAATTTAGAAATAAACAAAAAATAATATTGATTCAGAGCAGCTGATAGTTGCAGTGAAGGGGTGTTAGTGTGTGTCCCACCTCCTGCTACTGTACCTTCACGCTCCTCTTCCTCTGGATCCCATCTACAAACCAAGAACAATACAAAGTGATCACTACAGACCAAGAACAATACAAAGTGATCACTACAGACCATGAACAATACAAAGTGATCACTACAGACCATGAACAATACAAAGTGATCACTACAGACCATGAACAATACAAAGTGATCACTACAGACCATAAACAATACAAAGTGATCACACGAGGACACATTACAACATGAGCCCAGGCTATTTGGCAACAGCAGCTCCATACAGGCTATGAGCAGCACCCAACAGATCCGTTCATTGAATAAATTTGTATCGTATGTTCTGTGTGGGTCTGTCCTGTGTGTAAATGTGACACTTCGACTATGTTAAGCCTTAAACAGGGGCTAATACGCGCTAATTCAGTGTAATAACAGGTCTGTTTACGTGATTGTTGGTCTATTTTGAACTCGCGCAGAGCCCCGTGCCTTGCCTCTGGGCTAAACTTCCACATAACCAAACTGAGCAGGAAATGTTGAAATCAACGGCACCTACCGTGTTAAAACGACACTAGTTCGGGTGCACTCCTCTGTGCAGTTAAAGAGAGGTCAGTGAAAGTGGACCAGAGGAGATCGGTGTAGCTTTAGCCTCGTTAACCCACTTGGTCCCGCACAGAGGCCTTCAGCAGCGGCTCCTCTGCGCGTGCACCGCTCGTGACGTAGCAGCGCCCCGGCACTGCGTGTGACGTGCGCGTGCATGTGAAGTGGCGGGGGTCTCTGGTGTCTCCAGGTCAGATTTTATCAGCGAGTTGTTGTTGACTTATCTTGTTGACAGCATGTAGATGCTGAGGCTAGTCGCTCTCAAACTTTAAATACAAAAGACCTACACCAAAGTAAGGGTTTGTTTTTCACGTAGTCCTCCCATCAGATCCAAACCAGCTCTATACTGGACTATTCCAGGTCTAACTCAAGCCAATACTAGACCTGCACATGAGACTGAGAACCACCTCATGTACCACCACTGGTGCATATACCACACTTTGAGAATTTTAGCCAAAAAACCCCAAACTAAAATCTGATGATGTGACTCCTGTTCCATATGCAGAGCTCAGTTTTATGTGTCTCCAGTCTAATGTACTTGTAATGGCACAGCAGGCAGGCTGTTTTGCATCAGGTCAGAGGCCCTCTGAAATATGCAGTTCATAAAGTGGGTCAACTGTCTCCTTTGGCCCTCATGTTATTCAGTAAAACACCACTCTGGAAGTGCACTCCCAAAGGCACTTCTTCAAAGGAAGAGTTTTATAAGGTCCTGATTTGTTTGGATTTCCACATGTCTCTTTGCCAAAAAGATAAACACCCCACTCTGCTCCCTGGGATATCCCCACTTCCTGACACAGGTCCGTTTGCCTTATATGGTCACTCTGCTCTCAATCACAGGAAGGGACAGTTTAGGCCGATCTGTTATTGTTGCTCAAACCATCAACACTTTGGCACCAGCCCTGGGACCTGAAGTCAAAGCAAAGCCACAGCCCACGCTGTATTAGAGGAACTGTATGTAGATCTGTCCAGAGATCCAGGAAACCACACAACAGGGAAATCATATCAAATTCTTTTAACATCATAATAGGTATGATTGTTTGTCCACTATGAAACACTCTTAAAGGTGCATTGTGTAACTTTTCCGGTGGAGTGTCCGTCAAATGCTTTTCTCCATGGAGATGTTATTGCTTTGTCCAGAATGTTTATTAAACCTTTTTATCTTCATGGAAACTAAACCAGACCAAGTTACCAGTTAGATCTGTGAAAAGGCATGTTTTTCTAGGTATTTTTGAGCTATAAAGCTACCTGTAATTGAATTAACATAAGGTACAGCGGTTTAATGTCATACAGTGGAACATTCTAGGCAGAGCAATGACATCCACTGAAACAAGTAGGTGACCGACCCCCAAACTAAAAAGTCACACAGTGCACCTTTAACAAATTAGCAGGACTGACGGGTGCCTGTGCCCATTGACAGATGAGACAGGAAGTGTCTATGAGCTGCCCACCCTTTGCCAACGGGACAGACCCATTGGCTTCCGCCCATTGGTGGCCTGTTTAGTAATGTTCTCACTTTTCCTCGGCCTCCCCCCTCATCCGTTCCTCTCACAATGCCTGGAAGTAGACCAGACCTACCATCGCGCTCTCTGTTTTTCGCTCCTTGTTTTTCTTTTTATTTTTCACATATACTATAGGAACTAAATAATGAAAAAACGCACATAGTCAGATAGACATTCCACTTCTAGTATCACGTTTTCAGAGTTATAACACACCTTTGAGAATGAACCAGGGTAAAAAGCTGAACATGCAAAACACAATATAAACTCTATATTGTTTCCTATACTGTATTGCCCCTCAGTTCTAACAAGTATGTATCAGGTGTTAGTTATAATAATTTCACTTTTCAACCTGCTAGTGGTAATGTTTTCCATGATTACATGTTTTAGATAGACATATTTTGTCCATGTAACTGTTATTGAATTCACTTAACTTTTGGTATAAAGTGGAATGTTGTAACAAATAATATTTAAGGCAAGGATGTTTGTTATAATCAATGCCTGCATTACAGACAAAACACATATAAAAACAAATAATTTTAAAGAGGCACTATGTAACATTTCTGGTAGGGGTTCACCACCTGCTTGCTTGCTTGTTTTTCCTAAAATGTTCCACAGTGAGGCATTAAACATGTCTATGCATTTATTCAATTACAGTTGTATTTGTGATGTACCTGCAGCTTCACCTGGTGGGTGGTCCTCACTTTATTTTCATGGACATAGATAAGTTTAATGTAATACTGCAGAACATTTCACATCTTCATGGTGACAGGCATGTGGCAAGAAAAACAGAACTTTGCAAAGATCTGGAGGGTCTGGAACCGTCTCCTGTCTCCCCAAATCTAGAGGATTCAGGCGGATTAACCAATCAGAGATGTAATCAGAGACGTTATATATTTTGTTCTGAATGATACAAAATTTTAAGAGATACATGCTACAAACTGACATCTGTGGTTGGACCATCTCAAGTTTGGACACTCTATGGTTCAATTTCTGACTCTTCTAGATTCAAACAAAATGTAGAAAGGACTGACCGCTCAGGCAACAAAACCACAGCAGTTATTATGTTCACTTTCCCTTCATCATATCTGTGAAGATTATTCTCCCACCTTCCAAACTTTGATGTAAAGGAAGTCCAGTCAATATTTCACTTTTGCCTCAGTGACCTGCTTGTGTTCCCAGTGAACTTGTGTGAAGATGAGGTAACTGTTTTTGAGTCCATCCTGACCCCCACAACCTTGGTGGTATCCCCCTCTCCATGTCTTTACCGCTGTCTCCTGCTCTCTTTATTATTGACGGATGTCCTGTGCAGGCGTTTTCATCCGTGACTCTGGACCGCAGGATGTATTCATGTGTTTGTGTGTGTGTGTGTGTGTGTGTGTGTGTGTGTGTGTGTGTGTGTGTGTGTGTGTGTGTGTGTGTGTGTTCGTGTGTGTGTGTGGAGTTCCTGCACATCTGTCCTCTGCATATCTCTTGTTTTTCAGTGCTCTAATAGGTGTCTTTATACTACCATCTATTTGGTGCTGCTTCCTTCCTCCTTGTCCTTGTAACACGTCCCCTCTTCTCTTGGTTGGTTCATTTTCCTATTCCCTGAACTGTAGATGTGGAAATTAGCCACGTTGGCCATAATCTTTACATATTTACATTTTAAATGTTCATTAATATGTACTGTCCCTTTACAAATAAATAAAATAAGAATTAAAACCCATAAGGGAGTACTATGTACCAGTATTATGCAATATTTCCAATACAGTTATTGCAAGCTGGATAATTTTTAATGTATAAATTGAAGAATTATCTTAAGAGGTTATGTAAAGATAAAGGTTTGATGGGAACATTTGTTGGATGTGTTGTGCTTCATCAACAAATACAGAAGTGAAGATGTTCAAAATGTCTGAAAATGATCTTTCATTTTCAGAAGCATGTCCATAAACATTGTCTATTGTGTATTCACAGTGGGTCGTTTCTTGTGCTTCCTCTCAGACTGTGGCTTTAGTCATGGAGAGGTGCAGTGGGAAAACCCTGAGGGCCTGGCGTGCTCCACACTCCCTCGGGGTCCTAATATGTGTTTGTTGAACAGGTCTCAGAAACACACTCTGCCTTCCTGCTCTTAGTTTGTTGGGAACGATGGGGGTTTAGAAAAACTAATAGGCCCCTAAAAATACGTGGAGCCCGGACCCTCTGCGGGGCCTTTCCTCTGCTCTTCCTCAGTGAGCGCGCGTGGGCCATTGAGGAAAGAGGAAACCAGGCTTGTTCAGGGGTTTCCTGTGCTACATTATAAAGAGCTACTGCAGCCTCCTGCCCCCCAGACCTCGCTCTGAGCACACTGAAGCCTCTCTGCTTCAGAGGAAGACCAAACCAAAGGGTTTGAAGTCTGTGAAGTGAACGTTATCTCGTCCCTGCTGGTCGGGGTAAGTTTTGACATATTATAGAAGAATAAAATACTTTCTTTTCTTGTGTTAAGTGTTAAGTGTCAGGTGCATTCTAAGATGCATTCTGTATATTAACATATTTAATTAACAATTGGCATTATTTGTTATCTTCTTTGTTTGTTTTCACAGGTACGAGTAGGGAGCTGGTCTCACCTAATAGTGTCTGGAACACTACATCTATTTATTTTACGGCTGAACACAGGTAGATCACCAGAATTTTTCACTCATAAAAATACACTTTATTACTAAGCAAATCAGGAGCACAGTAATGCCCCTTTCTCCCATAGACAGGTGGCCATGAACCTCCAGGAGGAATACAGGGCTGAGGGATATGTGAAAGAGTTCACGCGCCACTCCACAGATGTGCTGCTGAACCTGAACGAACTCCGGCACCGCCACATTCTGACCGATGCCACGCTGGTGGTGGGGAGCCACCATCTGCAGGCGCACTGTGCTGTGCTCGTGGCCTGCAGGTCAGAGCCAAACACAACCTCATCAACAGCCTTTGCATTGAGAGAGATGATGACTTATTTTTTCTGTCTCCTCAGTGGTTTCTTCTACTCGCTGTACTCCACCCGTGCATTCATTCACAGTGGCAGCAGAGAGTCGCTCCTCTCTGTGTCTCTGCCCAGTACTCTGGACCCCTCCAGTGTCTCTCTGCTATTGGACTTCATGTACACCTCACGGCTCCCTCTGACCCCTAGCATCGCCCCTGGGGTCCTAGCGGTGGCGACGTATCTGCAGATGGACCATGTGGCGGAAACCTGCCGGGACTTCATCCTGCACTGGTGAGCACAGAGGGTCCTGAAGAATCTCCCCCCCGAGCACCTACTGACATACCTACTATTTATGTTTTACACCTTTTTTATGTTTTTGCACCCACTGACCTGTTTTTTTTTAGCAGGGAGAGCACAGGCAGCAGTGCGCCCCTGGAGCCGGTCTCCAGGGTGTTTGTGACATCTGCCCAAGACAAGGCCCTGCCCCATCCAGGACTGCAGCTCCAGCTCCCAGTGTCAGGACCCATCAGGTACTTGGGCAGACACAAGTCTTTGTGCAGTTTTGTCCCATTGTTTGCAGATAAGATTAGATCATTACTCTGTTTCCTTTTGTGCAGGATCCAAGTGGAGGGTGGAGACTCCATGAAACCAATAAGTCAGTCTGAGTCAAAGGAGCAAAACATGCACACAGACACACTTCTTTCACCTGACAGCCCTGCCCGCTCCAGCTGTCAGCCCAGCTCTCCTGCTGAGTCCAACACCTGCAACAAGAACCTCGTGGTACGCTTAAAATGACTGTTTCCTGTTTTACTGTGAATTTAAAATGACGATCAAAATGACTACAAAAGTTTACACATTTTGCAGAGTGATTCCAGAGCTACCCCTGACCCCAAAGCCTGCAACTGGAAAAAGTATAAATACATCATCCTCAATCCTCTTCTCACTGAGACTGTTAAAGAAGAGTTCCCCGCTGCAGACAGAACCGCCCCAAAAACCAGGACCCCTGTGGAGGCATGGCCTGGAGAAGTGCCTGGTCAGATGAATAGGTAACTTTGAACATGCACTAGTGATACTTCAAACAGAAACAAGCAAAATGTTATGACCCAAATGGGGTTGTAGTCTATGTCCTTACTACTACTAATGTACCTCTCAGACAGGGGCGGGCCTCCTGCTACGAGGGTTCTGGCCGAGCCCCTCCCCTTGGACCACTGACCTCAGAGGACAAAACTGCACTGGTCCCAGCCCACATGGAGGGAGCAGCAGGTAACTACAAATTACCATACAAACCAGGTAAGAACCTACAAGAGCTAAATTTTTTTATTGCTTATTTATAGGTATCCCAGTCAAGACAGAAAGATCCTTTTATTGCTATTCTGGAAACTCTGGAGTAACAAAGACTACATGCTCAGGTGACAACATGAAAAAAGCATATGCACAGATTACCTATGTAAAATGAAAACACCATCTCACATTATACATCTGTGTGCAGTTGAAAGGCCATATCGGTGTAATGTGTGTGGAGCCCAGTTTAACCGCCCGGCGAATCTGAAGACTCACGCTCGCATCCACTCTGGAGAGAAGCCCTACAGATGTGACACCTGCGGAGCTCGCTTTGTTCAGGTACAGACATTTAAAGGACCCATTTTACACTGTTTTCTGATCTGTGTTGGAATGTTGTTTCCTCATCACAAACATACCTGGAGTTGTGTTTTGTTATGTTCGCCCATGTTTAACACTCAAACCTGCATATTTAAGCAGTTCTTCTCTCAAACCGAAAACACTCTATTCCACCTTGTGATGTCATGTGGTAATACAGACAATATCAGCCCTGGAATTGCTCTCTACTGAACTAAAAGTAAAAGGTAGTTGTTCACTTCAAAACTACCGCTTCATGACATCGCAAGGTGGAACAGAGCGTTTGGGGTTTAGGAGGAGTAGAGAGACCAACTCTGGGTATGTTTTTGAGGAGATAACAGTAATATAGTAATATAGAACCTTTAAATTGTACGTATTTTAAGTCTGAGCCTTTGTTTTGTGTACTGATCAGGTTGCCCACCTCAGAGCCCATGTGCTGATCCACACAGGGGAAAAGCCGTACCCCTGTCATACCTGTGGCACACGCTTTCGCCACCTGCAGACGCTCAAGAGTCACCTGAGGATCCACACGGGAGAGAAACCATACTCTGTGAGCACCTGTCTGATAATCATACTCTGATCAATCAATATTCCCTGGGGATGTGACGCTAACTGTAGGCACTGCTCTGTCCGAGGCTTTGTTAGACTTTAATCTGAGCTTTAGCTTTAGCTTTAACACAATTAAAAAGAACTGACTTAGCTGAACTGACCTAGTTGGAACTACAATAGGTGAGCTGATTTAAACAAGTCCTGTACACGTATAATTACAGTCACAAGCTAGCATTTGCCAACAGTTTTGCGTTTAGTCACTCTCACCTTTTGTTGAAAATCAAACATACAAACAGAATCATCAACGCTCAAATTAATCACAGGCTCGTGAAAATGTGTTGTTTAAATCCACTTTGTATTTTATAGTCTCAAGTTTGCACACTATCTTAAAACTTGCCGTGTTTACTAATGTGTGGATTGTGTCTCCATGGTAACTGTTGAACATTTCGCCATAGACACACACGCAGAGACCCGCAGCGTGATGTCACTGCAAAGTAATTTTAGATGGAGGACAGGGGCCTATATGACTCTGACGAGCTTTACTGTTTTTGATAGAAATATCCAAACTTAAGATCCACAGATGTTGAACTATATCATTATGAGGCCTGGGATTGGCCTTAGTGAATAAAATCATTTAAATTTCAGTCATTTGTACTGACAGAAAAAACACATGAAACAAAAACTAGTTAAGCCAGTTTTTGTTTCATGTGACTACACCTAGTAATTGCTGTAATATCAGTCATAAACCAAGCCTGATATGAACACTAGCCAACTAGCAAAATGCTGGTAGATTTTCATTTTTGGTGCCACTAGACTAAACACTTTTGCCAGTTGAATTTTATGTATAACCCTAAAATAGATTAAGATTTCACCTGTTGAAGTAGCTAAAATATTCAGAGATAAGAGAGAGTCTGAATTTCAATGGGACCTCCTGGTTAAATAAAGGTAAAATAAATAAGTAAGTAATTAAGTAAGTAAGTAAGTAAGTAAGTAATAATAATAATAATAATAATAATAATAATAATAATAATAATAATAATAATAATCAGTCACTCAAATGTAATAAAAGTATCATTACAGTAAAATCTAACACAATGTTTGTTATTTTAGTGTGAGAAGTGTGACCTACATTTCCGCCACAAGAGTCAGCTTCGTCTTCACCTTCGCCAAAAACATGGAGCCATCACCAACACCAAGATTCGCTACAAGATCCTGACTGAGCCCTACCAGCCTCTCCTGCAGACCTGCTGAAGATCAGACCGGTGCTACTATTATGAAAAGAACGAAATATTGCGATAATTGGATTGAGGATTTGACAGAGTTTGTGATCAGAAACTGTAAGTAGGTATTGAATGTTAGAGGAAGTGTTTTGGAGGTTTTTGAAAGGAAGTTGAGGAGCAAAAAAGTTGTAAAAGTAGGTGTAGAAAGTAAGTGAATGTTTTGGAAGAGAGACTGTGAAAGCGCTTAAAGGTGCACTATGTAAATTTTTTGTTGGAGTTGACAGACCCTCCACCAGAAAAGTTACACAATGCACCTTTAAATTGGAGTAAGGGGGCCAATGCTACTGGGTTAGCACTTGTTTAAGATTTATTTGTTTATTTTATTTAACTGAGATTTTAATTTAAGGCTTGAGGCTAATGTAATATTCGAGCTTGCAGTCCCCTCAGGTAGAGGACATACAGCTAGTTTGCATTTCCTTTTTTTTTTTAAATATACATATATGCCTATTAAAGCCAATGGAGAGCATTTGTTTAATTGATTTGCAGGACAAAGTTTCTTACAAATTAAAGGATTTTTTTTTTTCTAAATAACTTGCTTTGAGTCATTTTTATGTACAGTTAGGGCCCGTATTATGCGAAATTGACTCTAAGGAACTATAAGCTATCTTAGAATGTTGTTACCTCATCAAAAACATACCAAGAGTTGTGTTTAAGTTTCATTTCATTATTGTCTACACCTCCAAAGCTCAAAATGCAAGGTTCCACTTTGAAACCTTTTGTTCAGTAGAGATTGTAAATTCCAGGGCTGAAATGATCCAAATGATTCAAGTGAAGGTGTATGGAATTTAAAAACTTCCTGAATAACCACATGATAGCTCAAGGTTTTAGAGAAGAAGCCTAAATATGCAGGGTTTGTGTGTTAAACATGTGTGTGAATGAACAAAACACAACTCCGGTTTTTGATGAGGAAATAACATTATAACATAGATCAGAAAATAGCATTAAACGGGCCCTTTAAATCCTATTCTTATCATTATATCTGTACAAAAGCAAAAACATGCCTATACTTCCGTCTTTACTTCCTGAGTAACCTTTTTAGGGGCGCTTCAGCCAATCGTGTCTCGGTTCTAAGGCCCGCCTCTCAGCCAATAGCGCGGCGGATCTCGGTTCTAAGGCCCGCCTCTCTCCCCTGATTGGTCAGAATCACGAGCACATGCACAGGCAGCGGAAGCTTTTGGATCCGCTCCTATCGTCATAAACTTATTTTTAAGACTTTTGGTACCCCCTTAAGTTATGAATTTTCTCATCTCATCTTCACACAAGTTCACTGGGAACACAAGCAGGTCACTGAGGCAAAAGTGACTGACTACAGTCTAGATTAAGAAGAAAAACGTGATTCAGAGCAATATCTACAGGATATGTAAGTCATTTTGTAAGAATGTCAAATGCTCTGCCAACAACTACTATGATTCATGTAGAAGGGGGAAATATAGGCTACATGGGCAGTTTATAAGTTGTTGTACAGTCTAAGTAAAGTGAAATGATGTGATGCTTATACCTACCTTATGTTTTTAATATATTTTAATGATATATTAACCTACTACCTATCTACTACGATTAACAGCCAAACCTAGTGATCAAGAGAAAAGTGAGCATCCAGGTAAGACATACATGACATGATGAAACCCCCTGGCAGATGACAGTAACACCAAATCATTCACACATGTTCATTAAAGCAAGTTCAGTCACAGGAAAACAACTAAAGAAGAGTTTAATATAATAGTACGTATAGAAAGGACTGAGGATTAAACAATAGGCCATAGACTATAAAGCATGGCCTTGACTCAAACGTGCTAGTTTGGGAATCATTGATCTAAAGAGATAGATTGATATAAAGAAATGGAGAGAGATGAATAAGAAAGAGTGTTCATTACTCTTGTATTACCCCCTTGGTGCTAACCATAAACTTGGAAGCCTAGAATCACCTCTGGGAATCACAAAAACTAAACTAAAATCTATCCCACCATTTCCAGGAGGTTGTTTTTCTCTTGACCCCAGTGTGGAAACAATGAAGTCAATGGCACCTGTTTCCTCCAGTTTAGAAGGTGGCATCGTAATCTGTCTGCACGTGTGAGGGGCCCGTCATCCCCTCTTCCTGCTCCCTGATGGGCCGATACAAGTCAAGTGTATTGTTCATTTTCAAGGGACAAACATCGTTTGAAGGGACTTTCCTCCTCGTGGTTGAGTCTGGAGTGGACTTTATGTTGTCTGATTAGCCTGTATTATTACATGCATCATTATGTTATATGTTATCAAGATGTAATTATTCAGTTTTATTGAGTTTCACTTTTATCCGCATTGATAATAAGATAACTCTTGAACACAAACGATACCAGTAGGCTATGTTTGTTCATTTGGCCATTACCTGATTACTTTAGCAGACAGCTTATATATACTGTGACATGTGTAAGAACAAAGTATATTTCTTTTTCTTCTGAGTAAATGACAAAAGCAGTGGCTGAGACACATGTAAAACTGCGCAGGCGCAAAAATGCTAATCCTGGACTTTTCCCCCGGCGCTGTGGCTGGCGTGGTGCCGCTGTTTTTGCAAAAGATTTACCCAGTTTATAACGAGGCTATACAATAGTGTCTTTTCTCGATAGATCCAGTCCAGGTGAGAAGGTGAGATCACTTCAATGCGAATGACAGAGTTGGTTTGCGTATGCGCATACAGATGATCTTTTCTTTAGATGAAAATCGTTATTTAGTTAAAGTTTGTGCAGGGTCAGTACTTTGTGTTTGCGCAAGCGCATAGGGCAGCCCTGTGAGTGGTGATCGTGACGAAACCATTGCTCTCTGCGCCCTGACAGGCCCCTGATTGGCCCCTGCCCCCAGCCTCACATCACCTGTGCGCTCAGTGATCTGCCGCTGTCGCCGTCGGGGATGTTGACGTTTCTCGGATAATATAGGAGCGCTGCAGTAATTAGCAGGCAAGTAAAATGTCTATATTATTTATTGAGTTCAATTCCCCATTTTAACCAACACAAGTTGAGTAGTAGTAGTAGTAGTAGTAGTAGTAGTAGTAGTAGTAGTAGTTGTTGTTGTTGTTTAAAGTCAAATTTCTAGTATGTCTAGTATATCCTGTTAGAGTGGTCCCACTTAAAGGTGCATTTTATAACTTTTTCTGGTGGAGGGTCCATCAAATACTTTTCTCCTTGTTGATGTTATTGCTTTGTCTGGTCAGATCTGTGGAGAGGCGACCCCACTCACAGTCAGAATGCGTTTCTGGGTATTATTTAGCTATAAAACTGTCTGTAATTGAATAAATATAAGGTAGAGCTGTTAAATGTCATACTGTGGAACATTCCAGGCAGAGCAATGACATATCCATAGAAACAAGTAGGGTCGGACCCCCAACCAAAAACTTAAATAGTGCATCTTTAAAACCTGCATAGTCAGCAAGATCAGTGAAGATGTACTGTCTAGAAGAAGGGGAATACTGTTATATAATTAACATGACAATAATTTGTTTAGTGTCTCAGTGTCATTGCAATAACTTATCACTAATCTGAACTCTTAATGGGATGTTCATCTCTCACCTAGTGCACTTATTTCCAACTGAAGTATAACTTTTAAACGCTAGTCACACATATTTATTGACCTGGGTGAGTTAATAATTAAGATCATTGACATGGTTTTGGTAACTGTGTGAAAATTTCAGGAATGACACAGAAACAGGTGAAAGCGTCTGCTGCGTTGGAGGGCCCTGATGGGGGCTGGGGCTGGGTGCTGGTCACGGCCTTCTTCATCTGCAACTCTCTGGTTTTTGGCCTGATGCGTGTTTTTGGGGTCTTTTTTGTGGAGTTTGTGCAGTACTTTGGAGAAAGCGCTCAAGCCATTTCATGGATCTCATCTATTGGACTGGCAGCACAGCAGTTTTTCAGTGAGTTCTTGTTTGACACAGTTAAAATACAATACATGTAAAGTCCTATATTATGCCAGTTTGTCTCCACTGAGCTTCAAGCCATGTTATAACACTGTTACTTCATCAAAAACATATCTGGAGTTGTATTTTGTTTCATTCACACATGTTGGAGTAATTATTATTATTATTATTATTATTATTATTATTATTGCATTATTTGTCTGTCTACATCTCCAAAACTCAAAATACTCTATGATGTCATGAAGCAGTGCTTTTCAAGTTAACAGCTACTTTTTATCTTAAGTTCAGTAGTGAGTTGCAAATCCAAGGCTGAAATTATCCAAATGATGAGTTTAACAACACTGTGTATCACTTCCTTAACTTTGTAATTTGTGTGTTGTGTGTGTGAAGGTCCACTGTCTGCTGCACTGGGAAACGCATATGGTGCCCGAGTGGTGGTGATGGCCGGGGGACTCCTCACTGGGCTGGGCCTAATACTCGCCTCACAGGCTACACGTTTATATCATCTCTACCTCACAATGGGTGTAATGACAGGTAATGTTATGTTCATAATCTGGATTTATTTAGTTTAGAATAGGCTCTGTGCAACCACACTGTTAGTATCACTACTTCATGTCCCATAGTGTATCTTGTGTGTTTTTTTTTGTTTTTTGTTTTAAATAAATATTTAAAGGTGCACTATGTCATTTTTTGGTTACTTGTTTCTATGTATATGCCATTGCTTTGCCTGGAATGTTCCACAGTGTGACATTAAACAGCTCTACCTCTCTTAAATTTATTCAGTTACAGATGGTTTTGCTGCTCAAAAATACCTAGAGAAACAGGCTGTGAGTGGGGTTGCCTCTCCACAGATCTGACCTGGAACTTGGTCTGGTTTGGTCTCCATAAAGATAGAAAGGTTTAATGCCATACTGTGAAACATTCCAGACAAAGCAATGACATCTCCATGGAGAAAAGCATTTGACGGGCCCTCCACGTTACACAGTGCACCTTTAAGTACAGTACTTTACTACTTTTACTTTGTTACATTTACATTTACGTTATGTTTGCTTGTTTGGTTGAGCAGGTCTTGGCTGGGCTCTTGTCTTCGCGCCCATGATGGCCACAGTGATGGCTCATTTCACTCGCAGACGCACCCTGGCTCTGAGTATCGCTTTGTCCAGCATTGGCCTTTCAGCATTTGCCTTTAATCCACTTTTCCAACTGCTGATTGAGATCTATGCCTGGCGTGGAGCCCTTCTCATCGCAGGAGCCCTTGCCTTAAACATCATTCCCTGTGGGGCACTTATTGGGCCACATAAACGTCCAGTGCCTGCAGAAGAGGTAAGTGTGTGGTTTTGGGTTTTTTTCAAGGGCCCATATTACGCTATTTTCTGATCTAAGCTATAAGGTTTCCTCATCACAAACATACCTGGAGTTGTGTTTTGTTTCATTCACACATGTTTCACACACATGCCCTGCATATTTACACTGTGTTCTTCTCTCAGAAAACCCTCTGTTCCACCTTGTAACAATAGAGGAAGTGCTCCACTGTTTTTTTAAACTCCATACACTCCATATTCCTCCACACTAGAATAATTTGGATAATTTCAGATCTGGAATTGCCAGTCTCTATGGAACTAAAGGTTAAAGGTAGCTGTTAATCTGAAAACTACAGCTTCATAACATCACAAGGTGGAACAGCATTGTGAGCTTTGGAGATGTAAACAGACTAATAATAAAGGATTAATTAATTAAGTAATCATTGCATTTATATAGCGCCTTTCAAGACACCCAAAGCACTTTACAGATCATTGTTCATTCACTCCACACTCTGTGGTGGTAAGTTACTATTGTAGCCACAGCTGCCCTTGGGCAGACTGACGGAAGTGAGGCTGCCAATCTGTACCATCGGCCTCTCTGACCACCACCGTCATTCACACACACACCACTTTCATACTAGGCAATGTTGGTGAAGTGCCTTGCCTAAGGACACAACGGCAGTTGTTGCCACTGGCGCCCCACTGTGGCACCTGACTTTCCCAGCGGTCTCCCATCCAAGTACGGACTAGGTCCGGCCCTGCTGAGCTTCTGAGATCTGACGGGATCAGGCTTTGACAAGCCGGTATGGCCGGGATTACTGAAACGTGTGTGAATGAAACAAAACACAGTTCCAGGTACGTTTTTCATGAGGTACCAACATTAAACTAAAATCTCACAAGAGTCAGGTTTGCGTAATATGGGTCCATTAAGCTTTATAAAACGATATAACATTGTAGTTTTGTTTTACAGACAAATCCTGACAGCAAAGCATCACAGTCCATATTGCAAAAGGTGTCCTCATACTTGGAGCTCCCTGTACTATTGGAGAGGCCGTACATCACCCTTGTCATATCTGTCAGTCTTATGAACGCTGGATTTTTTGTACCTTATATCCATCTTGTTGCTCTTGGTCGCCAGGTGGGTTTTTCTGAATACGAGGCAGCTTTTTTGGTCTCAGGGGCTGGCATTACAGACATTGTGGGCCGAATATTCTCTGGTTGGTTCACAGATCTGAGATACTTCCGAATGATTCATGTGCTAACTGCCTGGGCGATATTTTTGGGGGTATCTATTATGCTGCTGCCCCTGAGCACTTTGGCAGGCTCATACCCCGTGGTGATGGTGGCCAGCCTACTGTATGGGTTCTGCAGTGGGGCTCTTACGGCTCTCCCCTTTGCCATCGTGCCCCAGATTGTGGGGCTGGGGCGTGTGCTGGGGGCCCTGGGACTGTTGCAGATGCTTGAGAGTGGAGCTGGACTCCTTGGGACCCCCTTGTCAGGTGAGGACACGTTTACACAAAAGAACAAGCTGGAGTTTTTTTTGTTCTGTTCTGTTATATCGTTCCAGTTAAACATTAGCAAAGCAGTTGACTTATTTCTGTTGCCTCCACATGTTGGTGCACTTTTTACGCTAACTATAACCCCACTTGTAATTGAATAAATGTAAGGAAGAGCTGTTAAGTGTCATACTGTGGAACGTTCCAGTTAGAGCAGTGACATATCAATAAAAACAAGTAGGTGACAGACCCCTAAGTGCACCTTTAAATCAGTTAATGCACTTCAGTTCTGACTAAAATACTTAATGCAATACAAATACTGTAATTACCCCATGTAAAAAGTGAATGTGGGCTAAAATGTTTTTATAGCTGTGATGGGTGTGTCCAAGATTAGTTACAACTTTGATAGTAAGATTGTGTTATTTTGTGTGCAGGAGCAGTGTGTACTTTGTGGTGTAGTGTTTTCTCCCATAGTTATACCATGTTATAACTAATGGAGAGTCCATCTCATGTTATGTATGTGTGGAGACAGTTTTTTTGATGCCCTATGAAATTATGAGTTCCTCTTTTCCCAAGAAGTCAAATGTGTGATTTTTATAGTTACACTGAAATGACTCAATTTATACTTAAACAAGCCTCTGTAAAGAAATCCGTTGTTTACCAGTGTAAAAAATGTACAAGTTGAGTTTTACCGATGTTTATGTGCATTTTCTGTCCATAGGTTACCTCCGGGACATCACGGGGGCATACACAGTCTCCTTTGTGGTGGCAGGCACCTTTCTAATTCTATCCAGCCTGACACTAGCCACTCAGCCCCATTTCTTCTCACACACAGATCCACCACCACCTGAGACACGCCCTTTAAAATAATGGAAAAACGTTTCAGAGCTTGAAGATGCAATGGAAAAAAACATGAAACTGAAAATGTGAAGAACTGCTGTTACTTCCAATCATATTGAAAGTGACTCAAAACAGTGGGATTACTGCAGCAATAATAGAAATATATTTTTATTTTCTGTGTTCTCAGGGAATTGTGAAACATGTTTTTACTTTGTAAACCATGTTGGTGTTTTTCTACACATGCTGTTTGTGTATTATATCAGTGAACGGTCACTGTGACCTGCTTAATCAATTCATATGCACTTTGGAACAATGGCACAAACAAGAGTCAGTGGGTTTTTATAGCAAACTTTTTGTTTTCTTGTGTATATTTACATGATTAAAAATATTAGATTCGTTAGTTCTTCCTTCAATTGCCAGTGGGGAAAAAGATACGGATATTGGAAACCCTATGGTTTGTTCTAAAACAATATTAGGCTGCCCTCTGCAGGGCACTTTTAATGAAGAAAACCACTATAATCTTTGCAATGTTTATTTAAAAAAAATCAGAAAATTTAAAACGCATCAAATATATGTATAAAACTTTTACAGAGTGTAAAAAATAATTGTACATTTTTAAAGCAGATACATCACACCGTTGCCACACAAACTCGTGCTGACGATGCAGCGTTTCCACTTGGAAACAATAGTTCTGCCCTGTTCCGTCCACACAAAGAGTCCACTGTCCACTGCCCCACAGGTCAACACCAGCTGAGCCGCGAGTGAGCCGCGAGTGAGCCGCGAGTGAGCCGCGAGTGAGCCGCGAGTGAGCCGCGAGTGAGCCGCGAGTGAGCCGCGAGTGAGCCGCGAGTGAGCCGCGAGTGAGCCGCGAGTGAGCCGCGAGTGAGCCGCGAGTGAGCCGCTGTGTGTCTGAGCCTCGGAATGTGCGCTAGAATCGGGGGTCTGCGCTGCGTCTCTTCAGCTTCTCGGGGTTATTTGATGCCATGTGTGAGAAGTCCCTGAAGATGTCCTGGTATGTATCATCACCTGTAAAGGAAATCATTAGTTAGCGTTTTACTGCAGTGAATTGAAATCACTTTAAAGACATGACGTTTCCTAAGCACAGTTGAATTGCAGCCCTGAAGCAAAAAGCATGCATTTGAGAGGCTCATGAACATTACCTCGTAATGGCAGTAGGTGGCAGTACAGAGGCATTTGAGGCCGTTTGGACATCTCAGGCAGAGGACACAGACAAGATAACAGAGCACAACATACACTGACCAGCAGTGCAGACTTGTTTAAGCACACAAGAAGCAACATTTCCATTATTTCACAAGGGCATGAAAAGCCAGAGAAATCACAGAAAAATCGGCTTAGCAGAATGGAAAAAAAACAAAAAAAAAAACCCCACCAAAATTTACATTAAAACATATACCCAGGTAGCCTTAAGCTTCAGGGCTACAGCACACAGCTCAGATAAACACAATACATCAGGTAACAGTGTAAAACTTTTGTCACAGTGCACTGTCCTTGAGAACAAACTCCATTTGTTAATTTAGCTTACACTGCTGGACTGACTAGACCAACACAAATCACAAAATGGAAGACTAAAAACTCTCCATTAGGCTGGTTTTGTGGAGATAAAGTGCAGCTTTTTATTCAAAGTGCAAGAAGTGTTGTGTTGTAGTGCTGTAATGATCTTAATCATTTTGTCCCCCAAGAGCCCACCCACTGATATGGTTCTTAAAAGCTTGGAGGCTCTTCCTTGTATTTCCAAGTCCGCCTCCTCCTCCCGACCCACTCAGGACCCCCCCTGAGCCTGTCCCTGAGGATTGACCTGTGTGTCCGAATGCTTCATCCATTTCACGCATCTCCTTGTTCATTTTGGCGATCCGCAGCCTGGAAAACAAGTAAAACAGTGAGAAATGCTGCTATTAATATTTGTAGATAAGATTTATATACTTTATAAAAAAGTGGACTAAGGGATAAGTGGTGGAAGAAGTTTTTCAGTTTCTTAAGTAAAAGTACAGATACTGGAGAAAAGAAACACTAGAGTGAAAAACAAAGTATTAAAGTACCCGTTTAAAAATTCAAGAGTAAAAAGAAAAAATATTTTGCACAGATTTTGAGATCTCATAAAGCTTCAAACGTACTGATTTTGATACAGATTTGATCGTTTTAAGACATTTAAGACCAATGTGACGAGGCTCACTGCAATAGTTACAGAAGGATTGCTGACAATTTTTCAATGCAAAGTTAACTGGAGCCAGAGTCAGTGGAGCCGGAAGCGCCCCCATGCTCACTGTGTCCATATATATACAGTCTATTGTAAGACCGCAGGATTGTATTGTTGAAATGTACTTACAAAGTGACAATGTCAGCGTTAGCATTGTCCACTGCAATGGTTATGGGGTCTTTCTCGTTCTTGTCTTTTGCATTATAATCTGCACCACGCTTCAAGAAGAGACAAACCAGCCTGAGGATAAAACAGACACTCAAATTACTTTTACAATAATGAGATTCAAACACAGCCAAAGTTGAAGGTATCCAATATAAATACAAACACAAAGGAAAGTGTTAAGATAGACCTAAAACGCAACAAACTATAAATAATCCCTTTAGTTTTTCATTTGCTTCATTTGCTGGTGCAGAATATTATTAAAGGTCCTATATTACACAAAACTGACTCTTGTGAGCTTTAAGCCATGTTATAATACTGTTGCCTCATCAAAAACATACCCAGAGTTGTGTTTTGTTTCATTCACCCATATTTGAGTAACCCTTTATTATTATTCTGTCTACATCTCCAAAGCTCAGAATGCTCTGTTCCACCTTGTGATGTCATGAAGCAGTAGTTTACAAGTTAACAGATAGTTTAAACACAGTGGAGCACTTCCTGTATTACCCACAGACAGTATATGTAAATGGATATAGCTAATGCGCTAGCTGCTGCGTTCCAAATAGGAAGTTTGTATGTGGCTCTTCTGGCTCCTATGACTCTGGCTCCCATTGACTTACATTGGAATATTGTGGCCCCTCTCTCTGTAACTGCTGCTGTGAGCGTCGTCATTTTCATCTTAAAATGTTCGTATTAACGCGCTCTACATGATCCTAGTGTTTTTTTTTTCCACTGTTTTGTCTGTCAAAAAAATTCTAATCATAATATAGAGCCTGGCTCCAAATTCGCTCCTGTAACCGTTAGCAACGCGAGCTTCATTTGAGTGGAACCGAACGCAATGGGTGACGTCACACTTGCTTAGTCCACTTCTTTATACAATGTGTGGTATTACCACATGACATCACAAGGTGGAACAGAGTGTTTTCAGTTTGAGAGAAGAACTCAGTTTAAATGTGCAGGGTTTGTGTGTTAAACATGTGTGAATGAAACAAAACACAACTCCAGGTCTGTTTGTGATGAGGAAACAACAATATAATTTAGATTTGAAAACAGCCTGAATGTGAGTTATTACCCTGTGTGTCCTAAGATTGTCGCGTGATGCAGAGGTCCTCTTCTGTTGCTGTCTGCATGGTTCACGTTGGCTCCATTTTGCAGAAGGAACTCACAAGCTGCCAGTGCATTCTAAGCAAACGAGAACAAAAATTAATAGAATATCTGTGTAGTCCCTCAGGATCGATAGCAAAATAAAAATTCAGTTCTGTCAACTGGACAAAAGTATTTTTTAGTGTGAAGACGTTTTGCAGCTCATCCACCTATTACAGTTTCTGTTGGTTAGCTAGTTAGTTAGGTCTATTGACTTAGTGTAGCTCAAGATATAAGGCTGTGTCCATCGGCAGTCTGACCAGAACTGGGGAAGCCGCTGGATGAGCTGCGAAACATCTGCACTCTAAAAAACCTATCCAGCTGACAGAATTTAATTTTTTATGCTATAAAAGAATGAATACACTATCATCACAACTGGCCGTAGTTCACACTGATAATTGCCCTTACAGCAGAGACAGCTTGTATGAGAGGGGTGCTACTCTCCTCCGCTGTGTTGACCCAGTTGACGTCAGCTCCATGGGCCAAAGCATCCGCCATGACAGGGAAGTTCTGTAACGCTGCAGCCCTGTACAGCAGAGCCCCGGGATGAAGGACGCTCAGATCCTCCTCTTCCTCCTCCGCATCTGCACAGAAATACAGTGATACTCAGTGGGTCTAATTTCATATAAATGGTGTGTTTTGGTATTACTCTGGCAATGCTTTTTATCTTACCTTTGTGTGCATTGTTCTTTTGGAGATCACTGGGGCTTAGACCTGATCATAAGAAGAAGAAGAAATTTAAGGGCTCATATTATGGTATTTTCTAATCTATGTTATAATGGTGTTTCCTCATCAGAAACATACCTGGAAATATGTTTTACACACAATCTCTGGATATTTAGGCTGAGTTCGTCTCTCAGACTGAAAACACTGTCCCACCTTGTGAGATCATGTGGGAATACAGAAAGTTCACCACTGTGTTTTTAAGCTTCATACACTTTCACTATGATTTCAGCCCTGGAAATGTCTTGACTCAACTGAACTAAAGGTAAAGGTAGCCACTAACTTGAAAACTACCGTTTCATGACATCATCACAAGGTGGAACAAGATTCCTCAAATGTGACTGAAACTAAACACAACTCAAGGTGTGTTTGTGATGAGGAAACAACATTATAACACAAAAGTCAATTTGATGTAATATAGGACCTTTAATGTGTGGGAATGTTCCAGGCCTGTCCACAAACACTATAGGAACCCCTTAGGCTTATCAGCTTGTGTGTTGTGACTGTTTTTTCCATGGGACTCTTGGTTCCACATGTGTCCTGTTACCTGTGACCCGGGGCAGGGTGGCTCTGTGGTTGGGCTTAGGTTTGACTGGGGGTTTTGGTCCGGTCCGCTCTGCGGTGGTGGTCCGGTTCCTCCTGGCACTGGAGCGTCTCAGGGGGACGTTCCTTCCTGTCTCTGGCAGCTTGTGTATGAACTTCTTCTCCACGTACTTAGACTTGATCCAGGACTCTTTGTCTCCTCTGAAGATCCCCAGGAAAGCAAAGCATGTATTGGTGTATAGTAGACGAACAAAGGTTTTTATACACAGTTAGTGTGTTAGTTTGTTAGTTAGTTTGTGATAAATAATATAAAAGTGTCTGTTTTGGAGACATGCTCAATTTGAATACTAAGTATATTGTCTTATGAGGAAACAAACAATGAACTCATAAAAAATAAGAGAATAAAAAAGTGAAAATCTTCCAGTGCTTTCTTCCATACAAAAGTAGCAGAGGATGTTGCTGCACTATTGTTATGACATTTCTTGTTCTTTCACTTTTTGTGCAAGACTTGGCTTCCTAGACATTTACAGACATTTTAGCAGATTTCTAAAACTAAAATATATCATTTGATTATTGTTAATGGGAAATTAAGGAAATATAATATTTGTCAAGATTAAACAGTGGCCTGTGTGTGATATTTAATAGTGAAATATTTGTACCTCGGGCTTGAAGACTGTGGCTTCTTGATTGTAATTTCATCAATGCGTGCTTCATAGATCCGGTTGATTACTGAGTTACCTAACTCACACATGAGCTAAACAGGGAAGGAAAAGCAGAATATTAGATTACATCTTTGAAATGGCATTTATTTTCATCCTAACATGTAGAGGCCTGTCATGATCATTTCTATATAGACTTATCGTTCAATATAAAGCTGGAACAATATCTTTTGGGGCTCACTATTTATTTATTATTACATTTTCTTTGCAATAGTGGGGAGATTTTTGTCTTTTTTTATTATAATTTGATTTTTTTCAATTTTGAAAGTTTCCAAAACAAACAAAAATCAAAACAAAAAACAACACCCCACCCCTCTCTCCACACTCCACAGTCCAATATGTCACACCTCAGGCACCTCAGGCCTTTTAATTAAATTGTTTATTTAAAAATTGGTTTATTGTGATTCTCCTGCTACTTTTGTGTAAGAGCCATAAAGTGGTTTAATATCTCTTTATTATTTATCGCAGTATATCATCTTCAAATTTTGTTATCATGACAGGCCTACTAATGTGAATAAATGGACCAACTATGTGAAAAAAGAGATAAAAACAATGACCTTGATCAGCTCAGGTTCCCAAGAGTCAAGTGTGAGAGAACGCACTTTCGAAAAATGGACTCCAAGGCTCCTATGAAAACAAAATCATGAACCACTTAACCCAAGAATTTACTGGAATTTATTGGGAGTGTGAAGCTAACTGGACGCACTGCTCTGTCTGAAGCTCTGTAACTCAAGTTCAACTTAATCTGAGCTTTATTTTATCACAATCTGCCCAGAAAGAGCTAACTTGGTTGGAACTGCAACAGGTGAGATGAACTGTTCGTTTAGCCAAGTCTCTCACACATAAAACTGCAGCCACAAGCACAGACTGTATAAAGAAGTGGACTAAGCAAGTGTGACGTCGCCATAGAGTTCAGCTCCACTCAAACGAAGCTCACGATGCTCACGGTTACAGGAGCCAGGCTCTGTATTATGAATAGGATTTTTTAACGGACAAAATAGTGGGAAAAAAACACCGGGATCATGAAGCGCAGGTTAATACAAACATTTTAAGACCAAAATGACGAGGCTCACTGCAGCAGTTACAGAGAGAGGGGCCACAATATTCCAGTGTACGTCAATGGGAGCCAGAGTCAGGAGGAGCCAGAAGAGCCGCATGTTCACTTCCTATTTGGAACGCGGCGGCTAGCGTGTTAGCTATGTCCATTTATATTTACAGTTTATGGTCTCAAGCTAACAGTTTTTCAGTTAGTCACTCTCACCTTTTTTGTTGAAAATCAATTCTTGTGTTTTCAGACTTTTGGCAGTTTTTTCTAATGTGTGCATTATGTCACCATGGTAACTGCTGAACATTCTACCAATAGAGATACATGTAGAACACCCCCAGCGTGATTTCACTGCAAACTATGAATTTATAAATGTGCTCCTTAGACTTAAACAATCTTTATTGACCCACAAAGAAAAGTATTTGTAGCTCACACATCACAATAAATACAATGACAAAGGCCAAAAATATAAATGGTAATAATACATTGAAAATAAGTAGCAAAAATAGCAAGAGACTGCTCTACCTGTGTATTCCTGAGCACACAATACACAGTGTGATGCCCAGGTTGATGGAGGCCCAATCTGGACCAGCCTCTCCACAGTCACAGCACTGCCTGTTCCCCGGTATGGCCTGTACCTCCTCCAGAGCCTTACAGCCACTGTCCTCCTGCTCTGACCCTCCATAACTGCCCCGGTCTCCTCCCATACTGTTCATGGACATCGAGCTACAACGCTGTCTCTGTGTACACAAAAACACACAACACAAACATTTGAGATGAGTGAGGTAAGTGGCACATATTATCAGTTATATATTTAATAATAATGTAACAAAACCTGTGATAACCTGAAATATTAAGTAACACATTTCCATAAATGCACTGTGTTCATCAGAATAAAAAAAAAAACAGACTTCATAGACCATGGTCCTTTGCTCAGTTTCAATGCAGCAAATGCCTTTTATAATATAATATCTTAATAGTGGCTATACAAACTCATTAAAACTAATTTGATCTACAGTAATAGAGGATTCAAACTTATTATATTTTACAAATTCCAAGTAATTAAAATCACTAACTGAATGCATCTTTAATTAAAGAAGACATATTGTGCTTGTGTTTGCTATATAGTTACAATGACACCCATGGATCATTTTAAATTGCAATCTTGATCTAAAACAAGTCCGCTGACCTCTACGTTAGAAAACTGTGGTGCACAATGGGAGCTGATGCTGCCGTAAATGTCATCACAACAAAGATTTTTTTTATTTGTACCAAAATAACTACGCAACACTATCAAATCCTACGTGTATCACTGGTTAAGAAAATAAGATTGGAGAAGGAAGTTAGTACAGAGCAGTGGGCGGTAATATGGCATCTTGAAAATAAGCAGTTAAAGATTACTCAAACATGCACGAATCACTCCAAATACAATTTCGAGAGGGTAAATGAGAAAGAGAAATAAATATAACATGGTTTAAAGTTCTGAAAACTACACTATGTAATTTAAGTCTGGTTAAATATTTACAAACTGAACTGGCATATTTGCAGAGAGTGAGTCATGTGCGTATTTATTGTGTGTAAATGTTAGTAATGAAACACGCTGGGTGATTTGTGTACCCTGTGAGGAGTTTATACAGGTTTAACTCACCGGACTGTGCGCATCCTCTCGTCTCTCCTGAAAGGCTGAAGCGATGCTGTTCTGGACCGCGCTGATCCAGGCCTGCTGCTGCCGCTCAGAGTCTGCCTGTAACAAACAACTCCTACAAAATAAAAAAAAAACATTATTATATTTCTCATCTTCATACAGTACATGACAAAAACAGAAAATATATATGACTTCTGATATCTTTAAAGGGTTCATATTATGCTATTTTCTGATCGATGTTTTAATGTTTCCTCAAGAGCATTTTGAGCTTCGGAGATGTCGATAAGACTAATAATAATGGATTACTGAAACGTGTGAATGAAACAAAACACAACTCCAGCTGTTTTTGATGTGGTAACAACATTCTAACATGGCTTAAAGCTCACGAGTCATTATCTTTTGCATAATATCGGACCTTATATAGGAAGTAGTGTCTAAGCCTAAGCCTGAATCATTCATTATAAATTAAGAATCAGGTGTGGTTATTAGAGCGGTACCAAGTAATGCAAAATAATGTGATGTTATATATATTTTTTTTTCAATATGTAAACATATTTAGTTTTAGGCCATATTACCAAGAAAAAGTAAGTCATAAAAATAATGCTTTCCTACACAGACAGTGCAAAGAAACCCCGAGGCTGATCAGGTCTGATTCTAGTCCCTATTCTAGTGCACAATACTCTGCACAAATGTCTTTAACTTTAACATACTTTGACGGAGAAA
Source organism: Taenioides sp. WSHXM2023 (assembly GCA_029959045.1). Classification (NCBI taxonomy): domain Eukaryota; kingdom Metazoa; phylum Chordata; class Actinopteri; order Gobiiformes; family Gobiidae; genus Taenioides; species Taenioides sp. WSHXM2023. The sequence continues at coordinate 16,334,369 of CM057106.1, read as the reverse complement.
CCACTTCAAAGCAGAATCGCCTCTCATTTTCAGCGCTGTGCTTGACTGTGCAAAGTCTCAAGTCTTCAACCACAACTGTAGGCTGCTCCTGTGAAATGATATACATGTTAAGACTTTCAAATATTACACCATTCTGTGTGTACTTTAACTCTGTACAATTACTTCAATTATTGATACTTTGCAGCTGATTTCATCAACATTCCCTGGTGGTGTGATGCTAAATGTAGGCACTGCTCTGTCTAAGGCTCATACTCAAATTAAGACTTTAATCTGAGCTTTGTTTTACACAATCTGACCAGAAAGAACTGATTTTGCAGGAACTACAACAGGTGAGCTAAATACACAAGCTAGTGAGCAACAGTTTTTCAGTTAGTCACTCTCACCTTTTTGTTTTAAATCAAACACCTAAACAGGACCATAAACGCTCGTGTTGATCACAGGCTACTGAAAATGTGCTGTTTAAAATCCATTTTGTATTTTTTCTTCAGTTTTCAGATAATCTTAATATATAAAGAGTAGAAGCAATAGTGAAAATATAGAAAACTTAGTGGAAAACTGGGAATAAAGTGAACGTATTTGATAATAATAATAATGTAAAAAAGATAGTTTATATACAAGAAGATGTGTTATACCTTGAATTTCTTCTGATACACCAGCTGATTCTTTTGAATAGAAAACCAGCGTCTAAAGTTCAACACAAAAACAGTTAATCTGTAGCGCTGTGTTCCCGTTTTAAGAACAAATTTAGCAAACAGCAGCTGCACTTGGCACGTATGTAGGCCAGCTCTACCTGCTCCAGGTCTTAAAGGCGTTACTGGCTCTCTTATAAAGGTAGCCCTCCATTGCAATCCCATTGGCTGCATCTGCATTGAAGTCCATTATGGAGTCATCATAGGACACATCCTGGAAAATAATTAAATAAAAGGGTTAATGTTTACCTATATTATGCAAAAATGATTCTTGTGAGTTTTAAGTCATGTTATAATACTGTTACTTCATCAAAAACATACCTGGAATTGTGTTTTGTTTCATTCACATGTTTCAGTAGTCCTTTGTTATTAGTTTGTCTACATCTCCAAACCACAAAATGCTCTGTTCCACATTGTGATGTCATGAAGCAGTAGTTTTTAAGTCAACATCTGCCTTTTACCTTTAGTTATACCTTTAGTAGAGATGGGCAATTCCAGGGCTGAAATTATTCAAATGATCCTAGTGAAGGTGTATGTTTGCGAGAAGCCTAAATATGCAGGATTTGTGTGTTAAACATGTGTGAATGAAACTAAACACAACTGCAGGTCTGTTTGTGATGAGGAAACAACATTATAACATAAATCAGAAAACAGTGTAATATGACTCCTTTAAAGATATTAGGGGTGAAATGATGTACTGGGGAAATCACCTTTTTCTTGATTGCCGCATGCCTTTGTTCCATGTCCCTCTTTTCTCGGGCAGAATTCAGGACAAACTGTGTGTACTGCAAGAGACACAAAATTAAATGGTATATATATATATTTTTTTTTTACATCTTTTTACATCATTATTTACATCTGCTAATAATAATATAACAATGTCAAGGATGTATATAGGGCATTTTACCATACACAAATCTCCTTACACTGCATTAGGGCAGAAACATGGCTGCCAATTTGCACCCAGGGCCTCCACTTCCACCACAATCACAACCTGCTTATACATCTGCACAAGCATGGTGGTGTAGTGTCTTGGTCTTTGTCACATGCACTGAGGGTCACCCAGGCATTTCTGTGCAGAGTCTGCATGTTCTCCCTGTGTCTGAGTGGGTTTTCTCAGAGCACTCTGGTTTCCCCCATCAACCCAAAACATGCACGTAAAAAATGCATAGGCCAAATTGTCCAGCTAAGGTATTCCTGACCAAGCCTGGCAACAAGATCATGGAGATGCTGTGGTGCTCACTGCTCCTGACACTTTGCCCCGGCGGGTTGAGGGACGGGTCAAATCCAGAGGACAAATTTCCTTACAGGGACAATAAAGTGTACCTTAACTAACCTTAACATGAATTGTCAAGAGCAGAGTGACCACTATAATATCACAGCTTTGTGTCAGAGACTTACTCTAAGACTTATGAAACAATTAATGTAAGTTTTAAAAAGTAGTTGTTCATTCTTTTGACTTTTTCTCAGCTAAACTGCATTACTCAGCAGGTTCAGAGTCTGTTATGGTCCTCGTGATGAACTCCTCAGGAAACAGGATTAGGAAGTTTTAAAACGACATTAACTTCCTGCCCTTACTTAGACTCATCTTAAACCAACCCTTATTACTATAAAGGACGCAGCCACTAACCCATTGCGTGTCCACTAAGCACATATCTTGCTTACATACACAGTTCCTGAAGAGCAGAGGTCAAAGGTAAGTAAGTAAAAGTGCTGTACTTAATTAAAAATGTAGTTATCTGTACTTCACTTAAAGGTACATTGTGAAACTTTTCTGGTGGAGGTTCTGTCATATGTTTTTCTCTGTGGAGTTGTTATTACTACATTAAATTAAACCTGTCTATCTTCATGGAATCTAAACCAGACCAAGTTACAGGTCAGAACTGTGGAGAGGCATTCTCACTCACAGTCAGAATGCCTGTTTTTTCGATGTACTTTTAAGCTATAAAACCACCTGTAATTTAATACATTTAAAGTACAGCAGTTTAATGTCATACTGTGGAACATTCCAGGCAGAACAATAATACATCTGGATAAAGAAGCAGGTGATGGACTCCCAACCAAAAGTCACATAGTGTACCTTTAAGTACATCTACTTTTTTAAGTAGATACTTTTTCATTTTACTTCACTACATTTTAGAGCAGGTATCTGTACTTTCTACTCCACTACATTTTTTATAGAACTGAAAAGTAAAAGTATTTTGTATTATTGTCTGAGACCTGCTGAAAAGGCTGGAGGTTATTTTCAACACGTTCATTGTTTCTACTGAACAAAATTCAGCACAAATCTGTATCAAAATCACTACATTTGAAGGTTTATAGATCTCAAAATCTGTGCAAAATACTCATACTTTATCCTCTTTTTAAACAGACACTTTAATACTTTTAATTAAACAGATTTCTTTCATGTGATACTTTTACTTGAGTATATTTTTTTTTTGCTCCTGTATCTGTACTTTTACTTAAGTAACAAAATCGAGTACTTCTTCCACCACTGCTGAAGAGTGGAGGCACACACCCACTGACACACTAATGCTGTCAGCCATGTGAAATATTTCCTGTTGTTTTCCTGTTACCATGACAGCGTGATGTCATCTGCTCGTCTGCCAGCAAGAAATACCAAGACCCGGCCACAACACATCTCCTACTATACCTGATCTGTCCATTGTAGTAACTCACACAATCTTGTTTTCAGTATGTCTGTCTTGATAATTACTATATAGACTTATTGTTCACTATATGAAAGCTAGAACCATATATTTTAGAGCTTAATATTTATCGTGAGTACGTTTTCTTTACAAAAGTGGGGAGATGTTTGTTATTTTTGTTTTAATACGATAAGATTTAAGACGTAGAGAGTTGAATAAGTCATTTCTATGACTAATTATGGGTTCATTACGGTATTTATTTGTTGCAGCTCAGGCTTTTTAATGATACTGTCTCTTTAAAGGTGCACTATGTAACTTTTCAGTTGGGGGTCCGTCACCAGGTTGTTTCTATGGATATGCCATTGCTCTGCCTGGAATGCAAACCCTAACCCTAACCCACAGTATGACATTAAACAGCTTTACCTTACATTTATTCAATACCTACAAAAACAGGCACTCTGATTGTGAGCGAGGCTGCCTCTCCACAGATCTGACCTGTAACTTGGTCTGGTTTGTTCAACATCTCCACGGAGAAAGCGTTTGACAGGCCCCCCACCAGAGAAGTTACACAATGCACCTTTAAAAATGCGTTTACTGAGATTATCTTGTATTATTGTTATTGTGTCAGTGTCATATACAGTTACTCTTTCACTTTGTGGTGTTCAGAATGCAACTGCTTTCCTAAAATCTAAGGAATACATTGTGGTATTTGAGAAAACTGCTGTTGTGACGTGAGCATGTGTGGAAAAAAAAGTGTAACAAACATTGCAACTAACATACAATAGTTTTTGGTCCTATGTCACATGTTTTGGCACTAATATAAAGCAACAGTGTGAAAGTATTCCAAGTATTCAGTAATGGTCACATTTTTATATAGCACTTTTCCATCTTCAAGGCACGCAAAACGCTTTACATCAAGGAATCACTCACCCATTCACACACACACACACAGAGACACTGGGGGGGTTAAGTGTCTTGCCCAAGAACACAACAACAGCAGCATTCATCTGTGGGAGCTGGAATCCCACTGCCCACAAGAGCGTTATTCGAACCGTCAACCTTCAGATCAGTGGACAAACGCTCAACCAACTGGGCTACTGTTCTGTAACTAAATACATTTTCAAAGCATTCTTCCCATAACTGAATGTTGTTTTACTTCAGATGCCCTCCCCAATGCAACCCACTCTAGGTCTAGGTTATACTGCGCACCCTTTTTTACATCCACTGAGCTAAAAAATAAAAAAATAAAAAAAAGGAATTTTCATCACATTGCAGCACAAATTCTTCACCCCTGCTGCTAAAAGATTTATAGCGCGACCGTGAAAAATGAGCGTTACCTCGTCGCTGAGTTTTTGCCGATAGTCATCCAACTCAGACAGAGACTGGTGTCCATACTGGAAGAACTGGGCCTGCGCATCCATTAAAGACAATATCTAACAAAAACACACAAAATATAATGAAATTTGAGTAAAGGTGTGCAAAAATACAGAAATATTGATATAACGTGATACTAAATTTGGTCATACAGTATCGTTTTCGTGGGCTGTTACCTCTATATATCGAATATTTTTAGTATCTTTTAGCATTTTTTTTTTTTTTTTTTGAGAGAGAGATTTATTGGAAGAAAATTTTTTGTATGTTTTTTATGAGGTAACAACATTCTAAATGGCTTAAAGCTCACAAGAGTCAATTTTGCGTAATATAGGACCTATAAAATCAGCAATATATGATGTGCAATATATAGATTATCACATGTATCACCATATCGTGATAATATCGTATCGTGAGCCATATAAATCTGAATGTAAACATGTAGCGTTTCGTGCTTTGCCAAAGTGAACTCACTGCCATCAGGATTTCGGTCTTCCTCTTGGCCTCAATGACATTTATCTGAAATAGAAATAAAATATGGTTACAAAAACTGGACAGTGAGGCGTTCAAAAGCCACAACCACAAAACTCAAGGCCCTGAGGCAGAGCTGTTATCATTGGAAACACCACAATCTATAAATAAATCCAGCAATATTCTCATAACTGCCATGTGATTTTGAACTCTCTTTGAACATTTTCAGGTTATATATTTCAGTCTTGTTTTGTGGAATTTATTGGCAGTAGAAATTGTTAGTAACTAGTCATAATATTAGCAGTATTTGTAGTGAAGTCAGTGTTTCCCATTAATACAGGAGACTGGTGGTTCCCCATTGTCTAAATTTAAGAGCAACTACACTGAAGGAAAATGACGTTTAAAGAGTATATGTAATTATACTCCACAATTACATACAATTATTTCAATTAAAATGATCTGTGATACCTTCATCTCCCCGGAATCTACAGGAAACAGTCATTATATAATAATATTAATAATAACTGCAATGTGCTTGTTGAAGCTTGTTGAATCTTCTCAAAGCGTTAGTCATTATTTATTCACTCCATACTCAGTGGTATTAAGTATTTAAGTACTGTAGCCATTGTAGCCACAGCTGCCCTGGGACAGACTTTTGACTGTAATAACCTGGTAAAAAAGGCTCTTAAATCTCTCTTATAATGTTAAATTTATGGCGATTATTTACGTTTTGATTTGTGGATCATACAACCTTATGTAGATTACCATAGACTGATGCATTTGGAGGCTACTGTTTACCAGTGGTAGAAGTAGATTTTCAAGTGATACTTTTACTTGAGTATTTTTTTGCTCCAGTATCTGTACTTTTACTCAAGTAACAAAACTGAGTACTTCTTCCACCACTGCTGTTTACTGTGAGCTTCTCAAATTAAAAATAAACAAAGTGGTTGATTGTTTTGTATTTTCCCCTCACCTCTAGGACATAGTCTAGGGCCTCTGAGCGAAACATCCGGCGAGCGTTCAGTAAAGCGTTGCTCGCCTCCTCCACCTCGTGCGGTTTCCCTCGGGGGGCCTGCGCATTCTTCGCTAGCGCCCCCTCCAGGCATTCACTGCCGCGCTCAAACTCTTTACGCACGTCTTTGAAATGACGGACATCTCTGCAACACAAAATGATGAAAAAAATAATAATAATAATCAAAAAATAATACTTGGAATATGTGTAATAATAATAATAAATAAATGATGAAAAATACAGAAGATTTAATAAGGCACACTAACTCTTTTACAAAGGTGTGGAGCTTGGATTTGACCGACTTCTGTGTAGTATCAATCACTTCCTAAAACAGACAAAGAAATACAAATATAGTTATAGGAAGAAGAGTTTAAAAGTATCTAGTGCTAAATGTCATAAGAGAATCTTTGTTTGGCCATGTTATCACTACAGATCGACCAATGTGTGTTTATTCATGGCCAAAGCAGATACCAATTGTTTAGAATACAGAGAAACCAAAGGGCAATAAACTCAGCAGCAGCTCGCTCACTGTGTCTCAAAGACACTCAGATATACATTGGTCTATCTCTAATTATCACGCTGCTGGGAAAAAGCCCTTTGACAGACATATTGGGAAGGACTCAACAGGTCAAAACGAAACTGGTAAAACTCACCCCATAGGCATCTACAATGTCAGAGAGCCTCTTGGAGAATGTGTCCAGACATTCCTGCAAGAAAGACCTGATAATCAGACCAAATGCAGATGGCTATAACTAATAATTGGGACTTGAAAGATTGTAGTCTTTTATTTCTTTTATGAACTGCATAGAAAATATGGTAAAGTCACATTAAAAATATGTTGAAGCAAGGCACTGATCTGGGGGTTGCGAGATATAATTTTGAAATTGTGTATTTATTTTAGTTTTTATTGAAAACTGACAAAAAATAATTGTGAGATTAAAGGTTCCGTATTACTATATTTTCTGAACTATGTTATAATGTTGTTTCCTCATCAAAAACATACCCGGAGTTGTTTTTTGTTTTATTCACACATGTTTAACACATGAACCCTGCATATTTAGGCTGAGTTCTTCACTCAAACAGAAAACACCTCATTTTGTGATGTCATGTGGTAATACAGGAAGTGCTCCATACACCTTCACTAGAATCATTTGCATCATTTCAATCTCTACTGAACAAACGATAAAGGTAGATGCTAACATGAAAACTACCGCATGGCATGACATCACAAGGTGGAACAGAGCATTATTACTAGAGCCGTATTATTTAAAAACTGCGGCTGATGTCATTGCTCCCCCTTTGACACACCTATTCAATTTGTCTTTGTCCACCAACACGATTCCTCGAATGTGGAAATCTGCCTATGTGTTACCTTTATTTAAAGGTGGAGATCCAACAAATTTAAACAATTATCGTCCAATTTCCAAATTGTCAATCCTAGCTAAGGTGTTAGAAAATCTCATTCACATGCAATTAAAAGATTTTTTTACCTCTGCAAATATTTTATGTCCCTCTCAGTCCGGCTTTAGAAAACAGCACAGTACAACAACGGCAGCTGTCAAAGTAGTTAATGACATCTTGCAATCCTTGGATGAAAAACAGCATTGTGCAGCTCTTTTTGTTGACCTCTCCAAAGCCTTTGATACTGTAGATCATACTGTGCTTGAACAAAAACTGCACAGCATCGGGCTTTCAGATCACACAGTTGGCTGGTTCTCAAACTATCTGTCTGACAGAACTCAGTGTGTCAAGTTTCAGAATCATAGATCCAGTCTGCAAAGAGTGTCCACAGGAGTCCCGCAGGGCTCTATTCTCGGGCCTCTTCTTTTTATTATCTACATAAACAATCTTGACAATAACATCACAAATGCAAACCTACACCTTTATGCCGATGACACCGTTCTATACACTTCAGCCCCCTCAGCAGAGCTTGCACTGTCCAAACTCCAAGGAGCCTTTGACCAACTACAAAAAAACTTTTATTATCTCAAGCTTGTTTTAAACGCAGACAAAACTAAATACATGCTGTTTTCCAAATCCAAAACGACACCTCAATATCTCCCCCAAATTACCACAAATGAAGGCAAACCAATTGAAAAAGTGTCAGAATATAAATATCTTGGGATTTTAATTGACGACTGTTTTTCCTTTAAGCCACACATTCAAAAATTGACTCATAGACTCAAATTGAAGTTGCGCTTTTATTTTCATATTAAATCTTGTTTGTCATTTGAGGCTCGTAAAAAACTTGTAAATGCCACTTTTCTGTCTGTTCTTGATTTTGGTGATGTCATTTATATGAATGCCTCTGTTGAGTGTCTACATGCTCTTGACACTGTGTATCATGGTGCACTACGTTTTATTACAAACATGAGGTCCCTGACCCATCATTGTGTCTTGTACGCCCGTGTGGGCTGGACTTCTTTGACACTTCGTAGATTGAAACATTGGTATCTTTTTATTTATAAATGTCTTGTTGGGCTGGTGCCGTCCTATCTCCAGCAGCTCATAGAGGTGAGGAGCAGCAGCACTTACAGTCTCCGCTCTCAGGAGCTGCTCCTGCTCTCGGTGCCCAGAGCTCGCACTGAACTTGGAAAAAAGGCTTTTCGCTTTGCTGCAGCTCATTCCTGGAATGAACTCCAGAAGGAATTTAACCTGAAAGAGCTGGTGTCGTTGAACTCTTTTAAGTCACTTTTAACTGAACTTGAAACAAAACTATCAATTTGTAAATGTTTCACATAAGACTCGTTTTATGATGCTTTGGCTTGTGTGAAAATGTGAATATGTTGTGTTATTGTTTTGTGCCTGTGCTGATGCTGCCTCTTGGCCAGGACACTCTTGAAAAAGAGATTTTTAATCTCAATGAGTTTTTTTTATCCTGGTTAAATAAAGGTAAAATAAAAAAAAAAAAAAATTTTAAGCTTTGGAGCTGTAGACAGACATGTGTGAATGAAACAAAACACAACTCCAGACATGATTTTGAGGAGATAACAACATTATAACATGGCTTAAAGCTCATAAGAGTCAACACAATTAACTCAAATAAATACAATTAAACCTGATTTTAAATATTTTGCAGCTTTACATTATGAATGATTACAGACATCTTTGTGATTTTGATATGAGGATCCAAGATTGGCTGCATGGTTATTTTTTGCTTTCCCCTAACAAAATTACACGTTTAATTTCTTATCATCAAGCTTATGTAATAATTCTTGCCCTGAGTCCGAACAGAAATAGCCCCCTCATTGTCTTGTTATGGGAATAGCCCAGTAATGATGACAGAAGGCTGCGTTATAGATAAGGTATAAATAGCTGTAGCAGATACGTGGTGCTCTGACCTCCATGAGACTGTCCCTGGAGCAGTGGTTTCCAAGCTCACGAAGTCCATTGATGAAACTTTTGCTGGTCTGACAGTAGACCTTCCCTGCCTCCAGCATGGCATGGCACTGCTTTACCAACTGCATAATGAAAAACATATGATTCAGACACAAGGAGACAACAGACCAGTGTTCAGTGCCTCAGTGTTTTGAAAAAGAAAAGAAAATCAGTCTTTGTTATTGTGGTAAGAAAGAAATATTGTAGTTAAAGGTGCATTGTGTAACTTTTCTGGTGGAGGGTCAAATGCTTTTCTCCGTGGAAATGTTATTGCTTTGTCTGGAATGTTTCACAGTATGGTATTAAAAACCTGACCAAATTACAGGTCAGATCTGTGGAGAGGCGACTCCACTCACAGTCAGAATGCTTTTCAGAATGTTTTTTTGTAGGTATTTTTGAACTATAAACCACCTGTAATTGAATAAATGTACGGTAGAGCTGTTTAATGTCATACTGTGGAACATTCCAGGCAGAACAATGACACATTCATAAGAAGGTAACAGACTCTCCACCAGAAAAGTTACACAATGCACCTTTAACAATCACAATGGTACTAGTGTTGTCACGATACTGAAATTTCAAACTTGACAGTGACGCTAAGGAAGTCACTCAATACTTGATACCAATTCCAATACCACAACATAGATTGGATACAGAAGTGTACTAAGGGAGTGTGATGTCACCTATAGTGATCCAGTCAAATGAAGCTCAACGAGGCTTGCAGTTAGAGGGGTAAATTTGGAGTCGAGTTTCATATTTGGAAATCCAACCGCGAGTATCATAGCAACCAAAGAGCCAATCCTGAGTGAGGATGTTGAAGGTAACGCCCCTTCCCGTCCGCACCGCTGGTTTAACAGAGAGCGGTCACTTAGCAACGCTGTCAATCAAAACTGTTGCTAATGCTAGTGGGAGCGACCACAGGGAAAGAAGATGCCTGATTGGTCTGTTATTCATGTTTATATCTTGATTTATGAACAAAATAGAGAAATAAAAACACTAGGATCATGTAGAGTGGGTTAATACAAACATTTTAAGACCAAACTCTAACCATAACCAGAGTCGATGGAGCCAGAAGCATGCCCATGTTCACTTCCTATTTGGAATGCGGCAGCTAGTGGGTGTCCATGTATATATACAGTATATGTACCACAATGAAGATAAAAATGCTCCTTTTAAGTAATAAATTGTAATTTTCATTTGCAAAATAAAAGTAGTAGTAATAGTAGTAGTAATAATAATAGTTGTAGTAATAGTTTCTTTATCTTAGCACGAGGTCTTATATTGGTTCTGATAAAGCTAAAATGATACTAAAACTGTTCAGGAAAGCTCAAATGAGTATGCAGTTTCGATATTAGTTTTACTATCGATTAGTATTTGATTTTCTGTACTTTTTTGACAACCCTACTTTGTACATTACACAAACCTTTTATTTTAGCTGGTGATGGGTTATTTTTGAAAACATTAAAGTTTCCATGGATTCTACTGACCAAGGATTCTACAAACACAGTGGCTATTTTTACATGCACGCCAAAATCTTATTATAATCAGATTTCTGGACATTTAAATGACATGTAAACCACAGAATCTGACAAGACTAATCAGAAGGACTATAATCGGAAATAAATTAGATGGTTTTTGCTGTGTACGTGACATTTTATGCATCTCATAACTGAAAAGATCTGATATTAATCTGAGTACACAGCCACTGACCTGTGTATCTGATTTTTACATTATGGAAAGAACTTCGTATTCCAACTCTAAACTGTGGAAAAAGAGAAAGACTGTCACCATAATTACTATATTGACTATATTAAAACATGAAAGCTGGAAAAATATAATTTGGAGCCCAATATTTATCGTGTGTACATTTTCTTAGTAAAAGTGGGGAGATTTTGGCTATTTTTGTTGTAATATCATAAGATTTGAGCTGTAGAGGGGAGAATATTTACCTTTTATGGCTAATTATTGCTTCATTCTGTTATTTATATTTTAAAGGTCCTATATTACACAAAATTGATTCTTGTGAGCTTTAAGGCATGTTAGAATGCTGTTATCTCACCAAAACCATACCTGGTGTTGTGTTTTGTTTCAGAACACATGTTTGAGTAGTCTTTTATTAGTATTATTAGACTGTCTACATCTCCAAAGCTCAAAATGCTCTTTTCCACCTTGTGATGTCATGAATCAGTAGTTTTCAAGTTAACAGCTACTTTTTACTTTTTTTGGAGTTTAAACACAGTGGAGCAAAAGTGTTTTTTGTTTGAGAAAACAGCCTATAAATGTGTGGATGAAACAAAACACAACTATATGTTTTTTGATGAGGAAACAACATAACAGATCAGAACATAGCGTAATATGGGCTCTTTAAGGAATGGTTGGGGGGGTCCGTCACCTGCTTGTTTCTATGGAATGTTCCACAGTATAACATTAAACAGCTCTACCACCTTACATTTATTCAATTATAGGTGGTTTTAAAGCTCAAAAATACGTAGAAAAACGGGTATTCTGACTGTGAGCAGGGTCGCCTCTCCACAGACCTGCCCTGTAACCAGAGAAGTTACACAATGCACCTTTAAAGACAAATTTTAATTATTAAACAAAATCCTCATCAAGTCATAACATGCATTTTATCAGAAATTTATCAGAATTCAGCATTGGGAAGTAACTGAATATATGTACTAAGAAAATATATTGAGATATTTTTATTACTTATTTCTATTGTATTTTATTTTTACTTGTACATATACAGTTATATAATTTTGCCTTATTTGATGCCAGTCTCTTGATATTTTTGCTACTTATTTAGAATTTATTATTACCATTTACATTGTTTATTTTTGTTATTATAATATATTGTGATGTGTGAGCTACTGTGTCCAAATAATTTCCCTTGTGGATCAATAAAGTTTGTGTAAGTCTAAGTCCAAGAACACTAATTTTGGTATAGTTACTTTTTCGTTTGGTAGTTACTTTTTCATTTGGGGGATTTCAAAGTAGTTACTTTTCTAAAATCAAAGGAATGCATGGCAGTACCTCATCACAATTTTTAGGCTTCAAACTGCACAGAATTAGTGATAAATATATAAAACACAGCTCTTACAGTGAGGCATGTGTGATTTTCCCTTCTCCTTTCAGTGATAAATAAATGCAGAACAAATGTTAAAACAAATATAATAGATAGATGTTAAAAGTAAAAGTATTCTAAGTATTCAGAAGACAGTACTGTGATTAGACCATGTATCAGAATATGTTACAAAATACATTTTAATGGTGTACTGCACAACTTTTCTGATGGAGGGTCCGCTACCTGCTTGTGCCCATGGAGATGTTATTGTTTTGTCTGTAATGTTTGTCTGTAAAGTATTCTTCACATCACTGACTATAATGTAATATTGGTGTGAGTAAAAGTCCCTCCTTCTCCTGTTTAGCGAGTCATGCCAGAGGGAATCATTGGGCAGATGCATTTGGAAACTGAAATTTGGCTCCAGGCTCAAAACCCAGTCCATCCAGTTCTGAAAAAGCCTTAAACTCTGACTGTTACCGGCAATATCGTAATCACGAAGTTAAACAGTAAAAATGTATTTCTTGTTCTTAAAACTGTTGAAAAAAGGGTTTCCGAATTATATAAAATTAAGATTAAAGGTTCACTATGTAAGTTTTTGGTTGGGGGTCCGTCCCTACTTGTTTCATTGGATATGTCATTGCTCTGCCTGGAATGTTCCACAGTATGACATTAAACAGCTCAAAAATACCTATAAAAACAGGCATTCTGACTGTGAGTGGGGTCGCCTCACCACAGATCTGACCTGTAACTTGGGTCTAGTTTGGTCTCCATGAAGATAGAAAGCTTCAGTACCATACTGTGAAGCATTCCAGACAAAGCAATAACATCTCCATGGAGAAAAGCATTTCATGGACCCTCCACCAGAAAAGTTACACAGTGCACCTTTAAGCTGTCTTTATTTGTACCCTTGGGTACATTTTTTTTCCTGTATTATTGCAATAGCAATTAGCAACGCAAAACCAAAAGTCTTCAGAATGTTGCATATAACAAAAAGCTGAGACGTCACTGACTTTAAGGAAGAGAAACATGATTTGAATATTGTGAACATTAATATACAAGAACAGTGACAATACAATATTATGTTTGTGGGGAAGCAGCACCCACAGCCACTTCCTGCTCAGAGTCAAGTGAAAAATTGTTTACCATCACACACAAACACACACGCACACACACACACCCACACACACGCACACACACACACACACACACACACACACTAGGTCTGTTAAGAAAACAAAATTTGAAGCACAATATATTTTTTACAGAGAAATATTGCGATAAACAATAACATTAATACTACTTTATGCCAATGATGTGTGTGTGCGTGCATGCGTGTGTGTGCATGTGTCTGTGTTTGTGTGTATGTGTGTGTGTGTGTGTGTAGGTGGGGGTCTCACCTTGTCTAAGCGAGTTTCCAGTTCACTCACGTCATTTTGGACCACCTCAATCTCAGCTCTGAAAGAATACACACACATGAGTCATTATAAAGGTTTGCTCAAATGTTTTATTGTGAGTACACTTCCCTGCTATTGTTCACAGAATGAAACACAAGCTGCATTGTGTAACTTTTCTGGTGGAGGGTCCGTCAAATACTTTTCTCCATGGAGATGTTTTTGCTTTGTCTGGAATGTTTCACAGTATGGCATTAAACCTTTCTATCTTCATGGAGACTAAACCAGACCAAGTTACAGGTCAGATCTGTGGAGAGTCGACCCCACTCACAGCCAGAATGTCTGTATTTCATGTTATTTTTGAGCTATAAATCCACCTGTAATTGAATAAATGTAAAGTTGAGCTGTTTAATGTCATATTGTGGAACATTCTAGGCAAAGCAATAACATGTTTATAGAAATAAGCAGGTGACAGACCCCCAACCAAAAGGTGACATAGTGGCAATTCTGTGTAGTTTTGGGTTACCATAGTTATTTTTTCTATTATTTTTCCTGTATCTGAAGTTGCTCTGTATTTGACCACTTCAGTGTTGCTGGGTCATATTTAAAGAGGGGGTATTATGAGCTTTCAACCATGTTATAATGTTGTTCCCTCATCAGAAACATGCCTGAAGAGGTTTTAGATGTCATCCATGCATGTTTGAGTAATTTAGCAATCTCTTCTGGGTCCTACCCAAGGAGAGATCCTCCTTACGATTAGCTGTAAGATTCTGTGCAATGCTCAGCCCACAAGCCTACGTCACCCTTGCTCCAACATGACAATTCTCCTTAATGTTAACACATTGTTTTCAGTTTATAATTTATGTTTTAATACTATAGATTTTATTCAGAGTTCACCTTTTAAACGTGTAGAGAAGAAGAACAGACAAATACACATTTAAAACCATGACTGTACAGATCTAAACTACAGGGTTAGCAGTTTTTAGGCAGATTAAGATAAAATATTTTGTTAGTGGAGGAAATGATGGTACTTCAAAAACTGCAGCCTTTGCAATTTCCTCATTGCATCGCATTCAAATTGCGATTTCGCCCTAGCCTACAATGTATGTTTTACATTGATGGGCCCTAACAGAAAAAGAACATGCAAACTCCACAATGCAAAGCTTCATCTACCTAGAGAATCAAACATATATAGGACCTTCTTACTCTGAGGTGTGAATAAAGTAACCAACCACTGTGCGACCGAGCGGATTTGAGATCCCTGTGCCATGGTTTTGTATGCTCTGGGAAATGTAAACATACAGCTCAAAATACAGCTGATTAACTGACAGATATTTACAGCTTTACAAACTCTTTATTCAATACTTAACACTGGGTAAAAAGCGAGCCAAAATATCCCCTTCCTCATAGCTGCAAATACTATTATTAAAGGCCCTATATTACGCAAAATTGACTGTTGTTACCTCATCAAAAACCTACCTGGAGTTGTGTTTTGTTTCATTGAGCAACTCTTTATTATTAGTTTGTCTACATCTCCAAAGCTCAAAATGCTCTGCTCCACCTTGTGATGTCATGTAGTGGTAGTTTTCAAGTTAACAGCTACTTCTTACCTTTAGTTCAGTAGAGATTGCAAAGTCCAGAACTGAAATTATCCAAATGTTTCTAGTGAAGGTATATGCAGTTTAAAAACACAGTGGAGCGCATCCTGTATTACCGCATGACATCACAAGGTGGAACAGAGAGTTTTCGGTTTGAGAGAAGAACTCAGTCTAAATATGCAGGATTTGTGTGTTAAACATGTGTGAATGAAACAAAACACAACTCCAGGTATATTTTAGATGATGAAACAACTTTATAACATAGATTAGAAAATAGAATAATATATTTAAATTTAAGCCTGCAACAGTTAACAGTCTTTCCTGTGTATGAGCTGAAACAGGCTTTTGATCTGATGCAAGCGCTAGACATTTATCACAAGTTGATGTCCATTTCAGTTTTCTCTCTCTCCCCTCGCTCCCCCTTCCTCTCTCCCTCCCTCTCTCGTCTTGTAGCAGCAGCAGTCAGAGTGTGTGGTTTTCCGTTGCCTTCCACCAACAGTACAGAGACACAGGGCAGGGGCCAGAGGCCAGAACAAGGGGCCCACTCAGACAGTGACTGCATGAGATGTCCAGGGGTCATGTCCTTATGTAATGAAGCTAGAGTAGTACACAAACAGACCACAAGTTCAAACTGCTACTCCTACACTGGCCTTCACATCTTATTGAAAACTGTTGCAACAATAGTTTCCAAATGACAAAAAATTCAGGTTAAGGTTAAAGGTGCACTGTGTAACTTTTTGGAGGGAGATCATATTGCTTTTCCTTGAATATTCCATAGTATGACATTAAACTTAAATCTTACATTTAATCCAATTACAGGTGTTTAAGTTGCTCATAACTTCAATGAAAACATTAATTCATACTGTAAACAGGGTAACATCTCCACAGATCTGACCTGTAACATGGCCTAGTGGCGTTACTTGCCTGTTGCCATGAAAATAGATATGCTTAATGTCATATTGTGGAACATACCAGGCAAAGCAATAACATCTCCACAGAGACAAGCTGATGGTGGACCCTCCAAAGTTACACACTCCACATTTAAGTTGTCTTTATTTGTACCCTTGGGTAAATTTGGTTTGCTGTACCGTTGCCGTAGCAATTAGCAATGCAAAACAAAAATATTATCCCTTGAATGGGGAAAGTCCCGAAAATGTTGCATACACCAAAATGATGAAACCATGAATAATTTGAACAAAGTTTAATTGAAAAAAAGTGTTTCTGAAGGGTAAAAAAAATAAATAAATACCGTTGCCATAGCAATTAACAATGCAAAACAAATTATTACATCTTTTAAATGGGAAATGGTCTTCAAAATGCTGCATATACCAATAAACTTTACTAATCTGAATAAAGTTTGATTATAAAACTAGCACAACTGAATGTCACTTCACTGCAGACTGCAAATGTAGCATGCACTTGAGCTGGTTCGCGGTTTCCCGACAGAAACACTGACTTCCTGTCTCCACTGCTGATCACCTCAGTATATCTCGCTTCACTTCCTGTTCCCCCGTATCCAAGCAACAGGAGGCAAAAATCTTGTCCCAAACTGTCAGAGGAGCGTTATCTCTTCATGTGTGGACTTTTTGATAGACCCAGACCCTTCTGAGCTGCTTTCCTCTGCTCTTGTCCAATGCTCGCAGACAGGCAGTGGTGGAATGTAACGAAGTAAAAGTAGTAAATTTGTGTACTTAAGTCAAATTTTTAGGTATGTACTTAAGTAGATTTTAAAGTGGATACTCTTTACTTTTTATTACTGTCCGAGACCTGCTAAAAGGCTGAGGGTTTACCGTACTTTTAATGAAAAAAAAAGAATTGATTCAGTTCAAAGATTTTTTTCTGATACCTGATAATTTTACCTCACTATTTTTTTGCTCTGGTATCTGTACTTTTACTTAAGAATTAAAACCAAGCACTTCTCCCACCACAGCTGACAGGAGATCTCATCACTACAGCTGCACCTACTCACTTTTTCCATGTACTTCGCAGATCTAAAAAGTATTTGCTCCTCTGGGTGAAAATATGCCCATTCAGCCTGAGCAGACAGAAGCCACAACGGACAGTGGGCACACCCTACCAAACCTAAAACTCTCTCTTAAGTTGAAGCTCTCTTGCAAAACCATTTTAAGGACACTTCCCTTTTGATTACAACAGATGCTGATGTGTGAATACAAACAAGATTTCAACGGCTCATATCACGCTATTTTCTAAGATATGTTATAATGTTGTTTCCTCATCACAAACATACTTGAGTTGTGTTTTATTTCATTCACGCATGTTTAATTAACACACAGCTATTGCATATTTAGGCTGAGTTCTTCTTTCAAACATAAAATACTCTGTTCCACCTTGTGATGTCATGTGGTAATACAGGAAGTGCTCTACTGTGTTTTTAACTCCATACTACTTCACTGGAATTATTCGGGTAACTTCAGCTCTGGAATTGCCAACCTCTACTAAACTAACGGTAAAAAGGATGTTAACTTGAAAAATACCGCTTCATGACATCACAAAGTGGAACAGATCATTCTGAGCTTTGGAAATGTAGACAGACTAATGATAAAGAGTTACTCAAACATGTGTGAATGAAAAAAACACAACTCCAGGCAAGTTTTTGAGGAGGTAACAGCATTATAATATGGCTTAAAGCTCTCAAGAGTCAATTTTGCGTAATATAGGACTTTTAAAGGATTTTAAGAGTAATAATACAGAGCTTCCAGATATAAATGTGAAATGAATCAATAATAAGCTAGTTTATTAGTTACTAGCCTATATTATGTTCCAAATATCACCTGCAGCCTCCGAGTATGCAATGATTTTTGTATCGACACTAGGTACGAGAAACTTTAGCTTGTCTATCAGCATTTATCCAGGCATTGGACAGCCACAAACACTACACTTGGTTGTGACTATGGCTGAATATATAAAGATACACACATTATTACATTATTATGTGGAAAGATCTTTTTTTTTTTTTATTTAAATGTAATTAACAGTAACGTAGTATAGGCCATTGCTTACTATATAATTATCCTGCTGGTTTGAATGTTGAGTTGAGTGTTATCAAGGTCAACATTTTTGGTATGACATCAACGGTCAACAAACATGATTAAAGATAACAACTTTTTCATTACACAATAATAAAAGTTATAAAGATTAAGGGGCCCATGTTGCACTATTTTGGTGTAATATAGGACATTTAATGATAGCAACTTTTTAATTACATAATAATGCAAGTGATAATGATTTTGGACAGCAGTGGGGAATTACCATAAACAGTATTCAGCGTTGTCTCTTGTCAAAGTGGTGGATGGAAAAATAATACATGTTTTGCATCATCAGGTGATCAGAGCAGGTGAACACTTACCTGAAGCGAGGCGAGTCTTTCAAGCACTCCTCAAAGTCCAGCTTCACGGTCATTCTTTGCCAATTCTGGTGTCAAACTATATTCTTCTCGCACTATATTTCGGTTGTTTGTAGCTGTTTTAACACCCCACAACGGCATTTAAGTAATTTTACGCACGGAGCCCATATTTAAAATTCCTATGGTCCAAACTTGGTTCACTTTGTCAGTTGGGGTTTGCGTGCGCCTTCATCCACGGTCATCCAAATCAAATACGTTCAGTTCGTATCAGTCCTCACCTGTCGCGTTAACAGCATTATTTATTCCATTAACCATCGCACAAATATAAAACAATCTCCCAAGTAGCTTTGACCGTAGATGTATTTAAAGGTTACAACGTCCTTACGGAAAGAGGAGTTTATCCAAAACTGAGAGCGCGCTTCGTTTCGATCCCGGGATGTTGGCTCTCAGGGTGCCGACTGAAGCGTATCTGTTCTCCGTCTCACATGCAAAAAAAAAAAGAAGGACCAACCCCCAAAGTTGCATCTCTATTTCCGGGTTGCTCACTCGTGATACATTGTGGTTGGAAACCACTTTTTCAAGTAGGACATTTTCTGAGAATCAAAACTGTCACCATATTATACCTTGTTGATTATAAGTAATGTAATCGTGTCCGCAGATTTTTTTTCAGTTAGGCTGTTACAAATCACTCTGAACTGGCTCCCTCACCGTGATAATTGATTCAACTTGAGTTTCAGTGAGTGCTAAAACTGGGTGTGTATTCTTGTCTAGCAACCTTGTCCCGCTCTGATGTTGCTGAGGTGTAAAAAAAAACAAGAGCCCGTGTGTAAAACAAACCCTCATACCCATTCTCAGGCCTCAAAAGGCAAAACAAAGCTCTTTCAGCGCGTTGGGCAACTTTAAATGAGAGATCTGCACTTTGTCATCATCACACAGACACACACACAGGCTTGTGGTTCAGGGCTCAGCCGACATGTGTAATTACAGCGGCTCAAATGGCCTAAATGGAGGGAGGCTACTGTGTGTGCAAGAGACAAACCTACAGTTAGACTTCAGAATTTAAAAAAAATCTTCCAATCTCCTAAAACTTAAAAAATACAGCTCTGTCAGCAACTTCAGTAGTGTCAATAGTTATCTTTGATTAAAACAGATTAACCAATAGCAGCGTCTTAATATTAAAAAGCGACTGAATGAAAATGTGTAAATTAAAATACAAATAGCCCACTACGGACTTACAAAGAAATAACACACAGCTTGGTGGAGCAAATCAATATTGTGGAGCCAATCTGTCGCCTCCTGGTGGTCACACACTGACATGGCATATTCTTTATCTTTAAATCCGTCAGTAATCTCCTTGTTTTGCTGACACATTGTAGTAGACTTAAATCAACACAATACCAACCTAACTCTAACCTTGGTGCATCCCGAGGCCTGTTCATTCATCTGCTTAAAATCTGAATTTTTCTTAAACGCCACTAAAAGGGCGTTATTGCTTTGTCTTTGGCCAAGCTGTTTAATTAAATCAAACTGTGCACATGTTTAAGACATCTTGAAGAAAGATGTCCACTTGGGGACTGGCCCCTTTCTCAATGATGAGCTTTTGCGCGTCACGATCATCTGTGCCAAAACTGCTCTTGAGTAAGAGCGCACGTCACTGAACTTCATAAATCTGCATTTTGTAAAGCATCCTCTGAAAAATCAAAACAATGTGTTCAACTTGGACGCTTGACAGGTTCTTATTTGTGTTTGACAGGAGATCCCCTACGCATCTGTCCAGATGTCAAGTCGGATATGATCAAGCACATCACTTCCTTTTCCATTTAGAAATTTACTATTTTTGAAACCTCCACTTCGTTTACATGCATTTGAAATGATTTGAAACGGACGTCACTATTGATACATGTATTTGAAATGTCGGACCACCGAAAGTAACGGATATATATGGATAACATTGTATTTGTCAACTGTTTTGTGTTTTTATTTTGAACAACAGTCTGTGTTTCCGGTCTTCACCTCATGCGTGTTGACGCACCGCTGCTCCTCAGTGTGTAGTAGTCTCTAGTCGGGTAAGAAGCTGCAGAAGCGTGTCTCCACAATGCGGGCGTGAAGAAGTGCAGCCTGTAGTAATCGGGGAGAGGAGGGGAAACCGGGGCGGACAGGACAGCCGCGAGGGGCTCACGTACGCACGCACGCACGGCTCGCGGAGGGAAGCTGTCAAAAATGTCGAACCGCAAGCACCGGGACAACCAGGAGATTTGCTCACGTAAGGTCCGCGAGCTGGCCCAGTCTGGAGTAAACAAACACTGCTTC
The DNA here is from genome assembly GCA_029959045.1 of Taenioides sp. WSHXM2023. NCBI lineage: Eukaryota > Metazoa > Chordata > Actinopteri > Gobiiformes > Gobiidae > Taenioides > Taenioides sp. WSHXM2023. Next base: position 16,313,073 of record CM057106.1, on the reverse strand, counting down.
GAGTGCAGCCAGCCCGGGGTCACATACACGGACGTCACGGTGGGCAGCTTCATCTGCACGTCGTGCTCTGGAATGCTGTAAGTGAACGAGCCCCTGCCTCCCTTTCATTTGACATTTAGCAGATTTTATGTTCCCGCATCAGTGGAGACAAACGTATGTGCAAAACAGTGAAAAGTATCAGGCCTAAGATTGCACCATGCACCACCCTTTGACAGCTTGAGTGCCTCACATTTTGTACAGAAGGCTCATGTGGAAAAAAAACGTGTATTAATTTACGCATCTGTTCCATTTTCTCTGTCTTCCTCCCTCTGTAGCTTCATAATCGTCAGACCGCTCGTTGGTCAGTTTCCAGCTCTGTTACATATCGCCATGGTGCAGGTTTGACACTACCTTTCTCCCCATCTCTCTCTCTTTAGGCTCTACTCTCCGGTGTGGGCGTGTATGTGTCTATCTCTCACATTATGTTCTGCATGTCCAAGCTCCAGGAGGATACCAAATGCGTCTTATTGCGCAAATCCTAAAGCACAAACCACTGTCTTTTGCATGCAGAATACAGGTTGTCCAAACTAGTCTTTCACACTGGGGTGGATTATGTGTTGTGGCACCTTACACAACAAGTCTGACCTTAATATTGTACCACATGACAGCTGCTCCCTCTTCTTCCAGTGCCCTTTTGTGTTTCTTGTGTCTAAATTTCATTGCTCATCTTGTTTCTGTGTCCCAGGAGAGGCCTCAACCCTCCCCACAGAGTCAAGTCTATCTCCATGACAACCTTTTCGCAACAGGAAGTGGAATTCCTTCAAAACCATGGCAATGAGGTGAGACACACACTTTGTACGAATTAAAAGACGAAAAATATCAAAAACATGTAAAAATATGCTATTACTAGGCCTCTATAAAAGTGCTGTAACAGTTGTAGTTTTCTATGTACTTCATCTTCTTGGATCCTGGTGCACCCCTACATGTTGCCTATTCCCAAACAAGCCTTCTCAATCGATACTTTGCAGCGATGTCATCAACATTGCCTGGGGGTGTGTTGCTAATTGTAGGCACTGCTTTGTCTGAAGCTCTGTTACTCAAGTTAGACTTCAATCTGAGCTTTGTTTTGACACAATCTGACCAGAAATCTCTGACTTGGTTGGAACTACAACAGGCTCACCTTTTTGTTGAAAATCAAACACCTAAACGAGACCAAGAAAATATGTTGTCTAAATCCATTTTGTATTTTTTTCTTGAATTTACAGACAATCCTAGAAAATGTTTGTCTGGGTTTGCTAATGTGTGCATTGCGTCTCCATGGTAACCGCTGAACATATCGCCATAGAGATACTTGTAGAACATCCCCAGCAATCTTTTACAGCGTCCCAACCTAATGCATCTGTCCCCGCTCGCAAAAAAAAACAAGTCTTTTTTTAAAGGCCTTTCAAACAAGATCTCTTCTGTTTGTGCTTTAGTGTGTAGGCTGTAATCCTTCCTGAGCTTATTTCACCAGCGCATTTGGCATGTCATGTAAAATGAGAGAACAGACTTCTTTCATCTCCTCTTCATCACTATGGACATCCTCATCATCTCTGGTGTGCTTTGGCCAGTCATGACTCACTTATTGTCAGTAACGTGGGCCGCTCTTTAACCGGAGATGAACCACATATGAGAACACGTTAGCAGAGGCACTGTAATTACTGTAATTGCAGGTGAGATAGTGCTGGAGAATGGGGGTTTGACCTAATAGTTAAAAACACCTTGACTTCTCACACAAACATGAAAAAAGTCTATTCTGAAATTTGGGCATTCATTTTTGGTCTGTTAGAAGTAGTTACATGGTAAAACATTGTGACATTTCTTTTGGTTAGTAGCTGGTCAAAAAAAAAGGCAAAATTGATTCATGTGAGCTTTTAGCCATGTTATAATGTTGTTACCAAAAACATGGAGTCAGAGTTGTGTTTTGTTTAATTCACACATGTTTGAGTAACCCTTTATTATTAGTCTAAACTCCAAAGCTCATAATGGTCTGTTCCAGCTTGTGATGTCATGTAGCCGTAGTTTTCATGTCAACAGCTCCTTTTACCTTTAGTTCAGTAGAGAATATCAGCGTAAATCTGCAGGGTTTGTGTGTTAAACATGTGTGAATGAAACAAAACACAACTCCAGGTCCGTTTGTGATGAGGAAACAACAATATAACAGATCTGAAAATAGTGTAAAATAGGCCCTTTAAAAACTATAATTCTTTTGTTTTCCAGGTCGGGAGGAGGACGTGGCTGTGTATATTTGACCCAAAGACAGACGCCTGCTCAGACATGAAAGACTCGCAAAAGTTTAAGGAATTTCTCCAAGATAAATATGAGAAGAAAAAATGGTGAGCTTATGCAATTCTTAGGAACGTCACGAGATTCGGCCCACGAGAACGAGACAAGATGAGATTTTGATATGATTAGTTAATAATATAAATAAATTGTACCATTTAGTTTACAATTTTTGCTTCATACATTTTGTTTTATTTAATTTTATAGTTTTGCTGGCATTGCAGCACTGCTTTTTGGAACTCCAGCTTCTCAAGAGGAGTTACTCAGAAAAGTTAACCCCAGATGTAAAAATATGAGGAAAAAAAGATAATTTTCCACATTTTTCCGCAGTTACACTCTTTCAATTGTGAATGATAAAATACCAGAATAAAAGATGCTTTGTGGACAGAATAGTTTTGGTTTTATTTGGGCTGTATGTGAAAAGAGTTTGATCAGACTGGTGGTCTTCAAATGCACACCCTTTATTGGACTATCACTGTAAATTATACAAAACGTTTCCTGTATATCATTGTTGCTTGGTTCTGTTTTTACAGTTTTACAGAATACTCAACATTATTCTCTTTCAGGCACTTTTCTAAATGTAAAAATCGCCGGGATGTGGAGGGTCCTTGGAGCCCAGGCGTCCCATCCATGCCCCCCTCCCATGGTCCTTTGGCAGGGCAAGGTCCCACCCACAACGCCAGAGCTCCAAGACCACTGGTAAATTAGACAGATTAATCTCAGGTGAAATTCTGCAACAGTCATTAACATTCCTCGGGGACGTGATGTTAACTGTAGGCACTGCTCTGTCTGAAGCTCTGTTTCTCAAGTTTAATCTAAGCTTTCTTTTAACACAATCTGACCAGAAAGAACTGACTTAGCTGGAACTACGACAACAGGTGAGCTGATATGTGCTGTTAAACAAATCTCTCTCAAACAACATTACAGTCACGCGCTAGCCAGCATTAGCCGCAGTTTTTCAGTTCGTCACTCTCACGTTTTGACTGAGAATCAAACACTCTTTAGGAGCATGAACCAAGGCTCCTGAAAATGTGTTATTTAAATCAATGTATTTTTTCTCAGCCCCCCCCCACCAGCAGCGCTATGTCACTGCAAAGTATCAATAGTGAAGTGAAAAAAGGGAAATGCGTTTAAATTTGAAAACTAAGGTGAAGAAAAACGAAAAGAGAAGTGAGAATAATAGAAGTTGAAAACGTGCGCTTCCATCTTCACGGCGGGGGGGACTGAGCGAGCGGGTCGGTGAGGGCCAGGTGACTTCAAAGAGCTATCAATTATTAAAGGAGCTTGAAAGAGACACACCCAACTGCCCCATCTGCCCCTGCCGTCCGTCTGGTTTCTGCCTCATACCCCTGCTGTCTTCTGTCTCTACCCCTGTCCTCTCATCTGTCCACAGTCCCAGGCCCAGATGCCCTCTTGGGACCGGGCCCCTGCCATCTCACCTGCCGACATGCGCACAGACGTGTTCACCGCTCGCCCACTGAGATCCCAGAGCTTCAGGGACCCTCCTCTCAAAGGTGGGGTGGGTTATTTTGAGAACGGAGAGCTAGAATGATTATTGAAAACCTGACAATATTAAAGAAATAGTAGAAAAAACAAAACGCATCATGTAAACTTGCACATTTATTTACTTATTTATTTGGCATGGATATTTCATCATAAATGTATTGTACAGACCCAAACAAGGGTACAAAGTGATATTTCTGTGCTTTTTGGGTTACTTTATTTTGATTTCATTTCACATTTGTCTGATATTTAAAGGTCCTATATTACACAAAAATGACTCTTGTGAGCTTTAAGCCATGTTAGAATATTGTTACCTGCTCAAAAACAGACCTGTGCTTTTTTCATTCACATATGAGTAATCCTGCATTATTAGTTTGTCTACGTCTTCAAAGCTTAAAATGCTCTGTTCCACCTTGTGATGTCATGTAGTGGTATTTTTCAAGTTAACAGCTCCTTTTACCTTTAGTTCAGCAGAGATTGGTAAAACCAGGGTAAAAATTATAGTGAAGGTACATGTAGGTGTGGAAATTTAAAGCCGTCTGTATGTTGTTATGAAAATACTTCAAAACATATTGAAATATTAATTTGTATCAAAATCTTCCACTGCTTTGCATACCTCATCTCTTGTTTATGTCCTCCCTTTAGACGCCTCTCTGTGTGGGATTGAGAGACAGCGCCCGGGCTCTTTATCGTCAGCACTGGGAGCTCAAAGTCACGCCCCCTCTTTTCCTGCCCTCCCTCGACCTTCAGGTCTGTCTCTACATTTCTCAAGTTTGTGACATTTCTGTCAAGTCATTTTATTTTGTTTTTAATTGTTCAATCGTATTAATCAGCATTATTTTGCAGACTTATTCAGTTTACGGTGTAAGAAACAACTCTGACTGTAAACACTAGAGAATGTGACAATTGTAGTGTTAGTATTAGCTGTCATTTCCTATTAATAATGTAATTGTTCATTGTATTAATAACTGTCTTTTCGCCAAGATAAATACTAGTATTTCACACACATACATGTATAATTTTCATTTCAACCTTAAAGGTCCAGTATTATGTAAACTGAGCTTTAACCAGTTTTATAATGCTGTTACCTCACTAAAACATACCTGGAGTTGTGTTTTGTTTCATTCACACATGTTTGAGTAACCCTGCCTTATGAGCCTGTCTGCATCTCCAAAGCACAAAATGCTCTTTTGTGATGTCATGAAATGGCAGTTTTCAAGTTACCAGCTCCTTTTACCTTTAATTCAGTCGAAATAGGCAATTCCAGGGCTGAAATTATTCAAATGATTCTAGTGAAGGTGTATGGAGTTTAACACTGTGGAGCACTTACTGTATTACCACATGACATCACAATGTGGAACAGAGTGTTGTTTGACAGAAGAACTCAGCCTAAACATGTAGGATTTGTATGATAAACCTGTGTGAGTGAAATAAAACACAACTCCGGGTATGTTTTTGATGAAGAAACAACATTATAGATCAGAAAATGGCGTAATATGGACCCTTTAAAACAAATATTTACAACATTTGCTAGGTACACCCTCAAATGATATTAAGGACAACTGTTGTGTAACGCTGCAGTGACACTCTCTCCTCTTTTTCCTTCCCAAACTACCCATCTTTTGTTTCTTTCCTTAACACTAAAGCCAGTAGCTCCTTCAAAAACCACTTCACTTTAGGTAAGAATTGGTCTGACCAATGCATTTGACTGTGTGCTGCTAGAATCAATGCGCTCTCTCTGTGCTCTTGTCATTCATAATATATGGCCAGTCTATGAGCTGCTTTGTTCATAACTTGCTTGCGTAGATAGAGCCAAGTGCATATAGACTTTAAAGGTCCTATATATGGCAAAATTGACTCTTGTGAGTTTCAAGTCATTTTGTAATATTGTTATCTCATCAAAAACATACCCAGAGTTGTGTTTTGCTTCATTTACACATGTTTGAGTAACCCTTAATATTAAATAGTATTTTCTGTTTGAGAGAAGAATTCCGCCTAAATATGATGAGAAACTAAACATGTGTGAATGAAACAACATTATGATATAGATCAAAAAATAGTATAATATGGGCCCTTTAAGTATACTAGAAATCACATTATACCTACATACCAACACAGGAGAGGGTCAAGGAGAGTTAAGACGTCATGTTCCCATAGAGAGACCAAGTGAACCTCTATTTTTAGGCTCTAGCTGCTCCCCCCAAGCTCTACTGAGATTTTGCACCTTACTGTGGTCAAACTACTTCAACATGGTCTGCCTATATTCTCAACGCACACACAAATATACAGTGTTGATGGGAATACTTTGAAAAATACTTAGATACAGATATGTATTTTGGAACGTATCCTGATCATTATATTTATTGCATATATACATACAAATTATAATAAACACACACACAGATTTGTCTTGTTTTTTTTAGATGACATCACACCATACTATAGGACAATATTATTTAAAGGTACATTGTGTAACTTTTCTGGTGGAGGGTCCGTCAAATGCTGTTCTCCGTGGAAATGTTATTGCTTTGTCTGGAATGTTTCACAGTAATCTATTAAACTTTTCTATCTTCATGGAGACCAAACGAGACCAAGTTACAGGTCAGATCTGTGTAGAGGCAACCTCGCTCACAATCAGAATGCCTGTTTTTTGTTTTTTTTTAGGTGCTTGAGCTATAAAATCACATGCAATTGAATAAATATATGGTAGAGCTGTTTAATGTCATACTGTGGAACATTCCAGGTAGGGCAATGACATATCCATAGAAACAAGCAGGTGACGGACCTCGAATAAGTTATATAGTGCACCTTTAATACACATGGTGGCAACTAAACTAAAAATTTTGGGTCTCGTCGCTAATAGAAATGATCAGGTTCCATATTTGTGAATTTACCTTTTGGATATTCCATGGCAAAGTGCAATGTCGTCAATAGGAAAATCACATTCTCGAATCTGAAAACCACCAATATTGTACTGTTTGTGATTGATACTTTGCAATGACAAAATGGATGTAAACAGCACATTTTCAGGAGCCTGTGATCATGATAAAAATCACCTGTAGTAGTTTCAGCTAAATCCGTCAGATTGTGTTAAAATAAAGCTCAGGTTAAAGTCTAACACAGATTGAGCAAGGCAAGCCAAGTTTATTTGTATAGCACATTTCATACACAAAGTAAGTGCTTCACACAATAGGAAAGATTACAACACAAACAAATCAAAGCAATGCCTACAGTTAGCGTCACACCCCCAGAGAATGTTGACTACATCAGCTGCAAAGTATCAGTAGTGTAAAAGTAAAAAACACAACATATAGTAGTGGTGTTAATACGCAGCAGTTTGAAGTATTTTTTATCATTTTTTTTCATCAGGTCGATATTTTTCTTTTTAGTGTATCAGCTATCGGCTTTAATCAGACTGATATTTTGTTTTATGTGACCTGCTTCTAAAAAGTACACATAAAGCTTTATTTTAAGAACAAAAACATGACTACACAGGTTTCTTTTAAGTTTGTGGTATATAAGGGCTGTGGGGGAGTTTGAAGTCAATTTAAAGTACAGAATTTGGATAGCAGTTTCAGCCATGAAAAAGAAAAAATATCAGTCGATCTTTAACTGGAGTACATTGTTTCAGAATAAATCTTTTCAGTACATGTATTTAGTTACTTCCCAGCACTGCTAATATCCCTTTTGAAGTTGCACTATGTAACTTTTTTTTTTGTAAAATCTCAAGCAGAGATAGTGAAGACAACATTCTTTCAGTCTGTACACACCCAGGCCTTTGCTTCACGCTTTACGCTGTGTCTCTTCATGTAATCTGTATCAGCTTTGGATCGTCAGATGACTTTTGCAACATTTTTTCTCTGCTTATTGACTTTGGCTGGAGCTCACAGCTGCTGCTAGCATGGATTGTTGTTGAAAAGCCTGCTACACTGCAATTGTGTTGGTAGTTTGTACGATAATTTGCTTTGCTGCTCAGTTAGCCTTTCATGTGTTTTATTTTATCTCTAACCATGCATAGAAATGTCATGAGGTTAGGTTAGGATTAGCATGAGACAGCTTTGATTAAGAAAGTGTGACAGGGTGAGTTTTCTGTGTGTATATTTGGCTCTTTTTTAGTTGTCATCAGATCAAAGCTTCTAGCTAGTGTTTATTAAAGGTGCACTATGTAACTTTTTGGTTGGGGGTCCATCACCTGCTTGTTTCTATGGATATGTCATTGCTCTGCTTAAAATTTTCTATAGTATGACATTAAACCGTTCTACCTTACATTTATTCAATTACACGTGGTTTTATAGCTCAAAAATACCTAGAAGAACCTCTCCACAGATCTGACCTGTAATTTGGTCTGGTTTGATTTCCATGATGTTAGAAAAGTTTAATGCCATTCCAGACAAAGCAATAACATCTCCATGGAGAAAAGCATTTGACGCACCCTCCACCTGAAAAGTTACACAATGCACCTTTAAGATGGAAGTATAATTTACTGAAAGTCAGTACACAGCTGCTTAGTTGAGTTCCCCCAACACTGAGTAAGAGTAAAGGTTAATTATGTAACTTTTCTGGTGCAACTTGTGTCACCTGCTTGTTTCCATGCAGATGCTATTGCTTTGCCTGAAATGTTCCACAATATGGCATTAAACTTATCTGCCTCCTTGAAGATAAGTAGAGTTATAGCTCAGGTCTGTGGAGAGGTGAGTCTGCTTGCACAAATAGAATGCCATGTTTTACAAAGAGTTGCAAAAGAAAAAAAGTTACTGAATAAATGCAAGAAAGATACATTTAATGCTATACTGTGAAATATTCCATGCAAATTAATGACTTCTCCATGGAGACAAGCAGGTGGCAGATCTCCTATCAGAAAAGTTACATGCCTTGAAGTTAAAGGTCATTGTGCATCTTTTCTGTTGGAGGGTCCGTCACATGTTTTTCTTCATGGAGATGTTGTTGCTTTGTCTGGAATATTTCATAGTATGGCATTAAACCTTTCTATCTTCATGAAAACCAAACCAGACAAAGTCACAGGTCATATCTGTGGAGAGGCCACCCCACTCACAGTCAGAATGCCTGTTTTTCTAGGTATTTTTGAGCTATAAAACCACCTGTAATTGAATAAATGTAAGGTAGAGCTGTTTATTGTCATACTGTGGAACATTCCAGGTGGAGCCACGACATATCCATAGAAACAAGCAAGTGACAGACCCCCAAACAAAAAGTTATATAATGCACCTTTAAGACACTGCTCATTATGTTTGATTTAATAACAATATTTTGGTATCACATGTAAGAAGTTAAACAAATATCCAGGCCAGCTTTGAACTTTATTTGTCACTGCCCAAGACCAGGTTTACCTTGAAGATTGAAAGATATATTACCATATTTATTAAATTACACTATGTTGCATCACTTTCACTCTCCCCCCTGCCCTCCTCTTCCTCTCAGGTCGTACAGTATCAGTGTCCGGCATCACTGGGCCCTTCAGAGCCTTCCCCAAGTCTCTGAGCGTGGACTTCGGGGGCCTGAGCCACGCACAGACACAGCCCCTGCCTCAGTCCCTGTCCCAACCGCAGCAGCAGCAGTCGGCCAGCGGGGGGCAGATCACACCCCCTCTCAGCACCGCCAAGAACCAGGACAAGTACGCTGCTGTCTCGCAACTGGACAGTGTCTTCTCTGACTCACCAACACCCACACAACCAGGTATGCAACCAGAGAGACTGAGTATTTAGTTTTGCTCCTGGGCTAATTGGCTAATTAATTTTTCCTATAGAGATGGTTAAGGTGCTTATTACGCGAAATGGACTCTTGTGAGATTTAAGTCAAGTTACAGTGTTGTTACTTCATCAAAAACATATCCAGAGTTGTGTTTTGTTTCATTCACACATGTTTGAGTAACTCTTTATCATTAGTTTGTCTACATCTCCAAAGCTCAAAATGCTCTGTTCCACGTTCACGACGGCATGAAGTGGTAGTTTTCACGTTAACAGCTACATTTGAGTTAATTTTGGGACGAAATCATCTAAATGAATCTAGTGAAGGTGTATAGAGTTTAAAAACACAGTAGAGCACTTCCTGTATTACCACATGACATCATAAGGTGGAACAGAGTGTTTTTACACACAGTTTAAATATGCAAGGCTTGTGTGTTTAAAGATGTGTGAATGAAACAAACAGAGATCAGTAAATAGTGTAATATGGGCCCTTTAACATGTAAAACTGCCCATGCCCAGAGCACACAAGTTAGTACAGAAGACAAAGGAGCAGTACGTGTGATACTGATGTCACAGCTCACTAAACTCAGTTACATAAGATCCTTACTGCAAATGCCAAGGCTTTCCACAGCTGAATTCTGCTCTTTGTGTTTCCTCTGGACACACACTTAGTCCGATTTGTTTATTCAAATCTGATAGTAACTTGTCTTATTACCAGTGGTTTTAAATACAAAATGTATTCTTATGAGTTTTAAAGATGTGCTGCTTAATATTTCTACTGGAGGTTCAACCACCTGTTTGTCTCCATGGAGATGTTTTTGCTTTGCCTTGAATGTTCCATGGTATGACTTTAAACATTTTCATCTTTAAACCTTTTTATATATTAAGGGTGTTTCTATTGCTCAAAAATACAATAATTCCTTCTGTGAATAGGGGCGACTCTCCACAGATCTAAACTGTAATGTAGCGTAGTTCTATAACCTGCTTGTCTCTCTTGTTATAAATGGGTTTAATCTATACTGTGGAACATTCTAGACAAAATAATAACATTTCCATGGAAACATCAAGTGGCGGACCCTCCACTTGAAATATTACCCAGTGCACCTTTAAGCCACGTTATAATGCCGTTATCTCATCAGAAACATACCCAGAGATTTGTTTCATTCACACATGTTTGAGTAATCCTTTATTATTAGTCTGTCTACATCTCCAAAGCTCAAAATGCTCTGTTCCAATTTGTGATGTCATGTAGTGGTAGTTTACAAATTAACAGCTAACTTTTACCTTTTGGTTAGTAGAGATTGGCAATTCCAGGGCTGGAATTGTCCAAATGATTCTAGTGAAAGGAGTTTCAAAACACAGTGGAGCACTTCCTGTATTGCCACATGACATCACAAGCATTTTCCCTTCCTAAATGCGCAGGGTTTGTGTGTTAAACATGTGTGAATGAAACAAAACACAACTCCAGGTCTGTTTGTGATGAGGAAACGGCATTATTACAGATGAGAAAATAGCGTAATAATATAGGTCCTTTAATACAGACCATTCATTTGAGTAGCCCTTGTGCTTGTGCAGATTAAAGAGTGTATTGATTTTCTGCCCCGGCTTTACTTCGATTCATATTAGAAGCTTGTATTTTATTCAGACTATTTAATGCCTCAAGACTCAAGTTCAATGGAGTGTCCCTGTCTTTTTCACTTCACACTTCAGTGTTATAGTAGCACTTGACCTCCCAAACGTGATTTATTAAAGTTTGTGTGTGAAATGCTTGTTGACAGCTCCCCCTGCTGGTGGACCTCCGCAATACAGCAGCCTCTTTGGCAATAGGCTCTCATCCAGCTCCACTCCAGCCAGGTACACAGCTCAGCCCTGTCAGATTGTTGAATGTGATTGATTTCTGAAGTAAAGGTCATGCTGTTTTTTTTTTCTTTTTTAGCTCTCCTGGGGTCGATACTGTCTCCGGCTCGCAAACCTTCACGAGTGAGTTCCTAGCACGCATTTATTGATCTTATAGCTAAAGTTTAGAGTCAGTGAGCTATTTTAAAATGCCCATATTACACAAAGTTGACTCTTGTGAGCTTTAAGTCATGTTAGATTCATCAAAAACATACCTGGAGTTGTGTTTTGTATTATTTACACGTTAGTCTTGCGTTAATAGTCTGTCTACATCTCTAAAGCTCAAAATGCTCTGCTCCACCTTTTGATGTCATGTAGTGGTAGTTTTCAAGTTAACAGCTACCTTTTACCTCTTACCTTTTTTTTAGAGTAGAGATTGGCAATTCCAGGACTGAAGTTATCCAAATGATTCTAGTGAAGGTGTATGGAGCCTAAATACACAGGGTTTGTGTGTTAAATGTGTGAATGAAACAAAATACAACTTCAGGTACATTTGTGATGAGGAAACAACATTATAACATAGATCAGAAAACAGTGTATTATGGGCCCTTTAAGCACCTTTAATTAACATTTCGGTGGCTAAGAGCTGCGCGTTTTGAATAGAGTGGAATGTGAATAATTTGCCCTCTCGTCCCTCCTCTCTCTCTGTGTGTGTCTCAGATTTCCCCAATCCATTCAGCTCCGGCTCTTCTTCCCAGCCGCCTGTCGCCCTCTCCCCCAGTAACCCCTTCAACAGCGCCCCCGGAGGTGAGACCCCAGAGCACGGGGAACTTCTCTGCTTTTTTCTGCCACTACTTTACATGGGAAAGGCGGCTTTGGTTACAACACAGTGTATTTTTATCACACTGTGTTTAGTTACTGGTAAAAATCAAAGAAGGTAAGTTGAGTTAAAAAAAGAAAGAAAGGAAATGTTGTATTCGCCTGTTTTCAAAACTACTAAATAATATATTGTTATTGAAGGGCCACTAAACGCCAAAGTCACTTTTTTCTACTGATGAGCTGTGTAAATGGGTCTAAAATAGAAGTGTATACCTATCCCTGGCCTTATTTTAAAAATCTGACTTTGGGGTTAAAAGCCGTGTCTGTAACGGCCTCTTTAGAATCAACTACGGCCACTACATTTGGGTTGGACTAACGGCCGCCAATGAGTCAGATGCAGGTTATTACGTGACAAGCACAGCCACTGGCGGTCTACGGGCGGTACGTGAGGAGCCCCTCTCAGCCCCGCCCCCACCTGGCACCTCTGGGCACTGCGATGTCCCGCTGTGTCTGGAGAAAAGGGAAACGGCGTGATCCGAGCACAAATGTCCGCTCTGTTTCAAAGTCTGAAGCGCACCAGTCCGCGCCATCTTGGATTGTTGTGGCTGTCAGTCGGCTGTCAATCATCGCTCCAGCGCCCACCCCACATCCGCTCCTCCCAACCCGCCAGGCACCACCCTACACCCGCTCCCCCCAACCCGCCGGGCACCACCCACTCTAGAGTATTTTTCAGATTTTGCTTAGAGCCGGAGTAAAGCTTTGGGAGGGTGTTTAATGGCTCTTTAATTCTGCAGGAAAAACTATTGATTTCCACTTTTGAGTATACACTCAGATTTTACCACTTAATTTGGTCTTTATAAGCGATCCACTCTAATATATGTTAAAGAAGACCTATTGTGCTTGTGTCTGCTATATAGTTAGAAAATAAAATTTGAGTACAAAGTAAGCAGTGTGTATATACTGATGGAAACCGTTTGATGGGCAATATGGCATCTTGAAAATAAGTGATCAAAGACTGCTCAAACATGCACGAATCACTGCAAATACAACTTTGAGAGGGTAAATGTTGAAGTCCGCTATAAGAATAATGACGTTTTATGTTTGCTGTTGAAGTTTTTTCCACGGGGGCAACCCACATATTCAGCTGCTTATCCTTAAAATAAAAATAAAACAGGCTCTATCAAAGTATACATTGTGTGGCTCTTCTGGTGAAGGTTCTGCCAACTGCTTTTGTCTCCATGCGGGTGGTTTTGCTTGGGAAGTTCATTAAATTTTTTACTTTTCCATTTGTGGGCTTCCCTCCCCACAGATCTAACTTGTAACTACAGGTTACTATGATGGTGATGTTGATGGATGTTTCTTGTTGCAGGTGACTCCGGAGCTTTTGTCACTTCACCCACATCAGTGTTCCCTCCTCCTGTGTCCTTCCCTCCATCCTCCTCTCACAACGCATTTCACGACACAGACTGCAACCAGGAAACCAACGGTAATCACCTGATACTTTTATGTTATGTCAACTGAGCCTCAACTGAATTCAAATGTAATATTGTCAGTAATATAACATCTTTAGTCATACATTAAGAAGTTACAATATCAGAAAATATTTCAGTTAAATTTATATAGAAATGTATATATAATTAAATACACTACCAGTGAAAAGTTTAGACATACCTCCTTGTTCAGTGTGTTCATTTTACAGCTATGGCTCAGGGTCGAGAAAAGCCAAAAGTGCAAACCAGGGTTCAGAGCAGAGACTATTTCTATGATGCCTTCAGTAACAATACAAATAATCATGGAAATAAGGAAGAAAAATACATGAAAAAGCGCATCCAAACTTTTGACTGGTAGTGTATAAGCATATTATATAGAGTAGTTACATAGAATCGATTCCTTTCCTGCTTTACCTCCCTTTGTTCAGTATCAAAAATGCATTGTTGAAGCAGTGACAGTCGTGACAGTGTGTGACAGTGTGTGAGTGAATATTTGTATGTGTACGGACACATACAAATGCCTCGTAGACTCTGATTCAATTTATCAATTTATCTCAGTAGATGAAGCACCATAACTCTGAAAATATTTAACTGTTAAAGGGGCCGTATTACAATATTTTCTGATCTATGTTATAATGTTGTTTCCTCATTACAAACAGACCTGGAGTTGTGTTTTGTTTCATTCACACATATTTAACCCACAAAGAGTTTGTCTCACAAACTGAAAACACCCTGTTCCACCTTGTGATGTCATGTGTAATACACGAACTGCTCCACTGTGTTTTTAAACTCCATACACCTTCACTAGAATCATTTGGATAATTGCGGTGTGTTGTGTTTGTGTTTAATTCAAATGGGTCAGACAGTATCCGTGTGCGTACAGTGGTGTATAGGGTTAGGACATGTATAATTCACGGTGTTGGTGGTTTTGATTCAGCCTCAGCTCGTGTGACTGCTGCTGTGTGTGCTCTGGCTGCAGATCAAACTCATCTCACGCTCCTCTGTATCCCTGCAGTGTACAGTAACACTCAGCTCATACCAATACCTCTATAGGCTACTGCGTTTTCTGAGTTTGAAATTTCACCTGTGTCCTTGATTAACCTGAGTTTTTTTCTTTTTAATTTGTCTTTTTATAGGTTTTGCCTCTTTCTCTGTAACTGACTCTCAACCCAAAGTTCCACGGTCCATGTCGGTCAATCCTTTTACAGTAAGTGTGTTGTGTTTAGTGTTTTATTTTATTTGTTTTATATCGCTTCTCTAAAGGGGCTATATTACACTATTTTCTGATCTCTGTTCTAATGTTGTTTCCTCATCACAAACAGACCTGGAGTTGTGTTTTGTTTCATTCGCACATGTTTAACACACAACTTTTGCATATTTAGATTCTTCTAAAGTTCTTCTCTCAAACTGAAAACACTCTGTTCCACCTTGTGAGGTCATGTTGTAATACAGGAAGTGCTCCACTGTGTTTTTAAACTCCACACACCTTCACTAGAATCATTTGGATCATTTCAGCCCTGGAAATCGCAAATCTCTTCTGAACTAAAGGTAAAAAGTAGCTGTTAACTTGAATACTACCACTACATGACATCACCAGTTGGAAAAGGGTGTTTTCTGTTTGAGAGAATTTGCAGAGTTTGTGTGTTGAATGTGTGAATGAAACAAAACACAACTCCAGGTATGTTTGTGATGAGGAAAACATTGTAACATAGAAAAAAGCGTAATATGGGCCTTTTAATAACGATTCCTCTGCTTAATCATACACCTTTTTTTGGGTTTCAGGGGAATGTTTACCCAAGTCGAGGAACGTCAAAAAACCCTTTCATCTGACTCCCCTCACCCCAGCCCTCTCTCTCTGTCTCCCACCCCTCTCTCTCTCTGTCTCCCACCCCTCTCTCTCTCTGTCTCCCACCCCTCTTCTCTCTGTCTCCCACCCCTCTTCTCTCTGTCTCCCACTCTTCTCTCTGTCTCCCACCCCTCTTCTCTCTGTCTCCCACCCCTCTCTCTCTCTCTCTCTGTCTCCCACCCCTCTCTCTCTCTGTCTCCCACCCCTCTCTCTCTCTCTGTCTCCCACCCCTCTCTCTCTGTCTCTCACCCAGCGTTGGTCCCTGGGAACTAAAGCTGAACCTGAGGAGTCGCTGCCATTTCAAAGGCTCCAGAGTATTTTTGACCTTAAGCCCTGTCCATGTTTACCTGTTTGTTGAGGAACTAACAAAAGACGTACTTATAAAATGTATGTGTGTATGTGTGTGTGTGTGTGTGTGTGTTTACAGGAGAGTGAAGGCTTGTTGTGTTTCATGTTAAAGGTGCATTGTGTATTTTTTCCGGTGGAGGGTCTGTCAAATGCTTTTTTCTGGGGAGATGTTATTGTTTTGTCTGGAATGTTTCACAGTATGGCATTAAACCTTTCTATCATCATGGAAACCAAACCAGACCAAGTTACAGGTCAGATCTGCAGAGAGGCAACCCACGCTCAAAGTCAGGGTGCCTGTTTTTCTAGGTATTTTCATGCTATAAAACTACCTGTAATTGAATAAATGTAAGGTAGAGCTGTTTAATGTCATACTTTGGAACATTCCAGGCAGAGCAATGACATATCCATAGAAACAATCAGGTGATGGACTGCTAATCAGAGTTACATAGTGCACCTTTAAAGTTGTTGTGTGCCAGTAGATGCCACCTCAGGGCTCAAAAATGCCGCCTATAATTTTTGAAGAAAAATGTTCCACACGTGTCACAGCTGCTGCTACTTTGCTTTCATCTCCTGCTTAAAAAAGTGCAAAAACCTCCGGCCCGCCCAGTAATACGTCTCCAAGAGGAACGCCAGTTGGTAACTCACCAGGTGAAATGTTTACGATGTAATGAGAGGAGTTTTGTAGCTTTAACGGCCTCAACATGCATGAAAAACTAGAAGAAGATGGAGGCGGACCTTTATGTCTACATTTTGTTCTGCATTGGTTATTTGGTTTTAGTTCTCTTGAAGGACAGTATTTTGACTCTCAGGCTGCATGCGCTTAGAGGGCTAAAAGGAGATGCTACTGAATGTAAAAGCAAATACTAAATTAACCTAGGTGTGTGTTTCATCTCCAGTCATCTACAGGACCAATGTCGTTTTTGGTTTAACTTTGAGATTGTTTTCCTTAATTTGCCAAAATGACTCATGTAACAACATCTTTGTATCCACTGTTCATAAAATCAGTTGCTTCTTAAAACAGCTTCCCTCATTATTACAGTTCGTTAACATTTTGATTGTGGTTGTATAGTAGTGTGGTAATATATTTGTGGACAGCAGGTGGCGCTGGGCATTCAGTTTTCCCTGACCTCGTGGAGAAGGTTACTTTTGGATGCATATTGCATAACATTCATTCTGCAAGTGTACCAAGATGGAGACCCTCTGTTGCTATCCATACGGCTATTTATAGATTTGTTTGAATGATTTATCAGAGTTTTGGCCCAAATCCATTTTCTTTATTTTTACCGGTTTGATTTATTGCTATTTCCATATCTTGTTGTGGGGACACGGTCAGTGCCCAGACAGTGTCCAGTTAGAACAGGTCTGGACATGTTTTATTATCGGTTACAGCGGATTCACGCGCTGTTGACGCACCAATACTAATGAAATGTGACAGGTTTCGTTATGATTAAATAGACTGTGCCATGGTTTGCATATTTGCACATTGTAGTATTTTGTAGAGGTTTAAAATAAGCCCTGCACGTGTAGTGTGTTTACTGCAGAAACCGTGCGTTTGCAAAATTTCCTTTCAGACACGCACACATACACACAGAGTGGACAGAAGGGGATTTTGGCGATAAATAGAACAGAATGGACCTAGTGAAGCGACAATACTGAAATACTACACACATAGTGATGCTGCATTCACGAGCTGAGAAAAGATAGGATGTCTCTACACTACTTCAAACACTCAACGGCTGCTATATTTACAAAGCTGTGTAAATATAAAACAGAATGATTATCAATATGAAATACGTTATTGTTCAGCCTCATGTCGTATGTTAGACATGGCGTTGGACTGTAATATTTTGAGACTTTAATCACGTGCAGGAATTAAGCAAAACACAAGCGCGCGAAAATTCGGAGTTCTTTGTTCGGAGCTTTGTCGTGTCCCGTGAACGCCCCATGTTCCTGAGTACTAGAGCTGAGTGAGTGACAGTCCTGCTCCACACTACGGCAGCACGAGCGGAGCCAAACAAGGCGCCGGGGGAGGACCGAGGGACGGGCGGAGAGCGTGTGCAGCGGAACCCAGTGACTCTGAGCTCCGTGCACTTAATGAACTATAGCACCGGGAGTGTTCTGCTGCTGGTGGAGAGCGGAGCGTCGACCCGAGCCGCATGCGCTCACTCGAGAGTGCATTGAAAACTTGTGCTGCTGCTGCTCCGCCTGTGGGACCGACGTGAGAAGAGACGGAGGAGCTAATCTCCGTCTGCACACGGGCTGGTATCTGAAAGCTGCAAGGCAAGAACCACCAGAGCGACCCCAAAGCCGACCTCTGCCTCCCCTCTCTCTCACTCCATGCCTGCATTGATGTGGGGCAGCGGGAGGGGAGCGGCACCACCAGCTAAAACTTGCAGAAATACTACAAACTGAATGCGTGATATTTAGAGAAGTTGTGTTTGGAAAGCTGTCATGGAGAACAACCAAGCGGGCGAACCTCATGGCTGCGAGGACGTGAGGAAAAGCGGCTATCTCCGTAAGCAGAAGTCCATGCACCGTCGCTACTTCGTGCTTCGGACCGCTTCGGAGCGTGGCCCGGCCCGGCTCGAGTACTACGAGAGCGAGAAGAAATTCCGTGGAAAGGCCCCCGTTCCGAAGAAAGCCGTGGCGCTGGAGACATGCTTCAACATCAACAAGCGGGCCGATTCCAAAAACAAGCACATGATCGTCCTGTACACGCGCGCCGAGAGTTTTGCCGTGGCCGCGGAGAACGAGACGGATCAGGACGAGTGGTACCAGGCCATGGTGGAGCTGCAGTGCAAATGTGAGTAGAAAGTGTAGTTTAAGTCCCACTAACGCCGTGAACTCCGCGAGGGTCTGTGTGCGTAAAGGGAAAACGTGGCAAATCAGCAGCTTTTGCAAGGAAGGCGCAGTGCAGATGGATGCGCCTTACAAACCCATTCAAGAATAGTTTAAATATTAAAGCTGCAGTGTGTAACTTTTCTACTGGAGGGTCCGTCAAATGCTTTTCTCCGTGGCTTTATCCGGAATGTTTCACTGTATGGCATTAAACCTTTCTATCTTAACGGAGACCAAACCAGACCAAGTTACAGGTCAGATCTGTGGTGAGGCGACCCCACTCACAGTCAGAATGTCTGTTTTTCTAGGTATTTTTGAGCTATAAAACCACCCTCAATAAATGTAAAGTAGATTTGTTTAATGTCATATTGTGGAACATTTTAAGCAGAGCAAGGGTGACGGATCCTCAGCCGAAAAGTTACACAGTGCACCTTTATTCCTTTATTATGCTGCTTGTTTTTGTTATACCAGCTGTACTTTCTGCCCCTATCTTGTGAACCTCTTTAAGTGTTGCTTGCTCTTATCACACAAGTGTCAGTTCTCAAATTTGCAGCCTATCTCCTAACAACAAACAACTGAAGCCGTTCTCGGTGTATGGGTTTTACCAGTGATTTTTTTTTTTTTTTTTTGCAGCCAACTTGTTAAACTCCAACACACCCTTCTTCTTCTTTTGTTCCTGCTGACACTGCAATATCACATGCAGGATCGATCCCAGTGTTACTCAACATTGCTTCTCTTGTTTGGTAACACTTTTCACATACAAGTGGGTGAACGAAATCAGTCGAACTTGTCATTATCATTGCTATAATTGCTATGAAAAAAGACTTAATTGAATGAATGAAATAATAGAAAATTTTAATGCCACAAGGGTCCATATTATGCTGTTTTCCGATCTATATTATAATGTTGTTTCCATCACAAACATACCTGTAGTTGTGTTTTGTTTTATTCACACGTTTAACACACAGACCCTGCATATTTAGGCTGATTTCATCTCTCCAACTGAAAACTTCTCCACTGTGTTTTTAAACTCCGTACACCTTCACTAGAATCATTTGGATAATTTCAGTCCTGGGATTGCCAGTCTCTACTGAACAAGAGGTAAAAGGTAACTGTTTACTTAAAGTCTACCACTACATGACATCACAAGGTGGAACAGAGCGTTTTGAGCTTTGGAGATGTAGACAAATAAAGGATTACACTCAAACGTGTGAATGAAATAAAACACAACATCAGGTGAATTTTTGATGAGGTAACAACATTATAACATGGTTTAGAGCTCACAAGAGTCAATTTTGTGCACTATAGAACCATTAATTGTTATTATGTAATTACTTTGGCTTTTTAAAACATTACTGCAACCACTTGTGAACAGCTGTCTCTCCAGAGCATTTTAAAATCACACACATTTGCAGTATATCTGAAATACACTATACACACTTGAGTTTACCTTTGAAAACCTGGTCCAGCACAATCGGAGAAATGTGTTATATAAAAGTCTCAAATACTGTCTATGAGCTGCTGAGTAAACACAGCTGTCAACGCAGAACTGGTGACCTAGCAAAGATCACCTGTTCATCTTCCTGCTACCAAACGGCCACAAGAGCCACCACCAGCCACTGTGACGCAACCTGAACAAGCACCAGATAGCAGTAGTTCAAGGTACTCTGCACACATACATGGTCTATTGCTCTGTTATATAAAGAAGCTGATAAGGAGCATGACACCATTTTCTAGGCGTTATCAGACACCTAGAAAATGGGGTCAATACTGGAGTTTGCAACTTTGTGAGTTTTAAGCCATGTTAGAATGTTGTTAACTCATCAAAAACCTCCTGCTTGAATAACACTTCATTATTAGTCTGTCTACATCTCCAAAGCTCAGAATGCTTTGTTCTATGAAGCGTTCGTTTTCAAGTTAACCACTACCTTTTTACCTTTAGTTCAGTAGAGATTGACAGTTCCAGGACTGAAGTTATCCAGATGATTCTAGTGAAGGTGTATGAAGTTTAAAAACACAGTGGAGCATTTCCTGTTTTACCACATGACATCACAAGGTGGAACAAAGTGTTTTCTGTTTGAGAGAATAACTCTTCCTACATATGCGTACTTTGTGTATTAAACATGTGACTGAAACATCTCCAGGTCTCTTTGTGACGCGGAAACATTATAACATAGATCAGAAAATAATGTGATATAGGACCTTTAAGATAAGCATTGTAAACGTCAAATGTTTTATGAGTCTCTGTTTACAGTTTATACATACACATTTTTTCAGCTATTCAGTTTTTAATTTGTTCAAAACATCTTTTTCATGTTAATTTGTTGTAGTTAGTTTGACACTCATAACACAGGTGCGGGTTGAGTCATTGAAATAAAAAATCACACAGTCTCATTTGGATGACTTCTCAGTGTGTGTCACATCACTTTGACATTAAAGTAGTAATATCATTATATTAAACCAAATGCATTTTCTGAACCACTACCAGTGAGTTATATGATCAGCCAGAACCAGACTCTTTGACAAAACTTTACAAAGACATGTGGATCTGGAGCTGTATCCTGTCTTCCTCATTTCAGAGGATATGATTTAACTGGTGGATTAACCAATCTGAAAGCTTCGTTCACATCAAAAGCAAACATGGCTTCATACATGTTAAAAAGAAAGGAGTTAAACAGCATAAAGGACTGAGAAACTGCATGGATTTTCTCAGAATCAACATTCGAAGCACCAACCTGCTGCGTATCTCAGGTTAAAGAAGTTATATATTTTGTTCTG
The DNA here is from genome assembly GCA_029959045.1 of Taenioides sp. WSHXM2023. Classification (NCBI taxonomy): domain Eukaryota; kingdom Metazoa; phylum Chordata; class Actinopteri; order Gobiiformes; family Gobiidae; genus Taenioides; species Taenioides sp. WSHXM2023. The sequence goes on along the minus strand of CM057106.1, from coordinate 16,291,609 downwards.
AATGATTTTTCACACTCTATGGTTTGATTTCAGTCTCTTTTGGATTCAAACATAATATAGAAGGGACTGGCTGGTCAGGCAAAATCAGTCAGTACAATGCAGCGAGCAATAGTGAAGCACATTGTATTGACAGACATTTGTGCAGGATTGTCAGCTTCTAAAATGGGATACAAGTCTTGGTTCTTGTAAAAGTTCAAAGTTGCTTCCAGTAGATGCATTATAGGATTCAAGTGGAGCCCTTTGAATTTAATAATATGTCAACATCTCCCCCGCTCCTCTCACACAACTCGCTGTGTGTGTTTTTGGCGTGCACAGCCCACTTTTACCAAGTATTTCACGAATTTCCAAGAGACAGTGAAGTGAGTGAGAGGACAGATGTTGGGAGCTAGAGTTGCAAGTCTAAAGAGACTTTTGCATTTTTATTTTTTTTTTATGTATTAAAAGGAAAGTTGGTCTTGAGTCCAGAGCAGGGATTAAAGGTCCTATAATTGCAATAACGATTCTTGTGAGCTTTAAGCCACGTTATAATGTTGTTACATTATCAAGAACATAGCTGGAGTTGTATTTTGTTTCATCTGTTTTTGAGGAGGTAACACTATAACATAGATCAGAAAATGGCATAATATGGGCACTTTAAATACAACTCAGTGTGAGGGAGCGATGCAGCCCACTGAAGTTCACCATGACATTTTTGAAATTACAAGTCTGTTTTGTCGGCTCCCTGGTGCCGTCCTTTGTTGTTTCCTAGTGTTGGGTTTCTAGTGTAAATCTCTCCATATGACTATGACAGAAGGGCTGGCTGCTGTGTAAACTTGCACACAGGCAGGTCCTTTCTTGTGGCATGTAGTGCAATTTATAGACTTTCGTATGTGGGCATAAACTAGGCCACAGACGGATATATAGTGCCTCTGTGCTGATAGAACAGCACAATATATGGTAAAAATGTGTTTCTATGTGCATATTTTAAAAGGTCCGTATTACGCTATTCTCTGATCTATGTTATGATGTTGTTTCCTCATCACAAACAGAACTGGAGTTACGTTTTGTTTCATTCACACATGTTTAAAATACAAAGCCTGCATATTTAGGCGGAGTTCTTCTCTCAAACAGAAAACACAGTGTCATGTCATGTGGTAATAAAGAAAATGTTTCACTGTGGTTTTTAAACTCCATACGCCTTCACTAGAATCATTTGGATGATTTCAGAGCTAGAATTGCCAATCTCTACGGGACTAAAGGTAAAATGTAGCTGTTAACTTGAAAATTACCGCTTCATGGCATCACAAGGTGGAACAGAGGATTTTGAGCTTTGGAGGTGTAGACAGACTAATAGTGCAGGATTATTGAAACGTGTGAATGAAACAAAATACAACTCCAGGTATGTTTTTAATGAGGTAGCAACGTTCTAACATGGCTAAAAGCTCATAATTTTGTAATACCAGACCATTAATATTCTTTGTACAGATTTACTTGGTACAGGTTTATAGTTGAAAATGTTTATTGATTTGACAAAGCAAACCACTGAGTTTATCTGGACTTTTGACCCTTACACAGTCATTAACAGCCTGGCCTATTGCTGAGTTTAAGATGGCATCACAACATTCTCAGGGCCTGTTATTATAGTTAATGGAGTTGGAGCATTAATAAATAAATGTTTTTTGTAATTTATTAAATTCAGGAGCGTGGCCGCAGATACAAATCAGGTTCAACATTTCTGAATTTTCTCTTTTGGACATATTTCTTTAAAAACACCATGCTTCCAACATAACTATAGGCACACAAGATGAAAAATGAAACTAAACCAAATGGACAATGCTTATTTAGACAATGCAACTATCTCTCCACAGTTGTTAGTAAAGCAGACCTATTTTACAAAATCAACTTTTCAGAGTTTTTACCCATGTAATAGTTGTTTTCTCATCTCTTCACCCTCTCAAAGTTGTATTTGGAGTGATTCGTGCATGTTTGAGTAATCTTTAATTGCTTATTTTCAAGACGTTATATTGCCGATTGATTCTTGTTTCCACCGCCGCCGGCATACGCCCACTGATCTGTACTTACTTGGTTTTCCAGTTTTATTTTCTTAATCAGGGATACACGCAGGATTTGGCAGCGTTGCGTAGTTTTGGGATCGCAGTTTTCTAACGCGGAAGTCAGTGGTGTTGTTTCTTTTATTAAAGGTGCACTGTGTAACTTTTCTGGTAGGAGGTCCGCCACCAACTTGTTTCCATGGAGATGTTATTGCTTTGCCTGAAAGGTTTCACGGTTTGGCTTTAAACTAATCTATGTTGCATTTAGTCAATTGCAGGTGTTTTAGTGCTCAAAAATACTGCAAAAACATGCGTTCCTACAGTGAGTGAGCTTGCCTCTCCACAGATCTGACCTGTAACTTGGTCTGGAGGCATTATGGGCTCGTCTCCATGGAAATAGATGAGTTTAATGTCATACTGTGGGACATTCTAAACAAGGCAATAACATTTCCATGGAGATGAGCAGGTGACGGACTCTCCACCAGAAAGTTACAAGTTAAGTCATTTTAGATGAAGCTTGCAATTTAAAATGTGGAAACGATAACAAAATGATCCACAGATGTCATAAATTATAGCTATATAGCAGACACAAGCACAATAATATTTGAAGCTATTTTAAAAGTGCTTTTGCGCACTTGTTGTGAGATGTAAACCTGGCCTAACTCTGCCAAACGTCTAAATATATTCCCTCCATCAGAAGTGCTCGGATTCATTGCTGTAATAAGCATCTCTTGGTATGTGAGCTAATACAGGCCCCAGTGTTGATGGAAGCTCTCCTCATGCAATTCCCAAATCCATAGAGGTTTATTCCTTACTATTCCCAGACTGGACAGAGACACAGAATGCAGGTCTATGAGCAGAGCTGGAACGTAACAAAGAACTGTACTTAAAGGTGCATTGTGTAACTTTTGTGGTGGGGGAGTCCGTGGAGATGTTATTGCTTTGTCAGAAAGGTTTAATGCCATACTGTCAAACATTCCAATCTTTATGGAGACCAAACCAGACCAAGTTACAGGTCAGATCTGTGGAGAGACGACCCGCTCAGTCAGAATGTCTCTACATGTTTTCTATGTAGTTTTGAGCTATAAATTGACCAGTAATTATAAATGTAAGGTAGAGCTGTTTAATGTCATACTGTGGAACATTCCAGGCAGAGCAATGACATCTCCATAGAAACGAGCAGATGATTGACCCTCCACCAGAAAAGTTACACAATGCACATTTAAGTAGATTTTGTCATGTGATACTTTTATTTTAGTATTTCTTTGCGCTGGTATCTGTACTTTTGAGTAGTACTTCTTCCACCATGGTCTATGAGTCTTGCATAGTTTCCTAATGGCCACACCTTTAACTTGACACCTGAGTAGCCACTAGTATTGCCCAGTTAAAGTGAATGAGTAGCCATAGAGGGGGAGTGGGCCTGTAATCACTGTAAAGACTCATGGTTTAATACATGAAAGCTGGAACAATACATTTTGGGGGTCAGTATTTATCATGTGTACATTTTCTTTGTAAAAGTGGGGAGATTTTGGACATTTTTGTTGTTATACCATAAGATTTGAGCTGTAGAAGGGAGAATAAATCAATTTTGTGGCTAATTTATGCCTGGAATGTTCCACAGTATGACATTAGACATATCCATCTAGCATTTATTCCTTACGGGTGTTTCTATTGTTCAAAAATACAATAATTCCTTTTGTGAATAGGGACGTCTCTCCACAGACCTGAACTGTAATGTAGCGTAGTGCTGTAACCTTCTTCTCCCTTGTGATAGAGAGGTTTAAATCTATACTGTGTAACATTCTACACAAAGCAACAACATTTCCATGTAGACATGTATCAGGTGGCGGACCCTCCACTAGAAATGTCACACAGTGCACCTTTTAATTCTGTTATTTATTAGTTGAAGTTCAAGCTTTTTAATGATACTGTCTGTAATTTGTTTACTTTGATTATCCTGCATTATTGTTATTGTGTCAGTGGCATAAAGTATTTTCAGTATTATAATTTATTGCAGCATATCACGCTTTAAAATGTGTTATTGTGACAGGCCTATGGGGGATTTAGAAACAGCTCGGAGCCAGGTGTAATTGTACGGATTTTAGGTTGACACAGCAAGCAATCCTGAGCTTTCAGAACAATATACAGTGGGATACAGTAAAGAAAATAATCTTACCAGCTGTATATGAAGGCCTCACATGCTCCTTGCTGGTTTTCAGGTTTACAGAGCTCAACTGCAGCCCTAAACTCTCCCCTTTCAGTTTCTTTTAGATAAACAAGATCTAAACCAGCCTGTGTAAGCTAATGTTGTCATGGTACTCAAATTTTAAACTTGATTTCGATACTAAGGAATAGACTCCACAATGATAATAAAAACACTCTTTATTTAGACAATATAATGTGATTTTCAGCATTAAATCATAGTACTTTCTTTTATATTCCCAAGTGGCCTTATATCTGTGTAATTCCTCAGTCGTTCAGGTATTCCATAGTGGTCCATGGGCGTATACTAGTCTATGTGCTCTAATACTTCAAGATCATTCTAAAGCTGTTCAGGAAAGGTTAATTCTGTCCAGTGAATGTGACTTTTTTTAGTATTGATCCCTGCTCAAATGAGTGTCTTGTTTCGATACTTTTGGCAGCCCTGGTGTCTGGCAATATTAAAGGTGCACTATGCAACTTTTCAGGTAGAACGTCTTCCACCTAATTGTCTCCATAGAGATGTTGCAGCTTTGCCTTGGAATGTCCCACAGTATAGTGAATTACAGATATTTTTATTGCTTAAAAATGCCTTGGCCTTGTAGCGTCGCTTGCTTCTTTAGAAATTCATATGTTTAATGTTGTGCTGTAGAAATTTTTCGTGCAAAACGAAACTGTATCTCCATGGAAAAAAGCAGCTGACTGACCCTCCACTAGGAAAGTTACACAATGCACCTTTAAGACCATAGTTATTTTTCCAGTTGAGTAGTAACCTCACGTGCACTTTGAAGCTTAAGGGCAGCTATTTATTTACTGAATTAAGTCAACTGTATCAAAGTATATTCAGACTTAAGCCATAGGCTGAGGTGCATCCATGAAGTATTGTTTGGTACATAGTTAAGTCAACACCCTGGGAATAGTTTGACCTCAATAAAACAATGTGTCAGAGTCCAAATTACAACTAAACCAGGAATGGACACACCCGGAACTCCACATGTAGCATTCAAGGACTCAAGTGTGATAGTTATTTTGAGACTTGGCTAATTTAAGGTAGAGGTGCGCGATATATCGATTAAATCGATTAATTCGAATTTACAGTTCAGAACGATGTGTTTTTATGAAAATCGATTTTTTTTATTATTAGTATTATTTTTTACACGCGAGCGTCGAAAGCGGAACTAATGCGCTGCAGCGCTCTACACGGGTAAGTTAGCGGAGCGCGGAGCGGAGGAGGTGTCGTATTTTTCTGCTACGACTGACCTGTGGTCCAGCCGAACGATGCAGCTCTACTTGAGTTTAACGGTACATTTTGTTAATAGTAGCTGGGCGATGCGAAGCGTTTGTCTGCAAACAGTGTATTTTCCCGAGGATCACAAGGGGGGATTAATCGCGCAAGGATTGAAAGATGCTTTCACTTCGTGGAACCTTGCAGAAGACAGACTCATCTGCATGACAACAGACAGCGGCAGCAATATGATCAAAACTTTCTAAAAGTAGCAAAAGGAGAAATTGATTTGTCAACTGGACAATTTGGTCGAATACGTTTCTCAGCTCATCCAAGCTGCTTCTTCAGTTCTGGTCAGATGCTGGCGGACACTGCTTTATATCTGCTTGAAGGGAGGAGCTTAGTTACAATTAAAATTACTCTGAGACACACATATTTATTTACAGTTTCTGTTAGTCAGGTGAGTCTATTCAATATGGAGTGGGAGTGGGGGAGTAGTTAGCATATCCATTCAGGGCCATGATGGGTGTTTTCACACCTCTGGACATGTCCTGGACATGTCCTTTCTAAAAGTGTCCTTTCTAAAAGTGTTTACAATGGCCTGGTCTGCCATTTCACTTACAAGTATGTTTTTTGCTTGTCAGATTGCACTTTAATCCTAAATTTAAAAAAAAGAATAAAGTTAAAACTTGTTTTGAGCCATTTATTTGTCATCTGTTATTTGTTTTTGAGTAGAGCAGAGAAAAATCGATTAAAATCGGAAATCGGATTTTTTGTAAAAAAATCTGAGATGTTATTTTTAGGCCATATCGCCCAGCTCTAATTTAAGGTCAAGAAATATCTCTTTGACAACAATGTGCACTGTCTGACCCAAGCTGTGATAGCGTTGCTTTTATCTTGATAATGTCTCACAGTAATAACCTGGCTTTTTATAGGTGTTATAGGGTGAGAGCTTGTTGCATTGCATTAGAGGCTGTTAGTTTGTGTAGGGGCGGGACAATAAACAATAATATTGCCATTTTATCACCAAAATGTGTAGAAAAAAGCTACTTATCTTTTATGGCCTCCGCTAAATCATAGTTGTTTTCACTTATAACAAAATACAATTACATAAAAGTTGTTTAAACATGGAAAATATTAATAACATTAAAATTCTAATTATTCATATCCATAACATTTTTAAACTGTCAGCAACTTTAGCAATTATCATGATATAATCATTAATTATAAAGTGCTGTACTTGCTGCTGCTGTTGGTTTTCATGGTGGTATTACTTCCAAAATGTGTACTACTAGTGTGTTTGATTTTTGAGATCAGGGGTTATGATCACTTTATTATTATTATTGTTGTAATGACTAATAAATATGAGTGGTAAACTGTGAAAGTATAAAGTACACAAGGTAACTGTGGTACAGGCGGTGGCAGTTTATAAGTTTTCTTTTCACTCCCTTTTAAAGCTAAATTTGTCATACTACTACTACTACTACTACACTATATTGTGACTGCTGTCATAAGCTCGAAATAAAAAAAAATCAATCAATTAAAAAAATCAGTCAATCACTGTCATTGTGGGCTGTGTACGTTAAACAAAACATGTCAACTTGTCCATTGAGTATTAAAATTGGATAAGTTATGTAATGGTGAATATCCAAGATTCATAAACAGTGAGTCAGAGTTGGCTGATCTTGGCGCCGTGTTTTGCTCAGTCTTAAATATCGGAAATGACTTGCACTTCAATCCCTCAAACCACCACCTAATATTTAAATAATACAAAAATATTTTATTCATGAACAATTATTGTTTCCGCTCAAACTGTAATTGTGTTCTACTCTCATCACAAACCGCCTTTAAAACTCTTCCTTTCTATGTTTAATTCATAGACTGTATATATAAATGGACATAGCTAACCTGCTAGCCGCTGCATTCCAAATAGGAAGTGAGCATGGGGGCGCTTCCGGCTCCATCAACCCTGGCTCCCATTACTTATATTGGAATATTATCACCCTCTCATCACTCTCTTTAACTGCTGCAGTGAACCTTGTCATTTTGTTCTTTAAGATGTTCATATTAACCCGCTCTACATGATCCTGATGTTTTCATTTTGTTTTTTTGTCCATAAATAAATTCGTATTCCTAATATGGAAGTGGCTCCAAATTCTCCCCTTTAACCGCTAGGGCTGGTTATCATTATGTACCAATATGATACATACCCCGATACATAGGCCACAATACACTATGTTTTTTGATACAGCGCACTTCCGATACAATATATTTTAAATCAATATGATATGGTTAAGTAAAAAAAAAAAGGCTAAATCATGGCTGTGATTACTCTTTATTTGTGCAAAGTTAATATGAAAACACCCATTTTACTCAAAACAGTGAAAATGTATTGCTCTCTCCAAACAAGCAATACACTTATAGCTCTTTCACAAAATAATGTAGTAAAATAAACCAAAAAAATACATATATAATGTATCATCAAATTAAACAATACCATATATCGATATTTCAATATTTTTTAACACTCCTAGCCTCATGAGCTTCATTTGACTGGAGCCAAAGATTATGGGTGACGTCACACTCACTTAGTCCACTTCTTTATACAGTCTATGCTTCCACTTCAATCCCTCAAACCACAACCAAGTATTTAAATAATAGAAAGATATTTCATTTTTGAAGAATAATTGTATATGAATTTTAAGAATAATAATTATGTGTTCTGTTCTCACCACAAAACTGTTTTAAAACTCTTCTTTTGTATGGTTAAATTGATCAATTACAACTGAACTCAAGGAGCCAGCATCTGTTTTCAAATAATTTTTCTCTGAACTTGTTTTATCTTATCTGCAGAGACACTCACCCTGTGCTTTCTGTACATGTCAGTTCTTGTTGTTTATGTAAGACCGTGAGTTTGGCCTCTTTTTCGCTAATATATGAGATCTGCATGTAACAGCTGCCCAGTCAAGCGAGACGATTAAAGCAAAGCCACACTTAAGCACAGCTCGTCTCCATAATTAGTGAGTAATTATTATCTCATGGTCCAGAGTGAGTGATAAGGTAAAAGACTATAGGCTGCCCACACACACACCACATGGAGGTCCTGGCTCTTTAGATTTGGTTTTAGAGTAAATCCAAAGAGCTTAAATGCACAAATAGTTTAATGCTGTGTAATTCAACAAGTGTGCAGCCAGATGTTGTTTTTTGAGGAAGCAGAATTTTTGATATTAGTTGGACATTGGTAAAGTATATTTTTTTGTAATATTTAGACTACAGTAACGCCCAGATTATAGATTTCCAACAGCCTCGTTTACTGCCTTACAGATGCAACTGACTGAACTTCTGCAGCCCCAATATCAGCACAGACAGTGGAGATTTGAGTTTCTGCTTATAACCAAGACTTTCTTTAAACCAATGCAAACAATTCATCTAACCCCAGTATTCTTGGTGTCAGAATGATTTTTAGTTTATCAGTAACGATAAATCATAGTGCAGATATTATGCAATGGCAGTGAATGGTCTGTAGTACATTAATTGATCTGATAAAACTTTAACTGAAATTCTGGATTGATATCCGATCCAAACTCACGAGAATTCATCTTGGCTCGCTGTACGGTTAATCGGGACGGCGGCCAATCACAGAGCAGCGCTGAGGTTTTTGCCCAAACATACCAGAACAAACATGGTGACACTGACAGACGTACTTCAGCCTATTTTAGCTTCAGTACACACTATTTAGTTTGTGAAAATGTGCAGAAGATACAAGCTCTTGTCTGCAGCTGTCTGTGCTGTTCTCTCACCTGGATGTAACTAACATTGAATTTTTTTAGCTTGTTCCACTGTTGCGACACTTTGGCCAATCAGATTCAAATAATCCTCATGACGCTCAGAGTTTTCCAATCGCTTCAGCGAGAGCCGTTCCAGATTGATAATGTGTAGAACTCAATTCAGAGTGACACACATACACTCTGGTGTGAGTCTTTTTAACTAGTCTACAGTCTTTATATATAACATTATGATAACACATTTTGGAGCACGATGTATTGTTATATAGATTATACAGCTTTCATATATTGTTAGTAATTATCGAGACAGGTCTAAACCTATTGCAAAAGAAAAACAGGTCTACTCTAGAATTTAAAGGGCCCATATTATGCTGTTTTTATGATGCAAGTGTAATGTTTCCTCATCAAAACCGTACCCAGAATTTAGGAAGTTCGTCTCTCAAACAGAAAACATGTGGTAATACAGGAAGTGCTCCACTGTGTTTTTAAACTCCATACATCTTCACTAGAAAGATATTGGAATTGCCAATATCTGCTGAACTAAAGGTAAAAGGTAGCTGTACATATGAACTGCCAATACATGACATCACAAGGTGGAACAGATCATTTTGAACTTTTGAGATTTAGACAGACTAACAATAAAGGGTTAACTAAAATGTTTGTATGAAACAAAACAAAAAACACAACTTTTTGATGAAGTAACATTATAACATGGAATAAAACTCACAAGAATCAATTTTGTGTAATATAGGACCTTTTAAAATTATACAATATCTTGGTGTCAGAATTTTTTTTAATCAGTAACAATAAATCATAGCGCAAATATTACGCAATGGCAGTAAATGATCTTTTGTACATTAATTAGGGCCCAACCCTTCACTAACAAGAATTCTGAATTGATATCAGATCCAGCCTACGGTCTTTTATAATATGACCTATTATTATATGTTCTGAGAAACATTTTCACTACTTGGAATTTAACTCACAACTTGTTTCTCACTGGTTTAGACCACTTTATTGATACGAGGTGTTCCTAATAAAATGGTCATTGTGTGCATGTGGATTCATGACTTCCTGACACTGTATTTCCAGTTTACTTTAAAACACATGGTAAAAGTGGCCCCTTTAAGCCTGATAATTACTATATCAACTTATTGTGTTTAATATATAAAAGTTGGAATATATTTTGGAGCTTAATATTTATCATGTGTACATTTTTTTTCTTTGTTTTGGCATTTTTCTGTAATGACGTAAGATTTGAGCTGTAGTGAGTAGAATAAATAACTTCTGTGACTAATTATTGCTTCATTCTGCTATTGCTAAGGTTGTAGCTCAGGCTTTTTAAAGGTGCACTGTGTAACATTTCTAGTGGAGGGTACGCCACCCGTTTGTCTCCATGGAAATGTTATTGCTTTGTCTGCAGTGTTCCACAATATAGATTAAACCTCTATCACAAGAGCGACAAGCAGATAACAACACTGCGCTACGTTACAAGTCAGATCTGTGGAGAGTCGCCCCTGTTCACAGAAGAAATTATTGTATTTTTGAGGAATAGAAACACCTGTAAAGAATAAATGCTAGATGTATATGTTTAAAGTCATACTATGGAACATTCCAGGCAAAGCAGCAACTTCTCCATGGAGACAAGTAGATAGCAGGCCCAGATACTGCATTTCCAGTTTACTGTAAAGCTACTGTAAAATTTTTGATTGACAGCTAACTATCGCCTGTGGCAACAGCATGCATTTAGCGGATGAGTACCCTTATGCTCAACTTGACAGAATGGAGGGCCCCAGGATGCAGAGGAACCATTAAAGTGGGTACTATTGATTTTTGACTCTTTGGCCGTTGCAGCGCCGGTCGGAAAGGATCAGAAAGTTCAGCTGTTGGATTTATATGCGCTTGTTGGGACTGCATTAGATAAGAGTGCAAACCTGTGGAGATTTTCTCATGGGGGATGCTATAGAACATTGTATACTGTCTGGATGTAGCTCATGTTCAGATGTGTAATACCTCTGAGAAATTAAAGAGAATAGAAATGTAATACTGGCAGAAATCGTTCACGCAAACCACTGCAGCTTAATTTAATTTGAAGAGATCAGGGGCCTATATATCTTATTGAGTGCATGTGGGAGAAAATTCAGAACATAATCTTGGATAAACGATTTATTAAATATAAAAAATGGGGTGAAATGTTGTGTTTGAGTAACAGCTGTTTCAGTAATGGAAGCACCATGTTTTATTAAAGCTCCGGTGGCTCAATCAAACGTCACATGTAACATTTAGAATAATTCACTTCATTGTTCTGTCTGTGCTCCGTATATTTCCATATGTAACCCTCTTTGGAAATAGTTTTGGCACCTCTGCTCTGTGGGTAGTGATACTTAAGTGTAACACCATGTTGTTTCTATGACATTTTGGATAAACTGAAGCTTTCTGGTACTTTTCTGACAAGTAATTTTCTTGTGTAATTAAAGCTGCTGCTGATAAAACCCATTTCTACTGTGAAAAAACTGAAGCATTACTATGCAAAGTAAGGTGTTCAAATGTGGGAAAGCGCCTTGTCTCAGCACAACTGTGTGTTCCTGCCAAATATTGGTGTGTTTTTAAACCAGCTCTGCCTCACGGCTGCAGCTTCACGGCTTCTTTAAAGGTGCATTGTGCAACTTTTCTGTTGGAGGGTCTGTCATCTTCGTTTTTTCATGGAGATGTTATTGCTTTATCTAGAATGTTCCAGGGTAGAGCTTAAACCTGTTTCAAAGGAGATACGTATAGGCTACATTATAGTTCAGATCTGTGGAGAGTCGCCCCTATTCACAGGGAGAATTATTGTATTTTTGAGCAACAGAAACACTTGTAATGGATAAATGCAAGATAGATGTGTTTAATGTCATACCACAGAACATTCCATGTAAAGCAATAATATCACCATGGAAATAAGCAGGTGAAGGAACCTCCACCAGAGAAGTTGTGGAGAGCACCTTTGGCTGTTGGGGCTTTTTCTGTGGAATGGGACAACCTTGCAAGTTGGGATGCACCGATACTGGTACTGGTATCAAATTTCGGCGCAGATCCAGGAGAATTTGCTGGATCGGATATCGGTTCCATGATATTGGTTAAGACTTGACGTCACAAGGTGGACATCACAAGTATTTTCCATTTGAGAGAAAAACTCTCTCTAAATATCCAGCGTTTGTGTGTTAAATGTGTGAATGAAACGAAACACAACTCCAGATCTGTTTGTGATGAGAAAACAACATTATAACATAGATTAGAAAACAGCGTAATATGTCCATTTTAAAGTCAAAGTATCAGTATCAGAATCAAAACCTCTACTTCCAAGCACTAGTGGCATTTTCTTGTGTGTTTGTATTCTTAAGGGTAACAGGAACCACATGTGAAATGGACCCAGGGCAGTTCTGGAGTCGGGGGAAGCTCTGTGTCCTCCGTGATGGGTCCTGACAGATGTTGCAAGATGGATAACGCGATAGGAAGTGAAGGAGCCGAGGAGAACTAAACGGGCACACGTGGCAGCCAGAGATTAGGGGGAACTGTTGGGTTCATCCTCGGACACAGCTGTGCTCTATCTGCCCGCCCACTTAACCTGGAATGGCACAGGGGGCGGTGCCAGCGCAGTAGCAAAGAGAGTGTTAAAAAGTACCCTGTAAGCCTTTGATTTTCAGTGCATTATTAATGGTATTGTTGCGTCACACGTGGGAGTCAGGTCATGAATTAGAAACAGAACCTGGTTAGAGCTTTAGTGACATGGAGGCTTTTTCTGTTTTTTCTGTATTTTTATTTATTTATTTACTAGATAAGAAAGTAGGTGCAGGAAGAGCGACAAAAACCCAAAAGAGGTTGGAGATGCCTATTTCTTTGCCTGTAATGTTCCACAATATAGTTTAAAACTTGTATAAGATGCACTTATTCAACTATTGGTGTGTTTATTGCTCAAAAATACCGTTAAGAGATTAAAAAAGTTTAATGCCATACTTTAGAACTTCTCCATGGAGACAAACAACTGACGGGCCTTCTACTAGAAAAGTTACACAGTACACCTTTAAATAAATGACATTAAATTCAAACATTCTGATTTACTGCCTGCATTTGCAACTAAAAAGTACGATTTGTTTACAAATCTTGTTTCTTTGTTTGATTTTTCTTTTTTTTTTCTCTCTTTGCAAAACATCAACAGCTTATTGGTTATATCAGCACAGACACTGCTATATCAAGTCTATCTGCCACGATTGCGCAACTGCCAATGTGAAACTACTCATCTTTTTTACGTTGTAACACTTCATTTTCTTTCCTTTTTTTTCCATTTTGAAGTTGTGCCCTACAGGCTCTATCGGATAACAATAGCCCCCCCCCGCGCTGCTTGCAGTGTGTGAACCATTGTCTCCTTGAGACCTCCACAGGAGACCTACTTTCTTAGGATTTGTGTGATAACCATAACAATAATCAGACTGTCACTGAGCGAATGGCTGCCAATATCACAGTATGCATCTGAGAGCCCCCAGGGATCAACATTTAGTCCTCCTGTATATTTGGCTTAAACCTACTCCAAAAAAGACAAGATTGCAGGGTGCTTCTTTTGCAAATTTAAGTCATAGTTAAAATCCTGACTGAGAAAATTGGGTTAGATTATGGGCCTTTAAATATGCACTTTATGATCTCAGGGGAGGTGGCAAATAAACTTGCAGTATTGGCTGTAGGCACTGTCATTCTTGAACCACATGTAAGAGGTGGAGATGTTTTGGTTTGCCCAGATTGTTCCACTGTAGGGCATTAAGTAATCTATCTTGTATTAATTTATTTATCAGTGTTTTATTGCTCACAAATTATTTTGTGACAGCGCTACCATTTTGTTGCTTGTGTAGTGATGGAAACTACATTTACGCAACACATTTGACATATTCACTGTTTTGATGATTAAATGGCTGTATTTCATATTAACTTTGCACTGATTGTGGTTTAACAAAGTAAACTTCTTAATGATACGCAGGCCTACTATCCACAGATCTGACCTGTAACTTGGCCTGGTGGTGTCATGTACTTGTCTTTATGTCCTTATAGAGAAAAGTTTAACACCATACTCTCGATGAAAGCAAGCAGATGACGGCCCCTCCACCAGAAAAGTTACACATTGCACCTTTTAAGTAATTTCAAGTGGAATCGCCATACTAACTTGACACTGAAAAAGTGAATTCACCTTTAAGCCTTTAGCTTTAAAGAGAACACTTTAGCCTTCAAGGTGACGGGAAGGTAGACTGAAAAGAGTTTTGTACACGGTGCCCTGATTCAACCAGCAGGTCTCCCTGCCTCCAGGTGTGTTCTCTCTTTCAATTACATCTCCTTCCTCCTCATATCATCACCTGCTACGGGCTGTATATCCTGCCGTGCCAGCCTATAGGGGTCTTTGAAAGGCCTTCATTTTTTTCTCTACACAAATGAAAAAACAAAAACCTTTCACTACCCTCACTCAGTTGTCAGTCGTTCAGAGAAAACCCAGTGGCAATCTATAATTTATTGCAGTCTGTAAGATCAGCCCTAGCTTTATGTAACCACAAACGAAGTGCCATGTCCAGACATACCAGGCAGTATGTACTCTTTAGGTAACCTGGATTTAGGGACAGCTTTTTGAAGATTATTTTGAGTAGTGCTGCAGCAGAAGAGAACTTTTAAGGGCACAGAGTTAAGGTTAAGAATGTACTGTGCCCACGGCTCGCTACAAAAAGGAGCAATTCTGTAGCACTTTGGCTTTTAAGAATACTACTGGACATGGTGAGAGAACTGGCATGGCAGTCTGTCCTAAAACAACCAACTTATGTTTTTATTTAAAGGTGCAGGGTGTAACTTTTCTGGTGGAGGGTGCACCACCTGCTGTTCTCCACGGATGAAGTTCCACAGTGTCAGTATGGCATTAAAATTCTGATCACCAAGTTATAGATCAGATCTTTAGAAAAGCCACAGCTCAGTTGGTACATATTTCAAGGTATATTTTTTACAATAAAACACTTACACACACATACATTATATGCAAAAAAATAGTGTACCTTTTTAAAAACTAAATTAAGTCAAAATTAAAGGTCCTGTATTATTAAAACTTGACTCCTGTGAGCTTTAAGCCATGTTATAATGTAGTTACCTCATCAAAAACAGACCTGGAGTTGTGTTATGTTTCATTCACACACATTTGAGTAACCCTTTATTATTAGTCTACCTCTCCAAAGCAGTCTACATCTCTAAAGCTCTGTTTCATCTTGTGATGTCATCAAGCAGTAGTTTTTAAGTTGACCTCTACCTTTTTACCTTTGTTGAGAGATCAGCAATTTTAGAGCTGAAATGACCCATTTGATTCTAGTGAAGGTGCATGGAGCACTTTCTGTATTGCCACATAACATCACAAGGTGGAACATGACTCGGGTATGTTTTTGATAATAAGACAACATTATAACATGGATCAGAAAATGTGCATAATATGGGTGCTTTCATACCACAGCTTGTTTTGATCCCCTCTGTTACCCCTCATGTAATGGCTCATATCTCCAACATCTCTCCCTCATTCTCCCTGTGCACAACAAAAAGCCCCAAACCTTTCCTTCCTGTTGTAAATCTAAATCGAGGACTCAAAAAGGGCTCTTCGCACAGAAACATGCTGCTCACATATTCACAGCACACAAATTCGTTGTGCATGGCCTTGAATGAGTCATCTAATATAGGGGGGAGTGCCTTCACATACACAGCCACCAAGCCACAGCCTCCATTGCTCTCAACAAAACGGCTATTCTAAGGTTCTTTCAAGTCTCCTGCAGATTTTGGGGGGAAGAAAACAAAAAAACTAAAGTCAGATTTCTGTCTTTTGCAATCACAAGTAAATGTTTCTTTAAGAGGATCTAGGGAGATATTTGTTATAACTTAAGATTGTGTAATGTGGGGAGCACTGTGTTTGCTGGGGCTTATTGTCCACATATGGTTGTCAATGAAGGATTCCTTTTAAAGGTCCTATATTACACAGAATGGATTCTTATCTCCTCAAAAACATACCTGGAATTGTGTCTTGTTTCATTCACACATGCATCAGTAATCCTTTGCTATAAGTCTCTCTAAATCTCCAAAGCTCAAAATGCTCTGTTCCACTTTGTGCTGTCGTGAAGTGGTAGTTTTCAAGTTAACAGCTGCCTTTTACCTTTAGTTTTAATAGAGATTGGCCATTCCAGGGCTGAAATCATCCAAATGATTCTAGTGAAGGTATATGGAGTTTAAAAACACTGTGGAGCACTTCCTGTATTACCACAAGACATCACAAGGTGGAACCGAGTGTTTTCTGTTTGAGAGAAGCCTAAATATGCTAAATTTATGTGTTAAACATGTTTTTTATGAAGAACATTATATCATAGATCAGAAAACAGCGTAATATGGGCCCTACCGCTTCATGACATTATAAGGTGAACCAGAGCATTTTGGGCTCTGGACATGTAGACAGACTAATAATAAATAAAGGATTTATTCAAACATGTGTGAATGAAACAAAACAGAATTCCAAGTATGTTTTTGATGAAGTAACAACTTTCCAACATGGCTTAAAGCTCACAAGACTCAATTGTGTGGAATATTGGACCTTTTATTTGTCATAACAGAAGCTTGCATAATGTGGGGAGCGCTGTTTGCTTGGGTTTATTGTCCACATACAGTTGTCAGTGAGGGATTCCTGCTGCAGAAACCCTGAGAAACAAGGAGCAAATGTAGGCAGATGTACACGCATGCTTTAGTGCCATGTGACTGCCCTGCTCCCTAAGCCCTTTGTGAAGCTCTCTGAATCTGATTTTCTTACATAGACTGAAAATAAGGCAGGTGATTGCGCTACTTTTTCAGGCGGTGCCTCTGATGCTGTCAATAAGATAAATGACAGCATATTTTAAAATGATCAATGTCATGTGCAAACCTATCTGGAAAATCTCCAGGCAGTATTCTAGTGCCTATTACAGGACGGTATATCTGTGTTTAATCATAAATTTCATGACTAAACCTTGGCTGGATGCCAATGTAAAAAAAAAAAAGTCCAATCATTGAGATAAATGTAATATCAGCTCAGACGGTCAGTTCCACAGCTTGATATAATTAGAGTAATTTAAACTTGATAGGCACATTTACTTTATCTGATAGTCAATAACTGGAAACAGGTGGCCAAATGCTGCCGAGTAGTTATGTGAGCCTGTCACTTTTCCACTGTGAGTGTAGATTAACAGGCTTTCTGTTGTGCTCAGTACGTACTATGTCTGACCTGGTTTTATTGCTAACTGTTCCTGTTTAGGCATAGGTGACCCTCACTGAGTCTTCACTCTCCTCCTGACACTGAGTTTAGCTGAATATTTCGCTTCATAAGCATTGCCCAGGCTTTTCCCACACAGGCTGTTTCAGATAAAGTCATCACTTTAAGAGGGTCAACTGTCAACAGTTTCATTTTCCTCACTGTGTCAGAAACTGTATGCACAGGTGACGAATGAGACCTCAGGTATGAAGCCTGCACCAGGTACAACTGGTCTCAGTCAAGCTCCTGCTTGTGCACTTAAAAGTTCGAATCTGACCAAAAGATCTAAGAAAAGCTCAGTATCAGCAATGCCTGCATAATAAAGGCTACTTACCCTGACCAAGGGTAAATAGGGGCTTTCACCTGGTGCCCTAACTGAGCAAGTGAAGGTCACTTGAACACTCATATTGTTAGTGTTATAATATTACAGCATGTTGAGTTTCTTTGGAAACATCATATTTGTTTTTGAGTCTGACAAGAAAAGAGTACATATTTTGATGTATTTTTTCTTTCATTTCTAGGTAAAAATCCGACTGACAATGGGGCTGCAGAGGACTATGGCGTGCCTAACCCTGGGCCAGCCTTCAAAGAGGTCTGGCAGGTGAAGGTGTGGCCCAAAGGCTTAGGTCAGGCCAAGAACCTGGTGGGGATCTACCGCCTATGCCTCACAGACAAGACCGTCAACTTTGTCAAACTGAACTCGGATGCTGCTGCTGTCGTTCTACAGCTGATGAATGTGCGACGATGTGGTCACTCTGAAAACTTCTTCTTTGTGGAGGTGGGACGTTCTGCAGTGACGGGCCCAGGCGAGTTTTGGATGCAGGTAAGATTTTACCCTCCAGTTTTACCCAAATATGGGTTTAAAAGCTAAGCTAAGTCTTAAGTTTAAAATCTTTATGTTTTGTACTGGCATAGAGTTAAAGGTGCACTGCGTAACTTTTCTGGTGGAGTATCCACCATACTCTGTCTTCATTGAGATATTCCACAATATGACATTAAACTTACTTATCCATCTACACAAATACAACTACGTAAAACCATCAGGCCAAGTTACAGTTCAGATCTGTGGAAAGGCAAGCCCACTCAAAGTTCAGATGCATTCTTTTCAAAGTATTTCTGCAATAAAACACTGTAAATTAAATCAGTGCAAGATAGATGACTTTAATGCCATACTGGAACATTCTGGGCAAAACAAAAACATCTATGAGACACGCAGGTGATGGACTCTCCACCAGAAAAGTTACACATTGCACCTTTAACACTGCTAGTATTTGAGTCCATTTCACTACAGGGTTTGTTTCTTCATAGGTGGATGACTCTGTGGTGGCCCAAAACATGCATGAGACCCTGTTGGAAGCCATGAAGGCGCTCAGTGAGGAGTTTCGCCAGAGGAGCAAATCTCAGTCCAGCTCTGGCCCAGGAGGCGGGGCTACGGCCTCTAACCCCATCAGCGTCCCCTCACGTCGCCACCACCCAAATCCCCCTCCCAGCCAAGTGGGCTTCACCCGCCGGCCCCGAACTGAACCTCCTGGGGGCGCTAATGGAGGTGGCGCTGGGGTGGGCAGTGCCAATGCCTCACCTACTCCGAGGCACAGCTTCCCCAGATCTCGTACTGCCAGTGATGGAGGTAAGACTGAGGAAGGTGGAACCGGGACCACACCTCTGCAAGGACCAAGCTCCAGCCCCTCTATCAACGGCTCCTGCTCTACCACCCCAATCCTCAGGTCAAAATCCACACGCTCAGTTCCTACAACAGCTGCTAAAACTCTTGTACTGATGCGCTCAATTTCCACCCCAGCTTCATCTGTAACCCCAAATCTGTCATCTAACTCAGGTCAGGGCTCAGATTTCAGTGGGGTACCATCTTCTGCTCCTGGTGCTGGCTCTGGTGCATATAGTCGTGTGCCCACTCATCACGCGTCAGTGTCCGGTTCCCCCAGTGACTATTGCTCCTCTGATGAGTACGGCTCCAGCCCTGGTGACCACACCGTACTGCCCTCTCCAACTCTCCCTGGAAGCTCTATGGGCAGTGTAGGTAGCCAGTCATTAGGAGATGAGGGAGCCAATTATATTCTAATGGGGCAGCGAGGTGGTGAGGCTGGCAGCACTAATCAAGGAAGTTTAACCAATAGCCCCAAGCCGGTACCAGGCACACCAGTCATGCCAGGCAGTAGTGCCCAGTCTCAGAGCAGGAGAGTTTTGCGGCGATCTTCTAGTCGTGAATGTGAAGCAGAGCGGAGGTTGCTAAGTAAGCGGGCGTCACTTCCTCCAATGGCTCTGGAGAGACTGGCACCTCGTCAGCGACAGGCAGAGGAGCCAACAGACGAAGAATCTGCTGATTACGCCATCATGTCTCGGAGTACAAGCCGAGAATCTTTCACTTCGACGACTCCTTCCACACAGAGACAGTCAGTTGCTAGTGGGAGTGTTGGAAGTGGATACTTGGATGTAGCTAGCGAGTTTAAAACTGAAGGAGGAGGTGGGAATATAGATGTAGGCGTGGACAATGGCTATATGTCAATGTTGCCTGGCGTTACTCAACCCCAAGCTACAGTGTCCCAATCCATGGCCGTGTCTGTCCCTGAAATGGACTCTAAACCTGCAGACGACTACATGGCAATGACACCAAATAACAGTGTTTCCCCTCCACAACAAATCAGACCTCCAACCTCTGATGGTTATATGATCATGTCTCCCAACAGCAGCTGCTCTCCAGACCAGCGGGGGGGGCTGTCGGGTGGGGCTTGGGTGAGCAGTGGCAGTGCAGATAGCAGGGCAGGAAGTGACTATATGAACATGTCCCCTATCAGTGCACGCTCTGTCAACGGCAGTCCCCCTCCAGATCATACCGGACATTTGGAAAACAGTTCTCACCAACAAACTCCCAAGATGGTATACTCTTACTACTCTCTGCCTCGCTCGTACAAGCATAACCCATCTGGACATTTCGATGACGGCCCGGGGAGAGGCAGGCGGTCCAGTGCCAGCAGGGGGATCGGAGGAGGGCGGGCTGCGTCTGGGCGGCAGGAGCAAACTGCACCTGCAAATTCAGCCAGCAGTCGTCACCTGTCACTATCATCATCCTCTTACTCCTCCAGCTCGGCCAGCAGCGAAAGCCTGGGGGAAAGCGAAGAGAGACCCCCGCTCGGAGCAAGTAGTAAAACAACGTCATCTCACCTCAAAGATGGAAACAAGCCACTGCAGAAACAGACTTCGAATGGACTGCCAAAACAAGGAGGTCACACTAAAGGTCACACTAAAAGCAGACCTGTGAGCTTGTTCGTCGATATTTCAAAAGCCAATACGCTTCCTCGTGTGCGGGAGAATCCACTGCCCCCAGAACCGAAGAGTCCCGGGGAGTACGTTAGCATTGAGTTTAAGGAGGAGAAGACTAGCCATGTTCGTGTGGGAGGAGGTCGTGGGCGGGGTCTCAGACATGGCCTGTCAATGCCCCATAGCTCCAGTGCCCAGCAAACCCAAAACAGACCAGTTTCTTGCCTGGGTAACTTTATACCTCTGTCCCGTAGCCCATCTGCCCCCATCACCCCGCCAGCCGCTTCAGAATATGTCAACATGGACTTGGGCCCCTCTCCTTCCCCCTCACCTCATTCACACACCCCTTTAGTCTTCCCTAGTTTCCACAGCCCACCCACTCCGCCAGTGCTCGCCCATGCACCCAAATCTAGCAATGAAGGTGCAGCCAGTTCGAATGAAGAGCAGGTGGAAGTCGCAGAGGTACCACGTCGCAAAAGCAGAGAAAAAGCTCCCTCTGTTACCGAATCGGAGTCACCAACATCCTGCAGCGACTACACAGAGATGGCATTTAGTTTGAATAGCAACGCCACAGCAACCAGTGTCTCCCCCCAGGCTCCTTCGCCGAACAGGACTGACCCCTCTGGCCCCGTCCTGTCTCGAGGTCTGGACTTCCCTCTTGCCAAAGGACCCAACCCGGACCACGGTGCCAAAGTCATCCGGGCAGATCCGCAAGGACGAAGAAGGCACTGCTCTGAAACGTTTTTGGCTCAACCTCCTGTGCCCGCCTCTGCATCCACCTCCTCAAACTCCACTGCCACTCTTTTCCCAGAGCATGCCCAAGCTGTGGCACGGCGTCTGGGTTTCGATGGTATACTGTGGGGCAATGGTGCTGTGACGGAGCCCCCCACCCAACCCCTTCCCATAAACAACCAGACTTCATCCACAGAGCAAGGCCTTAACTACATAGACTTGGACTTGGCCAGCAAAGAGGGACCCCATCTCAGTTTGGACGGGCCTTCAGGAAGCCAGGCAGCGTCTCGTCTCTTCTCCCTTCTCACCGGGGGTTCTGGCGTTGGCGGGGTCGGGACAGCGGTCGTCAGCAGCAACAGCAACTCCAGTCTGAACACATACGCAAGCATTGACTTCTACAAATCTGAGGAGCTACGAACACAAAGCGGAAGCAAGGAAGGAACAGGTAAGAGATGGCTAAATATATCCACTTTAACTTTTCTTTCCATAAAACAAAGCGTCTCTCATCTCCCTGCGCTCTCCTCACTGTCTGTCCTCCTTCTGTCTGTTACATTTTAGATTTCTGTCAGATAAATCCAATCACTGTTTCAATGAAGCGTCACCTGGCGCCAGATTAAAATAACACCAGTATAATTCATTTTACTCCTCTCTGTGAGCCATAACAGATATGGATCAGCACACAAGTCAATACTGTGTTTTTGTTACATGCTCTGTTTTTGTTTAATGTAATTTAACTTAAAAAAAAAAAACAAAAAAAAAAACAACTGAAATATCACCATCAGTCTTTTCAGAGCATAACCTATTTTTGTTGTCTAGTACAGGCCAACCCAAAGTCATCATTAGAGATGTATGTTGGTACCATATAGACCCTTTAAAATTGAAATTTGGATTTTTCCTTTGTCAAAAATGTTTAGTGTATCATAATCTCTTGTTAAATAAACAAATAATATAAAATTGTAAATGTTTTTAAACTGGGCTCTGACATCACTCACATGTATCCGAGTGGTTTTCATTTGCCAAATTTCCCTTGTATTTTCATATTTTGTGATATTCTTAAATTAATTCCAATTTTCCCATTGAAATCGCATTATGTCCCACTTCATGTTTGCCTCCAGTGCCTCATTCCAGAATTTTGTCAGGGACCAGAAGTAAAACTACATAATTGCTCCCCCACTATATTCAGTACTACACCCCATCACAAGTACATTTCTGTTAACATAAAGATGACAAAGGGATCTTCTAGTCCAGCTGAGCTATTGTACTTTACAATAACACTGACACTGTAGCAGAATGAAAAGCTCTCTATTGAAGCACTCAGACTCAAGTTGATGCACTGAATTTTGACCCTCTTTTCATTCACCCTTCTGCTGCTACTTCTGATGAGATATTTAGTCACATTCTTAATAAATGGGAGCTCCTACATCGTCACTATTTTGACGATTTAAAATAGAACTGTTTCATATGAACTTTGCACAAGTAGTGGTTTAGCAAAGAATTATTGTTGCTAAAATGTATTTTTGCTGCTTGAAAAAGAGCAATCATGTGCAATATGTATCGCCATATTGTGATAATATCGTATAATGAGCCGTGTACTGTATCGAATTGTGAACGACCCTGTGATTCGTGATTCCCAGCACTACTCCTATATACAGCTGAACTTTTAATATTTCAAAGAGTAAAAGTAAGGAGTTCAAATTAATTATTAAATTATCTGTTTTGGTCAATGCATCATTGTAATTCACACAACTTACTCAAAATGAAGAGCTCATCTGTCTTTTGTTCATGTTTGTATTCAAAGTAAGGCGTGGTAATAACAGGGCACTTAACCTTGATGGTTTAAATCATTGTAACTAGCATGCCTTCTAATCATAATGTGTTTATGTATTTACTATTTATTGTTTAATTATATTTCTCTTGCCTTTTGTTAGCCACTTTTCCAGATTAAAGCTAACTCATGCAGATTTTGTAGTTAAAGCAGCCATTAAATGAGAGAGATTTATACAAAACAATAAAGTACTTAGTAGTTGTACTTAACCTTCCTCTGCAGGGCTTCTGCTGAATGCCTCCTGACAAGCCCAGTTGTTTATGTAAGTTGCACTAGTCTCTACTTGATTTGTGCTTTTGTGAAAACCTCCCTGGTTGCTCTTGTACACTCAACTCCACACTTGGGTTTAATAAAGAATTTAAAGAATTTATGAAAATTCATCATGAGATCTTGCTTTGAGAGCATAGACTGTATATATAAATGGACGTAGCTAACCCGCTAGCCGCCACATTACTAATAGGAAGTGAGCATGGGGGCACTTAGGGCTTCATCGACTCTGGCTCCAATTGACTTTACATTGAAAAACTGTCACCTCTCTCTCTGTAACTGCTGCAGTGAGCCTGGTCATTTTGGTCTTAAAATGTTTCGTATTAACCCGCTCTACATGATCCTGGTGTTTTTATTTCGCCATTTTGTCGGAAAATAAATTCCTATTCCTAATATGGACCCGGCTCCAACTTTGCTCCTATAACTGCTTGCCTCATGAGCTTCATTTGGCTAGATCTGAACGCTATGGGTGATGTTACACTCAGTTAGTCCACTTCTCTACACAGTCTATGGGTGAGAAAGGCATTATAGTCAGCTCAACAGCTTCTCATGTACATATATTGTCATCCTGTTTTTTATTGCGAAATTATAGCTGTGTTGGTTGAAGCATGCAGCGTTGACTGGGTGTATTTTGGAGAAGAATGCTCGGGGCTTCCTCACTGGGACCATATGTGCACGCTGTACGTCACAGGGCGGAGGAGGAGAAGCCTGGAGAATATTGCACGTTGGCTGTGAATGTTGAGATGAGGCCAGTGTTTGGCTTTAACCGCTCTCCAATGCCCGTGTACAGTGTTCCCCCTCTTTTCATCACTCCGTCCCACCTCCCCCTCTTTCCTCCTTCAATAAATGATCCTTTTGTTCGCTTGTTGTGCCGCGTTGGGCTGACGGGCCTATAAGCAGGGCCCAGTCCACAGACTCTCTCCTCAAATTCACCCTGTAATTCACGTCTCTTAAAGGTGCATTGTGTAACTTTTCTGGTGGAGGGCTCATCAAATGCTTTTCTCCATGGAGACCTTGTCTAGAAATAAGGCATTAAACCTTTCTATCTTCATGGTGACGAAACCAGACTAAGTTACAGGTCAGCTCTGTGGAGAGGTCACCCCGCTTACAGTCAGAATGTCTGTTTTTCTAGGTATTTTTGAGCTATAAAAACACCAGTAATTTAATAAATGTAAGGCATAGCTGTTTAATGTCATACTGTGGAACATTCCATGCAGATCAATGACATATCCCTAGAAATAAGCAGATGACGGACTTCCAAAGAAAAAGTTACATAATGCAGCTTTAAAGGTCTGCCTGGAATGTTCCACAGTATGACATTAAACAGCTCTACCGTACATTTATTAAATTACAAGTGGTTTTATAGCGCAAAAATACCTAAAAAGAAAAACAGGCATTCTGACTGTGAGCGGGGTTGCCTCTCCACAGATCTGACCTGTAACTTGGTCTGAAACTGCAATTTTGGTCTCCATTAAGCTAGAAAGGGTCAATACCATACTGTGAAACATTCCAGACATTCCAGACCCCCCACCAGAAAAGTTACACAGTGCACCTTTAAATTCTTCAGACGTCTTCCCCAAGTTTTTA
The DNA here is from genome assembly GCA_029959045.1 of Taenioides sp. WSHXM2023. NCBI lineage: Eukaryota > Metazoa > Chordata > Actinopteri > Gobiiformes > Gobiidae > Taenioides > Taenioides sp. WSHXM2023. Next base: position 16,266,375 of record CM057106.1, on the reverse strand, counting down.
ATCTGCTCCTCACCCATTGCTGTGTTGCGTTTTCTCTTCTCCTTCACATCTTTGTCCTTGTGTGACATCAAGATTTTTGACATTCCTTCCCTCCCTTTCTACTCACTACATGCGCTTTTGTTCAGCCGTTTCTCGTCTCGCGCCGCCTTCTCTTTTGTCACCAGATCGTTACAGAGAACGGGATCTTTGCTGGAATAGTTTGCCTCAAAAGGAATCTGAAATTAAACTCTTATTTAAGTGCAGGGCAACCCAACTTAAAACAGCTCCAGTTATCTGTCATTACAGGGTTTTTACCTCAGACAGGCAGAGACTTGTATAGGAGCTGTGTGTCTCGAGTGAGCTTGGTTTGGCATAGGCTTCTGAGAGCTAAAAAAGAACAGCAGTAGTGGGAATTGGGCCAAAGACAATCCTGTTGGACTCCCCTTATGTAATGTGCAGTGTGTAACAATACTTTATTCAGTTTAGATAAGCACTTTTATTGTTTTGTGAATGTGAGCCCTCCTGTAAAATCCCGTCAAATATATGATGCAAGAAATGTGGAATTATGTAGTAAAGAAAAAGCAAACTAACTAAATATTATTATGTTTTATATATATTGGCCTTCTCTCAGTGAGTTTCTTGAAGACTTGTGAAATGGTTAGAAAGAGAGGAATAAATACAAGTTTATACAAGAGTTATTTTGAGTTTATTTTTTCTTTGCTATATTGCATTTATGTGTTCATTCATAGTTTTGGTGTGTTCAGTGAGAATCTGCAGTGTAAATAATCATGGAAATAAAGAAGAAAAATAAATGAAAAAGTGTGTCCAAACTTTTGACTGGTCTTGTATGTAAAAGGTGAACAGATGGAACAGGGCTTAAAGGTGCATTGTGTAACGTTTCTGGTGGAGGTTCCGACAAATGATTTTCTCCATGGAGATGTTATTGCTTTGTCTGGAATGTTTCACAGTATGGCATTAAACCTTTCTTTCTACATGGAGACCAAACCAGACCAAGTTACAGGTCAGATCTGTGGAGAGGTGACCCCACTCACAGTCAGAATGTCTGTTTTTCTAGGTATTTTTAAGCTTTAAAACTACCTGCAATTGAATAAATGTAAGGTAGAGCTGTTTAATGCCATACTATGGAACCATTCAGGCAGAGCAATGGCATATCTACACAGTGCACCTTTAACTGTTTTAATGTGTATGAAATCCTGCAACACTCCCACGGCCCCTTTAGGAAATAAACACGCAAGAGAATCTGATTATGTGAACTCCCAGTTGTCCCTTTAGAGATTTTATTTCTTCTCCATCTGGTGCAGGGTGTTTGCCAACCTCAAAATAACCTGTAGCACTTTTGAAACATATCCCAGAGAGACCATCTTCATAGTGATTTGAATTTTTTATAATGCTTTTAATCTCAACTATGGTGAGTTAAGATTGGTATTTAAATTTCAAGTTGGAGTTGTTTTGTTTCATTCACACAGAGCAGAGATTGGCAATTCCAGGGCTGAAATGATATTGCATACGAATTATTCTAGTGAAGGTGTATGGAGTTTAAAAACGCAGTGGAGCTCAGTGTGACATCACAAGGTGGAACAGAGTGTTTTCAGTTTGAGAGCTTAGCCTAAATATGCAGGGTTTGTGTGTTAAATATGTGTGAATGAAACAAAACACAACTCCAGGTGTGTTTTATGATGAAGAAACATTATAACATAGATCAGAGAATAGTGTAATATGAGCATTTTAAGCAGTTTTGTAATGACCTCTCTTCTCTTAATTACTGAACTGAAATCACAGGTTTGAATGCAACAACAACTGAAAACATCTGATTTTAAATGACTCATAACATTGTCAAGAGCACATATTTGCAGTTTCAACAAACGCCAAAGAATGCTGATTAGAGATAATGTCATCTTTCTTCTAAATGGTGTGACAGTCCAGTGCAGCCATGGGTTAGACTAACAGCACTACTGTTATGTAAAACAGCACCACGTGGACGGCCATGGTGTGTGTTTGTGTGTATGTGTGTGTGTGTGTCATGTGCTAAAGGCAGAAACAGCTCCAGTTTGCAACACAACTTAGCCATTCAAATACAACATAAAGGTCCTATATTACATGAAATTGACTCTTGTGATCTTTAAGCCATGCTAGAATGTTGTTACCTCATCAAAAACATACATAGAGTTGTGTGTTTTGTTTCATTCACACATGCTAAAGTAATTCTTTATTATTAGTCTTTATTATTAGTCTCCAAAACTCCAAAATTTGTTCCATCTTGTGATGTCATGAAGCGGTAATTTTCAAGTTAAAGCTACCTTTTACCTTTTTGTTTAGTAGAGATTGGAAATTCCGGGACTGAAATCATCCAAATGATTCTACTGAAGTGGGTATGGAGTTTAAAAACCCAGAGTATTTTCTGTTTGAGAGAAGCTCAGCCTAAATATGCAGGGTTTGCGCGTTAAACATGTGCAAATGAAACAAAACACAACTCCAGGTCTGTTTGTGATGAGGAAACAACATAACATAGATCAGAAAATCGCGTAACATTGGTCCTTTAAAATGTATTCTTGGTCTGAATATTATAAAGAAATCAGTACTGTCTGTAATTGTATTGCTAAGCCTTGTGATGATGTTATGATGCTGTTGGATGACCTCTTCTTGGATTAGAGGGAGATTACAAGCTTCAAATTTAATCAACTGCTAAAAAGATTAATTTCTTAGGGATTTAACCTTTTAATTAGCCTCTGAGATGGTCCATTTTCTCTCCTGCTCCACATCATCACATCAATATAAACAGGAACAAGTCCCCTTACCTGACCAGCCAGAACTACACGCGTTGACAAAACTTTACAAAGACGAGTATAACTGTCACAATAAATACTGTATTGACCCATCGTTCAATATAGGATGGATGGAACAATTATTTTTGAGGGTCACAGTATTTATCTCAAGTACTTTTTTTTTTTAGGCTGTTATTTCCTAATCCAAACTACAAAGTGTTGTATTCTGCTGTTTATTTATTGCAGTTCATATTTTTAACAATATTGTACATTTAGAATACTTTTTCAATATTGTCGCTTATCGTCTATATTTACTTCATCAATATTTTGCAGTTCAGAGTTTGTTATTGTGACAGGCCTACGGATGAGGGCGTGATTGACGCCATGGTCCATTCACGTCAAAAACAAACATGGATGCTTACTAGGGATGGGCGACACTGAGGACTGAGCAGGTCCAGTATTAATCTAATCTTTTAAATAATAAAAATAAAGTAAATGAACTATATCAACACAAAAAATACATTCACAACACAATATATAAAAAATGAAACCAGTTAAAAATCATGTGAGCAAAATTGTGAATTGATCCCCTTATTGTAAAATCAAAGTCTCGTCTCGTGCACTGTATCTCGCATCCCCACTGCTTACACTTAAAAAAGGACTAAAATTTACAAGAAACAGCAAGGAGTTTGAGAAACACGTGAGACAAATGGACCATCTCAGGTTTTTCCGTGCTATATGGTCCAATTCTAGACTTTTCTGGATTCGGACAGAATGCAGAAGGAACTGGCTGGTACTCTCTCCATTCTTCAACCTTAGTTTTGTTTCTTAACCTAATTTCTATCTTTTCTTTTTTTTATTCTTTGTACATCTGCGTTACCCCCATGCGTAGATGAGGTTATGAAAAGACGTGTATACAGGCTGAAGTCAAGGCCATCTAATTGTCTTGAGTTGTTTGGTATGAGTGGAGGGTTCAGGGAGTCACCAAACATTGCGTACATAGCAACAATTCTCCAGTGTTTGGGTGAAAGGAGTGCTGAAGGCTGCCTTTTGATCCATGTGCGTTTTTTAGCACTGGAAAGCTGAGCAGTTCTTTCCCAGTGAGTCCATAAACAGACTTTGATGAGGTCATCCACACACTGCCGAGGGACTGGTTCATCCCAGACCTCCTCTTGTGTGTAATTAGGCGGATCTCACGGCTGGAGCTGTAATCCGAATAGAATACAAAACAAAAAAACAAAGCTCTGTGGCTGGTATGAGGCTTTGTCCAGCAGCTGTGTGCGATGGGACAGTCCCCTCCCCATGTTATAACGCTGTTACCTCATCATAAACAGACCTGGAGTTGTGTTTTGTTTCATTCACGCATGTTTGAGTAATCCTTTATAATTAGTGTGTTTACATCTCCAAAGCTGAATTATGCTCTGTTCGACCTTGTGATGTCATGTAGTGGTAGTTTTCAAGTTAACAGCTACTTTTTACCTTTAGTTTAGTAGAGATTGACTTGTATCTATTTAGTACGGCTGAAACAAGTTAATTGATAAATCACAACTGATCGATTACTGAGATAATCGTCAACTAATTTAGTAATCAAATAATCACTTCTGGACCATACACAGACTCTAAAACATGCAATGTGTCAAGAGAACAGGTTTTACGACTCAGGCAAAGTGAGGAATTACTTAAAAATGATACAGGAAACATTAAGATTTGGTGTTTTTGATTAAAAAAAAAAACATAATAATAATAAATTGTCTATAAATATACTCCCGTATACTTCCACGATTTTAGCTCCCTTCTGCTCGCTAGTGTGATGTGCAGCTATCCATCGGAGGTGTAGACAACTTCACGGCTTTGTTGCGATGACGTTTACGGCGACGTCGGCTCCCATTGGGCGCTGCAGTGTTCTAACACAGAAATCAGCTGATCTGTTTCTTTTATTAAGTGGTTTTAGATGAATATTGCAAAATTATAACACGGTGAGCCACAGGTGTCATAGGTTATAACTGTATAGCAGACACAAGCACAATAGGTCTTCTTTATTTGAGTCAGATGGAGAACGTATGCATTGCACTCTATTTTCTTACAGTATGCCAATAAATTACGCAGCCCTGCCCAAATCTCAATAACATGAAATGATTGTATTTATTATTAACGTGTGGCTTTAATTTATCTGTAATCGCAATTGGATCATTGTATATTTTTCTGCCAGGTTTTTTCCAGCCCAACCCCTCTGCTGTGCATCTTTTATCATGATCTGTACAAGTCCCAGAGTGGAAAAATGAGACGGCAACATCAATCTTTCTGGAATATTACATGCGTAGGCCCCAGGAACTCTTACAGGGAAACTATGGGGACTTTGATTCTTTGTGTAAACTGCATACACACAGTAAACTTGCACCTGTAAAAGGGTGTTTTTGAGCTGTGTAATGTCCAAACATATCACTTTCCTCTGAAGGGTGTGTTGTGTTGTGTTGTGTCATTTCAGGTTAAAAAAAAGTCTGTTTATCGGCGCTGGGTTGCAGGTGCACAGCAGATGTAAAGATAACTCCAAGAATCTATGTCAGTTACAGTTTGTCAAGATAACTAAGCTTTGTTTTGTAAGTTTTGTAAGCTGCATAAGTTAGGGTTGCAGGGTAAAGCATTAAATCTTTTAAATCTACAAAACCACAAAACTTAATACCATTGAGTTATTGTATCAACACACCTTTCTTTTAGTATTTTCTCCTTTAGAGTACTACTTCACAGTTCTAAAAATTTATCTAGTTTTGACACTTGTTCTAGTATGGATTATTATCTGATCTTCTATACTTTTTTTTTTAAAAGTGCATTGTGTAACTTTTCTAGTGGCGGGCTCGTCACCTGCTTTTCTCCGTGAAGATGTTAATGCTTTGTCTGAGATGTTTCACTGTATGGCATTAAACCTCTCCATCAACATGGAGACCAAACCAGGTCAAGTTACAGGTCAGATCTGTGGAGAGGCGACCCCGCTCACAGTCGGAAAGCTTGTTTATGTAGGTATTTTTCAGCTATAAAACAACTAGTTTATTTTAAATGGTTTGCAGTGCATCAGTGGTACTTCCTGGTTTGTGGATGATAAAAAGGCTTTAAAATGCCTAAGAGCTGCTTTTACAATATAGTATATGTATTGGGGCAAGATAAATTTTACTTTATTACTTTAATATCTGTATCACATCTTTTTATCTTGATGCTTAAATCAATACCAAATAGTGTTGTCACGATACTGATATTTCAAACTCAATTTCAATACTAAGGAACAGACTCGATTTTGATTCCAATACCATAATGATGATGGAAAAAACGCCATCTTTAGACAATAGAATGTGATTTTCAACATTAAATCATAGTACTTTCTTTTATATTACCATGTGGTCTTATATCTGTGTAATCCCATAGTGGTCCTGTAGGTTCCATAGTGGTCCATGGGCGTATACTAGTCTGTGTGCTCTTATACTTGTTCTGATACAGATCAAGATCATTCTAAAGCTATTTAGGAACGGTTTATATCTGTACTGTGACTTTTTTAGTTTCAGTATCTAGTTTTGATACTAGTAGCAGATTTAGCAATGATTAGCATCTAATTTTCGATACTTTTAACAGCCCTAGTACCAAATATAGCAGGTGTGGCGTGTCATTTTAAAGCTTAGAGGAAAAAATGATGATGCCCTTATCTATGACTTGTCTTTTTTTTTAACCATGATCTGTTTACAGTATGACAGTGACGAATGACAGGCACTCTACATGTAGCATAAAATCAGTCAGGCTTTTCCTTAGGGGACCTGCATTTCCTGACAGGTCTTTTTCTCACTGAGTTACTTTAAAGGTGCTATATTACGCAAAATGGACTTTTATGAGCTTTTAAAGGTGCACTATGCAACTTTTCCACCACCTAATGTCTCCATGGAGATGTTACTGCTTTGATTGGAATGTTACACAAACCTAAAAAAAATAAATATCTTACATTAAGTAAATTGCTGGTGTTTTTAAACCTTAAAGACATGCATTCCCATTGTCAGCGTAGTCTTCTCTCCACAGATCTGACCTGTAACTTGCTTCTGTCTTTGGAAATGGATTTGTTTAATGCTGTGCTGTAGAAAATTCTAGGCAAAACAAAGACATCTCCATGGAAATAAGCAATTGACAGAGTCTCCACCAGTTGTGTTGTGTTTTGTTTCATTCACACGTGTTTGAGTAATCCTGGTTTATTAGTCTGTCTGCATCTCCAAAGCTCAAAATGCTCTCTTTATGATGTCATGAAGTGGTAGTTTTCATGTTAGCAGCTTTACTTCAGCAGAGATTGGCAATTCCGGGGTTGAAATCGTCCAGATGGTTCTAGTGAAGGCGTATGGAGTTTAAAAACACAGTGGAGCACTTCCTGTATTATATATAGTGTTGTGAGAGAAGAACTCACCCTAAATATACAGGATTTAAAGATTTATGAATGAAACAAAACACAACTTCAGGTCTGTTTGTGATGAGGAAACAACATTGTAACATAGTTCAATATGGATGGTGCAATATGGACTCTTTAAGCGACTGAACCTCTGTTGCTTGCAGCCCAGAACAGTGTATTTCTTTGGTTTGCATTTATCTCACAGCTGAGTCATCACTTGCATAAAAGTATTTGCTTCTGCATTGGATTGACTTCACCCAAGGCTCTCTGTGAACGCTGAGCTTTCATTGATAAAAGGGAGAGAGAGTATTGGTGCGTCATTCTGAAGTCTCTTTTATTAAACTATTTTATCAATGTAAATGGAAAATTACCTGCAGATTCACACCTTTGTCTTTTGTATTAGTTTAAAAGGCCTATTCATTTTATTCAAACACTCCATGATTTGTGGACAAAGCGAGACCTTCTTACCTTCGAGTTTATAATGCTATAATTGACTTTAAGTGACAAGAAAAGATTGAAGAAACTGAAGTAAAGCATATTTCCCTTTGTAATGAATTGGCAAATCCTTGTTTTTGTCCTTCCTTTTTGTCATCTTTTATCACATTTTTAGCCTTTCAGTTTTTTACAGACATTATGTCCTTCTAACATATAGCCTGGGTTTCTATACGTGACATTTGACTGTTCAATAAAGCTAATGTTAAGTTTTGAATAGTTAATCGCTATGGCAATGGTGCAAGTTTTCATCTCTCTGAAACCCATGGATATACATATATTTTTACATTTTATGATGGCAACAAACCATAGATTATATAACGAAGTGGACTCAGGGAGTGTAACGTCACCCATTGCGTTCAGTCTGCTCCAGTCAAGTGAAGCTCAAGATGCTAGCAGTTATAGGAGCGAATTTGAAGCAGAGTTAGGAAGAATAGCAATTCATTTACAGACAAAATGGCGAAATAAAAACACCAGGATCATGTAGAGCGGTTTAATACGAACATTTTAAGACCAAAATGATGAGACTCACTGCAGTAGTTAGAGAAAGAGGCGTGACAATTTTCTCATGGAGCCAGATTTGATGGAGCTAGAAGCACCCCCATGCTCACTTCCTATTTTGGACACAGTGGTTAGCAGGTTAACTATGTCCATTTATGCAGTTTATGCAAGCAACAAAGTCTGCGTCATACTGTATTTGCATTGCCATGGTGACTGGCTCTGATATCGAATTCATTTAGTGCGCTGGTGTCTCTCTCACTCCCCCGCTGTCTCCTCCTGCTCGTCTAGCACCTCCTTATCGCTATTTTTTTCTCCATTCATCTTCCCAGGACCTTGACCACGTTTCACTTTAAGCTAGTCCCATGGTGGAAGATAACGAAGCATAAGCAGTAAAGTTCTGTACTTGAGGAACATTTTTAGGTATCTGTACTTGTACTGCACTGTAGTGTATTTAAAGGTGCGTTATGAAATTTGTTTGGTTGGGGGTCCGTCACCTGCTTGTTTCTATGGATACGTCATTGCTCTGCTTGGAATGTTCCACAGTATGACATTAAACAGCTCTACCTTACATTTATTCAGTTACAACAGATCTGACCTGTAACTTGGTCTGGTTTGGTCTCCACGAAGATAGAAAGGTTTAATGCCGTACTGTGAAACATTCCAGAAAAGCAATACGCATTTGATGGACCCTCCACCAGAAAAGTTACACAATGGACCTTTTAAGAACTTTTTAAACTGGGTGCTTTTTACTTTTACTTCATTACATTTGAAAGCATGTATCTGTACTTTCTACTCCACTACATTTTTTAACTGGACTGAAAAGTAAAAAGTACTTTTCGTGTGATTTTAGGGGTTATTTTTACAGTGGCTTTTGCATGTAAACTTTGGCTTTGAGCAAACACACAAAAGTCATAGGAAAATGAAGAAATGGATTTGTTTTGACACTGTTAACCAAAATCTGTATAATTTGAATCAATAGAACGACACTTTACAACACATTAACAAATTTACAACACTATCAAAATTTGTGTGAAATACTTTAACTTTTTGCCTTTGTATCTGCACTTTTATTTAACTAACAAAGCTGAGACATGGCTGTAGTTTGAGACGATTTTTTACTTAGTCACATGTAGTAGATCAACAGATAGGACAAGGCCTAGGTGTGTGCGTGTTTGTGATTAATTCCTGTAATTCCAGACGCTAACATAGGGTGAGGTCTTATTCCCTGAAACCTGGTTGTAATGGATAACTTCCACCTTACGCCTAACCTAAAGAGTATCACTTGTGTTACACGTTTTATATATTTTTTTCTCTTTGCTGGTGTGTTTTCTCATGAATTGGCGAAACTTTAAAAATTTACTGACCGAGTTATGAATAGTTAGACATTAATATTTTGTTTTGAGTGATTTTTATGTTAATTTGCAGGTTAAATGAATGTTTTAACTAATTTTTTGTCATGGACTGGTTGCTCTAAATGAACGATAACAGTACTAGTGAAGAATAAAACCACAAAGGGTGCCTAGTCTAGATAAATGGAATATTTAATTATATTACGCAAATTTGACTCTTGTGAGCTTGTTATAATGTTGTTATCTCATCAAAAACATACCTGGAGATGTGTTTTGTTTCATTCACACATGTTTGAGTACATCTCCAAAGCTCAAAATACGCTTTTCCACCTTGTGATGTCATGTAGTGGTAGTTTTCAAGTCAACGGCTAACTTTTACCTTCAGTTCAGTAGAGACTGACAATTCCAGAGCTGAAATCATCCAAATTGTACTAGTGAAGGTGTATGGGGTTTTAAACACAGTGTAGCACTTCCTGTATTATCAGATGACATCACAAGGTGGAACAGAGTGTTTTCTGTTTGAGAGAAGAACTCAGCCTAAATAAATAAGCAGGATTTGTGTGTTAAACATGTAAACGAAACAAAACACAAGTCCAGGAATTTTTTTGATGCAGAAACAATATAATAATATAGATCACAAAATGGCGTAATATGGGCCCTCTAAGTAAGTCAGTGGTGTTACGTGGATAAAAATACTGTGTAGTAGTTCTTTTGTGTCAGTGTGGAATTACAGTACAGCAGGTAGCTCCAGTGGGATAGCATGTACCTGGAGCTTTTCCAAGGCATATTCACAATTTTGTAAGCCTCCACAAAATATATCAATAAATATCGAACCATGAGATGCATATCGTGAAAATGTCATATCTAGGGATTTTTATATTGTTACATCCCTAGTAGTAGCTGAAATTGAACCTCTAGTATTTGTTGGCCTGGGGACCGATGCAAGCTAGGCCCCTTCAGCCTCTTCCTGTGGATTTCTGATCATCTGCCAGCCCAAACGAATGCTAATTAGCTTGTAAAACCTTGGCTAATGGCTCAGTACTAGTGCTCTTGTTTTGACTGACTAGTGCCTTCACATGCAGTTGGCTCATAGGCTCACAGAGTAACAAGAGGAGAAAGAATCGTATTGGCAGGTCAGTCAGTCAAAGAGGCGCCTCTGGACAAAACCGTGTGTGTGTTTGTGTGTGTATGTGTGTGTATTTGTGTGTTTGGACGAGGCCACTGAACCTGTCATCAAAAGTGACAAAGCAGATTTCGATTACAGCACCTGTTATCAGCACTCTTCACGTACATAATAGTCCAGAATACATATGCTGTGCAGACTTCAAGAGCAAGTGTAGAAATAACCAAACAAGTTCTTAAAGAAACACAGATTTGTAGTTGACTTTTGTCTCTGGAGACATTGACCGGAGATACTGGTAATGGTGTAATTTATATGTATTCTGTTTAAAGGTCCTGCAGTACACAAAACTGACTCTTGTGAGCGTTAGGTTATAATGCTGTTACCTCATCAGAAACATACCTGGAGTTTTGTTTTGTTTCATTCACACATGTTTAAGTAACCCTGCATTATTAGTCTGTCTACATCTCCATAGCTCAAAATGCTCTGTTCCACCTTGTGATGTCATGAAGTGGTAGTTTTCAAGTTAACAGCTCCTCTGAAATCTGAAAAATTTTAATTGTGTTTTCTAACTGTTATTGCCTACTCGTGTTTCTGTGTTGTGATTTTGTTTTTATGCTCGTACTTCAAACTTTTTCCGTTCCTAAAATCCTGCCTAAGAAGTAGCACGATCCCCTTAAATCCTCCCCTTTTGTTTGTCTGTGGATCTCTATGAATAGTGGAAATCCCAGACAGGCTTCAGTCACCTTTTCAGGAAATGAGGATCAGCCCAAAGCAGCTCAGCTAATGGCCAAAGTAGCCCTCTCTGACCTGGAGCCAGACTCTTTCATAGACTGCTACCACTCACACGGCCTCTGCCTCTTTTGTCTATACAGTTTTCTGCTCATTGAATTCTCCACAAAGCACGTTGACGCTCCTGTTTCCCCTCCTCTTCCGTCTTTTTCTCTGTTTTTTTTTGGGACCCCCAGTTGAGTTCAGTTTGCACACGAGACCACAGACTGTATAAAAAAGTGGACTAAGGGAGTGTGACGTCAGCCATAGCGTTCGGTTCCAGGCAAATGAAACTCACGATGCTAGCGGTTATAGGGGCAAATTTGGAGCCAGGTCCATATTAGGGATAGGAATTTATTTACTGACAAAATAGCTAAATAAAAACCGGTTAATATGAACATTTTAAGACAAAAATGACAAGGTTCGCAGTGGCAGTTACAGCGAGAGGGGTGACTATTTTTCAACGTAAAGTGAAGTCAATGGAGCTGGAATTTCCCCCATGTTCACTTCCTATTTGGAACGTGGCGTCTTGCAGGTTAGCCATGTCCATTTATATATACAGTCTGTACACGAGATTCACTTTTTGTATTAATCATGTTACGCAGATTAAAGTTTGACTGAATGACTATTTGTTGAGAAGATGTTGAAACCATCCTTCAAAAAGAAGATCTGAGGAGAGATTGTGATAACTGACATATTTGCTTTAAGACAACCTTGGTGTTTTTCTAAGATGTGCCTGGGAGTTAAGGTGAGGCTTCAGTGGAAAGTGCAGTTCTGACTATATTGCATAAGACACAGCATGCATTCAAAACATGTGTAACATTATTCACTGATGTATTTACTGCTTATGTTTCTGTAGAAGATGGGAAGTTAAAGAAAAAGGTCAAAATATCATTGAAGATATTTTGTACGCTGAAATCTGGATAAACAAGGTTCATTTTTATAGGTTTTATAGCGTGCAAAATTGACTGTGCGCTATTAGCCATGTTAGAATGTGGTTATCTCCTCAAAAACGTACCTGGAGTTGTGTTTTGTTTCATTCACACATGCATATTTAGACTGAGTTCTTCCCTCAAACGGAAAACACTCTGTTAACTTGAAAACTACCACTTCATGACATCACAAGGAGGAACAGCATTTTGAGGTTTGGACATGTAGACAGACTAATAATAAAGGATTACTCAAACGTGTGAATAAAACAGCATTACCTTCTAACGGCATTATAACATGGCTTAAAGCTCACAAGAGTCAATTTTGTGTAATATAGAGCCGTTAATATCTGGGTATTGATACTTGTTTTGACAACTTTATCATCAATTAGTAACAAAGTCATTGAAAAAATCGGCCTCATTCATGTTTTACTGCCAACAGAACAATGCCGCCTCTTATCCGTGTGTCTATGCATTACTTCCTTGTCATATCTGATGGGGGCTTGTAGTATGAGAAGCTGTTGTGACCTTATCTACATGTTTTTGCGGTGGTGGTGAACGTAGACAGCTTTAGTGTGAGTATTTGGCAGGGGTCCAGGTTGCTGGGATAGGGCAGGATCCCAGCTACAGAGCCCTGATTGTGCAGCCCTGTGGTATGGGATGTATGCCGGGCCCAGGGAGCGCCGAGGGGAACTGTGCAGCCACCCACAGGCCCGCAGGGGTGAGCGGGTGCACGGAAGAGGAGGAGGGGGTGTGTGTTCCTCGTTCACACACTTCTTATTTGTCTGATTTTTCCGCCCTCCCTCTATCCGCCCTCACAACTCGCTCCCAAGGACATTTCTCAGCAATGTTTTCAGGGGGAATTTTTTTTTTTCTTTTTACCCCTTCATTTCATGTTGTAAGATTGCACATTTTATGTTATGGTGCAATGTAATTGTGATATAGCCAGGCCAGTATTTATTTCAAGCAAGCATTTCAACATGATTATAGTTTTGTCCATTTATATATACTAGTCTATGCCCTTTTTGTCTAATAATCATGTTGCGCAGATTAAAGAGCTACTGGTTTGATTGAATGAAGGCAAGTAGAGAAGATGTTGAAACCATCCGTCAAAAACCAGATGGCTGACAAGAGTAAAGTAAGTATTTCACCATAATTATAGACTTAGACTTAGACAAACTTTATTGAGCCACAAGGGGAAATTATTTGGATAGTACGCAGATGAGAGCTGTATAGGGCATTATATTGTGATTGAATTGAAATCACAGTTTGAGTTGGCACAGTTATCTATTAAGTGCAAAGGCTGCCATTATTTTGCCATTATTTTGATTAAGGATGCACAGATCCAGCTTTTTCAGTTTTGATATCGATTTTGGTACTATAGCTTTAAGCATCTGCTGATCCCTGATACTGATAGACTGCTAACCGCATTTGTTATTCTTTTAAACAAAAATAAAATAAGACAAAACTGATCCAAATGTGTTCTGTAGTTACTTGATGGATAAGTAACAGCTACAGAACAACTTTGTATAAATAAAAGTTTAAACATTGAGACTTTCTGTGACAACTACCAGCGTATAGTTTTAATACACCAATTTATAAGTTCAACCAGGATATTGGCAGGACTGATACTTGGAAACTGATATCTGTACAACAAATTTTTCAGTATCCACGCCGATATCAAAGTCTACCAGTATCTGATCGGTGCATCCTTAATTTTGACAATGGAAAATCCTCTGCAAAGAACACAATATTATTATTTTAATATAAAAAAATGTACCTGTAGTTTAGGACTCTTGTATTTCTTTGTCAGTTCATATTTCAGTCAAAGGTGAAGGACTTGTGATTCACATGTGATTAAAGCTGAGCTTAATGTGCAAAACAGTTGATGTGCTTCTTTATGGTCACCTCCTCTCTCAGTGCTCAGGGGTGAGTTGTGAGCGTCAAATAAGACACAGCGCAGTTATAGTGGTATCGGCAGCCCATTGACGAGTACTGGCACCTGGTATCAGTGCGACCCTAACTGGAAGCATACTGGTTTTGTCTTCAGTTTTGGCTAAGCCCAAGTTTTGACCAGTTATTTCAGAGCCTGATAAGAAATGTCGCTAATAATAATCATTTTGGTAGCTTTTCCTACTCATATGTTTGCAGTTTGAGATCTCTTTATGACTGCTCTCCAGCGCTCAGCTGTTCCTCTCCTAACTGGGTTTGTCAGTAAAGAGCTTACAAAGCTGGTGGGCGCTGGAGGACGTTAAGCTGATTAACTTCTGCTAACGAGCCACTTCTCACATGGAAACAGTCTGTGCCCGCTGTCTGCCTTTGCTCTGTTTATGCATCGAAAGCCAGCGCTGTCATAATTATCTTGGTGTATGTGTGCTATACATGAGTAAGGTGAAGCAGGCTTTACCATCCCAAAAGAGGGGTCAGAGTTCAGCCTGGGGTCAGATTAGGTGTTGAGGCTGCGGTCAGGGTCCAGGGGAGAGGGTCGAGTTATTCTCAGAGGGGCTGACAGCAAATCTGTATCTCACACAGGTTTGATCTGACCGGCCTCTATGTATTGGGCCCAATTAAGCCATTTCAGATCAGATCACTGTTGAGTAGCTAATTACCGTCCCATTGGGGGATTATGGATACTCAGTTAAGAGAGACAGTCACACAGATCTTTGTTTTACTCGGTTTTCACACAGCAATTAAAGGGCCCATATTACTCTATGTTCTGATCTAATGTTATAATGTTGTTTCCTCATCACAAATATGCTTGGAGTTGTGTTTTGTTTCACACACAAACCCTGCATGTTTAGCCATGTTAGAGTTCTTGTCTCAAACAGAAAACACTCTGTTCCACCTTGTGATGTCATGTGGTAATATAGGAAATGCTCTACTGTGTTTTTAAACTCCATACACCATCACTAGAATCATTTGGATAATTTCAACCTTGGAATTGTCAATTTCTACTAAACAAAAGGTAACTTGGAAACTACCTCTACATGACATCACAAGGTGGA
Organism: Taenioides sp. WSHXM2023; assembly: GCA_029959045.1. Lineage (NCBI taxonomy): Eukaryota > Metazoa > Chordata > Actinopteri > Gobiiformes > Gobiidae > Taenioides > Taenioides sp. WSHXM2023. The sequence goes on along the minus strand of CM057106.1, from coordinate 16,251,035 downwards.
ACAGAGCATTTTGAGCTTTGGAGATGTAGACAGACTAATAATAAAGGGTTACTCAAACAGAATGAAACAGAACACAACTCCAGGTACAGTATAACACGACTTAAAGCTCACAAGAGTCAATTTTGCGTAATATAGGACTTTTAACTGTCTCTCACCTCGCTTGTCCTTTGTTTTTTCAAAAGTCCTTAAATACTTTAAAAAACATTTCAGTAGTTGGTTCAGTAGTTATGGCCTCGCTTTGCACCTTTACAATCTTGTAGAGATCTTGGAAAAATAGCTACTTAAGCTAATTCAATGTTAAGTTCACAGCTGTTGTTATGTAATGCAGCTATTTGCATAAATGCACTTTTATCATAAGAAACCCCACTGTACACTAACCCCAGTGTCAGTCAACTACAGTCATACAGTTCATCATTGTGCAACAGAATAGTGCTCAGACTGGTTAACGATTTTTTTATGGATCCATTATCTTACTGTGCAACATCATTCAGAAATACAAAATAAAGTTACAAATCTACTCCGCACCTGGACATTGGAGTTGAGTGCTTTAAAGGGACTATATTACACTATTTTCTGATCTACGTTATAATGTTTCCTCATCACAGACACACCTGGAGTTGCGATTTGTTTCATTCACACATGTTTAACACACAAAACCTGCATATTTAGGCTGAGTTCTTCTCATCAAACGGAAAACGCTCTGTTCCACTTTGTGATGTCATCTGGTAATGCAGGAAGTGCTCCACTGTGTTTTTAAACTCCATACACCTTCGCTGGAATCATTTCAATAATTTCAGCCCTTTAATTGCCAATCACTAAAAGGTAAAAAGGTAGCTGTTAACTTGAAAACTACCACTTCATGACATCACAAGGTGGAATAGAGCATTTTGAGCTTTGGAGATGTAAACAGACTAATAATAAAGGGTTATGTGTGAATGAAACCGAACACAACATAACTCCAAGTATGTTTTTGAGGAGGTAAGAACATTGTAAGATGGCTAAAAGCTCACAAGAGTCAGTTTTGCGTCATATAGGGCCTTTAAATTGGTCACAATGAGGATCATGAGATGGTTGGGGCCATCCATCAGCCACATATTACATAACACCGCCTGAGGAAGCCTATAGCCTAAACACACATGGCCCATATATTTTAGTTACCTAACCTTGTCAGCCTGACCCCCTTACGCACTGAGACACATTTGGCTAACTTAACAAAAACAAATACAGCCTGCCCTCTGACATCTACTTTTTATTCTTGAAGGGCTTATAATGTTGTTTCCTCATCACAAACAGCAACACAACTCCGGATACATTTTGATGAGGTAGTAACATTATAACACCACTTAAAGCTCATAAGAGTCAATTTTGCATAATATAGAAGCTTTTAAAACATGAAGGTACAAACAGTCTCCTATGTGTCCTTATGTAACTAGATCGAATCATGAAGATGTTTGTTCAGTGCTGCCATTATTGGACTGAAAATGGTCATTAACCTTTAGACTGGAGCCTCACCTCAACGTCACCCCACATCAGCTACATAACCGCAGCTAAAGAGTGCAGCTACCCATTTCCTGCACTTTGGAGAATTTTCTTTTATTAAGTTGTATCTGGGAACAGGATGTGTGGAAATGGTCTTCCAGTTTGGTACAATTGACGTCCTGCTTCAGAGATCAAAGGCAATTGTGTTCATGGTGGCTCGACTCGAAGAAAATTGACAGTTTAAAAAAAAAAAAACAGTACAGGACCACAACCAGGGAGTGCAAAGCTGGTTCTTGTGACATCACAAGGTAGAACATAAAATTTTGAGCTTTGGAGATGCAGACAGACTAATAATGCAGGATTACTCAAACATGTGTGAATGAAACGACTACACCACTAATGTTTTCAAGGAGGTAACAACATTATAACAAGACTTAAAACTCACAAGAATCAATTTTGTGTAGTATAGGACCTTTTATTTGTTTTTGTTTGGGGTTTTTTTGTTTTTTTTTTATTGCGAGGATACCACTTTCATGTGACGGATGTTTTTTGCTGCACAGTGGTCTGGCTCAGCTAAAGAGTGCAGGGAGCATTTAGCAGCATCAGCAACAGGGATTACACTGTGTACTGAATCAGCCCTGGGTCAGATGCAGCCGGACAGTGGAAGAGAATGAGAAATGCCTCCCTAATCTAAACCCATCATGTATGTGGCTTTTTATAATTTTGGTATAACAAACACTGAACTCACAGTTTGCCCAGTCTAACCCGGTTTTGTTTTCTTGCCACTGAAGCGTCACCCAGCATGCTTTTTTTTTTTCAGTGCCAAATTTAAATGGTCCGGAAACCACACCCCTTCCAACAGAATCCGACTTAATGCAGTGGTGGGGAGCTAATTGTGTGATTCTAATCTCCCTATAAACCTACCTACTGATGATGTAACAGGGCAAGCAGTTCATAGCCGATAATATCAACGTGTGTTTCGTTACCTTGTTGGCAAATTGACTACAGCGATTAAATGTAATTGCTTGTTAAACTGTCTAAATACTACTATAATATTACTTTTACTGCTACTATGTACAGCCTACAACTGTCTACTTTTACTTAAAGATGCACCGATACGATACTGGTGACTGATATCAGCGCAGACACTGAAAAATTTGTTGAACTGGATATCGGCTTCCAAATATCTATTCAGCCAATATTCTGGTTGGACATATGCGTTAATGTAATAAGACTATTTCCTGGTTGTAGAAAGTCTCATAATGTTTGAATTTATTTATACAAAGTGTTGTGTAGTTACTTGATGGGTAAATAACAGCTACATAATTTATTTGGATCTTGTCTTACTTTATTTTTGTTTTAAGGAGATAAATGCTGTTTTCAGTCTCTGCACTGGTATCGGTTGATATCTGTTACAGGCTGATACTTAAAGCCATAGTATTGAAATCTGTATAGGAACTGAAAAAGTTGGATCAGTACATCTTTAGTTCTACTTACTGCTGATGTTATTTAATTATTACTTGTACGACTACCTGGATTTACTGTCTTTTACTGACTGATGACTGCTTCATCATATATTTGTATATTTAGGCTGTGTTCTTCTCTCAAACGGAAAACTCTCTCTTCCACCTTGTGATGTCATGTTGTAAACAGGAAGTGCTCCACTGTGTTTTTAAGCTCCACACACCTTCATTATCAGTCTCTATCTCTATTGAACAATGTTGGTAAAAGGTAGCCGTTAATTTGACAACTACTGCTACATGAAATCACAAGGTGGACCAGAGCATTTTGAGCTTTGGAGATGTAGACGGACTAATAATAAAGAATTACTCAAACATGTGAATGAAACAAAACTCAACTCCAGGTGTGTTTTTGAGGAGGTGACAGTATTCTAACATGGCTTAAAGCTCACAAGAGTCAGTCTCAGGTAATTCTAACTGCACGTAATGCTTAATATTCTGATATTTTGCTTGTTCTCCTTTCATCTCAGACGCACTCAGTGACACCCTCCAGCTCCATTCACACAATGTTCCTGTAACCTCCCGCGATGCTCGGAAATGAAGGATGCACAGCCCTCCTGTTTACTCATTAGTGTAGGTCAGGAACAAACAACCAGGTTAGATTTGATATAAACAAAGACGTGTGGCTGTGTGTGTGTGTGTGTGTCTGTGTGTGCACAGAGAAGCAACACGTGGAATTAGACTGCAGTGTGTTTGCTTGTAATGACATGGGCCGCATTCAGGAGCAGTGTTCCAGCCGAGCAGATAAACGAACGTGTCTCTTTTTTTTCTTTTTCTTTTTTTTTTCGTAAACATCATCTGCATGTGTAGCTACAGTGTGATCTGTTGCTTTTGACTCCTCCTGAATATAAATAAGAGTGAGACCTCAGCTTGAACAAACATCCAATGGAAAAATGGATAATGCGTCATCAGAGCTGCTTTGAGTCGTGTTTGGGAGAAGACCACTGCAGTGAAAAGCATACATTTAATTGTTAAAGGTGCATTGGGTAACCTTTCTGGGGGAGGGTCCATTAAACGCTCTTCACCATGGAAATGTTATTGCTTTGTCTGGAATGTTTCACAGTATGGCATTAAACTTTTCTATCATCATAGAGACCAAACCAGACCAAGTTACAAGTCAGGCCTGTGGAGAGGTAACCCCACTCAGTCAGAATGCCTGTTTTTCTAGGCATTTTTGAGCTATAAAACCATCTGTAATTGAATACATGTAAGGTAGAGCTGTTTAATGTCATACTGTGGAACATTCCAGGCAGAGAAATGGCATCCCCATAGAAACAAGCGGGTGACAGACCTCCAACCAAAAAGTTACACTGTGCACCTTTAAAGAGGGGGTATTGCGCAAAATCATGTTGTTCCCTCATCAAAACCAAATCAAATGCCTGAAGAGGTTTTAGATGCCATCCATGCATGTTTGAGTAATTTAGCGATCTCTCCTGGGCCCTATTCGAACTCTTACGGTTAGCTGTAAGATTCTGCCAAAATGTTCAGCCCACAAGCCTACATCACCAATGCTCCTACGACACTTCTCCATAAATATACAGAAACATGACACAAAACTATACACAACTTGACAAACCTGATGCAATCTGCAGTAGTTTAATTAGTGGGATACACGTGGATTGTGTTGTGATAACGAAGGGGATGTGACTTGTTGATGTTTTCGGTGAATACAGCATTTTCAAAACAATAAAAAGTCATCTTTAATCGTACTAGCCATCGACACTATCACCTGTAGAGGAAGGATGCCTCAGGGGGCTGACTTACCAGTGAGACTAGGGCTCTCTGTTGGAATATTTGACCTGGGAATTTCATGTTTGTGTATATCATTTATTATGTTGTGTTAAAGGTCCAATATTTCATAAAATTGATTCTTGTGATCTTGCCACTGAGCCATGTTATAATGCTATTGTCTCATTAAAACATACCTGTTTTGTTTCATTCATTATATCTCCAAAACTCAAAATGCTCTTTTCCACCTTGTGATGTCACGAAGCTGTAGTTTTCAACTTAACAGCTACTTTTTACTTTTTGTTCAGGAGAGATTGGCAATTCCAGGTCAGAAATCATCCAAATGATTCTTGTGAAGGTGTATGAAGTTCAGAAACACAGTGGAGCACTTCCTGTATTACTACATGACATCACAAGGGGGAACAGAGTGTTTTCTGTTCGAGAGAAGAACTCTTTTAAAAGCTGAAAAATGGGCAGTCTAAGAAGATAAATTAGTTTGGTGTTTTTGGTCTGCAATGGGCATTTTCTTTGGGTAATAAATAAATTTGTGAAGATTCTTTATGCATAAATGTTCCCAAATGGATTGACTGTACAAAGTATTAGAATGCTACCTTGTTGATTTAGCTGCCTGCTGTAGTCTGTTTTTCTATGGCAATATCTCATTCTAATGGTATTCAGCACTTTCTCTCGCTTTAGCTCCCACTTTTCTCAAACATTCAATATTTCATCTGCAGCCTCTAATAAAAGGCTTAACGTGAGGAGTGAGGCAGAGTCCAGACCAAATGTACAGACAGGGCTGGGGAAAGTGGGCAAAAAACACCCACTATTGATACTTTGCAGCTGATGTCATTAACATTCCCTGGCGGTGTGATGCTAACTAGAAGCACTGCTTTGTTTAGAAGGTCTGTTAGACTTAATCTGAGCTTTATTTAACACAAACTACAACAGGTGTAAAATTACAGTCACAAGTTAGCTAGCATTAGCCAACAGTTTTTAAGTTAGTCACTCTTAGGACCATGAACACTCGTATTAATCACATGCTCCTGAAAATGTGCTGTTTTAAATTCCTTTTGTATGAGTTTTCAGACTATATTAAAACATTTCCGGCATTTTTTTTGCCAACACTGTGTCTAGTAGATATACATGTAGAACACCCCCAGCGCGATGTCACTGCAAAGTATCAACAGGAGCATAGGATTCCTCCCTGATGTTTTTCTCCTCCTTTGGCGACACTGTTCATCTTCACTGCGTCTCTAGGAGCCTCCACAAGGTTGGTGGTTAAATATTTGTGGTGCACACTGGCCAAGTCCCTGTCTGCCCACACAGAGCAGCTCTCACACACACACACACACACACGAACACGCACACACACACACACGAACACGCACACACACACACACACACTGGCATCTGAGGACCCCTGTGCTGTCATTCTCTCTATTTACACTTCCATACTATATTAATTTATGCCCTCTGCATGCGTCTGCGTCTTCAAGTTATATTTAGTCAGTTAAAGGTGTACTGTGTAACTTTTTGGTTGGGGGTCTGCTTGTTTCTATGGGTATGTTATTGCTCTGTCTGGAATGTGCCACAGTATTTTATATAGAGACATTAAACAGCTCTATTTTACATTTATTCAGTTACAGGTGGATTTATAGCTCACAAGTACTTACAAAAACATGTATTCTGACTGTGAGTGGGGTTGCCTCTCCGCAGATCTGACCTGTAACTTGGTCTGGTTTGGTCTCCATGAAAATAGAAAGGTTTAATTGGTGGTTTTCAGAGTGTAGAATGTGATGTTATACTCAGATGTCGGGCAAGAGCCAGGTTTTCCTATTGATTACATTGTACTTTGCCATGAAATATCCAAAAAGTAAATGCATAAACGTTGGATCTGATTGTTTCTATTGGGGACTAGATCCAAAAACTCACTGTACTGCAAAAAAATCTGTGTTTTAACAATATTAATTTTAGCTGCCCCCCATCTGTATTAAATGTTACTGACCTATAGAACGCCGTGACGTCACCTGAAACCCAGCAACACCATACTGTGAAACACTCCAGACACAGCAATAAAACATCTCCACGGGGAAAAGCTTTTGGACTCTCCACCTGAAAAGCTACACAATGCACCTTTAAGTACGAAGGGGTAGCCTCCAGTGAGTATTTGCACTGCTGTGGTGTGAGGGCCCAGGCGGTTCTATTAATAATTACACAGTTCATCATCAGACAGAGGATGGGACTTGGACTCACTGTGAGACCAGCCTTGGCACTCGTTTCCAAACACACAGGGCAGATTGCTAAGTACAGGGCATTTTATCGAACTCTGTCTCTGCACTCAGTCAACTCCTGCACTTTGGTGTTTGTTTAGAAGAGGCTCGTCAAAAAGTGAAAAGTACACTGTCCTTGAGAGTGTTATCTGTGCTTTGAAGATCTGAGATGAGACGAGTGTCCAAACACACGTTTGACTCTTTGGTGCAGCTGGTCTTGAGTTACACTGCTGTGCTCACGTCTGAGAGACCAAGACTCTTCTAACATTACCTCCTCCTCGCTTTCCATAAATCACCACATGGGTCCAGTGGTGGATGAAGTACTCAATTTTGTTCAGTAAAAGTGCAGGTACAGGGGAGGAGAGGAGGGAGCGGTCGATGGTCACAAACAATGACTGGAGGAGAATGAGAGAACACCGTCCAAAACCCTTTGGTCCTTTTGGCTTTAGTATTTTTGTATGGTGTCCAGGGACAGGACGTCCCATGTCACATTTCAGTACAGGAGCCAGTTTCTGTTACACAAGGGTGCCCACAGTTATCGGCTCTATTTACAGCCACTTAGACGGATCCACAAAGTAATAAAGAAGAACATTCTCTCAAGTGTATATTGTACTTTGTTGAATGGGTATACCTCACTCTTTAAGTGGCATTACAGTTAACATAAAGGTCATTCATGCTTCCAGGTATTGCCAAATCCACTGTGGCCATTAATTATATGTATTATCACATAGTTATTGATTCAAATTGGGCATATACACAGTGAATCATTTCTAGTAGATGTTTCCTTGTGTTGCTGCCCTTGTAATTTGTGAACATGTTCTGTTATGAAGATTATTTGATTTAAACGTGCATTTCTAGTGGAGGGTTCACCACCAACTTGTCTCCATGGAAACATTATTGCTTTGTCTAGAAAGTTTTAATTTGTACCGTGGAACAATCTATCACGTTAAAATTCAGATCTGTGCAGAGTCGCCCCTATTCACAGAAGGAATTATTGTATTTTTGAGCAGTAGAAACACCTGTAATGAATAAATGCCAGATGTTTAATGTCATACTATGATAACATTCCAGGCAAAGCAATAACATCACCATGGTGACAAATGAGTAGCGGACCGTCCTCCAGAAAAGTTGCGTAGTGCACCTTTTAAATCAATCTGCTGCATCTAACCTTTCTATTCTGCTTATTTAGATGATCTACATATATAAATACAGAAAACGTAGCTGACATTTTACTTTTCTATCTATAAACCAATTAGTGAAAGCAGTTCTCTCACTCACTGTTCAGAGCTTGTGCATAAACTACCTCTCTTGTCGTAATTGCTGTGATTGCTGAAGCCTGAGTTCCTTCAGTGTTTAGCACATGTTGACAGACAGGTATGGAAAGCTGCGTGGGTGGGTTCGCAGGATCACAGTGTGAAACAAATGCGTTTTTTCATATTTTCCAAACTCTGCACAACGCCCTCATGGCCCCATCTCCTGTTGTCTCATTCCCTCGCTTGATGATATCTTGAAGTAATCACAGTTGTAATTTAATTAAATTTATTTTTAATTTCAGTGTCATTATAACAAAAAGTAAAAAAGAAAATATTTTGGATTAGGGTTGGGCCAATATGGATTTGAATTATTATTATTATTATTTTGTATTTTACTTTTTTATTTAATTTTTATTGCTAAATAAAAATCTGACCATTTACCAATAGAAAATAATAATTTGACCAATCAGCTAAGTGAAAAAAATTACAGTGCTTAGTTGCAGCCCTACTTTTGTATCACTCCCACTTTGCTGAATATAAAAATACAAACGCGCTCCAAGCCTCTACAGATTCATTTTACAGATATTTAAAAGCTTCACAAAACTGTAACTTTAATAACCTTTTAGCATATTATGTGAAAATAGCTTTGTCCCCACTTCGCTCCCTCCAGATTTCATAACAGCTCGTCACTTGGCTGTCTTCACATGTGGGTGTTTGCACGGCTCCTCTGTGAGTTTACAGTCTGCTCAGAGTGTGTGTATGTATTTCCTGGATAAATAGCAGGTCTCATGCTGTTTCATCTGCTCGTTTTGATTGACAGCTGCAGGGTTAAAAGTGGGACAGAGCTTGTGTGAAATTAAAGCAATGTGCATTCAAAGCAAATATGCACCACACCTTTGCCAATCCTTCTCCACTCCTCCGGAAAGCGCAGCAATGTATGGGGATTTACAGCTGAGCGTTAAAGGGCCCATACTACGCCATTTTCTGATCTGTTACAATGTTTTGTTTCATTCACACGTGTATGAATAAGCCTGCATTATTAGTCTGTCTACATCTCCAAAGCTTAAAATGCTCTGTTCCACCTTGTGATGTCATGAAGTGGTAGTTTTCAAGTTAACAGCTACATTTTACCTTTAGTTCAGTAGAGTCTGGCAATTGGCAAGGGCTGAAATGATCCAAATGATTCTAGTGAAGGTATATGCAGTTTAAATACACAGTGGAGCAGTTTCTGTATTCCCACATGACATCACAAGGTGGAACAGAGTATTTTCTGTTTGAGAGAAAAACTCTAAATAGTCTAAGTCTAAATATGACGGGTTTGTGTGTTAAAACACAACTCCAGATATGTTTGTGATGAGGAAACCACATTATAACATAGATCAGAAAATAATGCAGTATACACCCTTTAAACTTCTGTATTTTGCATTATGAAGTACAATTCTCAGACTTTCCCAGCACTAGTCTTTTTTAAACGGGGTCATAATTTTACGGTTTCTAAAAATAACCAAGAGCCTGCTTAAAAATACATTTAAATAGACTGGTCTCATTGTAACGGTGAGGGAATAGCAGTTCCTCATACAACAGATGATAGAATTACATCAGCATTTGTAAAAGCAGCGCAGCATTTTATATCAGAATTTGCCAGTAAGCATCCAAGCATTCTTTTCTCCTTTTTTGGATTTACAAATGTCTCTCCAACAAATTATTTTATTCCTGATTAGTCTAACCCATATGTCTAAATTGGTCATTGAACTCATTACTATGTACCTTGGAATTGTAACTCTTTTTTTTATTAGTATTTGTTCACTATGAAAAGATGATTGTCAGATCATTTTAAAGGTCCCATATTACGTTATTTTCTGATCTATGTTATAATGTTGTTTTCTCATCACAAACATACCTCACAAGAGTCAATTTCGCATAATATAGAACCTTTAAACAAACACTCGATCAGAGCTTTGTTTCTGACACATTTATGTAGCATATAATATATTGTCTCCACTCACAACTACAGCTGCTGCCTTCACATAAAAGCGCCAGCCCTTCTTCTTCTTCTTCTTCCTCCTTATGTCCCTTTGAAGCTCACGAGACTCTTTGAAATTCACACACACACACTGTACACTTCAACCAGCTTGTCATCCTCCTCCGAGCGAAATTCACAACTCACAAACATAATCCTGTGAAATTACATGCATACTATGTGGTCATTTGACAGCATTTCAGCGCTAGGACCCACAGACTTCCTGGCGTCGAAGGGAGGAATGAAATGAGGTGATACAGGAGCGAGCGTCGTGGTGAGGGTTGCCAGGTTTTGTATATACAGCTGTCCAGGGCTGAACGGTAGCTCAAGTTGCCCCATAGCACTTAATACCCACCTATTAGCGCGCAGAATGGGTGATTAAATCGTATTAGGTTTAATAATAGTGCTGGTGTATGGCCAGTGACTAATGCAATGAAAAGAAGGGACGCTTTTGGGTCAATCTTGAGTTTTAGATGATTTTTTCCAGCCAAAGATTAGCCAGTTTGAAAAAGGAATTTGTCTTTAAAGATGCAAGGGAGCTCAAAATCCCCAAGTTATGGAGGAAAAATGGGGATAAAAAATAGGAAGAAAACACAAATATTATGTCTACTGTAATGTCAAGCAGGAATATATACGTGAAACTTTGACACAGTAAAGTATAAAAAAAATTCCTTAAAAATGCACTGTGTAACTTCTGGTGGAGGGTCCGTCAAATGCTTTTCTCCGCGGAGATGTTATTGCTTTGTCTGGAATGTTTCAGAGTGTGGCATTAAACCTTTCTATCTTCATGGCAACCAAACCAAACCAAGTTACAGGTCAGATCTGTGGAGAGGCAACCCCACTCAGTCAGAACACCTGTTTTTCTAGGTATTTTTGAGTTATAAAACCACCTTAATTGAAAAAATGTAAAGTAGAGCTGTTTAATGTGACACTGGGAACATTCTAAGCGAAGCAATGACATATCTATAAAAAAGTGCAATTTTAAGTGCTCGTCTCAAGTGCTTTGACTTTATTGTATTTTTGTATTTAATCTTTTATTAGTATGAATATTTTTAATCTGTAAAGCACTTTGTGAGCTGATCTCTGTGAAAGGCGCTCTATAAATAATTGTTACTTACTTAGTCTTATTTGAATTCAACTGGCTTCAGAAATATTTGTAGCAAAACTCACAATCATTAATTAATTGTTTTTCTCGAATTTTGATTTAAGGCAAAGTAATGTCTTTCAGTACATTTATCTATAGGTTTCAGTATAATGAAAAATTTGTATACTTGCCATAGTAATTAATAATTTAAAAAGCCTTTATTATACTACTTTTTATCTATATTGTAATGTTTCCTCATCAAAAACATACCCCATGTTGTGTTTTGTTTTATTCACACACATATTATGGCTGCGCTCTTCTCTCAAACGGCAAACACTCTATTTCACCTTGTGATGTCATGTGGTAATACAAAAATTGCTTCACTATGTTTTTAAACTCCACACACCTTCACTAGAATCACTGGCAATTCTGGGGCAGAAATGATCCAAATCTCTACTAAACAAAAGGTTAAAGGCAGCTGTTCACTTGAAAACTACCACTTCATGACATCACAAGGTGGAACAGCATTTTGAGCTTTGGAGATGCAGATATCCTAATAATCCAGGATTACTCAAACATGTGTGAATGAAACAAAACACAGTTCCAGGTATGTTTTTGAGGAGGTAACAACATTTTAACATTGCATAAAGCTCACGAGTCATTTTTGCATAATATAGCACCTTTAAAACTAAATAATGCTCAGATTGTTGCACATAACAAGAAGCTTGGACTCAATTCACAATATAACATGTGCTAGCGCTCATGTGGTCAGTAGAACGTCCATTTGCCCTCTCTGTATCTTTTCCAGACCAGTCAGCGCTAAAACTACAGAACCACAGACTGCAGATTCACACAAGCTTTTAATTTTCGGCAGCTCTCTATTGAGACATCACAATACATAGACCCAGACTCTCTTAATTACAGCTAACACCAAACAGAACAGGGGAAGAGATGGCCTCATATAACCCCTGATTGGAACCGTCTGGGAGAGAAACATTGCTTTCTGGCTACAGTAATCATTAGCGCATCGATTAGCTCCCGCTTGCATTGAGATGGATGGGGAAACCGCAAAGGGAGGAGGATGTTAGGGGTAAAAATAAAGACCAGATTAAGCGGTTTTGGGAGTAAACATTTCCTCAGTAGTAAAATGTGCACATGTAGTTCAGTGTGTTTGTTGTGGAAAGTTCATTGACGCTTTTATCTGACTTAAAGGGCCCATATTAGGCTATTTTCTGATCTACGTTGTAATGTTTCCTCGTCACAAAAAGAATCACTTGGATGATTTCAGCCCAGGAACTGCCAATCTCTACTGAACTAAAGGTAAAAAGGGAGTTGTTCACTTGAAAACTACCACTACATGACATCACACGGTGGAACAGAGCATTATGAGCTTGGAGATGTAGACAGTCTAATAATAAAGTATTTCTCAAGAGTGTGAATGAATGAAAACACAACTCCATGTATGTTTTTGAGGAGGTAACAACATTCTAACATGACAAGAGTCAATTTTGCGTAATATAGCACCTTTAATGTAATCTTGCCTGGTTTGCACATTCATCTAGTATTAGAAATGTCAGTATATTGGAAGCTTCTCTTGAGTGTTGATTTGTTTATGTTGTAATTTTTTTAGTTGAAGCATCCACGGCTGCTCCGCTGTTCTCTTCTCCACTCTGGGTTGTCACAGTTTGGTCGGCTGGCAGGGACCGTCTGTGCTGAGGCTAAATATAGACAACTGCACCAGGAAGAGGACTGAATGGAGAGAGAGGAAAAGGAGGAGAGGAGAGGGAGGAGAGCGAGGGGGAGGGAGGAGAGAAAGAAGGAGGGAGGAGAGGAGAAGAACGGGAGGGGCGTAAATATAGAGTACCCCTGTGCAATTAAAGAGTCAAGCAAAACTGGGGAATTTTAGGGAAAGAGACACTGTTCTTGAAGGGTCCATATTACTGTTTACTGATCTATGCTATAATGTTGTTTCCTCATCAAAAATATACTTAGTCTTTTTTAAATAGGCTTCAGAAATACAGTGGGGCAAAAAAGTATTTAGCTGTTACAGAAAGTGCCTGTTTCCCCACTTAAAAAGATGAGAGAGGTCTGTAATTTTCATCATTGATACACTTCAACTGCGAGAGACAGAATGTGAAAAAAAATCCAGGAAATCAAATAGTGTCATTTTTAAAGAATTTATTTGTATAATGGGGGGAAAATAAGCACTAATAAAAAAATCACCTCAGCACTTGTCATGCAACCTTGGTTGGCGATGACAGAGGTCAGACGTCTCCTGTAGGTCCTCACCAGGTTTGTACACACTGTGGGCCAAAATAGCTACTATTCTTCCATGCAGATCTTCTCTAGATCTGTGATGCTTTGGGGCTGTCGCTTGGCAACACGGACTTTCAACTCCCTCCACAGATTTTATATGGGATTGAGATCTGGAGACTGATTAGGCCACTCCAGAACCTTGAAATGGTTCTTACGGAGCCACTCCTTGGTTGCCCGGGCGGTGTGTTTGGGATCATTGTCACGCTGGAAGATCCAGCCACATTTCATTTTCAATTCTCTTACTGATGGAAGGAGGTTTTTGCTCAAAATCTCATGATACGTGACTCCATTCATCCTCTCCTCAACACGTATCACTCATCCTGTCCCCTTTGCAGAAAAACAGCCCCAAAACATGATGTTTCCACCCCCATGCTTCACAGTGAGTATGGCGTTCTTGGGATGCAACTCCGCATTCTTCTCCCTCCAAACACAGCGAGTGGCATTTATACCAAAAAGTTCTATTTTGGTCTCATCTGACCACATGACATTCTAACAATCCTCCTCTGGATCATCCAGATGGTCCCTGGCAAACTTTAGACGGGCCCGGACATGTGCTGGCTTAAGCAAGAGAACCTTTTGAGCACTGCAGGATTTTAATCCATGACGACATTGAGTGTTAGTAATAGTAACCTTTGACCCTTGACTGTGGTCCCAGCTCTCTTCAGGGCATTGACCAGTTCCCCCTGTGTAGTTCTGGGATGATTCGTCACTGTTCTCAAGACCATTTGTACCCCACGAGGTGAGATTTTGTGGGGAGCCCCAGGTCGAGGGTGATTGTTATATTTCTTCCATTTTCTAATAATTGCTCCAACAGTTGATCTCTATTGTACATTGGCTCATCCCAGCCTTGTGCAGGTCTACAATTGTGTGTCTGGTGTCCTTAGACAGCTCTCTATTCTTCATCATGGTGGATTTTGCAGTCTAAGTGTTTGAGGGTGTGGACAGGTATCTTTTATACAGATAACGAGTTCAAACTGGTGCAGTTAACACAGGTAACGAGTGGAGGATAGATGAGCTTCTTAAAGAAGAAGTAACAGGTCTGTGAGAGCCACAATTCTTGCTTTTTTATAGCTGCTAAATACTTATTTCCCCCCCATTATACAAATAAATTCTTTAAAACTCACACAATTTGATTTCCTGGATTTATTTTCACATTCTGTCTCTCACAGTTGACGTGTATCAGTGATGAAAATTACAGACCTCTCATCTTTTTAAGTGGGAAAACGGGCCCTTTCTATAACTGCTAAATACTTTTTTGCCCCACTGTATCTATAGCAAAATACACAATCATTAACTTTTTGTAACACATCCCATGAGCTGTTTTTGTAGAATTAAATTTAAGGCAAAGTACTCTCACTGTCTTCTAATGCATTTATCCATAGGTTTCAGTATGATTAAAACTTGGACTCTTGCCATAGTGGTTAACAATTTAAAGGGCCCATATTACGCTAATTTATGATCTATGTTATAATGTTGTTTTCTCATCACAAACACACCTGGAGTTGTGTTTTGTTTCATTCACACATGTTTAACACACAAACCCTGCATATTTAGGCTGAGTTCTTCTCTCAAACAAAAAAATACTCTGTTCCACCTTGAGATGTCATAATACAGGAAGTGCTTCACTGTGTTTTTAAAGTTCATACACCTTCAGTAGAATCATCTGGATGATTTCAGCCCTGGAATTGCCAATCTCTACTGAACTAAAGGTAAAATGTAGCTGTTAACTTGAAAACAACAGCTGCGTGACATCACAAAGTGGAACAGAGCATTTTGAGCTTTGGAGATGTAGACAGACTAATAATAAATGATTACTCAAACATGTGTGAACGAAACTTGGGATGCACTGATCCAGCTTTTTCAGTTCCGATTCCGCTTTATTGCTTGAAGTATCTGTTCATAAACAATATCAACCTATACCAGCACAGAGATTGTGATTTCCTTTAAAACAAAAATAAAATAAGACTGATCCAAGTGTGTTATGTAGCTGTCATTTATCCCTCAAGTAAATATTATGAGACTTTCTGAGCCCACTACGACGAGTAAATAGTCTTATTACATCATATATATCCAATTAGGATATTGCATGAACTGATATTTAGAAGCCGATATCCAATCCAACAATTGTTTTCAGTATCGGGGCCGATATCCAATACCAGTATCATATCGGTGCATCTCTAAATGAAACAAAATACAACTTCAGGTATGTTTATGATGAGGTAACATTATAACATGGCATAAAGCTCACAAGAATCAGTTTTGTGTAATATATGACCTTTTAAGCTCATAGTCTTCAGTGGATGTGTATTTGGCAGCAGCGAGTGCCTTTGCGATGAGTCATGGCTTCTGACAAAATCTAACCCAGTTAACAGAGCAGGAGACCAGCTCTAATTCAGTCATGATCTAGCTCTGAGTACACTCTAATTTACTTCCAGTAAAATGCACACATGCGTAATGGTTAAGGTAGCATAATGTTTTCATAGACCTAAAGAGCCACACACGTTGTCGCTAGTTTTGCAATTACAGATGCAGTAAAAGCTCAAAGTTTATGTTTAAAGGCCAGGCTTAGTATAATGATGTTCATGCATCCAGGTTTGTCTCACCACACTTATAGTAGAGCTGGAGCTACTCTTTAGTGCAAAAGCAATATTTTTCAGGGAAACATGCATACATGAACATTCACAGACAGTGGCTCCCTCTTTTCTGCATCACTCGAGGAAAAACAAAAATTGAAACACAACCCTGTGCACGCCAGTTCATCTTTCCCACAATCAGGGAATAATTTAACTCCACAAAATGCTTCTTTATACACTGTATCTGCACACTATATCTATACAATAAATGATCATAAATAAATATAGACTATAATATTGAAATCACGAAACCATAATCCAAAATTACCCACAAAAATTGTTCTGAATATACAATATTGCAAAACAATATGAGCTTCAATAAATATATAACACAATGCAACACTTACATAGTTACATAGAAGTTAATAAGTTAATTCAACCTTCTACAGCTCAAATCTCATAGTACAGAAAACTAATCAAACATTCCACACTAGTATGAAAAAAGTACCACGATAAACACTGACCTCCAAAAATGATTGTTCCTTTATTGTCAGGAACTGCAGAAGAAAACCTGTCAGATGTTACTGCATTGCCTGGAATGACCACAGTATGCCATGAAATGTAAATTACAAGTATTTTTATTGCTCAAGAATACTTTATAAACATGCATTCTAATTGTCAGCATAATCACCTCTCCAGCTTGGCCTTGTAGCATCACTTGCTTGTTGTTTCTTTGGAAATGGATACGGTTAATGCTGTGATGTAGAAAACTGCAGAATTTTAAAATTTGTTCTGGTGACATTCCTGCTTTCATACAGATGTCATTCTCATAACAATGGACATTGAGAGACTTGCAACAAAGTCAACATTTTTAAACATGGGCAGACTTTCGGGTTTGGCTCCTAAATGCTTTGTGTGGCTTTTGAACTCTTTATACTCAATCAGGAGCATTCTCCAAATACCTGAGTTCACAAATGTAGTCTGAAAACCGCCCCACATTATCTGCTCTCCTCAGACACATGAGCGCCTGCAGCCATAGATGTCCTCTCTCCACTTCCTTTTTATCATCTCCTTTTGAGTGTTTATTTGCATTGTAACCTATATTTCTGTTTTACTTAAATGGTCACAGTGTTCTCCAGACGATAAGTCCACTCTGATATCTTAATCTAACTATAATAATTGACATTATAAGATCTCTATAGTCCACATACACGCCATAATATTTACCCTTGTGCGTATCAAAGTTTGTGTTTACTGATGTTAACCAAAGCTTTTCTCTTCTCCCCAGAATGCTGATGTCATATCTGCAACTTTGTGGAAACAATCTGGTACGCCTCAAGGAGTGTGGAATGCCCCGCCTCTTCCTGTTGGACGTCCAATCAGAAGAGAGAGCAGCTGGAAAAGGACACGCCCCTCAAGCACTTTGACATAGACTGATGGATTTTTCCTTGTTGGTTGTGAAAACCAGCATGCGTGTGTGCCAAAAGACTTTAAACTAATATAATGCTGCTCTCATTCCCTCAGTTAAAGCCAATAACAGAATGGTACAACAGAGACAGAGATCAGTGTTTATTTCTGAAAAAAATAATATTGTATAGATTACAATGGTGGAAGAATTTAGTTTGTAAAATATATAGAATTATATATGTCAGCTCAAAAGTGCCTCATTTTCAGATCGTAGCCATTTTACAGTAACTTTAGTACTGACTAAACAGATGCTTTAGTTTAATGCAGATTAAAGACAGCTCAAGAATTCATCATAGATCGCACCAGTGTGAGCTTTTCTCTATTAGCACTCTGTCTTATGATTTAGCAACACAGCTAGTGTCTGTTCAATAGGTATACAACTTTTCTACTTTTTTTACTTTTTAACTTCTCATTTTGCTGCTGCTGTTCAAAACACAAAAGAACCATACAACATATACTTTAAAACAAAAGGCACTTGATGAAATAGCTTGTAATTGGACTAACACAAGCTATGTCTGATTAGCATTTTAGCTCCAGCAGTATTCAGGGAGCTGCAGACAGCAGCTCCGGGTGAGACCCCTGATCCAGAGCCAACCAATCCCATTAGCGCTGTTAGCTCCAGACACTTGTGTCTCACTTAATCCTCTTCGTCTCAGGATCCTCCACAACACGCGGTACACACACCAGGACACACACCGGACAGACCCAGGACTATAGCTAGTATATATAAATGGACATAGCTAACACACTAGCAGCGCATTCCAAATATGAAGTCCACATGTGGCTCTTCCGGCTCCTACTGACTCTGGCTCCCATTGACTTACATTGGAATATTGTGACCCCACTCTCTGTAACTGCTGCTGTGAGCCTCGTCATTTTGGTCTTAAAATGTTTGTATTAATCTGCTCTACATGATCCTGGTGTTTTTTTTTCACTATTTTGTCAGTTAAAAAATTCTAATCATAATATAGAGCCTGGCTCCAAAATCGCCCCTATAACCTCTAGAATCGCGAGCTTCATTTGAGTGGAGCTGAAAGCTGTGGGTGACGTCACACTCGCTTAGTCCAGTTCTTTATACAGTCTATGCCCAGGACACACACCAAGACACACACCAGGACAGATCCAGGACAGACCCAGGACAGACCCTATAATAGCCATGTTAATGCTGGCTCTACCGGTAGTATGTTAAAGCTTAAGCACACTCTCAGCACAGTAAGGGCTCAGCAGAAACTGTTCAGTGGGAACGATCACTAAAATACTCAAAGCTTTTAAAGGTACTAAACATTTTAAAGTTATTTTAATTTGTTCGAGGATCTGATTCAAATTTTGGACTGGCTCTTGTTTTAATCTGCGCTATGCATCAGCACTTAAGTGCCTGTCCCCTCTTAGCAGCTATAGCACTGATAGGGCTGCCCCACAGAAACTCAAGTTTATTTTTGTGTCTATTTTTCTGTACAGAATTACAAATGTTCATAGTGACTTATGTAAAGACTTGATTGACAGCTATGGCCCTTATCAGAACAGTTCTGGCCAATATCTTTGTGTTTGAGGACTTTATCATTGAGCTGTGTGTGCCAAATCACAACATAAAGAGAAAAAAAAAACACATAAGTAATTTGTTTTGTCCAATCGCAACCTCAAGAAGTCTGAATCTTCAGCTCAAGATGTTATGTTTTGTTGTTTGAAAATGTAATCTTTTGTGGTCCTCTGTGTTTTTTTTTCTTCTGGAACAGAGGAGGGAAGAGCTGTGACCTATCTCAGTCTGCTTTTGTGATGTGGTGATATAGGTCCTTGTGAAGACTTGCGTATGCTTTAACCTTGAATTTCTGTACGTCTTTGAGGATTCAATAGAAATGCATGATTTGAAAGAAAAGACCACAGCGCAAACTAAATATACTCCTCACTCATCTGTCCAGTTCGTACTCATGTGTTTGCCCAAGGAGCACATGACTGCTGGGGGCTTATGTGAAACAAAGCAGCTTTTTCTGTGCTACATATTTGGTGCACCTAATTACTTTTACAGACTCAAATGGGAGATTTCAGTGTCATATTATCTTTTTTGCAGGCAGGCACATGACTTTTCCATTTATTTATAACTTCAAATGAAATGCTTCAACTTTAAAGGTCCTATATTATGCAAAATTGACTCTTACGAGCTTTAAGTCATGTTATAATGTTGTTACCTTTTCAAAAATATACCTGGGGTTGTGTTTTGTTTCATTCACACATGTCTGAGTAATCCTTAATTAGTCTGTCTGCATCTCCAAACCTCAAAATGTTCTGTTCCACCTTGTGATGTCAAGAAGCTGTAGTTGTAATGTCAAGAACCTTTTACCCTTAGTTCAGTAGAGATCGGCAATTCCAGCTCTGAAATTCATCCAAATGATTCTAGTGGACGTGTATGGAGTTTAAAAACACAGTGGCGCACTTCTTTCTGTATTACCACATGACATCACAAGGTGGAACAGAGTGTTGTTGTTTTGTTTGTTTGAGAGAAGAACTCAGCCTATAAATACGCAGGATTTGTGTGTTAAACGTGTGCGAACCCATGAAACAAAACACAACTCCAGGTGTGTTTGTGATGAGGAAACAACATTATAACGTAGATCAGAAAATAGCGTAATATGGGTCCTTTAAAACACTTTTGGGTATAAAATGTATTCTAATTTGCAGATTTATTGTAACATATAATTACTCAAGCTCAGGCAACTTGTGCAAGATGGTGTATGATTTCACTCTACGCATTCATAGACCTTATAAGATACGCAGATTTTTGCTGCTCATGTTTGACTCATTTATATTTTGTTTTCCTGAGGGACGGTACTGAATGGGAATAATGTTAAGATTTTGCCATTGATGTGTAGACAGTTCTTTGTTGCTTGGTAAAAATCTGACTAAACGAATGAACTCAAAAATGTGTCATTGTGGTCTTTAATTTCTGTTTGATGTAATTAGAAGCAGTGGTGGAAGAAGTACTCAGTTGTGTTACTTAAAGGCTTCTCTCCATGGAGATGTTGCCTGGAATGTGCCACAGTATGGCATTACACTTACCTGCTGTCTCTGTAAAGATAAGTAACACTATACAGTCCCTGACAAAAGTCTTGTCGCTTATCCATTTTGTAGAAACAAAAGCTTATAACCTGACTTTAAATTAATCGATTGGTTTTAGAAATGTCTCATATGAAAGCTAAAACCCTCCCAAATTATGCTCAATATACTAAAATAAATTTGCTTCACTGAAGTAAGATTGATCATTTAATGAACACAGAAAGGTCAGATTTTGGCAAGACAAAAGTCTTGTCGCCTACAGAAAATTGAACAAATAATTTACTTCAAATACAAAAATATGTTGCATAACGTCAGTGAATTAAGTAGTGGTGCTGTGAGATCCATATTTAATATCTTGTATGACTTCCATGAGCTTGAAGGACTGCATCCATGCGGTTCGACAATGATTCATACAATTTGTTGATGAAGTCATCAGGAATAGCAAAGAAAGCAGTCTTACATGCCTCCCAGAGTTCATCAAGATTCTTTGGTTTTGCCTTCCATGCTTCCCCTTTCATTCTACCCCAGACATGCTCAATGATGTTCATGTCTGGTGACAGGGCTGGCCAGTCCTGGAGCACCTTGATCTTCTTCGCCTTGAGGAACTTTGATGTAGTGATAGAAGTATGCGATGGAGCACCATCCTGCTGCAAAATTTGACCCCTTTTATGGTTGGGAATATAAGAGGTAGCTAATACTTCTTGATATTTTAGGCTATTGATATTGCCTTCCACCCTGCAAATGTCTTGCACACCCCCATACTGGATGTAACCCCAGACCATGATTTTTCCGCCACCAAACTTAACTGTTTTCTGGGTGAATCTTGGATCCATGCGGGCTCCAGTAGGTCTCCTGTAATATTTGCGGCGGCTGTGATGTAATTCAACCGAAGATTCATCTGAGAAATCCACCTTCTGCCACTTTTCCAGTGTCCATCCTTTTAGCAGGCTGTGGGCCTTGGCAAATGCCACACGGTTTTTTAATTGCCTTTTGTTTAGTGCTGGTTTCTGTGCACTGATTCGACCATGGAGGCCATTTCGAGACAGAGTTCTACAAACTGTTCTGGTTGACACAGGGACTTGAGGTGACCAGGCCTGGTGGAGCTCTGCTGCAGTGGAAAAGGGGCTGGCCTTGGATTTTCGAACCAACAAACGGTCCTCCCGAGCAGTTGTCTTGCGGGGTCTGCCGGACCTGGGCTTGTCAAAAACATCTCCAGTCTTTTCAGATCTTTTTCTTATTCTTTGTACTTGACGCTGAGACACATTGAAGGTGTCAGCCACCTCAGCAGTGGATCTGGTCTTCAGCCTCTTGATAATTAACGCTTTGGTCTCAGGGTGGATCTTAGGCATGTTGTCAGAGGTCAAGTTGCAGTTGATGTGAAGGTCTGGTGTGCTGGGGTTCTTTTTATACACACCCACTAATTGATTGATCAGTAACTGATCACAGGTGAGGCTGTAATCTAGGATTGGGTGCATCATATGACAAGGCGACAAGACTTTTGTCTTGCCAAAATCTGACCTTTCTGTGTTCATTAAATGATCAATCTTTCTTCAGTGAAGCAAATTTATTTTAGTATATTGAGCATAATTTGGGAGGGTTTTAGCTTTCATATGAGACATTTCTAAAACCAATCGATTAATTTAAAGTCAGGTGATAAGCTTTTGTTTCTACAAAATGGATAAGCGACAAGACTTTTGTCAGGGACTGTAGGGCCAAGTTACATGTCAGATCTGTGGAGAGGCGAGCCCACTCACAGTATGAATGCACGTTTTTAAGTCAATAAAAAAAAACATGTTATTCAATAAATGCAAGATGGATATGTTTAATGCCATACTGGAACATTCCAGACAAAGCAACAACATCTCCATGGAGACAAGCAGGTGGCAGATCCTCCAGTATTAACGTACCCGTTTAAAAATGTAAATGCAATAAACAGTAAAAAGTCAAAGTATTTCGCACATGTTTTTAGATCTAATAAAGCTTCAAATGTAGTGACTTTGATACAGATTTGTGCTGAATTTCTAGATGTTTTGATTTGTATATTTTTGTTTGCTCAGACTATGAACTTGATAAAAATAAACCCTCAGCTTTTTCAGCAGGTCTTGGACAATAATAAAAAACAGTTTTACTTCTCAGTCCAGTTCAAAAATGTAGACAGTGCACTGTGTAACTTTACGGATTGAGGGTCCATCACCAATTTTTCACAATATTATATTATGGAGAAATTGTTTAAAAAAAAAATATATATATATATATATATTTATATATATATATATATATATATAGACTGACAGAATGGTGATGGCGAACCAACCAGACATAGTGGTGGTGGATAAACAACAGAACAAAGCCGTGGTGGTGGACATTGCAATACCAAGCGATGGTAATATCCGGAAAAAGGAACATGAGAAACTAGAGAAATACCAGGGGCTCAAGGAAGAGCTGGAGAAGGCCTGGAAGGTGACGGTATCAGTGGTGCCTGTGGTGATCGGAGCACTCGGGGCTGTAACCCCCAAACTGGAGGAGTGGCTCAAGCAGATACCCGGAAAAACATCAGACATCTCAGTCCAGAAAAGCACAGTACTAGGAACAGCAAAAATACTGCGCAGAACTCTCAAGCTCCCAGGACTTTGGTAGAGGGCCCGAGCTGAGAGACCAACCACCGTGGAAGGTGAGGAACACACATATATATATATATATATATATATATATATATATATATATATATATATATATATATATATATATATATATATATATATATATATATATATATATATATATAAATTTATATTTATATTAAACTAGTAAGCTAGTTTAATGCCATACTGTGGTACATTCCAGCGAAAGCAATCTCCCTAGCATATCTCCAAGGACATAACCAGGTGCTGGACTATTACCAGAAAAGTTACACAGTGCACTTTTAACTACAGTACTTTACTCATTTTGCTTTGACACAACTGATTATAGGTGATTAAATACTGACTGAAAACAACACCAAACCAGATCAGGGGGTACATTTTACAAGGTGGGCTGTTATAGCACCAACATCTGGATAACTTATAAACAACTTATATTTGAACTTTTTATTTTCACCCACAGCAAATGTCACCCGTGTGGAAAAAGGTGCCTTCAAAGCTTTTCCTTCCCATCAAGACTGTATTGTTCATCATCGTCTCATCTGTAATAATTACGGGACTTTCAGAATCTTTTCAAAGAGCCATTCAAAAAACTGGCTCTTGTTTATTCACTTACACTGCCAGTCGAAAGTTTGGACACACCCTCTAATTCAATGTTTTTTTTTCTATGTTTACTTTCTACAATGGATATACATACAGAAGACATCAGATATATGAAGATGCATGGAAGAAAATAACTACATTTTATAGTTTATAACCAAATCCTCCCCCCAATTTTGAAAATGTTACATAACAAAAACACCCCACCACACTCTCCACACTCCACTGAATTACAAACACACACACACACAGACACACACACACACGCACGCACGCACACACACACACACACACACACACACACACACACACACACACACACACACACACACGCACGCACACACACACACACACACACACACACATGCTCATAGTCTGAAGATTTGAAGAAAAAAGATTTGGTTCTTTTAAAACATGAGATCCAGTTCTCTAGTGTCTGGTGGAGGGTTTGTCACCTGCTTGTCTCCGTGGAGATGTGCCTAGAATGTTCCACAGTATGTCCATAATCTTAAGAATCTCCATGGAGACTTGAAAGCCAAATTATAGGTTAGATCTTTGGAGAGGCAACGTTTTTGAGCACATTAACACCTGTAGTTATAAATATAAATATAAATGCAAGACAGATTAGTTTAATACCGTACCGTGAACTACTGAAACTAAAGCATTAGCATCTCCATGGAGACAAACAGGTTGCGGGCCATTTCCAGAAAAGTTACACAGTGCACCTTTAAGCAACAGTTGAAAAGAGCTGTCTCATTCACTAATCTGTGCCGCTATTGGCCAGTTTCCAATTTAGCTAAGGAGTAGTGGTAATTTGACTAACTATATTTACCACCTAGCTCCTCCCTCGTGTGTCTGAAAGGACCACAGTGTTAAAATGTATGGGAGGCAGATTGTATCATGGCTTGTTTGCAGATGGCAGTGTAACTCGACCCCACTGGGATGTGACTGAAATGACTACACATGAATCCACCTACGCAGCATAGCCTTTAAACTGGCACTTCTCCCAGCTCTGTTAGCTAATATAAGCTGAGCTGCACCTGTACGCAAGGCACCCCCCTCCACACACCCACACCCAAACACACACACCTGCTTTTAAGGGAAACTAAAGACCGCCTGACCCTGTTACACTGTTTACATACTGTATCTCCTACTGTCTTAAAGGCACATGTTACACTGTTTTCTAATCTATGTTATAATTTTGTTTCCTCATCAAAAACATCCCTGGAGTTGTGTTTTGTTTCATTCACGCAAGTTTAACTCGCAAACCCTGCTTATTTAGGCTGAGTTCTTCTCTCAAACAGAAAACACACTGTTCCACCTTGTGATGTCATATGGTAATACAGGAAGAAGTCCTTCACTGTATTTTTAAACTCCAAGCACCTATACTGGAATAATTTGGATCATTTCAGTCCTGGAATTGCCAATTTTCACTAAACAAAAGATCAAATGTAGCCGCTAACTTGAAAACTACCACTTCCACCAGTTTCAGCTTTGGACATGTAGACAGACTAATAATAAAGGATTACTCAAATATGTGTAAATGAAACAAAACACCACTCCAGGTATGTTTTTGAGGAGGTAACAACATTATAATATGTCTTACAGCTCACAGGAGTCAATTTTATGTAATATAAGACCTTTAAGTGAAACTAGAGCCTGTTTGGCCCTGTTATACTATTTACAGATCTCCTATTCCCTTAACCTTCCCTGACTGCTGCTAATCTCGACTGGAATGCTTTGTCATGGTCAGGAGTGGGTAGAGAGGTGAAATGCCACACTTAATAGCTATCTAAATTTGATTCTATCTTTTTATAACATCGTACTAGGTCAAATCAGGTAAAGACCTCACCTATGTTAGCTATTTCTCATGACCAGATGTTAAAGGTATCTGCAACATGTACTCCTACTGGTTAAAAATATAATGAATACAATAGGTAATGAACCAGAGATCATATCGTGTTATATGGCGATGCACAAGTGAATTATCGCAAACTGGTTTTAGTCACAGGAGCTCATTCTGCTTTCTGTTTATATAATCAGTTTGAGAACCTAAACACGGATATACACGCCAATACGTTTGTAATTGTGTTTAGTTGTGCATTTATTTTGACATTTATTTCACATTTGAGGGCACAGAAGAGTATTGTTGGTGAATTCTACTGAAAAAAATCCTCACCATTTTTGTAACTGCACAATATTATAGTAGTATAGTAGTAATAGTAGAACTTATGTATTATATAACAGGCAACATCACCTAAACCAGGCGTGTCCAAGCGAAGGCCCAGGGGCTCCAGCTGAACTGGCCCATATTACCTTAAAGATGCACTGTGTAACTTTAGCTGTGGACGGTTCGCCTCCTGCTTGTCTCCATGGAGGTGTTACTTTTTTGTCTGGAAGGTCCCAGGATGACATTAAAAACATCCATCTTGCATTTACTCAATATCATGGATTTTTATTGACCTAAAAACTTCCATTCATACTGTGAGTGGGCTTGCCTCTCCACAGATCTGACATGTAACACACACGTTTAACACATAAACCCTGCATATTTAGGCCGAATTCTTCTCTTAAACAGAAAACAATCTGTTCCACCTTGTGATGTCATGTGGTAATACAGGAAGTGCTCCATTGTGTTTTTACACTCCATACATCTTCACTAGAATCATTTGGAGAATTTCAGCCCTGCACTGAGTTTTCCTGTAAAAAATACAGTAATACAGTAAATAACTTTACTGGGAAATATGTAAATCAGTTTGCAGTTTTTTAAATCACAGTTAAATCACATTTAAAATCTGTGAAATCTACACAAAAAAAGGTTAATTTTGCATAACCGTGTTGCAAATAAATAGACACTTTCCTGTATTTTTAACATGAAAAAAAAAGCTTATTATACACCCTTTCCTGTATTTTCTACATGAAATAAATGTTTTTTGTGCACTGATTTCTGGTAAAATAACAGGGAAATATTTAACAAAAAACAATTTTAAACTGGTAAAACCACAGTAAAAGGTTGTATTTTAAATTAAGCTTTTCTGTAAATTTTACATAAAATCTACTCATAAATGCAGTATTTTTATGTTTAAATAATACAGTTGTACTGTAAAAATTATTTATTAAACTTGCAAAATAATTAATTCTGCTACTACTGTAATTATTACCAAACCATGCAATAATACATGACAAGAGAGAAATATATCACTTAAGAAAATTTAAACATTAAACAGTATATAGTATCAAGTTGTAAACTTGTATATACAAATACTGTATGCAAAGAAAACCACATATTTGACTGAATCCAAGTTTGAAGATCGCCTCATTATTGCAGAACATTTTCCAGAAACTCGAACAATGCACTCTGCAATGTAATACACTGCCTCTCATGGTGTCTAATTTTTTTTTTTTTTTTACAAAAAGACACAGGTGATCATTTTTACAATATCAAGCATGATCTACAGGTCTATTGAATGGGCTATCTTACACTGTGGGCTTTCCATAAAAGATATCTCTTGAAATTACTTTAAAATTAAAATCAAATTAGATAATATGCCTTAATTAACATAAAACACACTGTAGATTTAACAAAGCAAAAACTTCCAGTACCTCTTCCATAGAGTCCGAAGAGATTCCAAAGAGAGTCCATCACAGAAAGAGTCCACCACAGAAAGAGTCCATCACAGAAAGAGTCCACCACAGAAAGAGTCCACCACAGAAAGAGTCCACCACAGAAAGAGTCCATCACAAAAAGAGTCCATCACAGAAAGAGTCCACCACAGAAAGAGTCCACCACAGAAAGAGTCCACCACAGAAAGAGTCCACCACAGAAAGAGTCCACCACAGAAAGAGTCCACCACAAAAAGAGTCCATCACAGAAAGAGTCCATCACAGAAAGAGTCCACCACAGAAAGAGTCCACCACAGAAAGAGTCCATCTCAGAAAGAGTCCACCACAGAAAGAGTCCACCACAGAAAGAGTCCATCACAGAAAGAGTCCATCACAGAAAGAGTCCATCACAGAAAGAGTCCACCACAGAAAGAGTCCACCACAGAAAGAGTCCACCACAGAAAGAGTCCACCACAAAAAGAGTCCATCACAGAAAGAGTCCATCACAGAAAGAGTCCACCACAGAAAGAGTCCACCACAGAAAGAGTCCATCACAGAAAGAGTCCATCACAGAAAGAGTCCACCACAGAAAGAGTCCACCACAGAAAGAGTCCACCACAGAAAGAGTCCATCACAGAAAGAGTCCATCACAGAAAGAGTCCATCACAGAAAGAGTCCACCACAGAAAGAGTCCACCACAGAAAGAGTCCACCACAGAAAGAGTCCACCACAAAAAGAGTCCATCACAGAAAGAGTCCACCACAGAAAGAGTCCACCACAGAAAGAGTCCACCACAAACAGTGGCTTCCCGCCACTCGTGATTGGAGAGTTAGGACTCGAGGGTGAGAACTTGAGGGTTCACGTTGAGACGACACTTAAAAGTTTTTATTTTCCACTTTGGTTCCCTTTTCCGGATTTATCGAGAAAAAGCACCTGTAAAATAAAATATTGCATATTAAGCATTTTAATGTATCAGAATAAAGATAAACTACAAGTATATATTTTAGAGTAAAATATTAGTTTATTTATTATTTAGAGTAAAATATTAGTTTATTAGTTAAAAAAACAACAACAAATCTGTCATTTTAGGTTTGAGCATGACAGCAACTCAGAGACAGACAATGGCTGTATCCAAGTCTGCTCTTAGTCTGGGTCTGAGTCCCAGCCCAGGACTAAAGTCAGACTCAGAAGTCCAGGTCTGAGTCCAGATATCAATGTCTGTATTAACAAATGTTTAAGCCATATTAGGTTTTACAATATTTGAATTTCTAATTAACATAAATGATTTGTTACAAGTATTATAGTGTTTCTTTGTTTTTATTACAGCAAATGGTAATTTTAACAAATAAATTTGATTATAATCACATATTATTTTGTAAATACAACATTAACATTCTGTTTATTAGTTTATAAAGGTTTACTGTGATTCATTAAAAAATCATATGTTTTTCATTTTACCATTTTACCATGCATTTCTGTAGGTATTTTACAGAGTTTTTAATGTAAATTTCATGGTCATTTTTTACCATGAAATTTACATTAAAATTTCATGGTAAAAACTGTGCAATCGACTAACTATAGATCAAAAGGTAAAATGTAGCTGTTAACTTGAAAACTACCACTTCATGACATCACAAGGTGGAACAGAGCATTTTGAGCTTTGGAGATGTACTCAGACGTGTGAATGAAGCAAAACACAACTCCAGGTATGTTTTTGATGAAGTGACAACATTATAACATGGCTTAAAGGTCAAGGTTAAAGTCAATTTTGCGTCATATAGGACCTTTAAAACAATATATTACATCTTTTAAATGGTCCTCAAACTGTTGCAGATAACAGGACTCTGAAACCAATGAACCTCCTATAATACTTATCTTCAACAATAGCTGACACTGCATTATGAAACTCTACCAGTGTGAATACAATCTGTCACCATCCACCTGTGGTCATGTAAGTTTTAAGTGACGGTGATTTCTCGTGACACACCCTCGGGCGATGAAAAGTCCAGTTCGTGTTACAGCTCTAGATTCTTGTTGAAAAAGCCCCAGCTGCCACCTGTTGTCGTGGTGATGAGTGGGTGTAGAAGAAGAAGAAGAAGAAGAAGAAGGGGCCCAGCTGGATAATGGCCTAAAAGAGTACAGAGGGTCGAAGGTATAGACTGTATATATAAATGGACATTGCTAACCCGCTAGCTGCTGCGTCGCTAATAGGAATTGAGCATGGGGGTGCTTCCGGCTCCATCGACTCCAATTGACTTTACATTGAAAAACATTACATTGTCACCCCTCTCTCTGTAACTGCTGCAGTGAGCCTCATTTTTTGGGTCTTAAAATGTTCGTATTAACCCGCTCTACATGATCCTGGTGTTTTTATTTCCTAATATGGAAATTCTCTCCAAGTATTCCTATACCTGCTAGCCTCGTGAGCTTCATTTGACTGGAGCCGAACCCCCCCATCTGAATTAGATATTATGGTCCTATAGGATGTTGTGATGTCATCTGAAACAGGTGACAAGTGAAATCGCCCATCAGTTTTGAGGGTGTGTGTTTCCCAGTGTGAATGACCTTTTGACAAACCTGAGAACGCATTTTCAGGTGTGTTTAGCAGAAACTGTTAAAAATTTTACCTTAGTTTGCCATTCATTTAAGTGTCACAATGTCTTTGATGAGGTAACAGTATTCTAACATGGCCTAAAGCTCACAAGAGTCAATTTTGCGTAATATAGGACCTTTAAATATGTTTTAACAGCAATATTTCAGAATGTTGTCAGGAGCTCTGGGTGACACTTCAAGATTTGGGTCAGAAACATCAACTCTGACAGCTGCTAGTTCAGATCTGTGCAAATACAACAGCCCTGAGAGAAATGAGAGTCCAGCCCCAACCTTACTCTTGTGATCTTTAGACAATTTACAATTTACAGCCCGCATAACACCAGCCTCAGGTTTTCCCACTAGAAGTAGGTCTTAGGTACAGTGTTCTCAAGGCCATTTAAGTCGGTCAGATAAGCACCACTGATGGTGAATAGACAAGTTGACATCAGTAAAGGTCCTATATTACGCAAAATTTACTCTTGTCAACTTTAAGCCATGTTATAATGTTACCTCAAAAACATACTGAAGTTGTGTTTTCTTTCATTCACACGTTTAAGTAATCTTTTATTGTTAGTCTGTCTACATCTCCAAAGCTCAGAATGCTCTGTTCCAATTTGTGATGTCATGAAGTGGTAGTTTTCAAGTTAACAGCTAACTTTTTCCTTTTGTTCAGTAGAGATTTGCAGTTCCAGGTCTGAAATCATCCAAACGATTCTAGTGAAGGTGTATGGAGTTTAAAAACACAGTGGAGCACTTCCTGTATTGCCACATGACATCATAAGGTGGAACAAAGTGTTTTCAGTTTTAGAGAAAAACTCAGCCTAAATATGCAGGATATGTGTGTTAAACACGTGTGAATGAAACAAAACACAACTCCAGATCTGTTTGTGACAAGGAAACAAGATTATAACATAGATCAGAGAATAGTGTAATATGGGCCTTTTAACTACTGCATATGTTTTACTTTATTGTGTTCTAGTCTAATTTGATTTGGTATATCCCTGGATTAGGTAGCAGTTATAGTAGCCTATAGCCTATAATGTTCCACAGTATAGCATTAAACATATCTATCTTTATTTTATTACAGTGACAGTGTTTTATGGCTCAAAACATTGTTGAAAAATATAGGGTCAACTTAGTTACTTCTGGCCTGTAACTTAGAAAAAAGCGTAATATAGGTCCTGTAAATGTCCAGCTAATCCCAATGTCAACATGCTCTACATCTTCTGATATACCACACTCAGGGGGAAAGTGGAAAGTGAAAGCGGCTGTTTTATTATGTTTACATCTCCGATCCCTGGCCTTACACAGGCAGCATTGTACAAGACTAGGTTGGCAACAATACAGGAAGTCTTCTTTGCCTTTATGACTTCCTCCGTGGTGCACAATGGACCACAAGAAGATTGCAGATTGGATGGAAATAGCTTGTGCTCACTTGGTCCTTTAGCTGCAGATGTGGGGCTGGGAATGCTGAGCCTATTCCACCATGTTTCCTAAATTCCTTCCTTCCTATAATTCACGCTGACGTAAAGGAGTGGGCTATAATCTTTGTTCGAAGTATCTTAGAAATTTCACAGTTTTTTCTCTATATATTAAACCACGATATATAAAGGTCCTATATTGCACAAAATTGACTATTGTGTTTTAACAGCATGTTATAAGGCTGTTAAAACATAAAACATACCTGGAGTTGTGTTTTGTTTCGTTGGCCTTTATTATTAGTCTGTCTGCATCTCCAAAGCTCAGAATACTCTGTTCCACCTTGTGATGCAATGTAGCGGTAGTTTTCATGTTAACAGCTACTTTAACCTTTAGTTCAGAAGAGAAATGATTAATTATCCAAATTCTAGTGAAGTATGGATTTAACATGACATGACGTCACAAGGTGGAACAGAGTGCATTCTGTTTGAGAGAACTCAGCCTAAATATGCAGGATTTGTGTGTTAAACATGTGTGAATGAAACAAAACAAAACTCCAGGTCTGTTTGTGATGAGGAAACAACATTACAACATAGATCAGAAAATTGTGTAATATGGGCCCTTTAATCTACATTGATAATCACAGCAAATGTAATCTGAGTATTTTTACATATCCTTGTCCAACTCTTTCGTCACACCTCCCCCTTTCATGTTGCCTACGGTCTTTTGCCAAAAGTTTCATTTGTGGATTTGTCCAAATTAGTTCAGTAGTGTGAAACAAACTATTGAAGTTGTTAAAAGACATGCCACATGGCGGGAATCTGAGAACAAGAAGAGGAAGA